>CM053170.1:11014081-11152213 GCA_012977825.3 Pteromalus puparum | reverse complement strand
GGGGGGGGGGGGGGGAGAGGCAGTAAAGTGCGGGATCTTCGCTGATGCCGTCACGGCTTTTCATTGTTCTCCACCGAGCCGGACGGTGACTTTGGATTTTGGCGATGATGAAGATTTACGACTCAACGACGATTATCCTGCAAGTATCATAGCTACCATTACATAGGGCAGGTACTCGGCTCTCGTTCGAGTGTGAAATCACGGGGTGTTTCATAAAGAAATGGCGAGATAATTCGCTTCAAGCGTCAAAGGTGAGGAGGTGGTCGGCGAGTGTGTGAGCGAAGCATAACGCGAGACTCGCTCGGGCCAACATGGCGGATATCGCGAATAAGAGCGAGCGAGGGGAAAATGCGCGAGTTGGAAAGAGACGCAGAGAGAATCCTGTGTAGCTATGCCTGGCGCTACGTTTGAAAAGTCAACTCCCCCGCAAAGGTATTCCCCGAAGCCCTTCGTCGACACACTCGGAAACTCCTCGTGCCTTCGGGACTTTTGTTTCGTATAACAAAGAGACCGTTGAGACCGTTCTCTGAGTTTTCGAAAAATTCAAAAGCGAACGTTACAGGGGAGCGAGAGAGACGGCGCTGGTACTTGGTAGGAAGGAGGTCAGCGCCTCTCGCTCTTCTTTTACGACTTCCCTCTTTCTCTCTCGCTCACTTGCAGGGTCTGCGAATCTCGAGCTGGTGCAGCATTGTATATTTTCGGCGGCGCGAAACAGGTGGATTTTTCGACGCGCAGTGCGCTCTCCCGCGTTTTGTGTGTGTTGTGTCTGCTCTTTTTCTCTTGGGGGCTGGGGAGGGATTTTTTGTTGTCGCATCTCGCTCTTTTTTCGACGCTACGGTGAAAGTTTGCCGATTTAGCGAAATACCCCTTTAGGCGTTTGTATCCAAGTATAATATTATTAAAAGAGCTGTTTGATTTTGATTTTTCGCAATGCAACGGTAAAAAATACAAACATCGATTGAGAAATCACTCACACGCACATCAGCTGTGTTTGTCGCGGATCAGTCATTAAAAAAATTAATTCGCGAATACGTTGCACATCAGCACAAGTGCATAGGACAATAGCGGGATCGTATACGCCGGTTACAGGTTGAATCCGTGTTTCAAACACGAATTTCCTTTCTCCCTTCTTATCTCCTACCACGTGCTTCCTTTTCGCGCGCGCGCGAGATCTAATGTCACGCGGGGAGACTGCACCGTTGACCGCCTTTTTGTTGTGTATCGTTGTTACCGCATATCGAGCGCGCGCCTGTTTTCCTCCTATCTTTCTTTTTACACGCCGTTCGCCGAAGGAAAGTACAGGAAATTCCAAGATCAATCGAGCTCGGCATTAGTCACGCTGTAGAGCCAGAGAAAACAGCGTATGTGTACAAATACATGTCTTGAAAAAGGAGCGAGACGGACGGGGCGTACCGGTAATCACGTCCGATTAACAAGAAAGAGTGGGAGATCGAGAAAAAACGAGGGAATTTCGATTTGAAAATTTTACGGACGATCTCAGTAGTCTGCTGACGCAGTATAGGGACATAGCAGTACGTGTATATCTATATAGATGCCATACGACTGGCTCATGACGTAAAAGGGTGGGGGAACGCTAGTGCGCAAGCGCAGTGCGAGTTGGCGCGCGCAGAGCTTATAGTCGAATATACATGTATATTGTATACCGACCGCGGTAACGAGAAACGGCACTTCGTCCGCTGCTTTCCCCTCCGGGACCCCCCTACTGTTGACCCCCTTCTCGCGCTCTCTCTCCCTCGGCTTATGTGCGTTTCGCTTCTGCTGCTACAGCAGCGAGCTACGGCGGAAACTTTCACGAGAGCCTCGCGCTTGTGTAGGAATCCTCTCGTCGAAAAACCCCCGGAGTTATTCCTGGTTTTATTCATTACGCAAACGCCGCTCTCGAAAGTCTTTCTCCTGGTGGATCCTTTTACCGCAGCTATACTTGCAGTCGCGATTTCTTCGCGATCTTGCGGTTATCAATTGTTTAATTTATTAGATGTGCTTAGATGTTATTCATAAATTGTTTGTGATTCGATCCTGTTGAGAAGCGGTATACAGAAAATTATATGGGGTTAAAAAATAGTTGATGCCAGATTTCATCGCATGTCAATGAACAAAATGTTATTCTGTGTACTAATAATAACTTATCTGTTCTGGGTCGAGAGTTTATATGCTTTAAATATTTCACGAAATTACTGATAAGCCATAAAAACTTTACAGCCGCTGTTATTAGAGGATGTTTGTATTCGCGCGTGAATTTCCGTGGGAGAGGAATGGTGGGTTAAGGAAATCGTAAATGCGCTTTTCATTGGCGGAGACACGAAGTTGGACGGCTCTCCGTGTCGATTCAGGCGCTGCGCCGCCTTCGCTCGTGGAAAATTCCCAGCTCTCGATATATCTCGTGTTGTCCATATGGAACGAGAGAGCGGACGTAGGAGTGGGAGTGAATGCAGAAGAAATGCCGTTTCTCCACTTACGCCTTAGGGCTACTATCACAATGCTCCGAAAACGTTAAAAGGATGAGATTTATGTTTTTCTGACTGGGATAACGGCAGTTGTCATAATAACTGTTTTGCAGATACATAAGTAAAAATTGAGCTATCATTATACTATGTGAAACAATGACTGGTATGGAAGATATAAATTTCACAAAAAAATAATTCAGTCGCTGATACGAATTGTGAATACAGCTTTATAGTTAGGTCGCATATACAACACATTATAAACGTGTCTGGTAAATTTGATTTCTCGAACTACAAATAAAGGAATGATTTTTAAATTATTTGTTTTTATAATCGTAGATATAAAACATTAAGAATGATTTTAAAAGTGATCTGCTTCTTTATTGGGGTGTACAGATACCCAGAAGCAATTCATATGTTTTATTTATCTTTATCAGAATTGGATATAACGTTCTAATTTGAATATAGTGAACTACAAACAAGACCTCTCAAAACAAAAAGTTGATGTCCAACATCTGAAATAATTGAAATATCTCACGATGAAGGAAGTTTTTTCGCATTAAAAAACAAGATTGATTGTAAAATATTTAGGAAAAATGCATTAACTTGAAGCGACGCCATATTTGAAGCGTATAGACGGGGCAAACAGAGAAACGCATGACGTGGCAGCCATTTTGGAACATCCCGTTGCTGCGTCGCGTTTGCGCATTAGAGCCTGAGAGAAAAAACGAACGATCGATAAAGTCGGGCGTGTTATTTCTACGTAGTTTGGGATATTACTACGAAAATTCTATATATTCTCTATAATGTGGACTAATAAACTTATGAAACATTAAAGTAAAATGCACAAGATGTATAGCACACGTATACATTTATGTTAATAATATAATTTTTAAAAAATATATACATATTAAGTATGCTCAAACATGTATAGATGGCACTAGTTGCTTGACTGCGAAAGTAATACATGCTCTGCAGGTATCGGACTTAACATTTGAGGAGGGCGAGTTAAGAATAACTGTATATTTATAATTTATTGTACTCTAACGTGTTGATAATCTTTTATATTTCAAATCCAATACAAATTAAAATACTTTAAAGTATAAAATCAGTAAATACATAAGCTTCAAGTGTATCTTAGATTGCTTTAATTTTGGAAACGCCCTACACCATTTAATTTATATATTATAACATTAGCTAAAACTAGTATTAAATAAGCGTTTACGGTTAGAACTTTATAATTTGTTTGCTTTAAATGCTTTAAATATTTCTTCGACTAGACAAATAGGTCATTTTATTAGTAGTCTCTTGTATACTCATTCTTCCTGGTTTATAAACCAAACTTAATTTTGACAATTCTTATCCAAAGCCCTAAACTTGTGTTATATTAGGTTTGATTAGATAATTTATTTATTATTTATAGTTTGACAGTTTGCAATAGTATTTTTTAAACACTAAGTCAATGCATTTCTTCTAATTATTTATTAATTTAACTCATTGAAAATATTGTAAAAATTTACATAAATATTTGTTTTTGCAATTTTTTTTTTTTAATTTAGTTGGTATTCCTCATTTAGTGCAGCATAATAGAAGGTTATGGACCTCAAAAAAAAGCACTGCCAGGCCCGGCTAGCTCAGTCGGTAGAGCATGAGACTCTTAATCTCAGGGTCGTGGGTTCGAGCCCCACGTTGGGCGTTCTTTTTGCATTGTTCTCCAAACTTTAAATATTTTAACCATATAATGTGATATTCCTAATATTTTCATTAATTTTTTCACACATCTGAAATTCTCATATTTTTTCCATCAACAAAGAAGTAGAAGATGCATGGGAATTGATCGTCAAAACAAAATAAAAACCAAAAAATGCTTAAAATTTTTACAACAGCATTATTGTTTATCATAGAATCTAGTATTTATAACACTATCTTCACAGTAAAAAAGATTCAAATGTAGCAGGTGGTCGTAGGATTAATAATATTTTACTGCCCGAAAAAGATAGCTACCGAAAAGAACTACCCAAACTACGCCCGAGTACCGTATACTTATTTTGTAGAAACAGTCAAAAAGGCAGCTTTTTGTAATACCGACAGCATCATTAAAGAGCAAGGACAGAATAAAGGAAAAGAATACTTCAAAATATACAAAACAGAAAATGCTAAACCATGGTTCTGCAAATTAAATCTGTCCAGAGAAAACATTGTCACGATCAACAGATGTAAAGCGAATCACTATAGCCTTGCGTCTTCTCTATACCGTGTGCATATAATTGCGGATCCAAAATGTGAATGTAGGTATGAGGAGCAAGACCCTAACTACATCTTGTGGAACTGTCTTAAATCCGAAATACAAAGAGAATGTTTAATACGGTAATTAAGAATACGAAAACAGTTTCCACCGTTTGCTATAAAATCTTTCCTGTCCTCAATCGATCCAAGTACATTGCGCATTATATGTGGATTCTTAAAAAACGGCAAATTAAAAATTTAACACAAAATGTACTCTAAATTATAGTTATAAGGAAAGAATGTAATTTATTTATTGCTATATAAGTCCCCCAAGGAACATGGGTAAGCTAAATAAAAAATAAAAAAATGTACTGCAGAAGAATTCAATTTTAATTCTGAGCTTTTCGATGTAGTTAATTTCATAATATCGTTAATTGTTCATTCAAAAGGAATTTTGAATGATTTATGATAAATGCTGTCGTGATCTTCAATCTTTAAAAAAATGCTTAAATTTTTGCAATCGTTTATCAACATATTCAACAAGTTGACAAGCTTCCAAAATAGGGCTAGAAAAAGACAGAGAGTTCTTCCCATGCTACTTTCGAGTATCCACAGAATTTTTGTATCGATCAACCTTTTCGCTTTTGGCTGGAAAATGGAATAAAATGAGTCTACAAGTTTATTTGCAAGCTACATATGAACTCCTGAGCTCAAAAAATCCTCGGGCCACACAGCTTATTATCGTAAAAATATGCTATGGCCATTTTTCACATAATATTGCGAAAATTATCGACAAATTATACGTTGCTAGAAAAAAAGAAGAGACTTACAAGACATTCAAGCAGGTTTTGAAAGGTCGCATTCAACTGTTATGCGTGGCTAGAAGTTTCCATGAAATGGATAAATTATTCACACATACTTGTACTGTTTTTCTCAATAAATCTGCAGCAATAGCTAATGATAGTATAAGGATTCTTACCGGATTACAAAATTCTAATGTCTCCAAATTAAACAGTGGCAGTGACAGTGGCAGCGAGGAAGAAATTGAAGAAATGAATGAAGAGATTGAAACGATATTTGACGATGAGGAAAGAAGTGACGCTATTTATAGGAATTCGCCGTACTACAGAAGATATAACGCCATCATGGTTAAGGAATAAACAGAAGCAGATAAACGCAATGAAAATGTTGCTGATGACGATATTAATAAATGTTATGCTCCTGAATTTTTGGATAAGGTACTTACCAAATGGATGGCTTATGCAGGACTTTGGAGTTCATTAGACCTCGATATGTTTGCTCCCGAAGTGTCACGAGTCAGTAATGCTTACATCGAAAGCTCTAATAGAATAATGAAGCAGTTTGTGTTGAAAGGGCGCACACAGTCTACCATCGGGAATGTGGTTAGTGCTTCGAAGACAGATGCAGAGCATACTGATGCATCCATAGTCTTAAATGAAAACTTGAAAGGAAGCAGGCAATCACGTAACAAACCTAAATATCCTTTGGCTCAATCTGAAAACGTTGTATTTGCTACGAAAACTAAAACTTCTGAGGTTAAATTGAAAAAAAAAAATAGCATTATAAAAACAATAAGAAACCTTCTAACGAAGACGCAATGGAAGTTGATGGTGCATCAAGTTCATTTGTGGTAGAAAGTTGGAACAAAAAGAAGCAACCAAAAGGAAAAAGAACCACGGGGATTAATATTGGTGTACACATGAAAGTAGGTAGAGCTATTGAAAAAGAACATGCAAAGTTGTAAGAAAAACACGCAAAACTCGATGAGCTTATTTAGAGTGACTCAGCTTTCGAAGTTAACGAGCAGCAAGAAGCCGATGAGAACTTTACTAATAATGAAGAGGAAAGAAACCGGAAAAGAGTAGATTCTGGCAGCAATGAAAATGTTAAATAATTCAAAATTTCACAGCTCCAGGAGCAGCCACTTGAGAGTGCATTAAAACATACGTTGGCTGAAATGGAACCCGTAGGCAGCAGCAAAAATATTGGGTGTTCCAATTTTAAGGTAGACACTTTTGTAAATGGTTTGGTAAAAGATCCGAATTATTATACAAATTGGGAACACAAAGAAATAACGATCGCACGTTATGATACGAAGAAATTTATATGTAGGAAAGAATTTTATTTAACCACGAGAGAATTTGGATCACTTCTAGTTGAAGACTGGATTAATGGAATAGTGATAGATGCGTTTGCTGCTGCATGTCTTGATGAATGGATGGATGTGACATATGTTCCCACTGATACCACGATTATTATAGGCCAAGACGCTGAAAAAAGGTTTAATAGAAATCGAGAGATTTGCAAAACAAAAGTAACATCAAATATAGTAATGATGCCGTATTTGTTTAATGGACATTGCTCACTTGCGATACTTAACATTGAAAAAAAAGAATGAATATTGCTTGATCCAATACGCAGTCCAGATGATTATACTAGAGTTTTGGATCGCCTAACCAACTTTACAAAGATATCTGAGGTAGGATCGTCTTTTGATAGATTACAAAATATAAATTGGAAGAGAGGTTATATGGACAATAATCGTCCTTACCAAAGATCCGGCGATTCTGTCAACTGTGCATTCATTGCTATTAAAATCTGCAAATGTGCAAGAGAAATGTATGTACTGTTCGTCAAAAAAATTAACTAAAAAAATAGAACGTCAGGTATGTCATTGGAAAAGTCATGGTACATGCATAATAAAATCAGATGCTACAAATCATTAAAAAAATGAACGCTGATAACAGTAATTATATTTGTCAGTTCTGCATACAATATGAAGAATTAAAACGCTTAACAGAAGAAGATTAAAAAGATAGGTCTTTAAAATCTCTTTTACTTTTACAGATAAAGCCTGCAGTTAAGGCTACTTCAAATATTTTTCACGGCGATTGCAATATTAGATGAGAATGTTAAAGACTTTAAACTTATAACAGTTTGTTATAAAAAGTGCATTGAACATTGTTTCAAAATAAACGCAAATAAATGAAGCGCAATATAAATGTGAGAAATGTTAAAAAAAGACGAAGTAATTGTCAAAAGGTCAGTAGATCATTACTTAATAAATTGAATAACATTCGTAACATGTCAACCAATAAATTTTATTTATGAACCGCAATATGAATGTAAGGAATGTTGAAGACGAAGTAATCGTCAGAAGGTCAGGAGACCATTAATTAATAAATTACAAATTGATATTAATATACAAACAAATAAATTGTATCAATAATGCGCGATATAAGCGTATGTAATATTATGAAAGACGAAAAAATCGTCAAAGCTAGTAGACCATTACTTGATTAAATAAATAACATTTGTATCACGAATACCAATAAATTAATATTACGAACCGCGATATTAATGTGAGACATGATTAAAAGAACGAAATAATCGTCAGGAGGTCAGTAGACCATTAAATGAATTAAATAATATATGTAAAACGAATAACAATAAATTTATATTATAAACCACGATATAAATGTGAGAAATGTTTATAAAGACGGAATAATCGTCAGGAGGTCAGTAGACCATTATTTTTTTACTTAATTAAATTTTCAACATTCGCAACTTAAATAGCAATAATGTGTGTTTATGAACCGCAATGTATGCACACTATTCCAACTCTACTCAACGGACCTTTGACTTGGACTTATCCTTTGACCTATTGGCAGTATATTTTCCAACACTTCTTAACCAATGAGAAACTTCATTTTGCATCCAGTTTCACCCACAAGAGCCCCTTTTAAGAAATTTTAACGGCAACGCTCTAGCTATCAACAGCTAGGCTGACAGATTCAGCTACTTATAGTCCTACATTCTGCACATACTTAAATGTTACTTTCAATCTGCAATAAATCTACAATATAACATAACACTTTGACATCAAGAATAAATTAAGCGACTTTAGACGCGCTTTGTGCGCAGTTATAGCATGAGCGGCCGAAGCAGCAGGCCAAACAAGGCAGTTTTAGCATTGGTGGCACACCAGTATATCTACGCTCGGTGTGCATATTGTTATGAGGGAAACGACAAAGTGTCCATGCGGCACCTATTTTCACCTGCCAGAGACACGGAGAGTTTAGGCGGTGACGAAAGAGCTCGCAAAAAGCCAGTCCAATATTGCTTTGTTTTGGTATTGATATCGCTTTAGCGGTCCGCACGTATACATTATGTATATTAAAATTAAGTTTAATTTTTTACATATTTTTTATCTACGACTCATTCATCAGAGTCAGGTAGACACTATACTTTTTGATATAAAAGTGAAATTTTCTTTTATTCAAAGAGTATTTTCTTTGAGGTTCTAAATTCTGTATGTGTGTATATAGAAATCATACACATAGTCTGTGTCTAAACGTCTAATCTAGACTCTCCAACAAGCCCTCATTGTCACAAAAGAGCACGACTCTTATCGTCATGTATAGGAGCATTTTATTCACAGACGAGTTTCTTTATACCGAATAGATAGATTCCACCTCGTCGTCATGTGTAAAGTGTGTCTCCACGTCTAGGCCACGCGCGGCGCGACAACGATGAGGATAAAACGCCCGTGTCTGTCTGCGCTCTCACCAACGCATGTCCCATCTAGAGAAGAGGCTATAAGCGAGATACATAGAATGAGAAAGAGAGAGATAGAGAGACGCTAATTTGGAAGCAGCCTTATGTCAATGGGTCGACGACGAGCCTTCGTTCATTTCTTTCAATTTGCTCTGTATAATAGCCTTTTATAATCGAACGACGAAAGGGATTCATTTTTTGTCTTCTTTTGCACTCATCACGGGTGCGTTTTATTTCTTACAAAGTATACACACACACACACACACACACACACAAAGCTTTATAATAATTTTAATCGCTTATATTTTTTCGTTTATTATTATAGCATACCGATTTATATGCGATGATTTATTAATATTACAACATTAGCGACAAAGTTAAAAGCTTTTCAATTTCATAGAACTCAATCCTTAACATCCAATATATCACACGCAGCTTTCCAGAGCGCAGTTCGTCGCCGTATATGCCTGCTATAAAGAAACGATTACACGGAAAGGCCGTAAAAAAAGCCTCTCTCCCTCTTCCTTTTTGTGTAATCGAAAAATTTTCGCTCGCCCGCTCTCATCTCAAGCCGGTAACCGCCGCCGCGGCGGCAGCGTTTGCTCCCATAAAAACCATCATAAAGAGAGTATCGAGACCTCGTAAACAGTGTACAGATCTCGCGTTGCTGCTGCTGGCTGCTGCAGGCGAACGCAGCTGAAAGCCGGTCTCCAGCGTTGCAGATGCCCTCGACTTTATTCCGTGTACTTATACGAGCGAAGCAGCAGCAACACACTCTCGCGCGCTAGCCGAAGTAAGTAAAACGACGTCGCGTGCTCGTCCCCCTTTTGGCTGAGCGCGAGCAGTATGTGGAGCTTCCTCGCGGAGCTCTCGTCTTTCAGTCTGATCCTCTTCGGCCTCTCTTTCGTGCGCTTATCCGATGGGCTTTTTTACACTCCTTGTTTTTGCCGAGAACTGTTGTGTAATGTTTAAAAGCTTTTGAATGGAAATGCATGGAGCAAAAAATATTGTTGATTTGACTTAATTTTATAATTATTATTACAGTACGTCGTCGAATTAGAATTAAGTAGGGTTTTGAGTATGCATAGAGCATCCGTTGTTTATCGCACTGATATGGGCTTACTTTTATTGATAATCGTGAACAATGTTCACTTGCATCGTTAAACTGACTTATGAAGTTAACCTACTTAGTTATATAAATAAATCTTATGTATACGCGCAGGCCTATTGTCTAATAGAATAGATATTGAAATCGTTTATTACTCTTGGTGTGTGCTAAGTATCACCGCCGATACTATAATGTTTTCTCGTATACGCGCTAATAAAATGTGAAACTTTGATATGCAAAGAATTCGGTTCACACCTCGGGCACAATAATTTTTTAACCTTGGCAGATTGATGCATTTTTACCTATATAGACGTAAGCGAGCATTGTGTTCGCAGGAAGTAGTTTGCAGTATAAGTTCAGTTGTAAAGTTTTTGTCCGGCGAGCATAATAAAGTAAGATAGCGTGTAATGAGTTGCGTCAGTTTGCTCTTTTATTCTGTCAAGGAACATGTTTTCTTGTAGGTCGGCGCGTGTTGTTGTAGCAAAATGCTTGCTCACCGCATGTTTTTTAAATTAATTTTTATAATACTTATAGCTTGATAAATAAGATGATCGTTCAGTTATATAACGGATTTTTATTGATTTTCAAATATATACAACAACGTGTGTATTTCTTCCCGCTCTGTACTCATCTTGGTTACTCTAGATGGGATACACCGTATAGAATTACTTCTTACTCATCTAATTACACGCCTTTCTCCCTCTGTGTAAATTTGACACTTTTAGCGTTTTTTTTCGTCTTCTTGTTTAGTCCCTTCATATTTTCAATGCAAATATTCAAGTTATATAATTTTTTGAAAACATTTGCATCCCATATTTTCTGAACAATTTATACTTTGAACATTTTTTGCAACGCTTCATCAGGCGCCAGTTTCAACTCTAAGATAAGATCTAAGATAACAATCTACTAGGATGTGCGTTCGTTTGCCTTCGAGTTTTATCAGTTCTTCGTTATCTTTTCAACTTTAAAATACGGCAACAGCGCTCAATAATAAGAACTCAGTGCTATTTAAAACGATGAAAACGTCCCGCAAAACTCCTTAAAATATCTTTACTAAATTGACATTTCGTAACGAATTGTAGTAGTATATAAAAACAAGCTCAAGCTGAAATTACATACTAAAAATAGCTGGACACTTTTCTTCCACTAAAAATATATAGCCCAAGACTCTTCACCGAAGACGCACTTTAAAAATGGAGCCGTCTTGTACCTTCTTACGAAACCTGTACGGAGAAAAAATACCCGTCACCCCAACGACGGAGTGCGAGGTGAGATGCGGATTCATTATATAAAACACAAACAGTTTTGGACTGGCAGTCAACTGTGTCTGGTACTTTCTTGAGGGCTCTCGCACTAGAGTCTCTGGTTAGTGACGATAGGTGGCGCATAAGCACTTTTTTTTATAGGAAATACATTTCCCTCATCTAAAATCTGCTCAGCAAGTGTAAATATAGAGGTTTGCGATCTATGCCAAAACAGCCTTATTGGGCCTGTTTCTTACAGGCTGCTCATGCTATAACTGCCTTCATTCGAATATATATAAAATATGCCAGACATATTTAAAGCCTAGACCCTCGCGCAATCCATTTAAGATTGAACGATACGCTCATGTTTGAAAAGTTAATTGATAAATATCTTGTTGTTAATTGGGCAATTACACGATTAATTCGCGATTCGCGACGAGAGAGGAAAACAGCCTTCGGCGATCGGCGACTTTGCGATCAAAATAATCAATTTTCAACTTTAATTTCTTACTACAAGTTATTCGAAATATCTGTCCCGTGTTTGATCCGTGAAACTTTTAAACCATTTTTATGTAACTAGCTTGGCTAGTGGCTACATTACATATGTATATAGAGTGCGTTTCAACGAAGAGATGAACAATAGGCCGTTATCTCTTGCCATCGCAACTCTTCTAATTTCATAGCTCGTGTAAAAAAACAAGGTTCCACACGTTACGCGAAGTCGTTTTTGTCAAAAAGAAAAATTATCGCCAACGATCGCCATAATAAAAATCGAACTATTTTACAAGTCGATTCTACGAAGCAATCTTAATCAGACGGTTTTAACAGCTTTACTCGGAACGCCACATCGTGATCCTCAAGAGCTCGCAATTGAAAATAATAAAATCGTTCTTGAGATTCTCTTCGAATCCGAAAACTCGATCAACGACCTCCTCCTTCTCCCCCAAAAAGCCAATCGGCTCGTCTCCAAGCAAACCATCCTCTTTCTCTCTCCGCAGAATTGCTCAATCATCGTCCCTCCTCGTACTCACACACGTCGTTCGTCATCCATCTCTCCCCTGATGTTGTACACACGAAGCATCAAAGAGCCATATCGTCGCGTTGGTGTGTCAGGCTCGTCCGATATAAGGTATAGCTCGTGTCTCTTATACTCATATCATATATATGTATATACGAGACTATAGTAGAGCCACAGGCGCGCAGGAGAAAGACACTACAGAGTCTCGAGCGCGAGGTGCTGTAGTAGGGGATTCCCGCGAGTACGAGCCTCGCCTCGGTCCTCCTTTCGCAGCGAGCATATTCGGCGCTCAGTCGCCGATGCACCGTCGCGATAGTCGCCGCGGCCGATTATCGCGAGCTTCGTGTGCTCTCGTTTTTTATCTGTCTCTCTCTCTCTCTCTCTTATACTCCTTGAGTGTCTTATATATATATATATACGTGTGTGTATACGTACCGCTCGTGTATACGCGCGCGTGTGTATATGTGCCTACGTGTCTTCGGAGGAGCTTAGGCTGCGCCTTTCACTCCGTCGCTGTTACTGCGGCTGCTGCAGTGTGTCATAGAGTCTCTTCTGAGACGTACGTATGTACGTACGTACACTGCATAGGATATAATTTCAGTTCGAGTTTTCGGTGCGGTGTGATGTACAGTGCATTGTTGTGAGGATGCCGAGTGCTGTTGTTCCGCATCAGAAGGCGATGCTTGAAGAAAGTGAGTATATCTTTTAAAATTTTATATAGCTATCTGCGCGGGGGAGGGCTAATTGCGTATTTTTCTTCCTAATTGCGAAATTATACAATACAAAAACCCAATCCACATTTTGACAAAGGGACGTTAATGTCTGCGCTCTCGCGACGTTATTAGTATGTAAATCTATCCTAATGCTTTGTTAGGCCGCTTTGTGTACACAATGCAAGCGCTGCTGCCGCATCGGTGCAAGAGACTTATTATAGAAGGATAATTTGCGCTGACTAATGCACGTCCGTGGAGGTGGACTTGCCGGGGAAACACTGCATAGATCCATTTTGAGAACGTATCTGTTATACGGCATACGTGTGATCAGTCGCGTGGGACTTAATCGATATCGAACGATACACGCGCGCGCGTTCGCGTAAAAAGTTAATAGATCGATCGTTGCAGTCGATGACCTTCCACATACTCGGCTCTGTGTCCTTATTCGTCGAATAGCTCGAATTTTTCACCGACGTTCTTACGAAATAACGATGTTTCAGGAACAATAAAAAAATGGAATCGGAGTATGTTTTTCTTCGAGAGAGATGAGCACAGAGCGGAAATTCCTGCTCTCCGACGCCTGAATAATTCCATCGCATTGTTTGTAAATAAGCGCGGTGACATTGGGAGGAGGCTATATATAAAACGCGTACAGAAAATAAAAAAGAAACTAATGAAATTGAGCGATTGTGTCCGCGCGCCATAAGTTGGGAAAGATTGTGGGAGATTGCGAGAGGTCGTGCGCGCGAGAGATACGATCTCTATATACATGAGGCGCATATTATTATGGAAAACGCTATTAATAATGAAGAAACCCCAAGGAAAACTTATACACACACGTATCGGATCGGCAAAGAGATCGTGACTCTGGCGTTTTCTCGTTGTGAAAGTCTCCGCCGCGTGTGTATACACCGCCATATAGTGAAGAATATATTATAAAGAAACTATGCTAATTTCTATTCGAAACCGCGCGGATTGTTCGAAAAGTCACAGGGATTTATTTAGCTATTTTCCTTTGTCTTATACTCTCGCTCCTCTCGATTTCAAGTATAATAGAAGAAGGAGAAAACGCCAGTGAATTTTCCCTCGGAAAAAGTGACAATCGCTCTCTCGACGATTTCCCAGATAAGATATATACTTATAATACATGCTGTGCTGTAGCTTCGCAGAGATTAAAAATCGAAATTGTTCGCTAAAAAGTGCACTACCTCGAAAAATTTATTGCACCATTACAAGCTTGCCCTTTGTGCCCTGGACCTCAGCTCTCTCTCTCTCTCTCTCTCTCTCTCTCTCTCTCTCTCTCTCTCTCTCTCTCTCTCTCTGCTCTCGGGAGCAAAAAGCGAGAGAGAGAGAGAAGAGCTGTATACGTAAACGCGCAAAGAAGTGATTTTACACCGTGATTCTTGGGACTTTACGAGGGGCCGTTAAAGAGAGGAGAACGAGAAACGCCGCGTTAATTAAGCCCACGGCGTGTATAGGACAGAGAGATGCTGCGCACGCGAGCATCAGCTGAAGAAGAAGAAGATGAGGAGGGAAAAAAATGTGTGTATTGGATTGGAAGGAGGTGCTAAATGTCGGAAAAATTGAGGAGGAAGAAGAACTACGTGACTGTTGTGCGCGGTGTAGAGATAAGCGCGTGTGTTATCGCGGTGAGGAATAAGTCGAGTGTTTGATTTCGATGGCGTTGGATTGATTTCGAAACCGATATGTGTATTGATTAGACGTTTCCTGTGCTGCAGGAGTTCTCGCGAATTGTTTTTATTATTATGTTTTGGATGTGAAAAATTCATTTATATACATCAGCTATTTTGAGAAGAGATTTTAAAAATTTGGAGCAACCATAAACGATAAGCGGTAGAGGTTCTCGTGAGTTGACACTTGCGTTACGTCACTCCACCGTTTTTTTTTTTTTTTTTTGAGTAAATATAGCTTCCTTCAAGAAAGAAGCAGGAGAAGAAAAAAGAAAAAAGATTCTTTCCGGCACACACGAGAATATTTTATTATACCCCTCGCTCACTGCAATGTTTGACGAGCGTAATATCTCTTTGCACGCATATGTGTCTCACCTCGCCTGAAAAACCCGCTAAAACAGCGCAAACACATCGCGTGTGATAATTATTCCAGTCTTGCATAGTAGCTTATAATTAAAACGTGAAAAATCGTTAAAAGCTCGTTAAAATTGACTTTCGCGGCGTCATCTCCTCGCATATAAGGACCCTTGAGCTCTTAGCCAAGTACGGATATAGAGTATATATACAGAGGAAAAAAAGGCGATCTATAATAAAACAACGCGACACGAGCGCGAGATTTTTTCTTTCCCCTTCAAGGTGATGACGATTTGAATACTCGATATATATCGTCATTATGATGCTAATGACGCGCGAGCTGTGTGCACCACATACGCGTCTATATAAAGAGCGAATCGCGCGAAGGGAATACGCAAGCATTGGAGTTAGTGCAATTAGAAAATTACTCGCGATCGAGCGACACGTAAGACTGCGAATATTTTCTAATTGTTTGCGCAACGTTGAGAGGCTTCGCGGGGATTTATTGGCACAGGAGAATTTAATTTATGACGGTTGCACACATGGTTGTATTTTGTCGAGTCTGATCACGGAGTGATGTGTCGCGTGGACGGAGATTTTAAAGTGTGCGAAAGCTGGATTCTTTGGGATTTTGTGTATGCTGGTTGCGAAATGTTCATTAGCCTTTTTTTGCTCTTTGCGTGTGGATAGGCTGGAGGAATGGGATGAATTTTAGGTTGAGGAGTTTATAGGTAGCTTTGATGTGTGGACGGGCTGTCGTCGCTTTTTTTTTGAGCTTTTTTAATGGCTTCAGATTTATTTATTGCTTTTATTCTGATCGACTTCTTTAAAGATTGATTTGAAATTCGAAACATCGGAGACTCACTTCATATTATTAATTCAAAAATTAATTGTAAAATGCAACTACAAAAATATAAATGCGATACCACCAATAATCGAGTGTAATGAAATTCTACTATAGTTTATAATGAATTATTCAGCTGCTTTCTATTATTGTCCACATTTGTCAGTGTTGCGTGTTCGAGCCGACTCGTTACAAGTATTTTTCTCAGAAAATTCGTCGAGAATGTCCGTTCTTTCCTTCGAGCCTGCATAACCAGACTTTGTAATGTATATAACAAACAAGACTGCGGTTACGCTCCGAAAAGAGTATATTATACAGCTTCATTTCTACAGACTGAAAGAAACCGCATTTTTTGATAATAAGACCGAGGATATATGTATTCAAATATTCGAATACACTTCGTATGCACGGTTTTGTGATGCTAATGATGCATACATCTCGATGATAAAATATCTGTTCGAAAAATTGAATACCTCAATTCTTGTCTGCATTAAATTACGCGATAAAAAGCATGAATGTAGGTACAATGCACGCGAGAACGAAAAATCCTCCAATTTATACAGATACGAGAATTTGCGACATTATAACCGTATATCGTATCGCTAAGCCATCAGTATAATACCAGGTATATGGCACTAATGTTTTGGACTGGCCTTTCCCTATACCGCTTGAACGGCTTGAATTTTCCGGCTCTAGATTTCTCATGACTAAGGAAGATAAGTGGCGCAGAGGCACTTCTTCTATAGAAAGTATATTTATTCCCTCATCTGAAATCTGCTCAACGAGTGTAGATATATAGAGGTGTACGATCTATGCCAAAACAGTCTTGTGAGGCCTGCTTCTTATAGGCTGCTCATGCTATATAACTGCCCTTTTTATAGCTTTACTATTACATATATTGCAATTCTTTTGATACATACCAGGATACATATATGTGTTGCTTGGCAGAGTTTTTTTGGTGTCAACCAAAACCATTCAAAAATCCTCCAGGATTCAATGATTTTCTCTAAATCTTAAATCATACATTTATCTTTCATTGTGAAAGGTTTGCAGATAAAATCTCAACGCAGCGTTTATTTTATACTATAGGTATATAGTTAATTCATAAAAAAAAAAATTACAAGTGCTGAAACTCCATGATCCAACTTGTTCTTTACAAGCAATCGATCCCGCATCGTATACGATCCAAAATGAAAACTACAAGTCCCGACCGTTACAAAACTCCCAAAGAAACCCTGCACAGTTCTCCAGAACGTACACACATATACCTATACATTACCGCAAAAACCAAAGGGTCAATCCCCTCCTCCGAAACTTTCGAGTGTCTCGATCAATATAAATTCTCTCTCTCTCTCTCTCTCGCTCTCTTTCGCATCAACTGAAGCATTGTATTACTCTACCAACTCCTCCAGATCAGAAAGAACCAATCGAAGTAAAGCAACGTACAACGGCTGGGTATACTGCTCGCGATGCACTTCCTCGTCTCGAAGCAGCAGCAGCAGCAGCAGCAGCATCAGCAGCGGCAACAAGTGGCAACAGCAGCAACAGCCTCCGCTGCGAGTGGAGTATATAGCCTACCTATATAGGTATACACTTTCGGAGCTCACTACACAGAGAACGAAGAAGTAGGGGAGAGAGAGAAAGACCGCATTCGTATATGTATACACAGCTCGTGTATATCTATAGCGTTCACCTACAGAGAGAGGAGAGGCGACCGGTTGCACATGGGGCGCGCGCGCGACTTTCACGGCGGCGCAAAGTAACGGCGATGCTGCGCTGCTAAGCGTCGTCTTCTTCTTCTTCAGTCAGTCTGCTCTCGATCGCGCGGCATTAAAAAGGCCACGTTTTTTTCGCACTGGGCACCTATACTGGCTACTACTTAACTATATATCTGTATGTGGTATAGGCTCTTGTGACGCCGCCGAGGAGAAAAGTGCGCGTGTTCTATTTTTCTCCTCGTTTGAAAAGTGTGTTGAAGAACTGATACCGATTGCTTCGATAGTGGACCCATTTATAATTATGTGCTGAAAACCTGTGTGTGTGTGTGTGTGTGTGTGTGCGTGTGTGATCAGGATATGGAATGTCGGCATATAGCATCATAGTCCCCGCATAACGGAAAAATCGGTCGGAGGATTTAACCTAGTAAGGGCCTTCGAGTGCAGCAGCAGGTAAAAACACACACACTCCGCTCCTTTCTCCCGAATTGCAGCACGTCCTCTCGTCGTCTTTACGTACACAGCCCTCGTATATATGGTGTCATAAGTATGCGAGAGAGTGGAAGAAAAATCAAGTCAAACTGCTATAGAGGAGTGAATTGACGAGAGACTATAAATACCGTTACCGAACTATATTTTATAATTCACAGCGAAAATGTGCCAGGTCAGAGCGTCCGTTACGCCGCCGCTGTTGATCGCTCGATATAATGCATCCCCTCGTATCTGCTGTATACACGAGAAAAAAAAACAAATGCATACGTGGATATCTCGTATATACGAGTGCCGTAATTTGCTGAGTTTTTCGTGTGTATAATCATGTTTTTCCGTCATATACAATGCGATTCCTCTTTCTCGAATAATTCGGCAGACTTTGACACGCGCGTTCGAATATTCATACAGGCCGCAGTGCCAGTTGGAGAGAAAGAGGCTCCTTTTTGTACACGAGGGGGGCCCTCGTTTCGCTCGTACTTATAAGTTACACACACGTCACACGCATACAACTCACACACATTATATGCTACATGTATCGGTTCTTTTTTGTGCAGCGGCAGCAGCTGTGAGGGCAACAACGCTTGGAGCAATCCGGAGGGCGGCCAGATACCATGAACAGTTTTAATCGAACCTCGATTGCAAGACGACGACAAGTAGCAATAAGGAGTAGTGCCGAGCTGCTGATCGATGGTTTTGGGACTCACGACGGCGCTGATGGAATGTGAACTTGACCCTGGAGCGATTGAACACGTTGCGCTTTTCCGATTTTTCGGTGGACGAGGTACGTTATGCAGTATATTGGTCGTTGTGTTTTTTTTTGTGACTGTTGATTATGAATATTATATAGTTTTTTATTTTAAAAAATGTCCATTGGTATTCGGTTTGGAAAAAGTAATTGGGATCAATTCTTTTAATTTAAGCGTTTTTATTATGACAAAAATTAATGAACTGTTAGTGATGTAAAATACTCAATTGTTATAAAAAAAATTAAAAATTGTCATTTCACTTTGCGTATTTATTTGTATATTTTTAGTAGAATGTGTAGGAATTTTTAATAGTGTCCCAAATAATCAATCAAAATATATTTTTCAAATAACTGCCAAGTTATTTTTAAATAAAAAGGATTAAAAGAGTTCTATTCAATCTTTACATTTGGATTAATTATTCAAGCTGGAACATTTGTTAAAATCTATTGGGACACTATACGAATGAATCGTGCTCATTTTTAAAAGCATATTTATGCAGAGGCTATTAATGGTTGATGATAAACATAATAGGTTTCAAGTCTTTAAATATTAACTATCTGTATATTACAACAAATTTGCATCAATGATCTAAAACTGAATAGAGAAGCAGCATGATTAGAATTTGTAATTATCAGCTATAAAGCCATTCATTCAATTTTCAATCTATTGATTTTCTGAATGGATTCACCAAGCATAAGAGAAAATCATCACTTCTGATCATAAACTTACTTTGTATGTACCATAAAAAATGATGTTTCACATTACTCACAATATTCGCTTGTCTTAATAGACTTATATTACAAAATGTCATCCCTCGAGTAATAAAGAATCTTGTTAACAAATTGCATAAACGGTGGAGCAGATTTAACATTGCATTTCTATTTATAGAAGCAGCAACAGTTGCGGCAAGCCATCGGGAGTAATCACCAAGCAAACGAGGACAAAAAGAAGCACAAGTTGTGGAGGCAGTGTGTGCATGTGTGTGAAGAAGAGAGAGACAGAGAAAGATAGAAACTAACTCTTGGAGTTAATGAACTCATTGTCTGTTCGACGCAAGGATTACATCATCGTGAGTGACCATGATGAAGTTCAAATCCCTGTTCCGAAGAGGACAGCAGAGCCATTCGTCCCACCAGAAGCAGCATCGCCAGCGGACCAGTCAGCAGCAGCAGCAGCAGCAGCAGCAACAGGTGGCAGCTCCTCAACATCAAAGCCAACAGCAGGCTTCTGCTTCAGAAGGCAAGAATAGAAGGTCTAGCAACGACTGGCTCACGTCCTCTTCCACTTCTCTGGGGTATTGTGATACCAGAAGCAACGGTCCACAAGGCCCAGTACCACATAAAAACAGGGAAAACATACAGGTAATGAAAATACTTGTTCACTCTAGGGTATAGATTTTTCAATTCGATATGATAAATGTACCGATGCTTTTTTTCTTGCTTTGTTGAAACATGTGGCAAAATACAGTTTTATTAATAAACTTGAACTTACAATTTCTTCATTATTTTATCAGCTTTACACAATATTATCAAACCAATTACTCTTCTTTCATACTTTTACAAATATTTATGTTGCTCGTCGCGGATTTACTTTTTATCCAGTCATATAAATGAGCACTGAATTCATTTATAAGTCGATCAATAATAAAGTGACAAGAATTCTCACAAGCATAATTGAGTCTGTGATAACAAAGTTAATTAAACCTGTACATGTTTAATTAAGAATCAAGCGATATCAATCTATCCAATAAATAACAAACTCGGAGAGTTAAACCTTTATATCAATTTACAGAGTTTAAACTCGTCTGGCGCTGCAACGACTAACGCAACGACGACCTCGTCGTCCAGGGTCTCGACTGGTTCGAGACCGTCGGTGACGCCTGTGATACCGCCCGAGTGCATCGCCCGGATGCAGGAGCTCGAACGAGAGAACGAGATCCTCAGGATGGAACGAGTCCGACTCGAGGCTAGTTACAGGAACGCGGACAGCAGGCGCTACGACGAGCAACATGCGGAAATCGCTCATATCAAGGTAAGCTTTTTTTGCTTCCTCGCTTTTTCCGTTCACTTTACTGTTATTTCATTACAGTTGTGCAGAGAGTTTTGTTGATTATAACACGGAGAAGATACAAGCTATAGCCCGTTAATATCGACAAACGACTGTATGAATTTTAAGCAACTTAGCGATTTCGCTGTACGTCTTTCAACATTCCGATTATCATACTAATGTTCAGGAACGTGTTAAACATTGCAGTAGACTTATTCTACAACAAGCTCATAACTCAATTATGCCGATTTTTTTGCTCTCAAGCCGACGAAAAGATTTGAATATGCAAATACACAGTTATATAGCGACAGTCGCTGTAAATCACGCACGTTTTACAATTATTCTGTTTGCATTCGTTCGGCGCGCAGCGTCTCGTAAAACCGCAAAATTCGCACGAAAAATACCGCCCTGGCAGCAACAAATGTTCGTTTCGACACACGATGTCTTTCGCACAGCCCAAAACGAGCGCCGCACTTCCAGCCGGCTATGTGCTTATTATATATATATACATTCGACTCTACACTTTACGGGGCAATTTGAAAATGGCTCCGCAAAAAACGGTACCCTCACGCCGCTGCGGAGAGAGAATCGTCCATTATCATCGCCAGCTTGTTTAACGACGTAATGACTATTTTCAAACGGCGCGACACGACACCTCGTGCAGCAGCGTCTATCTATACCTCGTCGTTCTCGCTGTTTATCTCCTCGTCGCCGAGTACTATAGGCTCGCTTATATTGTCCTTCTCTCCTTCTCTTCTCTTCCTGTACACCGAGCGTTATGATTGCGGTGCACGCGGCAGCGGCGCATCGTGCAACGGGAAAAAAAACCGCGTGGAATACTTTTGAATTCGCGTGCAGCACTGTGAGTACGCATCCGACTGTACGGTATAAACGGTTACTTAAATTATGGATGGGAGAGGCATCAATGAGGCCTATTTTTACGGTATTTAGTAAACATTTTAATTTCGCGATAACTGTACAGATGTATACCGTGTAAGTTTGTGATAAACGTTCGGTTAAAATATGCAAAATCGCCGATTCGAAAATCATAATTCTGCTGTATTTTTCTCGGGTCAGCAGCATGTAAAGTCATAGGCGGGCACTAAACTTGAGCAAGCTCAGCATCGTCGATCACGCCTATAAACTCGATTTCCAAAAGCAAGAGAAAGACAGACGAGCTGTATACACGTGCATAGGGGGGAAGGGGAGAAAGAGAGTCTATATCGCGCGCGAAGCCGTAAAAAGGCGCGCTCGAGCACAAAGTCGAGTAGCTCTCGCGCGCACGCGAAACCTTACACATCGCAGCCGCGACTGGGAGAGTAGTGCATAAGGAGGGGAAGCTCTCCTCGGTTATATATGCATGTATAACGATAATCGGAGGGAAAACGGTTCTTCTGCCGAGCGCAGTGCAGAGAGCCGAGCGCTTATTATTATTGTAACGTTCGTCGCGAGCGGCGGTGCGTGCGAATTCTGAAAAAGTGAAATCCATCGGTTCGTGCAGTGTATGCACAGAACCGCGCGAGTGTGTACCGAAGCAAAGAGCGGGAGGAGGAAAATTGTTATTTATTGCCGGGATAACGAGCCGTTCGTTCGTTTCGTTTGTTTTATAAGCGACGCCTCTACTGCTGACTGTTAATGTGTACGTACGTATATACGATTGTGTGTGTGTGTGTGTGTATAGAATAGCGAGCTTGTGATGTCGTAGATATGCTGCACCAGCGGGATTAGAAATCGCTAATTGCTTCTTGTGGTTGGTTTTTCACTCGATGCACCATTCGAATTTTTGATGACGATTGCGTGCGCGGTAATTTTTTGAATTATCCCGTGTGTACGTGTGCGTAGTTGCGGCAATTAACATACCGACCTTAATGTCCATAATATACGTAAATTGTAATGATCTTCACCGACTACTGCGCTGTAGTAAAATATCGAAGCATTTATTTTTTTTAAAGCAATCACAGCGTGACTTTTTCTTATTATTTCGAATTACACGTACGCACATACACGTAGCTATATTAAAAAGCCGTGTACAAAGTAAAAGTAGGTTAAATCTTCGTGTATCTTACAGGCATCAGCATACACCTCAATTTCCGCAAAGCTCGCGCCTATTACTGCGGCTACTAACAGGCTCAGCGCGCGAGACTCCGCTCCGAATCAATTTCATTCGATTACAACGCGAAACTCCATCAAAAGCGCACTATACAACCGCAAGACACGCTCTCGAGACAACGGCTACAGCAAAAAGCACATACACAGCTGGATTTTTTCTCTGCTCCAATGCCCTCATCTCGATTTTTCCGCGCCGTAGCCTTTTCCGCTTTTTCATGTGTAAATACTGCGTGTATGTGCATAACTGCATATACACGTCCGTCAGCCTCGTTACGCTCTCGCGTTCTCCTCCTTCTCGCTCTTATTAGCGCGAGCAAGCGAGCGAGCGTCGAAGAGAGCATAATATTCGAGAATGAGGTCGATTTTAAGCGCGACGTTTGTATTTGTAATGAGCGATTCGAAATTCGCGCGTAAGCGAGCGAGCTATGTCTATGTGTGCTATATAGGTAATGGCTGTCCGGCGAATCGCTACACGGTTGTGTTATTTTAGTTGCGCGTCCGTCTAACTGTATTTTAGATTTTCACTGTGCGTTTTCTTACATGCGATTTTAGTGTATGTATATAACGCGTGCGTATACGTGTAAGGGGAATTAGCTCTTAACAATGTCGAGCGGCATACCGATGCGGCGATTTAAATATCCACTTCTTGCCTTTATTTTTCGCGCGTAGAGAACGAGAATGTAGTAGAATTTAAGGAGATAAAAGTTATTACTCTTATCTCTCTACGGATCATTAGATTATATTGAAACTGTATAACGCGCTCGCGAGAGATACGCGTTCCGCAAATAGCTTTCGCAAAATAATCCCAATCGCTTTTTTTCTTCTCTTCTGCCCTTCACTCCGTCAAAACGTCAGCGCAGCCATCTACGATCACCAGGACGACATCGCGCGCAAATTCCCACACCCCCTAAGTACTCACTCCGTTGAAAAAAAAAAAAGGAAAAAAGAGAACAGTTACACCGCAGCAAGGCAAAACCGCCGTCAGCCGTTGTCTCTCTTCGCGCACGTGCATTACATTCGGAGCAGAAAAGAAAGAGCAGCAGTAGCCGCAGTCGAGCGCGAGAATCCGGGGAAAAACACGTGGCGCATCTGCTGCGCGAAAAAGCCCGCGCTCTTCTCTCTCTCTCTCTCTCTCTCTCTCTCTCTCTTTCTCGGAGAGGGAGTAATGGGAGGCAGAGTAGTATAGAGCGCGAACGACTAGTGCGTGGCTGAAGCCGAGGGCCACTCGAGAGCAGCCTATGGCGTGGCTGCTGTTGCTGCAGTAGCCGTCGTGCACTTGAGCTGCTACCTACACATCGAGTGCGTGCAGCTCTTCTATATAACATCGCTCTTCTTGTTGCTGCTTGCTTTTATTGTGTGTCTATTGAGTTTCGAGTGTGCGGGCTTCGATCATGCGGGGGATGTCGTGACTTTCGCGAGGGGTGTCGTTTCTCACGTGATGGATCGTTGCGTAGGGGATCACTGTATATAGGCTTTGAGTAAGCGTGCGGTGTTTGATTGTTTGATCGAGTGTTAATCGATTCAAAAACAGTTGATATTTTTGAAAAATTTTATTGAAATTACCGTTGGTCGTTGAAAGTCGCGAGTTAAACGTGTGAGAAAAGAGAGCTTTGAACGAGGATTGTTTTTAAGTCTATTTCTGATCAAAAGTGCCCCGACTCTCCATCGCTATACTAAGAAGAGAAATAAACAGGTTTAAGAGCACTTTGAGGAGACTTTTACGGTGTATTCGCTTAGCGCTGGATGCTCTCTCTCTCTCTCTTGCTTTTATTAAAATTCTATTGTGGGAATCGCGAGTTTATCGTAAATGCGAGTCTTCGATTTTTGACTATTTCCAACGATTGAGAGAGACAGCTAGTTTATAGAGAAAAAATTCGCCGATTTCGCGACAAAAATTTGCGTGGTGAAAGTCGCGCGTAAAAATTAACTTTCTTCAGAAAATAGTTCCCAGCGCAGAAGAAGAAGAAAAAACGTTCGCTAGAGGAAAAAAATATATAATATTTATATCGGACGGCCGAGTGGGGATCATCGCGAGATTCGCAGTTTTATTGACCGCGTAAATAAGGCGTTAATTTGCAATTTTAAAAATATCAATCGTTCGCCGAACTAATAAATCGTTAATGGAAGCTAATTTCTAAGTGACTTTCAACTCCCGATGCTGCTGCTGCTGCATCGTGAAATTATAATGCGAGGAGTCTGTTATGATGGTAAATATTTTACTTGGCAAAATAAATAATTAGTTTATACTGTACACTCGCTCTCCCTATTAAAAAAATGCACTAAAAAGATAGCATTTAGAAAACTTACATTTATTCTCAACGCAATTATTTAGTTCACTAGGCTAAGACGCGCAACTTTTTTTCAATTACTTGCATATACACTGTATAACGCCGTTTGTGGCAATTATTAGATTTTAAACTTGAAATTCTGATTTCTTAATTGCGATTAAATTACGAGCTTATCTTTTATTAACTTTTATGAGAATACATATTAAATCTAGAGAGATTGGATTGAAAAAGAAAATAACGTTACTCGGAAAGATGTCTGAGATATAAAAATCATTACTATACATTCATCGATCAAGTCCGCACGCGTAAACAAAGCACGTATACTTTCGTCATTCTAAATCACAAGGTTTTTCCAGCGCCTCCCACAAAAATAGATTGACATTCAGCTCCAATAATCCTCTCTTATATATAGCGATCGGAGAAACAACAAGCCTCGGCAGCAATAATAATCGCATAATTAAGCGTAACTCAATTAAAACTCGCGCGCGCGTCGTGCATTGCGCAATATCGATCGTCAATAATAAAGAAAAATTGCGCCTGGCGCCAACAATTACGCGCCGATAAGCGTCAATCAGTCCTCTCACAGATAAGATAAGCGTGTGCATACTCAGCGCTTCGCGGATATTTGTTTATGTTTATCCAAGTTTTTTTGCACTCCTCGATCCAGTATAACTTCGCCGTTTTCCAAACAAAAACGAAAAAGCTCGCGATATGATTTATTTAAAGGAGCGGCGCTTTCGCAACGCCCGAAGCTGTGGCGAGCTTTTCGAATAAATAGAAAGAGAGAGAGAGAGAGAGAGAGAAGTCCGGGAGCTCGTCCGCTCGAAGCTAATAGTGGACTAATAAAAGACAGGAAGGAAGAGCAAGAGTCGAAAATTCTAAAATAAAGGATACCTATAAATAGAGAGCCAAAGAGCCGCGAGTCGACCGCTTGCACATATAGCTCGTGTCTCCACAGTTTTGTCCTCCGAGTGCACTATACTGGAATAGCGAGAGAGACAGCCGATAGGTATTCGACCTGTCTGCATATCTCTCTTCCGATTATTTCGGGACTGTATAGCGTTCCCTCCCCCCCCCCTCCCCGAAAATCCAATCGAACTCGAAATACACTACCGCAGGTGTCACTCGAGATCAGCGTTATTTTCTCTCCAAGCGCATATACCTATAACACCTGGATCGAAGCGAGTGCATCGCATCTCTCTCCCGATGCACACACATAGCTCGCGCGCGCGCGTCCGGCTAATAAAAGACAGGAAGAAAAATAAAAGGCTGTCAGCTCGCGGCTGCAGCAGCAAAAGAGTGAAAATAAAAAAAGAGAGAGAGAGCGAGAGAGGGGGGTGGGGGGAAAGAGACAGTCGTCGAGGCTCCCTGCATGGAGCAGCGAGGAATGAAAGTAGAGAGAGAAAGACGGCGATAGGCATCGAAGCGCCGCGGCGGCATGAAATTCCCTCGACGCACACATACACACACACAGTTTGAGTATATATAAGCGAGCGAGAGAGTCGACGTATCCTATGCTATGCGTCTATATATATACCTACGCGCGCAGGACACAGCGGCGGCGGCGGCGCGTAGAACGCCGCTCGCGCGCGCGAGAGAAATAGGAGAGACTCTCCGAGAGAGAGAGAGAGAGAGAGAGAGAGAGAGAAAGAGAGATCAGTGCGAAGGAGAGGAGCGTCCCGATATGATTAAGCAACCTCTGCTGTCTCCGACAACGGTACATACTCTCACGCATATATATACTTCTTGTGTCTGTATATTTTACCTTATATATCCGCGGTGTGTATCGTATATAAGTAAATAAACAAACGCGAACACATCGGTTCGCGAAAAGAGGAGCCAAGCGTGTGTGTGTGTGTGTGTGTGTGTTTACGCGCGCATATATACGGATATAATACGCGGTGAGATCTACTGCTGCCTACTCCTCTTCTCTCCCGCGTATACATGTATATAATAACATCGTATACGCGGAATACCTGCCGTAGTAGTAGAGTAGAGGGAGGGAGAGAGAGGGGGCCCTCTCGGCGTTACATAACCTTGAAGACGGTCGGCGGCGCGCGATACTCGCGCCTTGAACTAAACCCGCTTTTTTCTCCCCGTCGAAGTGCCTCCACGTACCTATACACGCAGACGGAAAGAGAGAGAGAAAGAGAGAGGAGAGAACGAACGAACGAGCGAGCATAGAGACTGCAGCAGCAGAGTGTGTATACGGTAGTAGTGCGTGGCGGCTCGCCCCGGGCTCTCTCGCTATATTGATTTACATGGATAATTTCGAGGCCGCGGCTGCTGCTGCAACGCTGCTGCAGCGACGCTCGCAGGAGAGCGTAATTATATAAGGATTCCGCGTGCCATTGGCTGCGCCGAGCGAGAGAGATTATTCGCTGCACTGCATCGCGGAGAGCGTCCGGTCCGGACTCTCGGCGTAAACACGAGCGTTTTCTTCTCGACTTTGCCTCTCTTGCGCGGTGTGTGTCTGTGTAGGAGTGCTTTGCTGCTACCAAGTTCTTGGATACATACAGGGTAATGAGTGGAGACATTTGTTTTGGAGCTGGAGGTCGATGCCTGCTACTCTCTGACTTTCTGTGGGTGTTGGAATGCAGGGTGTATGTGTGTGTGTGTGTGTGTGAACTGGTGCATTTTGGAGCAGCTTAGGTGTTGTATAGGCTGTGGGAGCAGTTTGAAGCAGTACAGGACTTTAGCTAACCTCTGCATTTTTTTATATATTGATCCTCATACCAAAGCCCTGTTGCACTGTATTGATTCTTGTAATATCTTCCAAAGTCTGTGAATGTTGAGTTGATCTGATGATCGATAGAAGACTGTTTGTTCCCTGTCGTTGATGGTTGCATAAAATTCACGGTGTTGCAACACTCCTATGCCAGTTGATCTAAACAAGCATAGATTGCAACAGAATGAATGCTCTTGTTTGGTTCTACTTCTTTTCACACAAAGCTAACCCATCTTTTATTCTTCCTCTCATTGCAGGAACAGCATAGCTTAGAACTGGAGCGTCTTGCCAAAGAGAATGAGGCTCTGCGTAGCAGACTACGCGATGTTGTCCACTCGCCGCTCTCGGACTCCGAAAAGCAGCAGCTTCTAGATGCATCACGACTGCACAATTCGGCGCCAGCTTCCATTGCAGTACTGCAAGAGGATAGCTGCGCCGGAACTGGTAATATGACACAAGAAAATGCTAGGAGCGCTACACCTGAGTGGGACAAGCGATCCTCCAGTTCGGAAGTGTCAGTTGCCTGTTTGCAGGACAGAATTTTACAAATGGAGGAGACACATTACTCCACTAATGAAGAGCTGCAAGCCACTATACAAGAACTCAGTGACTTACAGGTGATTATCCAAGTTTAAATTGATGGGATAATGTTTACAAAAGCTTGAACTTACGCTTTTTTGCCAAGATCTAAATTTAGCTACTTTTTTTGCACTACCTTCCTATCGTATTAGGAAATTCAACTCTGGCTTATCTATACTTGCAAAGTTAATTGTATATTTCGTGCATATAATTGCCAGTTATCCTCTCTTCATTATCAAGCTCATTATTCAAAAGGCTATTAAATATAATTATAGATTACATAGAAATAGATATAGGTAGAACGTTTCCTTATTTGCTAGTGAAGCATGCACCATGAGGAACAACGTTTAAAAAAACGGGATAAAACGTTAATCACTGAGTAAACAAATATTTTCTTTTTAGGCGCAACTTACAGAACTGCAAGCTGATAATGATAGGCTTGCAGAAGAAAAAGGAGTACTGCTAGAATCTCTTTGTAGGCAAACAGAAAAACTGGAAGACTCTAGATCTAAAGTTGATACTTTGCAAGGGCTGCTTCTGAGAGACGAGCAACCGCAAGAATCGAAAGGTTATAATACCGAGAGAGAGCAGAAACTTGTCGATTTATTAAAAGTACGTACATATCCTTACATCAACCAATATAATAGTAATAGTAATTATGGGTAAATAAACGTGACCGATCGTCTTGACAGAGCGCACAAGAAGAGCGCGAAAGCCTGCTCCAAAAGCAGGAAGAGCTGACCTCTGAGCTGAAATCGCTTCGCGCGACGGCGGACGCAAGCACAGCCGAGGTGGAGCGACTGACGAAACGCGTGCAATTCCTGGAGTCGACGATCGACGCGGCCAATGTCGAACGCAAGCTCCTTGATCTGGAGCTCACCGAGTCGAAGCAGGAAGGCGCGAACCGCAGCATCGAAATTAGCCGGCTGGCTACACTGCTGGACAACGCGCGCGCCAAAATCGAGGAACTTGAACAGTCCAGGCAGCTGGAAACCAAGAGCGAGGCCGATGAGATGCTCGACGCCGCGAGGCGCGAGAAGGACACGCTCGAGACACAAGCTGCTGCGCTCCAGGAGCAGCTTGCGAGGTCACACTGCGATCACGACCGGCTGAGGGATCAGTACTCGCAGCTCCAAGAGGAATTCAAGGTTGGTAGCGCAATTTGAGTTATATTTACTTGCAATGAATTTCGCACATATTTTTAGTACGAACTCTTTTGCCAACTAGCTGTTATCGTTTTATTTTGCGAAGAACGAATCCATATTTCATTATTCTGCCCTGGGTATTTTTAAGTTAAAATGAATATTACATTTGGCAACGCTCGGGTTTTTTGCGACGTTGCGTTGCGCAGTAAACATTTGATTCCATGCAGAAGGTAGTTGGACGATTCTGGGAATCGCCGATTGCTTCGCATGCCAAAAATCTAAATGCTGATTTCGCTAATTTGCTTTGAAACCTTTTACAAAGTTTACGAACTAAAGAATACTCTCATATTAGTAAATCAAGTTAGTTTATATAAAGACGAGTATTTCCAAGCGTTTTAAGAATATAAACGATATAATTAGAAATGGTGAAGAACAATTTTTTGTTTTTTAAAAATTATGCAAAGATCATCGTCTGATTTGAGTTACTAAATTTTTCATCTTTATGACTGCAGGTTGCCCGTAACAATGCGAAATCGGCGATAGAAGACCTGGAGTACCGGCTAGGCCAGCTGAAGGAAGAGCGCGTTTCGGTCAACGCGGAGCTTACTTTGGTGCGTGACTCGCTCTCCGAGTTACAGTCTCAGTGCCAGCGTCACCTCGAGGACAAGCGTGAAATGAAGGCCGTTTTAAGCGAGATGCAACGCCGTGAGCGCGAGGCCCAGAACCGCACGTACGAGCTCGAGTGCGCCCTAGCCGAAGAGCGCAAGCTGAGGCAAGAGGAAAGCGCCGAGTGGCAGCAGTTCCAGACGGATCTCCTCATGACTGTACGCGTCGCTAACGACTTCAAGACCGAGGCCCAGAGCGAACTCGAAAGGGTCGTGCTCGAGAATAAGGCACAACGCGACAAGCTCAGGGCACTGGAGGCTCAGCTCGACAAGCTGAACAACATGAGTAAGTGCTTGTTAATTTTTTCTTTTAGTTAGCTGTTGTAGAGTCGTAATTGTTGTCAATGTAGTTGGCTGATTACTTCGAAATATCGACGATTTTATGTAAACATCGTGTTTGTCTCTAAAGACTTTTTTTTTAAAGTTATTCTGTATATAAGATAGATCTTCAATATTTCGAAAAGCTCTCGTATGTCGCAAGTAAATAATTTCTGTTGTAAAAATTATCATGTCGCATGGCAAATAATTTTTTTTATTTTGTTAATTTTAATTGCACATTAGGCGACGACGTCCATAAGCCAAGGAGTACAATATTAAAGCGTGGTCGTACAATTATAAAGAAACGTTTTGAACCAAAGAAATCTATAGTGAAAAGTGATTTACCAAGGACAAAGGGTATATTAAAAAATCAAGTGCCTAGAATCAAAAGTATTCTAAAAAATCGTGTAAATAATGAACAAGGAAATAGTGTTTGGTTTGATTTGAGTGAAACTGTAGATTTTAGCTTTAAATCTATCTCCAAAGATATAGTCGATCCCAAGCACACAATCAGTAGAGAATCAGAGTCTAGTGATTATTCTATCAGCAATGACAGTATAAATAAACGTTCAAGCATTACTTCTCATTCATCTAAAGAAGAACCTGTACCAATGATCATCGATTCAACTCCCAAACTTGGTATTGATCAGGTAGATGCTGTAAATAATTCTGCAAATCCGAATTCAACTTCTGATGAAATTTTGAATAAACGTTCAAACTTGAGTTTACTGTCACCCAAAGAGAAACATGTACCAAAGATTATCGATTCAACGCTTAAAATTCATAATGGGCAAACAGATAAATCGCCCGTAAATAATTCTCCAACCCCTAATTCGAAATTCCATGTTAGCAAAGAAGAAACGTGTAAGCCTATCAATTTGAATCTCAAAGAAATTTCACAAAACGATTTGTCAGAGAAGATTACGGGTATTCAAAGTGCCGGGCGAGATGTTTACAGCATCAATGTCTCAAACAGTCGATTTTTCGTGCCTAATAATTACGTTTACACAAACTATGAAAACTCTATGGACGACCTAAGCTTTAAAGTGGATCCCGAAATAACCAAAGCATTGCGCAAAAGTTTAGAAGAGAAGTCTAGAAGTACAACTGATATCAGTGAAACGCTGAAAAAATCAGTGGCTAACGAAAATTTATCTAAGTACGATAAAAAGCTTAACAAGAGTACAGATATTCCAAATGCTAAAGTAGAACCTAAAATTGTACAAGAAGTAGGAAAGAAAAACTTTCAAAATGAAGATAATCAGAATAAAGAATTTTGTACAGTTACATTAAGAAAACCTTTGCAAAGTGAAGTAGTTGTAAAAGACATACCATTGGAAGATAAAGTGGCTGATAGTTCATATGTTAGCAAAGTTGAATTAAGGAGGCCTTTAAAAAATGAGTCACTCACAAAAGACACAACATCAAGTGGAATTAAAAGACCATTGACTGAGAACTTACAATTGTCAAGATCAAATTTCCTGAGAAATTCTATACATGAAACACAGTCAACAAGTTTATCATTCAAAAGGTATTAGAAACTTGTAACAATTGATTTTCAACAAATTTTATTTGAAAATTTTTATGCTGTGAAATTTGGACGATTCAAATTTTGATTTGGTGTAATTTTTTATAGACTTATTCTGTACTTGATTTTCCATTCATTATGATGTACATACTCCTTTCTCTGCAAATATCTTCAAACTAAAATGGCTTCACCTATTTCTTCATTTCTAATTCACAAAATCACACCAGTTCGCAATTTGTAATGCCTAATTTGCTATACAAATGAATATACTGATAAGAATTTAAAATAGCATACAAATTTTCAAATAAAATTCGAGAATCAATAATAAATGCCAAAACAGTAGGAATACGTTTTCACGGAATTCGTTGGAGATCACTCCCACTGCCGCATCAAGATTTCCTACAGCGCCGAAATTGGTTTCCACGATACGCCAAAAGTTTGAAGATTTGCCATCTTTGAGGCTCAAAGACGAGAACACATTTTCGAGGCAAAATAGCGTCAATCGTCGACGATACGCCGGAAATTTTGAGGACGCCGTCAGCGTGAAACCGAAACCTCTGCCTCGACGCTTGATCGGCAGTAAGTCGCAACAGAATCAAAGTAGACAAAAATGCATAAAATCAGCGTGGATTACCAAAACGGAATTTGTAACCTGTGACTGTCCATGCTACAAAGATCCTGAAATTGGGGCTTTTTGTGTGTTTTTTCTATTTCTGTGTTACCTTTCTTAATATCGGGTCACTAGTGAACTGGCATATCAAAGTGGTGTGATGAACCCATGTAACTTGTGTGTGCCAATCCTGTTGTTATATCTTTTGAATTTTACAATTAATCCAAATAATCAGTGTTCGACCTTTGAGTGAATTATCGCTATCAACTTTCCCAGCTGAAATCAACTTATGAAGCTTACTCTTCTCATGTATTAAATGGGGAAATAATTGGCAGTATTTATTGTGGATCGCTTCATGTGTGTTACCTTGAATTTGGTACAGTGTGCATTTACCCTCAAACAGACATAGGCAGACAGGTTTTATATCATTCCATTTGTTGCTTTATCGTATATTTTTGTAATATGAAATCCTATGAATGTTAATTTGAAATCATAAAATGATAAAATATATTTCTTCCAAACGTAGTTATACATACGTTTTATGACATATGATAAAGCAAATTGTTACGTCCATGTCTGGTTTAAGATTATTTCATTTTCATTAATTACCTAAGCACCATTATACATAAAAAAAATAAAAACTTTTATAAAAATAAGTTCAAAAAGCTAAAAAGATTATTACTTTGATAGTAGTTATTTTTATAAAGTTTTTTTTTAATCATTCTCTTTTGTGTTTTATTTAATATATTTTTTGCTTTTTGCTTCTTTGAATTCTTTTGTTAATAAATCATTAAATATTGCGATTGTACTTTAAAAATTTTTTCCCGTTTCAGCAACGCAAAAAACTATGCCGCCAACGTCGAGGATAGCGACGACACCGACAGAGACGCAACAGTCCGTTATAAACAGTGTTCAGAATGAGATGGCCGCACGGCGCAAAGCGAATATCACGCGACAAGACTCAAGACTTTCCGTCAAATGTCTTATAGAGAGCATTGAAAACGCAACGAAGCAGGCTAAAGCTGGTGAGATTTTGTTAATTTGTTTTTCATTGTTGGAAAGGTTTTGAATCAATTTAATTTCTTACGATCAATTTTAATTTTTTCTAGGACCTGGAAGTCGCAGTAGCTCAACGTCATCTCTCAACTCTATTGGTACCAATGATGTGATCTCTCTGAAAGCCCCTCTCAGAGATCAGCAGATCAACAATCTTATATGTACGACGAATACCACCAACAATAACAACAAGACACAAACTGCCAATACGAAGAAAACTTACTCTGGTAAAAATTAATACTTATTTTATTTCTTTTATTTTTTAGCTAGAATTTTTAATAACAATGATTGCCCATGTCTAGAAACTAAGAATACCGTCCCGAATGTGCTAAGCCCGGGCCAACTACTGGACACGGCAGCGCTAAATGCTAAGACCATTGACTTCGTGAGGCGTAACAGTGTAACCGACCTATCGGATCGCAAGGATCCGCTCTGTGGCCTAGTAAAGAATGGTGGTTCTCGTCGAAACGCCCTACTGAAGTGGTGCCAAAATAAAACCATTGGCTACCGAAATATCGACATCACAAACTTCAGTAGTTCATGGAACGACGGTCTGGCTTTATGCGCGATACTCCACACATACCTGCCTGATAAGATACCCTACGACTCCCTCACGCCCGCTGAGAAAAGGCGCAACTTCTCGTTAGCTTTCTCCGCTGCTGAAAGCGTCGGCATACCGACGACTCTGGTAGGGATTTTTCTTATTGAATGTTTTATAAATTTTTATTAGAGAATGGATGATAATAAACCTTTCTCTCTTAACTTGCAGAATATTGGCGATATGTGTCAGCTCGAGCGACCCGATTGGCAGCAAGTTATGACCTATGTGACTAGTATCTACAAGCACTTCGAGACCTGATTTGAAACAACCGAGAATACGAAAATTGATTTTCCTTACGAACTTGCTGTTTATCGTTACTTTACTTATCTTTCTTTTGTTCTAACAAACTTGACAACGAGGAAAAGCAACGTCATCTAGTCAACTAAATACCAGAGGGAGATAATCTTACTTCTGAGAGAAACTAAGAGCAGCTTCCTCGAAAGTCCTCGAAAAAAAGAAAGTAGTACATAATAATTGTTTGCGCAGAGTAAAATAGACACAGGGCTCGTATATATTTATATTTTCACCCGACGGAAAAGAAATCTTGGAAGATCGCCTACCGAGCCCTTTATTTTTTATAATATTTGCATTAGCAGAAAAAAAACTTCACTCGATGCTTGAAGAATACGAAAGTGAATTCAGGGCGTAGCGACGTATGATTCCTTCAATTAACATTATGAGACTGAAAAATATTCATACAGTATATGTTTTTATATATAAATGTTGTGAAGATTAAAAAAAGTAACTGCAAGATGTGTGACCGATTACATTAATGTAGTTAAGAGATTAAGCATAGTTTGCGAGTCATCGTGCATATATATATATTATATTAAAAAAGCTCTTTCTATAAAATTGCTGAACATAGGATTAACTGCTAGCAAATGAATTGATATGATGGTGAATCGTGAGTTGTGTCGCATGTTTCTCAGCATACCATAAGTATTTTCTTGTATTATTACTTTTTTTTGAAGTGTTATTTTTTTCTTTTATTTTTAAAGTTTCACTCACGCTATATTTGTACAGGCGAGAAAGGCGATTGCGTGAACGTGAGAGAATGTGCGAGAAGCGCATTTAATTGTAAGAAATCCTAATTTATTGTATTGATCGTGCAGATTATTCCAATAAGGAAAAGTAAGCAATGGCTTAAGCTAAGTTCTCTGTGATATAGCATTGATAGTCCCAGAAGCAGAGATACACGCGTTTACGATTATTATTCGCATTGATTAATTTTTTTCACTCACTGTACGTGCGTTTAGCATCTCTCACTCTTGTTGCTGCTTCGCCCTGGTGGCGTAGAAATAAAAAAAGTCCATCATGCTCTCCAAAATAAACTAAAATTTTTAACAATTAAATATATACCTCCGACTGATTGCACGGCAATGTACTGCTGTCAAATAGTTGTTTTTTTTTTTGCTTTCAAAATATCACGCAAATATTTGTTTTCTTTTTATTAGGAGACTGTCGCCTTAAGATTTTGAAAAAGTAATTTTGTTTTATTGTAAAAAAAGTGTTTCTAACAAGTAGTAACCGTTTTTTAAATTCCGCGTATAATCGTTTGCTTAATTACTTACTTTTTTAGTTATTTGGCTAATCCCAACAATTGTTGAATTTATATTACTCTGTATTTAAGAGAAATTAATTTTTTTAAATTTTAAGGTGCTGTTTTTATATGCATATCTGTTTATTACAGTGTGTAACTCGCAAATAAAATTTTAATGATGCGAAGTTTTTTAAACAAGAATGTTTTATAACGTCAGAAATTTTTTACTAAAGATCAATATAACAATTTTTACTACTTGTGACGTCGAAAGTATGTTTCACTATTGGTCATATATTGATATTAAGAAGGCGAGAGTACACTAGAAATGCGCTTTCATATATCTGTATTTTCATATAAATATCTACAAAGATCTATGTGGGAATCGTGACTTTGACAATGAATTGAAGTTGTAATAGAATGTGTACAAATCTTTATTTTACCACTTGCAAATATCTCTCCATTCCTGTTCCTATTTACAATTCATTAAGTTTCATTAACTTGCACATTTATTATATAATCTATGTGAGGATCAAATTAAGTCAGTTCCTCGTGTCTTAGCATATTCAATATCATTGTGTTGATACATTTTTATCCATTTTCACAAATTTGTTAAATAAATAAAATTAAAAGTCATAAATCAACTAAAAGGTAGTTCGTTGTATACAATACACATGCAATGTTTTAAAAACAAAATATAAACTAACTAAAATATGCATTTCTCTAATTTTTATGTACACGCTAATTGAAGGAAACCATCCAATTTATAATCTCAATTTTTTCGTCATGATTGCATATATGACAATAGTTGGAGTAAAAAAGTAGTCGAAGATTTGTACAAAAACTTATTAACGTTCTCTAAAGATTATTTTGAAAAATAATTTTCGTATTTATGCGACCATTAACACGGTGCTTTCATGAAAGAAATATAAATTAAAAATGTCTACCAAAGCAAGTTTTAATATTTACTTGGTCAGTAAGAAATCGTTTTTTAATGTAAGTGAGACGTCGATTTGCATGGCTCACTTTAAAATTATCATCATACATCCACGACGAAAAGAAGCGTCAGATTCCAGATTGTTTCCTTGTATAAGTAAACAAATCGAAACATAATTTTTAAATAAAATAACACCGAAATGGATAAAAATGTATAACACAACGCTGCTGATACCTTCAATCTCTCTTCAACGCTCTCACTCCGTTTATCGCTTAAAAAATAATCATTTATACAACACTGAACGCACAGAAGGGAAGTTTCATAAAGTTATGAATCTCCGGTGTCCATTTTGTCCTGGTCCTTGTCTCCCGAGTAGTACTCGTTGGCCGGCTCGACTATCTTGTCCAGGTCCTGAGGATTCTGCCTGGAGTCTGGATCTGGTTCGGGTTGCCTCTCATCTTCCGGAGGTAAAAGATCGCAGGGAACGTCGTGCATCTGTACGCTGGGTGAGCTTGCGATCATCTTCAAGTTGTCGTAGACATGTCGCGTGATAGTGTCCAGATACTGCTTACTGTTGGCGTTGTCCTGCCTGGTGACGACCTCCGGATGCAGAGTGAAGTCCGGCCCGAAATATTCAATGTACTCGGTGAGAGGCAGTTCGTTGCTGATTTGTTCGTCGACGAGGAGCGAGGTTTCGTAGGTCCAACATCGCGCGACATTTCGCAAGGTGTAACCACCACCACCTACTGTGAGCAGCGGCACGTTCAGGTCGCGGACGTATTTGACACATTCACCGTGGCCTTTGGTACTGAGACTAAAGCAACCAAGTCTATCGTTCGCTAGAGAGTCAGCCCCACACTGCAACACTATCGCCGTGGGCTGGAAGTACTCCATCACGTTGGAGATGCAGGGCTTGAATACCTGGATGTAGGAAGCGTCGTCGATGCCCTCTTTGAGAGGAACGTTTACGGAGTAATACCTGCCACTCTCGGCACCGATCTCGTACATGTCGCCGGTGCCAGGGAAAAAGTAGTTGCCATATTTGTGGAAAGAGACCGTCATCACACGATCAGTCAAGTAAAAAGCTTCCTGGACGCCATCGCCGTGATGCACGTCGATGTCGATGTAAAGCACGCGCGCATGGTACTTGAGCAACTCTAGGATCGCGATGACTATGTCATTGATATAGCAGAAGCCCGAGGCTTCGAACTTCTTTGCGTGATGCAGACCACCGCTCCAGTTTATCGCTATGTCGCAGCTTTTGTTGTTTAGCTTTGTGGCACCTTTAATTAACAAAGATTTGATTCGATATTATTATATTTGTATATTAATTTTTATGTGCAGACTACTACTCTAATAATGAACATTAAAATGATGCTTATACCTTCCAATGATGCTCCCGTGTACATGGAACAGAAGTCAAAGAGACCATCGAAAACTGGACAGTCATCACCAACATTGAAATGGCTCAAGTACTTTGTATAACCTTGCAAATTCTGTGGGGTCACCCTTTGTAAAAATTCAACATATTCATCTGAGTGGAAGCGACACATATCATGCCTACTTGCTCTGTATGGTCGATAGATTTGCATTTTCTTGTGGAGTCCATAATTGAGGACCAGACTGTGAATGACTGACAGTCTGTGTGGTTTCATTGGATGCCCAGGCCCATAATGAAAATTTCCTACGTCAGGATTGTAAAAGTACGATACCTTCCTATTGCTGCTACTCATTTTGACATCACCTTATACTAAAAAGAAACAATAAAATGCATTAGATTTCTATAAATAATAACAGTCTCAAAGTGGTAAATCTAAGAGAGATTTTTTTGGATAAAACAAACGCTAATTGAAGCACTGATATTTATCGACGAAATATACCAAGTAAAGGCCTGTAATAATAAAGCAATACTTACCTCTTTCAAATTAAAATTAAAAGCAGTTCCTAGGGCCCACTACAGTTTCAAAGTTTTTGCCTTAGACGGGATTTCCAGCGAATCATGGCAATTTTCCGTATTCAAAAAAACAGTTTGTCAACATCTCGAACGGGGAAATGAGGTTATGGATTCTAGTTGATTCTAGGGACGATGCTCCTGAATGACTCGAGCGACGTTGCCACGTTTTTCCAACGCTATATACAACGCGCTTTTTTTAAATGCACGTGCTGGTTGTTGAATAATTTTATTTTTAGCCATATTTATGCATCTTTTCAAAACGCAAAATTAATCTTATTGATAATATTGAAATAGTCATTAGTGAATAGATGAGTCATATCCGTAAATAGAAGATAATCATTTCATTATCATTTTAACAATTAGTAGGCCATAAAATAAGAAATAATAGTTGATTTATAAATATGAACTTTTAATCAAATTCGCCGCAATGTTTACAATAAAACAATCGGCAACGTCTCGTGGAAAGAAGCAGCCGCCGCCGCCGCGAGAAAAATTCTATACTTATATGTATATTCCATGCCTATACATCCATATACAGAGCAAACAGACAGTGCAACGGCAGCAATACACCCCCTGACGTCACGGTGCCTAGAGCAAATCATTAATCAACAGTCGGTTGCGCGCGTAACGTTCATTCTTTCCGAAAAACCGCCTCGTCAAAAGCCGCGCAGCTGAAGAGAGAAAACGTCTCTGAAGGTAGTCCGTCCACCTTGAAAACCACCTATACGTCAGCGAGCTCGAGAAAAGAGAGAGGCCGATCGAGAGAGAGCAACTGCACGTATAGGTATAACATCGGAAAAGAAAAAAGGAGAGGAGGAATTTGCCGGGTCGCGAGCGGGAGGGGGGAAAGTCGTTGGAACTGCCGCTGATGCCGCCGCTGCAGGAGTAGTTTGAAATTTTTCGAGCGTGCGCGGTCGTTGGCGCGAGACTGGATGTCCCTCGCCTCAAGAAGCTAAGTAGGTAGCTCTCCTGTACTTTTTCGGGGGTAAGAAGAAGAAAAGAGAGGAAAGAGAGAGAGAGAGAGAGAGAGAGAGAGAAAGGCAGGTGTGTAGCCGTTGGCCTCTGGACGCTGCTACTGCAGTTTGCTCCGAAACACCTTTGACGTACGTTCGTTTTTCTTGATATTATTCAGAGGTGAGTATCTACATATATCGTTACGTTCGATCGAGTGTGTGTATGTGTGTGTAGTGGATATATGGTAATTTCGAGGGGTATAACTCGCGCCAACGGAATTTGGGTTAATCGATTCTCAAGGATTCCTCTCCGCAGCTTCTTCTCTTCCGCCTCGATTGCATGTATTTTACATTATACATATATACGCTTTGCAGTTAACGAGGTCGCGCCGCCGCATCAGCAGCTCTTGGCTTTAATTTTTATTTGGAGGATATAGGAAGACACATCCTGTTGCGTTGTCGTCTTGTATTAGTCGAGGGCTTCCTTCATTTGCGGCTGTTTGTAAATAAAGCGATTTAAATAGCTCGACGCAGAAGAAGGTATAGTTTTTGTGTACAGGTATATCTGCGCGAGTGTGTGTGGTGCTGACGGCTTCGACACGATGCTGAAGTAGTAGACTCGGGAAGTCTGTGTACTTCAGAAGCGCGAGAATTGGGGTTAACTCGTCGCGAAGTGCGGAATACATTGTGTGACATCGCGGGGGTCGACGTTGTCTCGTAGCTTATCCAGTTTCCGTTGTAGTCTGGTTGTTTAGTAGGTTGACGGTATTTTCGAAGATTGGTAGAGTTAAGGAAGGTTTATTTTCGTTTTATTCACTTCTTTTGTGAATTAAAGGGCGGTTTTTATATAAATCTCATAAATTATTGACTTATTGATCCAACATCAGTTCATGAGCCCCTATCTCAGCTTCAAATATCATCCTAGTTTACAACTTTTATCATCTTTTCATTTTTCAAATAAAGTTATATATTGAGATTAATTTCCACTATGCTATACAATCAATTAATGTAATGATACATACTTTTCTGTCTCACTGCGCTTTCTCTATACTAAATGATCAAGAAATTATTTTATAGTTTACCATCTCTTACTACTCATCCTACTTTTATTGCTTCATAAATCTGAAGTTATACTTACTACTTATGTGCAATCTTGCAATTTGCAATTTGTATAACATAAAATTTGTTTTGTTTTTCAGGTCACATAAAAAAAGCGAACTAAAAGACTGACAACATGCCTCCAGATTCAAGAAGTGTATCATTTGTCTTTCACCGTGACAGCATTAACGCAAGAAGTACCCCTGAAGATGGTAGAGGCTCCAAAAACTTCAGGCAAAGGCTGCAGGACAAATTTGAAAAGGAGCAAGTGAACAGATCTGGAGACAAGTCTGGATATAAAGAAGGCTCCGAAAGACCATGGCATAATCTGAGTCTTGGGCAGGTTTCCACAGACTCCAAAAGAGTCTTGCGAAACGGAGCAGACAAAATCTCCAAAACCATCTCATCTGTCAGAACAACATTTGGCTCTATATCACAGGTATATATAGTTATTATTGATTGCTTATGTTACTGTTTGTAAACACGTTTATCAAGCTTAAAATAAAATAATAAACTGTCTCTTGCAAGCAGTACGTTTTAATCCACTTCTTGGCTGACTGTTATTTACTTGCAACAACTTGTCTTGCAATTAAAAGTTAGAAACTATATAAATATTTCAAGCTGTGCTGAAATTTGCACCCCAGAGATTTTATTCAAAAAGCCAAGTCTCAGAGAGACAAGAAAGATAAATTGCATGAACTATTCAGACGCATTTGAAACTCCGACAATTAGCCGTTAACAAGTCGCCACCTGCAATAAATGCCGTCAAAGTTCGCCTCTATTCCCCGGAAAAGCCACTATTTCAAATCCCGTCGCATTCTCTAACGCTATTGTCTTCGTCTCTAATTATAGAAATTCAAAAGCTCGACTCGGCGACGCCAGCGTCTCGAAGAGCAGCAGTCGCCTACGAGCAGTGCCTGCAAGAATCAAACGCCGCAATCGAGATCGCGCAACTTGCTCGGGCGTACACCGACGAAGCTCTACAGTCCGTTTGGTATTGAATCACCGAGGACCGCTTGGGACAAGGAGAACGACTTCACGCCCTCGAGCACTGCCTCCAAAGAGTACGAGCAAAAGCGTCACCGTCTCTTTCGTTTCTCCAAAGTCAACGGATTCTGCGCTCTGAGATAGGCAGACTAATCTTCCTGTACTTTTTTTAAATTTAATGTATTTATATGTAGAAATTGCGAATGGCTGCTTACTTAAGACGGAAGGCTCTTTACGTCGATCGTCGAAATTCGAAGCGTCAATCACTTTGTAATTATGGAGCTTGAAATTATTTTGCTCCACAGGGGGGTAATGATTGGGCTAGTACGAGATTGTTTTAATCAAGTATCCAGCTTCGATCATCGTTCAGGCAACGAATCTCATTAGAATTTAGACAGCTTATTTCTTATTTATTTTTTCCCTCTTTTTCATATTGACCCGCAGTCATATTCTAAGAGCTTATAAGACTGTTTTTTTTTTGTTTTGATAGAATATTTATAAGATTTCTACTTAAGTTTTTTTTGTGTTATCGTCTTCCTGCATGAGTTTTTTCATACTTCTGTTGTTCTTCGTCTACGTCGAAGAAGAGTTCGTCCCGTAAACAAATTATGTCTATACGAAATACAAAGCATTCTATTGTGCTTTTTGTACAACGATGAAGCCATGTGCTAATCAAAATGTCATATCAATAAAACGTATTCTAAATATTATGTAGTGCTGCGAACGCGGCACTACATATCGGTGGATTTGAAAAATTAATATAAAGTAGTCAAATGAAAGATTTATAGCTATGTTATATCATATAAAGAATCCCGATAGATCGGGTGATTCTAGCTTTTTATACCAGTGCGCGATTTTTCTTCGAACTTGCCTTTTCTACTTTTGTACTTTTATAGTATATAGCATGGTTTTTTGAGCGACATGTATCTGCACGAGTACTCTGAATAAAGTACTGAAAATTGAAATGATTGATTTTTTCTTTTACAAAAGATTCTACCTTGAATTTCGCATACACCTGAAAATACGGAATACCCGTCCTCCTATTTTTTATTCTAAACATATTAAAATATTATACGATCAAATTATATTATGTGATATTCTGTGACACTCAGCGCGTTAGAGAACGAAAAAAAACAAAGGAAGCACTTAGCATAATCGTCGTTTGTTTACTAATCAATTTTCATTAGCAGGAAAAGTGTCAAAGTTATTCTGAGTCAGAAGATTCTTGAAACTTTTTACTTCGTAAACATAGGTATTTACTCCAGTTCAAAGTTCTACGAAAAGGTTGTTTTTCCCCCATGTGATTCGCAATTCCAGAGTTAGCCGATTTCACGAATTATGTTTTTGGTTTGGAGTTCTGACTATAGGTATGTATATTACCTTGAATATTTTGATATTCGACATTGATACGAATTCAAGGTTAAAACGTCCGCATAATGAATGTCATTTTCAATTCTTGTAGACGATGTGTGTCTTTAAAAAAAAAAACGGTTCAGATATTTGATTAAAAAGCTGTAGATACGAACGCTAACGTGAGCAACAAAGTAATAAAAGTTTATTGTCATACAACCTTGTATAAAAGAAAGCTTACAAATGAACTCTTTTCGCGGTGAACAATTGTCCTTTGTCCGGTGTCACATCAGCGTCCGATTTTCATTCATGAAAAGCACACATGCACTTCTTTTCACTAGAAACCCCAATTACTGCCACATAAAGTCAAACTTTTAGCATGGATAAAATAATAAATTTTTTAATCAAGTGTCCCGTGAAATCCTTCACTGAAACTTTCGAATTCACAGCTTTCATTCAAAGCACACAATACGAAAGCTCAATTTTTGTTCTTTTCAAATAACATCCAAACCGCACGAAAGCTTATTGACACAGCTTTTAATGAACTTCGATATATAAAACCGCAGTCAATAGGAAAGCGAGAGAAAAGGAAGTCGCAAGAAATTTATGAAGCTTCTGTGCTTTTGCGAAATTTTTCATTGTCTAGCTGGGGTTATTGATCTAGCGACGCTGTTCTAAAAGTTTTTTTTCTCCGCGTGATAATTACAAAGAGAACAAAAGAATTCGCGTGAAATTCAGACGAAAAGCCAGCCGAATTTTCTGCCTTTGTTTGCGACGCTTTCCCAGACTAGACTTTTCTCTGTATAACATCAAACGTTCGGGTTTTCTTTTCTTATTTTTGATATTCGGTGTCCGAGTGGAAAATATGCAAAGCTTATGTCCTTCAGGCGTTATTCTCGGAAAAATTTGAACTTTGATGCTTACTTTTATGTAAATAAATGTTTTAAGAATATGTAAATTTTGTAATGTGACAGGAATTGCATAAATGTATTTGACGATTGGTTACAACATGTCCATAAAATGTGAATATTCTTTTCGTGCCAAACGTGTATTTTATGCTTGAAAAATCAAAGAAACTTAAAGTTTTATTTGCGATAAAAAATACATTAAAAAATTCGTATGATAGCAGAAAAAATGTATAATTTTAAATCATCAACATCCCTTGTAACAGAGACTAGTCATTGCTAACAATAAGAACAAACCCTCAGTAAACCACCAAAAAACAAAAGATACCTATAAAAATCAAAAAATGCCGCCAAAAACTAACGCATGCGTGCGAACAGTCTTATTCACAAGGCAGGAGGGCAGGTCAGTAATCGCCAAAGTAGTGGGGGCATATATATCGCACACTACTACGAATACGAATGCGCTGCACGAATATACCGCGCTATAGTTACGGGGGAAGCCACCGTCGCGCGCGCGCATAGCATAGCCTCGACGCATTCCGTCATTGGCGCTCGTCGTGGCCAGGTACTTAAGTACTTAGTTAACCGCTCTCCGTTTCGTTCATTTTTCTAGACGCGTATATATGTAAAACAATACCTACACGGCGTTGTGCGTTCCTCTATACCTAAGTATATCTTTCTCTCTCGCAAATATTCACGGCGTTTGCATCTGATTATATTCCCGCGAGTGCGTTTGTCCGATCGACAAGTGTGAGTGTGATATACTGTGCTCTAAGTATAACCAATAATAATAATAAGACCGTAAATACATAAAAACGTGCTGTGTGTGCTACGACCGGCAGCGGCGGTGCGCTCTTTTTTCTCACGAGCGCTCCTTCTTGTGCGTGCGTGTCTGTGTGTACATGCGAAAAAACCAGCGCCGCCGTGGCTTTCCCTCGACTCCATCTTCCGTGTGCACGTATATATATATATACACATATATATATATATATATATACATACATACATACATACATACATACACATACACACACATCCTCTCGTTTTCCATGCAGGAGAGCGCGAAAAAGCAGCGAAAGGGGAGAGAGAGAGAGGGAGAGGGCTATACCTATAGCTGCATCAACGCGAAGGAGGGACAAAAATCAAAGCCGCCGACGCCGTCGCGTCGTTCGGTATATGCTTGTATACTGCAGCGGCAGAGCTGACTAATCGCTCGATCCACGCGAGTATGTGCCAGGTGCATAATACAGAGAGGAGCTACGTAGATTCGCTCTTTCTCCCTCGTTGTGCCTTACTTACATAACAACGCGCGCAGCTTTCGGCTGCATACATACATATACATATATCGTGTACCCAGCCACTGCAGCAGTAGCAGCTATCTCTCTCTCTCTCTCTCTCACTCTTGGCTGCTGCGTCTCCCCGCGGCCAGATCCGCTGCTATGCTCTCCGCAGTGTAGTGACGTGCGCGGGCTCTGCGAGAGAGCTGCCTACCTCTATCGTATATCGTGAAACTTTATAGTTCTCTGACAGAGTGGCGGTTTATCGTACGCACGGATGAGGTATAATCCTGGTTTTTTCTTTCTCTGAACGATTTGTTGCAAATTTTTTTTTTGTTCTGGTGGAGGTGGTCTTGAGAAAGAGTACCTGCGCAGGTTACGCTGCTTTTACACTCGCCTGGGGAACTTTATCGGCTTGCTGGAGCTGCTGTGGGTACATTCCTTTTTACAAGGTTGTAGAAAGATAACAAACTTTTTTTCGTACAACGTTTTTATATTTTTTTAGAGATCAAAGTTCAAGGAAATTCATTTTTCAAACTTTTATAATTGATAGAACATTTGGATTATGTTTGACTTTTTCTAAAACAAAACAAAGGAAATCACTCGTTAAAAGTTATAAAGTTGCTCTATTTGCAGTGCTAATGCATGCAAATGTCCCTTGTGCTGTCACTCCTAACTTCTTAGATTTATGGTCCACTGAGCATTTTTTTCACAAGCTTTTGTTTTTTAAACCTCAATAATATATAATTTCATTGGTATTAAGCATAAGTATAATTTAGTTACATCTTGTCTTGCATCTTTATGAAACTGGAATGCAATATTTACATACCAAAAGTATGCAAATATATCATAGAGAATTCATCTATCATGATTCATTTTTCTGTATATTTAGAACTGACTGCACCAAAGTTGATTTATGCAAGAATGTCTTAACTTATTTTGAAAACAAAATTTGAAACTTTTATCCTTATAAAATAAGAAAAATCAGAATTTCTCTTGCATTCTTGCTAGAGATTTGAAATCAACAGTTCCATCGAGCGTTAAAGGTTAATGACGCTGTTTAAGCTCTGAAGTACAAAGATGCCCTCTAATTTAGAACAAACTGTTTATAGATTAGTCCATTATTCAAATACCTCAGAACAATGTAGCTTATAATAGAACGTACAATGTAACTGCTACTGCCTACACTGTATTAGTTTCATTAGTTAGTTTAGCAACGCGCAACCATTTGGTACAGTGTATTTATAAACCATTACATCCAAGGTAAAAAAATACCTTTGTCCGTACAAGCAAAAAATTAATATCACAGCTTTTGCACTCCACATTGAAATCAAAGCTAGGCACTCCAGCAGCCACATAATTCCAACTTCTGACGTTCAGCCAACCGTTGGTTGCAGTGCATTCTCTGGAAAAAGAATCTCTAAAAGTACTCTATTCTACATCCCATCATAGAATCCACAGCCAGCTCTCTTTTCTCATCGACACTCCACTCGCAGCAGCTTGAAAAAAAAAGTAAAACAAACACAAAGAAATAGAGAACTAGCGTTAGATTCCCATTAAATGCCCTAAAATTAGCAAGATCCATTCGCGCGCGAGCAAGAGAGAAATGCTTACTCAGGCGCAAGTGTAAAAGCAGCCTTTCAATGCCCCTCCCTCTCTCCCTCCCTCCCTCTCTCTTCTTCTGTTTTTGCCTCTTCTGTACAGCTCCGCTGTGCATCGCGTGCATACACAATCTCCCCCGGGCTCTCGTATAGGTATATTTGTGTGCATACGTATCACAAAGTCTCTGCAGCGCTGCTTTCCCGGATTTTTCTCTTTCAAAAACTTGCCGCCCATTCGCGGTATATAGCTGGCCCCGTTTTTCTCTCGTATTGCGTACAGTGTGCACTTAGGTACGCTCGATTTCGTCTCTCAAGCGAGTCTCGCGCATCTGGGACACCAGGTGATCCTATTTGACCTTCCGCAGAGGCATTTGTTTATATTTACGTGAAGAGCCGCGGATTTTCTTTTCATTCATATCATTGGATTCTCTTTCATTCTCTGTAGGTTACAACTCGTGAATGCGATCGACTCCGATCTGATCATCGGTGCGTCCGTGTGAATTTGACGTGCAGCGGCGCTTGTGTTGTGAAGCACCCACTCCGGCTTTATTTTCTCCTGTTACTCGCTCCTAACCTAGTTTCTTTTTTTTTTCCCTCGCAAAAGAAGGTATTGTTATTACATCGCTCGCGTGCTTTTTTTCTCTCTCGCGTAATATAACTTCGTCAGCGTTTTCGCGTTATCCGACTGCGTGCGCTTTTTTCGCGGTTCACAAGCTTTATCTCGCGTTTATCTGCAGTGCAGTGCGACTCGATTGGCAAAAGAGTCGGCCGTAAAGCAAGCATGTTCGCGATCCTCGACTTATTGCAACTTTTGCGAGCGAATGAACCTCTTCGATCGGATTTCTGTAGGCTATAGTGTTAGTTTTGATAAGTCAACTATGCGAGCAGTCAAAGTATCAGAGACTTGCTATGGAGCTAATTAGACGGTGCAATTGTTTGGCATTCAAGATGCAATTAGATCGATCCTATTGAAATTGAACTTGGCTCTCACACTCTCTGAAGTTTTGACTGTATGCATGCGGTAGTTTAAATGGATAAGTTTTATCCCATTAAGCTGCTGAGAGTTGGTACAATTTTGGGATAATGAGTTCTCGTTGGTTTTTGTGCAATTCTGAATATTTCTTTACATCTGCGAGAAGTTGTACCAACAATTTATGTTTTATTATTACATGCAAATATTCTTGCCCAGCTTGATCCTCACGCACTTTTGTTTGTTTGTTTCTGATAAACAGGTCTGACAACGCGTATTTTACTATCACGTTTATTTTCTATTTTATTTTTTTTAATATTTCGTTTGATAAAACCAAACTAGAAAGAAAGCTGCCTGGATAATCATGGCCGTGTCCGTAGTAATGCATTTGTTTATATTTTTTGTATTTGCCGACCATACGGATGGTTATTGTCAATGGAAACAGTGGAAGCTCACAAGTTCACCAGACGCTGCCGGTGAATACATCAGGGAACGCCACTTCGACACCAAGTTTCCAACAAGACGAAGAAAAAAGTATCCAGGAAGATAGCAAAATGAACGATCAACAGCAGCAGCAGCAGCAGCAGCAGCAGCAGCAACAACAGCAACAACAACAACAACAACAACAACTGCAACAACAACAGCAGCAGCAGCAGCCGCCGCAACAGCAGCAAGTGCAACAAAGTAGGAATGATGATCGAACAAATTTGATCATAAACTACTTGCCACAGAGTATGACTGAGAAGGAACTCTACAGTATGTTCGTGACAATTGGTCCGGTTGAGTCATGTCGAGTTATGAAGGATTATAAGGTAATCATTATCCCGAAACTAGGTTTTGTATCAATCTCTTTATTATTTATTATTTAATTCAATTCCAATGTAAATTTTGATTATAATCTGTCTGAGTATGAACATTATTAAAACTCTGTTAAATCATACTAATGTGAAAGCTCTTTGTTACCAACCATTTTCCACTTCTGTTACAGACTGGTTATAGTTATGGATTTGGCTTTGTTAACTACACAAAAGCTGAAGATGCATTAACAGCTATCAACACATTAAATGGTCTTCAAGTCCAAAATAAGAGATTAAAGGTTTCCTTTGCTCGACCCTCCGGAGAAGAGATCAAAGAAACAAATCTGTATGTCACAAATTTACCAAGGTCAGTGATTTTACTTCATTGTTTCATCAAATTTTTCATGGAGTTATTGAACTTTTTATAAAAGTTAACACTGTTTGTAATTTTTAGGAATATTACGGAAAAACAAGTGGAGGAAATCTTCAGCAAATTCGGTCAGATCGTTCAGAAAAATATACTAAAAGACAAACTTACTGGATTACCACGAGGAGTAGCCTTCGTGAGGTAATGTCGCTCTCCAGAGCTTCCTTATTTTAAGCAATGCAGCTGCTCAGTTCATTCAAACAATGCGCGCTAATAATCGCTAGTTAGCGCGTTAAAATAACGAGCAAATTCCTGGATGCTCATTAAAATTTCAAATAACCACTTCATCTTTCACAAGTAGCATAAAGTTGGAACGCATTCAACCTGCAGCCGGCAGGTGTTAGAATTGAAGAAAATATTATGCAATACAATGTCGCGCTATTTCGCTTATATTTACGCATTTGCTCGCTGCCAGAGTATTTCTATCCTTTTACCAGGTAGTCTAATCTGACCTGTTTTAAATATAAAATTTATAGCTCACCCTATAGATTTTGTATGCCATTTAATAGCTTCAAAAATGGTTTTGACCTTATTTTATAAATAAGAGCTTATTCATTACTTCTAATGTTCGCTGTTTATAATATATTTATATTAATAAATACAAGCACGAGGTGTATATTTTCAGACTTCGAGTCATTACAACATCTTCTAAATTTTATTTGGCGTCATTTATATATGTCATAATGGCTCATTTATTAATATTAATATCATAAATATAAGCGTAAGACTCGTTTTTAGTTGGCGTACTAATGGTTGATATTTTCGTTAGGTACGACAAACGAGAAGAAGCTCAGGATGCAATAAACCAACTTCATGGTACGATACCGGAAGGAGGCTCTGAGCCTCTCAGTGTTAAAATTGCCGAGGAGCACGGCAAACAAAAGGCAGCTTACTACGCTGGATGGCAGGCCGGCTACAACCAGAGTCGTGGTAAGGAGTCTTTCCTCTATCGGTTAACCTAATCTCTTGATTCTCCCATAATTATTTGCATTTATTTGTATTTGAAGTTAAATTTTGACTTGTACCGATATCGATTAGAATGTGAATCGATTTCTCTATTAAATGGCACATTCTGCTTTTCATTTTACTAGTCAAAGAACACGCACGAAAGCCTTCACTAAATTAAGTTGAATCTTTCGATTAAAAAGTTTTTTTTTCAATTTTGATAGTTTAAATTTTAGTAGATTTTAGTAGTTTTTCTTAATATTACTCATTTAATTGTTTAAGTTACTGTAATCTAAATAATAGTGGGAAGGTCATAGTTTAAGAACGACCAAAATTCATCAGAGACTTCCTCTCTAAGAAATTAAACTGTTTCTTTACTATACGTATATAATGTAGTATATACTTTGTAAGATAAAATGAATTCTGGACGTTCTCAGATCGAGGCCTCCCCTGAAAAACATTTCTAGTCCAAACAAAATTTCCTATTCTTGTACTTCTGATTCATAATCTAAAATTCTTTCTTGCTTTGCTTTGCTAAACAAAATAAATGATAATACGCTGTGATCCAACGGCTAGCGTTGCTCGAAAAGAAAATTAACATAGCAATGCTCGAGGACGAGTTGGGAGATCTCAGGTTGTCCGAGCCGATGAAGCACCCTGTCAATAAACCGCATAGGAGGAGTAGTGAGTTCTCGTTTTTTTGAACAATAAAAAGATTGTTGATCGAATCGTTATCAGCGCGCGTACATGCATTAATAGCGATGATTAATTTTTCTGACAATCTTTTTCATGACAGATCACTTTGCCGGCTCCTCCTCAAAGTCGTCGTTCCACGATATCTGGCACTGAAATTATCGCGCTAGCCCTAGATCGCAAGGGTCTAATCTTATATTTTTGAACGAAATTTTTGTAATTTTTTTTTTTTTTATTCACAAAACAAACCTGAAATTGTTTATATACGGTACAAAATATATTTATTATGATCGCGCACTCTTTCCACGACGAGCTCGCTTGTTAGGGATCAATGTAAATTGTTAGTATTTTTTTTTCATTATTAGAGTTAGAGCATAGAGAATTTTTTGTGTTTTTTTCCAGTGAATTCTATGTAGTGTGATAAATTATTATATTTATAGATAATGTCTATTTATTGAAATCTAAATATATAGGATACGCGAGCTTAGATTTATGCATCGATTTGTATACCAGTGGAAGATAGTAGAGTCTAAAGTTTATTGTTTCTATCCGCGTTCGGCCGACACTGGTCGTTTTATTCTTCGCGGCGCGTTTCACATTTTTTGTACTAAGCTACGATTGAGAAAGGGAAGAATTTAATCGAGTTCAACGAATATTTTCCGTCGATCTGCTCGAAACAGCCGTTCATTGTGTCAAATATTCTTTTTCATTCTTCAATCAAATTATTTTTTTCTTTGAATTTTCTTCAAGTTTTTTCCATGTTAGTCGAAGCGAAAGCTTTTGCGCAGATCGAAAGATATTTATTGGATTAGAAAAGAATTTTGCTCAACGTAGCGAGAATTTTTTTTTGTCGACCGACTGTAACTCTCTATGCGACGGTCTTGGACTTGTACCTTTTTGTGCTATTTTTTTTCTCTGTAAACGATATTGTAGCGGAGAAATACAATTTCTACTTTCCTGTTTCTAATGCTTTACTTTCATTTTATTTCCTCTAAATTTATTTTATTTTTTTCCCTTTATTTTCACACTTTAATTTTCTTTTTATTTTGCACACCTAGAACTGCATTTCGTCATTGCTATTTACTCCAACAGCTATTTTATGTTCATTCTATTTTTTAAAACTACAAGCAATACTTATTTTTACATCTTGCAGGTAATTATTGCTATTTTTTTCTTTACTAATTTTTCTAACACTATACTTGCATACCTGTATTGCAACTATTTAACAAACTAATTTATAGCGATTACGCAGAAATATCAATTAAAACACATTATTTTTGATACAGTAGCAACTTTGTTTCTAATCTAGAACTGAAAGTTTTGAATAATTCATATTAAGACAAAACGATACGTGAGATTATAAATACGAAATGGAATATACTGTGGCCGCAATTATCTAAAAATAAATTACGTAAGTATAGTGAATTCGGTTGAAATAGCTTAAACGTGAGATAATTGACACGAGATGCGCATCAATTATGATTTTCTCCTTCGTTTATTTAAATCACATTGGCTGCGACTGCATAGTGCGATCCGCGCTTTGCTGATTGACGAATGCATGGCTGTTACGTTCTCTTCCGCAGATTTTCTTTTCTTGTTTTACTCTTGTTGTGTTTTTATTTCGCTGGTTGTTATAAAGACGTATTTTCCGATACCTTATACCTATTTTTAAACTTTTCATTATATTTCGCTGTCTTCTATAGATTGCGTTTAGACTCGAGTTCGTCTGCCTTTAAAAAAGTTAAGCGTGAGATTAATTTTATCACTTTTTTTACAACAACCAGCGATAAACATTTTCAGACTCGTTTATATCTTTTTTCTTACTTTTTAAAGATTAAGGTAGTCCAAACAGGAGATCCGTAATGAGAAAAATTAACGTTGCACAGCACAAGTTAGCGAGAAATCATAAAACTATTTTCAGAGCAATAAATCTTTCTTAAGATTTCTTAGCAAGTGTAACTCTTTCAATGACGCGTTGTCAAGTCTGCTTGAACTCAATTGTTGTTTTATTGCAAGATTCCTGTGCAATAACGACGACTGTAGAGAATAAGTGTAAATTGAGATTCTCGAGTTTAATATGGAAATAGTATAAGGAAAATAATTAAATCCGAATAACATCGATCGTTAGGACTACTTTAATGTCTTTCTCTCTTTCTTATTAGTGTTTTTCAAAAAGCAAAATTCTCGAGTTTAACTGTCTCTTTCTCTTTCTGACTCTGTTAATGCCTACCAATCAACGAAGGAGAGTGTCTGTACGCGACCAGAAAAAAGTTCCATAACTACCCGGGTTTCACTAACCAATAAGCGAATACATTCTAGCGGACAGTGAGCAACCGAGCGAGTTTCAGTTACCTCCTTCTTTATATATATATATATCGGAAAATGGATGAATGCGTATATATACCGAGGGGATGTTCCCCGTTAATGAGACGTTGTAACACGTTCGAACAGGGCGCGGGTACATAAATTGTATCTATACAGCCGAGGTGAACACCTTGCGGTCAATCCAATAATTCATTTGGCTTTGGATATGCATTTATTCCGTGCTTCGTATATCGATTTATTGCTTCGATGCGCTTAACTGCGAAAACTTTTTATCAAGTTTATTTCGATATCGAAATTTTATTTTGACATATTTGCAATTATTCGATTGGATATTAGTTCAAGTATAAACTTTGCGAGTTTGAGTTGTTACCGCACTTGATTAGTTAAAAGTTTGACTTTGAGAACCTCACAAAACTAGCGTAATACAATATTTATTTTCGAGCGCTATTGATTAGTTAAAAAAAATATAATCAGGGCAGATAGACCTATAAAGTTTCACTAGTTTAACTATGAGAAGATATAGATAAACATTCATTGAAGGTGCCTCAAAACCAGTCTTGAGACACTCTTTTCTCTTTGTCCTTTACTTACTAAAACTCTTAACTTGAAAATCTTCATCTTCTTAATCGAATCATCGTGCTGATCGCGATATATAGTTGACAATCTCAGTCCGGAGCAATCGACGCGAACACGTCTCTCAATTCTGGACTTTAAAATCCGTAGTCGAGTTATAGAGCCACATAGCTGCGTTGATATTCGCCTTTCAAAGGCCTAATGTACCTTAATTCCTAGAATGAATCATCGCGTAAGAAAATAGTTAGGCGTCGATGTTTTAGCTATATGTATACACATTGTTGTATTTAAGAGAATTTAATCGGGAAACTTTTGGTTTTTGGATTACGTGGAAATTAGTTCCGCAGAGATTATTTTGATATTGTACCCTTGTTGAGGTCACCTCCGCCGGTTTCTCAAAATTGATTTTGGTATTAGTGTACAAACGGACAATACGTATTGTATAGAGAGCTGAAGGCTTATTTCGAATTCACATAGTGGATCGTTACGTATTTGTTAAAATATCGTAAAATCAAGAACTTTCATCGTCTATTAAATCTCTTTCTTTTGACAGAATTATAGCTTATCTATCAAATTGTTCGTTTATATTAAGCTTTTAAGGTTTTTTTATTTAAAATTATTCCATCAAATGCATTTAACATTACCTTTGTAAGAAACGTTAAGATATTCAATCTGTGATTTATCAACGACTCCAATTTTACAAAGCAATACGTATATGAATATAGATATATTTATATGATCCGCTGATGATAGTCCAATCAAAAGCTATATCAAGATCTCTCTTATAAGTAAAAAATATAAAAGCAATTGTTAAAGTGTGCATCATTTATATATATATATATATATATATATATATAATTAACGAGTTTATCAATAGAAGGCCATTTGTTAAAATAATAGTTTTATCAAAGTTAACTACTTTTAGATAAACTATCATAAATCAAGATATTAAATTTTGAATAAAATCGATAGTTAATGCTAGTGCAGTTTTTATTGTATGAGACGAAGAAAATATATATACTATAAAAGTGTCATCGTAAAAAATTTCGAATGTTAAATTCCTCCCTGTGATTAGTTTTTCTTCGTCTCTATCTAAGAATCGTCAAACTGTTATATAGCAGTATAATTCCAAATGCAATTGTTGATCAGATATTTTCGAATTTAAAATAGTTATATATTTCCAATATATACTGGATAATAATTAATTAAAGCGATAATAAAAACAAAGCTTAAAAATGCCTTCTCAATTTCACTGCTCGCAGCCGTTGGTTCTACAATTGATAATTATTAAAATTAATTTTGTTTCCGAAGATTAAGCAAAGCATTTAAGGTATGTCATCTTAAAAATCAGTTCAACTTTCTGTGTAATATATTGAAAAGAATGCTCGCGCAATTTTCAAAAGGTCATATCAATGCCAAGGGTATTTCAATTTCAGTATCTTACGTAAGCTAATTTTCCATTGTTATCCTTGCTCTCATTCCCTTTCCAATACGCATTTTGAATCAATTGAACAAGTCATAAATCTCGCGAAAATTCGAAGGAAAAAATATGGGTTTTGAACTGCACTAGTGTAGAGCACTTTGTTATATTGTGAAACGAAGAAAAAATATTCCATGTCGATTTTCCCCTTCACAAAGAATTGGACTTAATCGTTTCTCTCAAATTCCCAAAACTATCCCTTAATACATAAACATATACCAGCGAGATAGAGAAGAAGGACATCGCGCTTGCACGTATCAAGGACGAGTTACAGGTGGCGGTGGCGGTGGAGTCGTTGGTCGTGGTCGAGGTGGCGGTGGCGGCGGCGGTGGTTATGGCGGAGTACCACCTCCTGGTGGACCTCTCGGCATGGGCTTGGGCGGCGTAGCCGCGGGTGGACCGATGCTGGCAGGCCGAGGTGGCTTCGGTGGTCCCAGAGGCGGAGGCGCTGGTGCTGGACATCACGGATTCGGTGGCGGACCTGGTGCTGTGCGCATGGAGAAACTCCATCCGCATCGTTTCAATCCATTGGGAGCGACGGCAGGAGCTGCCGCGGGGGCGAACGCACCTGGTGGATACGCGCAACCTCACTTCTGGTGACCGGCTGGCGGACTGCAGCAGCGGCAGCGGGCCTTTGCCGCTGTGCCGCTTTGAGATACTAATTTAGAGATGTGAGTATGTCATTTTTTGCTGTTTTCTTAGGTGGTTGTTCCGTTTTTTCTAGTTTTTATTTTGTATACTTCGATGAGTTTTAGAGTGATTTTCGTTCTGAGTTTCTGATAGTTTCTGATCTTCGACGAGGTCCTATATTTTTTGTTGATGAACGTTGGATAATCGGGTCATTCATCTGCTTAGACTCTTTCGCGGTGAAATTCGATTTACGCTTTGCATCGTCAATTCATAATCGAACTACATTAATCCACAGAAATTCCGAGAATGTGGCAATGAGGTCCGGTGCGAGCAGCGACGTGGAGGAGTCAGCGTGGATTCATCACACATCATCCTCACCCTTCGCGCCGTGACACTTTCGGCATTTTCCTCTTGGCTGCAGCCTGCGTCCGTCCGTCAAACCTAAGGAATTTATCGCAAAGAGCAACAGAATCAGCGGAAGGTGGATACGTATCTAGGATAATACGCAAAATTTCAGCGACCATACTTTTCATTTCACCCTAAAATTTTTCTTTTTTTTTCAAACTTTTTTTTTAATTTTATAGATAGAGTTGTTCTATGCATAGTTGTGTACATTTATCCTCTTACTCTTAGTCGACTGAGCTTTGAATGATCGAGGCGCGCGATTCTCGACTCCTATAGCGAAACTTTTTACCACGAAACTGGAACGCTTGTTCTACATGATCCCTTTCTTCTATCTTTCTCGAGTTAAAAAATGTAAAAAAAAAAGAAGAATTAGTAACAAGCGATTGTGCGTGCTTGGAATATTCCGGAATGAAAGACAATTAGATTTTGGCAATTTTTACTTTCTAGATTCTTACTGTATTTGTATATGATTGATCGATTGATATTTCATGTTGAATTTATCGATGTCTTTAATAAGTAGAATGTCTGTTGAAAAGATACTTTTCAACTTCAATGATATATTACGTGACGTCTCACAGTTTGTTGGGCGATTGAAAGTTTAAAATTAATTTTACTCTGTAAAAATTTTACTTGGCATGAGGAAAATATCATTAGCGTTATCTAGATAATAATTATTTCTTTTAATTTAAATTCTAACTATATCGACTTGCGATTTAAATAAGGCATAAGTGCATACTGAGAGAAAATTATATATATTTATATTGTATATTAAAAAGCAGTACCATATTTTCTTTTTTTTTTGTTATTTTAATACTACGTTGCAATATCATAGATGTAATCACACTGTTTCAGAGCTATTGGATGTAATGTTTAGATTTTTTGTCAATCGACTTGGTAAAAAATGTACATCAAGCACATTACACACAGAGTAATTTTGTCTCAGTGTGTCTTAGAGTAGATGCACTCGCAGTTTCCCCACTAGTGGATAACAAGCATGAAATGAAAAGAAAGACGAACGCAAAAAAATGTAGTTTAGAAGAAATTCAAAATTGTTCCATAAACTAGCGTCATAATTTTATTCAATTGGTTTGAGAAACTTTGAGAATTCCTAAGTCGAAGCGAAAACGCGCTCCGCTCTTTTTTAAATATCGCGTCGTTATTTAGGAAACGTAAGACTGACTTTTTATATAAGAATTAAAGGTAAGTGACATTTGTATGCGTGCACCACTGCCTCGATTATTCGAAGATAAGCACCGCGTTAATTACTTCAAATAATTTTGTATATGTATATCAGTCGCTGCGACTTTATATTGTAAATGAATGAATTAGCGAAAATTTAAAGACAATTTAAAAAGTAATTCAGCGAGTTTTTTGTACGAGACTTGCTTAGGTAGAAAGTGAACAAAAAATTGAAAATTACAAAAATTGTTATAAAGGCGCAATGCGGCGACTGTCAACGCCCTCTCGAAAAAGGAGAATTCGGTATTGTAATGCTACACCGTTGTTACTGTAGTATATTTGAATATAATGATATAACGCTGGTATCGCCTGGCAGTGTATCACTATAGTTTGAAATATAGTTTGAATTTTATATCTACAGTACTCTCGTCCGACTAATAGTGCTTAAGTACTAAAAAATTGTACATTTCGTATAATATGTTGCAAACTATAGTGCTACAGTACAGTTCCGTAAATACTGCTGTCTTTTGATGTCGCACTACAATGCTGTAATAACTTACACTAAAGTATTACCAGAGTGTAGTCATAGCGTCAGCACCAAATTCTTTTTCGTCGGGGCCTAGACATATAGTCCCAAATAATTAAGAAGTGCCCATTCCTTGTTCCACTTTTGGTGAGTCATGTAAACGCTTTAATGTGTGCATATCGGGCGCAGCGTCGTGCAGAGTGTACTTTGTTTCGTATAACCTTTGGAGCGAAGACGTGGCATAGCATGCCCCTTCATCCAAATAAAACACGAGTTTTAGCTACATGTTGGACATCTATAATTATTTGGACAAAGATTTTTGGTCGTTTGTTACTAAAAAAATAGTCCCGTTTTTTAATAGTGCAAAATAAGCATATAACGTAAACGAATTTGTTCTTTTCCAAATATTACAGTTATAAGAGTCAGTTTTCTTTTTCTATAATTAACTAGATACATGTTCCACTCATTAAAAGTTTTAGAAATGATGAATGAAAAAAATCACCCAGTACTATTTAGTTTTATATATTTAATTTATTTTACAAGTTCTCTTGTTTTTACAATGAATTATGATTGTCTATAACTGATATTTTTAAAGTACCTTTTAAAACAAAATTTGTTCGATTGTTAAAAATCTATGAATTATAAATTTTTAAAGCTAAAGACAAAGTAGTTTATGAATTTCAAATATTCATTGGCAATCACTGTGCTCTATAACTGCATGTAGTTCAAATATGAATTAGTATTAGGTACATAGTTGCATACACTTAGTTCGTAAAACTGTACAGCTTTATATTGTCATTGATCAAATAATTAATCAATGCGTAATTACATTTTTAGGGCCAAGTTTATTTTAATTAATGGTTGAATCAATTCCATTTCTATAAACTACATTGATACACAGTCATTAATGATACATTTTAAGTTGGAGAATCTAAAATTACCCAGTTTTTATAGACATTTCTGTCTGTCCGCGATGTAAGTAAATTAAAATAAATTATATGAACTAAAATTTAAAGCGTAGACAATCATTTTTTGAAATTAAATAAAAAGCTGTTTTAAGTAGAAGTGACTAGTCGATAATGAGTAATTAATATTTTAACACAGCAATATACTGTGAAAAAAGTAGTTTTATCCTCAACATTGAATAGTGCAGGAAAATGTTAATTGTATACAAAAAATTTATTGCTGGATATCTTTCTCTAATAAATTTAAGATGTCCAACTGTAATTTAGTAATAGGAATTTTAAGAAGTATCGTTAAATCTCAAATTTTCTCATCACGCTTTACCGTAGGAAATATTATCACACAGAGACACAACGTAGCCGAATCATACGTTCCTAGTTAAACCTTACTTCTTTCGAGACGCATACAACAATGTTATAGGTCCTTATTGTAATTTTCAACCGATGCAGCTTTTACTATTCGATGTATGAGCTTTATTATATTTCTACCGCAAGAAAAAAAAAGAAAAATTGATTGGGTTACCATTGCGAGAGAATTAACATCGTTATTGTAAATACCAAATAACGTAAGGCTCTGATGTCGTTCGTGTTCATTATACGTTTCGAACATTTTTTATTTTAGGACACTAATTTTTCGATATCCTCACATCCGTTCTTATCGACTTGTTTACTGATGAAATATGCGGCGAATTGCAGAGATCCTGCGAAATCAGACTCTGGTTTCGCAAAGTCGCTGCTATAGCTAATATATTTTGTACATATGATGATAATTATTCTAATAATAATAATAATAATAATAATAATGTCGAAGAATCGAAAATATTACTGCCCGAAATATGGGAGAAACTTTTTTACCGACACGAGTACGAGACTACATTGCAAATTCTATTGATAAAAATAATTGCGTTAACTGCTTATGAAGTCTCCATACGTTGCTAACGATATAATGAATGTTTGAATGCAAATGTTATAAATTATGACTTTAAAATAAAGAAGACATTACTATTGTTACATAAATTACATTGATTAAGAATATGTGTAGATTAAAGCAAAAAAAAACAAACATTTTATTAAGCATAAGCATGTAAAATTAATTATGGGTAAATTTTATAAAGTTCAATTTCAAACTAAATCATTGGCGTTTTGTTTATTTTTATTTTTTTTTATTATATACATAACTTCATGAACATCTTATTGGTTTACATTTCTGAAGAAGGAAACAAAAATTCAATACAACGACGTTTGCATGTATGTTGATAAAATATAATTTTTCTCAACTCGAAGGCTGTCAGTTGTCGGGCCGTTGATTTATTTCGTTCACGGCGATGCCCATCAGGGGGCAGCTTGCAATTAGAATAAGGTAAGCAAAGTTGCCCTGTGACGAGCCGCGCCGTAACCGTATATAATTCTGCTATCACCTTTGTAAGTCTCTTGGAGAAAAAATCGAATTCGTTAGTTTTAATTTAAAAACAAACGTTATTTCGGTTTAGCGACCTGAAAATCAAAAAGTGTTCAATGCAACGCATAAGTGACATATAAGAGTATACGTAAGCTAGAGAGGCGCAATCAAATGACTGTATGGTGATGTTTCAAACGTTGGACAATATTTATTTAAACAATCGTGTACATAAAAAGTCATGAGGATATTCTCACTCAACATTTTTATTAATGTTGCATAGATGTTTGATATGTGGAAATACTGAATGCAGTCTAAAATTTTTACTGTAGTACGAGATAATGTACTAGAAAAAATAAATAAAAATTAGGATCTGTTAATTTTGAATTTGCTCATTCTTTTCCAAGCGGCTTTTTTCACCTCCAAGCTTTTGTTTGTGAATATATGCAAAGCAATTGCTGTCTATCGCTTCAATGAACAGAACATAAATCAACAATCAACAGCAAGTAAATCGAAACATCGGCCCTAGGCTATGAGGTCGACGAACCTTTTTTCATCGAGCAGTGAGCGTCGTCGACGCAAACAGATGACAGGGTCAAGTTTGGAGCTGATACAAGCGTAAAAATCAGTGGAAGAAATAAGAGAAAGAGAGATTGGTTTTCCGTTCTATCCACCCACAGGATGCTGACCCGCAGAGCGCCAGAGATTAGCCGAAGGAAACAGGAAAGGGGCTGGGCGTATACTACCAGCTCGAGACCGGCAGAAATGGCTACGCCGGTGCAGATGCCGCTGTTTATGTGGGCAACAATTGTGATATATTTAAGAAACTTTTTTTTATAGGTACTGATTTTCCATCTGGTTTTTTAATTCATTAATTATTAAGGTCCCTCTCCACACTCGATATAGTACTACTAATATATATATATAGTAAACGGGGAAAAAATATGCTCCCGTTGCTCCATTAAATCTCGGCAAGGAAATGATATTCCGGCCTCAAAAAATTACCAATGATAGATTATCATGCACAGATACCGCGGATACGAGCTCCGGCTGCAATTCTTTAACAATAATCGAGAAAAAATCGTTGAAATTCGAGAACCGTGTGTAACCTCTGTCATGATATGCCGTACCGATTTCTTCGTCGATGCGCATTTTTTTGTCAATAATGTAAATTTCAACGATTTTTCCTCGATTGTTGTTAAAAAATTGCAGCCGGAGCTCGTATCCGCGGTATCTGTGCATGATAATCTATGATTGGTAATTTTTTGAGGCCGGAATATCATTTCCTTGCCGAGATTTAATGGAGCAACGGGAGCATATTTTTCCCCGTTTACTATATATATTAGTACTACTATATCGAGTGTGGAGAGGGACCTTAACTTTTGGCATATTTTAGTCGGTTAGTTATCGGTTAGTTATCCTGACAAATTTTCAATTTTGGTTTGTTAATTATTTATAGCACGAATGCAACGTAAATTTTACTTTGTTATTTTGTCCTGACGCACGGTTCGATGTTCTCCGACTTTTTTGAATAAGAAGAATAACTCACTACACTGAGTCATTTATAAAGAAAACCACAAATTCACGAAATGAACACTCACAAGTGACACCGTCGACTTGCCGAACCAAACTGACCCGTCACGATTGCTATCCAACTCTTTCAGCATAATTTCTCTCTCACTCGTTCCAGCCTTCTATCTCACTCTATTCCTATCTATTTCCTTTTCGCGCTATCTCTTTTAATACTTTCGTTTCTTTGTCTGGCGTTCATATAGCATCCTTTTTGATTTATCTTGTTTCTAAAATTTATGTCAATACACAATTTTTGAAGGAAGAAAAGCATCACAAATATGCTGATGATTTATAAAATTTAATTCTCAGTAAAAATATCGTTCAAATTGAAAATAAAATTGATCTTTACTTATTGCAATGTATTCATTTTTGTTTCAGATTGTCCTCTACTATGAGCATTATCCGACATTCAACAAAATTAATTTTCCACTAATACAGTCATCAAGAAACTGACCATCGTCGAGTACAATAAATCAAGACTCGAAAAGCCAAACGTACACACGCAAGAAAATCGAACGAAAACACTCACACGCTCCCCAGCATACATACTTACACACGCAACTTATTTTCTTTCGCACGCTCTTTCTCTCAGTTTGTTACCCTCTCACTTATACGTACCTATATACACATACCCTCTTATCCTTTTCTCACTGTGCTGCTGCCTGTTTACGAGGGTGAGGACGTTGGCAAACACACACGTGGTTCCCATACGACTGGTTTGCTGCTGCTGTCGCTGCAACTACCCCCGAAGATGCAGTTCTGCTGCATTGGTTGCACTTACTTACCCTCTTCTGTACACAGTCTTTTCTTCTTCTTTTTCTGCATCATCTCTCGCGTATAGGACAACGCTCTGGTGTATGGTTAGCTTCTCTCGCTGTACACGGCTCGTTTTCTTTTGGATAGAGAGAGAGAGAGAGAGAGAGTGAGAGAGAGAGAGAGAGAGAGAGAGAGAGAGAGAGAGAGAGAGAGAGAGAGCGAGACGCATCGATTAAAGCTTAATCTCACTTTGAAATTTATACTCGGCGGCGACGTGACGCGCTCCGTTTTGAATAATGGAATCGCTCGCGAGCTGTTTTGGTTCTATCTCTCTGTAGCGCGCACGGATTGTGTGTATTTTTTTATTGTTTACGCGTCGACGTTTTATTTGAAATTTCGAACTCTTAATTTTATTTTTCTCGAGCTAAAGTAACGATGATATTTCTGTTTACTAACGTATACCGTAAAAACTTTTACAACATATAATACACGATACGAAATCGAAAAAATCCACGGCAATAACGCCAATACGCACTACAAAATATCCCTCAACTCTCTTTCCATCCCAAAAACCACTCGAGAACTCAATTTCCATCGCGCGCTGGCGCACAGTTGGTCGGAAAAAGCGCGCGCGTTCCCGCTGAAGTTTCGAGATCGACTCACGGATTTCCAAAGCGAAATGCAGCAGCAGCAGCTCTATGCTCACCACCGCCACTGCGTTTTTCGTCTGTGGTGTACATTACCCCCTCCTCTCTCTCTCTCTCGACGTCCCGCAAGATGATACGAAAAAGGCCTGCATCTGCAGCTTCTTCAGCTTCCCTCCCTTTTCTCACACATGTATGTGTTGGACCTTTGTTACCGTCCATCCCTTATATGTATATGTGTGTATAATAATACACTATATTTTACTTCCTCCCTCCTTACACCTATGGGTACATACACGCACACTTGCATAGTTGTTTGTGACGGCGAAGTTCACCGGGTGCATGTGTTATACTTCAAAAAACTGCGTCAAGGTGCGGCAACGGAATTTTTCGGCTCTTGCGTGCACGTGAGAGGTATGGATATACGTGAATTACGAGGCGGCTTTGTGCCGAGGTGCTGATCCTTTTTATTGTGAAACGAGATCGCCTTTGAAAATCGACACTTGCGCTCGCGCGAGTAGAAGTACTCGTGTGAATCCTTTTAAAGACGCCGGGTTGTGCTATAGGGTGCGTTGGACGATTTTTCGAGTGGTTCGTTGATTATTATAATTATAGTAAGATAAATTTTACAAGTATAATGTTTCATGCAATATATATAATAGGGAATCGATGATTCGAATGAAAATGTTAGAAGAGAAGCAAAAGTGTATACGCGTGAAACGGAGTGTTTACGAGCTGAAAACGAAAGAGACGAGGGTATAAATACAAGAGGAAGAACACGTGCGAACATCACTGTGCGCATGTGTGTGCGAAACGGCGCAGGCCGCAGGAATGAATGATCGCAAGAGAAAGAGTTAAGAGACGGAGAGATGGTATGGAGTGTGTTTGGGAGAGACTACGGGGTGAGATGGGCCGCTCCAAATAGAATTCAACTTGTTGCGCTCAAGTTATTGTATTATACTCTTCTTTTTTTTTAAGATTTCCTGATTATAAAAAATACAGCTTATTATTTTTTTTTCCTGACATTCATGGTCCATATAATTAATAATATAATAAAAGAAATTCTCTCGTCTCTCACGTTCTGACAACAACAGACTCTGTATAGCTAGGTATAACACGAAAACATTAAAACTGCAGCTACTGTTTCATTTCATCAGGCCCCGGTGTCTCCCCACTGCACCTCGTCGTTCGCTGTATACATATATATACACGCATCGAAGGGGTCAAAGGACAGTGCCCGAAAGCGACGTATGTATACTTATACATACATGCGACGCGCCTCTATGCCAGGGCCAACCGCCGATGAGATTTGCATTTCCACGCCGTCGTCGTCGTGACGATAAATATGCTAAGTCGACTCTGTATATACGACATAGAGCTGCGCGTATAAGTAAATACGTGTGTATGTGTGCATGAAAAGAATTTGTTTTCCTCGTATTCGTATACCTGCAGTAGTTGACTGTGTACGTTTTTGTTAAAGTGAGTAATGGCTGATGATTGATTATTGATAAAAAGAGAATATTTAAATGATTTGATGGGTGTGTGGTGAAAAAATTCAATGAAAATGTAAACGTGTTAAACTCGGTCAAAAGTACGACGAGCTGTGTAGAAATAGACTGTCGGTGGAAAAAAGCGCGCGGAACTACCAGCATCTGGGCTGATGATGCTCTCGTCAAGTTCTGTGCAGCGAAGTGGCACATATTGGTAGCATAGCCCTTATGCGATGCCTAATATACCACACGTGCTTTCGATTTTCCAACTTTAATCTTGCAAATGCAGAAACAAGTGTAATCATTTATTTTTTTTTTTTAACGATTTTTCTAGATTGTTGAGGTAAAATGAGGCTACTGTGTTACAACTAGATTTTGATAAATAATCGTTTAAGTATATATACTAGTAATATTTTATTGAATATCGATCATACAAATAAACATTTGAATTGTGTTGATAAATCATGTTTTTGTTTTTAATATGCGTGTTTGTTTGTATGAGATTCGCTCTTAATTTAATGTAAAGTTTGCGTTCAGCTGAGAATTTGTAAACCACTGTCAACGTTTTCGATAAAGTCGCTGAACGATTAAAATTTGCACATCCGGCCTTTTGCAGACCAGCGTACTAAATGAGGACGTTTGGAGTCTTTATTAACTGTAAAGTATTTTGTTTCCGTAATAATAACAATATATCCAAAATATATTTTTTTATTATTAATACAAGTTTTCAGATCTTTATTTAATACGCTTTAATATACATGTTTTAATGGTAACGAAATTATATTTTAAATGTAATATGCATGAATTCTCAACCAATTATCTATGATTAAAATGTATAGAGTATACAACATTTAATACGAGATTCTAGTAAATAGTTGACCTATTTCACATTTTTATATGAAAATTGACCACTTCCTGCTGCATGTTTGATGAATATAGTACACATGAATTTCAGTAACATACGAAACTACATGAACACTGAGCCATATATACAATATAGAATGAAGAAATCCGATCTTCACCTTCTTTTACATTGATTTCGACTATTTTATGCCTGATTCTCCGCACATTTAACGTAATTATATCCTAATATAAGCTAAAATTTAATAAAAAAATATACTTTTTGCCTTTATATGAACAACAACATTCTAACCAACAATTTAATAGCTGCCACAACTTTTAAAACGTTGAATCCCACCAACATCGCTTTCCTCGAAGGTATCTATCACGTTGTAAAATCACTTATTCGAACAAAAAATAAAGCTATACTCTCAAACCTCCTACTCAAAATGATTTAGTACTCAATAGTGATAGTCTTGGTCTTGAGATACTCGTTAAGCGCCTCCTGTCCCAGATCCTTTCCAAATCCAGACCTCTTGAATCCTCCAAACGGTGCAGCCACATCGGTCTTATTGTAAGTGTTAACGAACACCGTACCAGCGTCGATCTTCTCAGCGAACCTCAACGCTCTGCTGATGTCCTTCGTCAAAACACCTGAAGCCAGTCCATACTCAGTGGCGTTAGCCCTAGCGATGATCTTGTCCAGATCGTTGGAACTGAAGCTCGAGATGATCATGATGGGCCCGAAAGATTCCTCGGTGGCGAGGAAGGTGCCGTCGCGAACGTCAGCAAAGATCGTCGGCTCGAAGTAGAAACCAGGCCTGTCGAGTCTTCGGCCACCGTACACCAGACGCGCGCCTTCCTTCACACCCTTTTCGACGAATTCCAGGAGTTTGTCGAGGTGAGCTTTGTGGTTTTGGGGTCCGTGAGATGTGCCACGGTTTAATGGGTCACCGATTGCGATCTTCTTGGTCTCGGCCACCACGCGATCCAGGAACTCGTTAAGGATGCGTTCTTCCACGAAGATTCGACCTGTGTGAGAATAAACAATTGAATAAGCATATGAAAAGATCGGTAATTTAAGTGAAATCACGTATGAGTGATCGGTAAGAGTCTTACCGGCAGCAATGCAGTTCTCTCCTTTATTGAAGAAGACACTGCTCATAGCAAGTCGGACGGCTTGTTGCATATCGGCGTCTTCGAATATCACCAGGGGACTCTTTCCACCGAGTTCGAGCGAGACTTTCTTGAGATTACTGTCGGCGCACGATCGCATTATCATCTGACCGATTTCTGTCGATCCTGTGAATCCAAGTTTTCTCACGAGGAGGTGATTGACGATGGCGTTTCCGGTGATTGAACCGCTTCCGGGAACGATGTTTATGACACCTGCAAAGTGTAATACAATTTTTTAAATTGTATTAATAGCATTGTTTTAAGCGATTATGGTTACCGACTAATGAGCTTTGTATCAGTTTATTCAAGCGAATCGGCACACTTTGTCTGTTATATATATATAGCATGATAGCGGTTTATCAATTTGAGCGATGTATCGGCTGTAACGTGTATTGATAAGATTGGAATAATGTGGAACAAAGAGATAGTAGATAGGCTTCCATGTAAAAATAATAAACAATAAACTGTCGTTGTTTAGATTTCTACGCAGTTGCTTCTATTTCTGTATAATAAATGACCAAATGCTTGTTTCATTCATTACGTTAAAAATTTCAATAATGCAAAAAATTTTGAATTCACGGGTAACTAAATTTCCGGAAAATAAAATTCATCCAATACGATACCTGGTGGGATACCAGCCTTGGCAGACAGCTCGGCAAACTTGAGCGCCGTCAGTGGCGATGTCTGAGCGGGTTTCATGACAACCGTATTTCCAGCCGCTAAACAAGCAGCCATCTTCCAGGAGAGCATCATCAGCGGATAGTTCCAGGGAGTGACAAGACCGCAGACACCGATCGGTTCCTTGCGCGTCATCGTCAAGTTCCGGTTGGGTCGGGCATGAGAGATCGGTACCGTAGCTCCTTGGATCTTGTCGCACCAACCAGCGAAGTAACGCCACGTCTCGATCGACATGCCGACGTGAGTTTTCAAGGCCAGGGTGTACACTGCGCCAGAGTCGAGACTCTCCAGGGTGGCGAGTTCTTCTTTGTGCTGTTCCATTAGATCGGCTAGCCTGGAGGCAAGAAACTATCGTAATTAAAAAGAAAATATTTTAAAACAGCTGACTGAATAGTCACTCTATTACACACATCCATACACATCCAATCAGCCAATTAATCCCAAGCCTCTCAAGGATGCTTCCCCAATTAAAAATAGAAGAAAAAAACCGGCGAAACTCACTTGAAAAGCAGAGCACCTCGTTCTCTCGCGCTGATCTTGCTCCACTCTCCCTCCTCGAAAGCCTTCTTGGCCGCCTTGACCGCTTCGTCGACATCCTCGACCGAAGCGCTTTCCACCGAGCAGATAATGCTCTCGTCATGCGGGTTCACCGAGACGATTGGTTTTCCACGACCGTTGACGAACTTGCCGTTTATGAACAACTGTCTTGGGAAGCTCAGATCCATGTTGTTCGCTTGGACTATGACAGCTTCGTAGGCGATGTTCTGACTGGCACTTGCTCCGCGTTTGGCTAGTATTGCTGAGTTTACCAGTTCCATGAAAACCGGTGCCATGAAAACGTCAGTGTTCTGCAAGTGGATGTCCAGACTGTCCTTCATCTCTTCGACCAGACGAACGACGTCCATGCTGCCAGCACCTGTGGATCGTTATCGGTTGGATTTTAGGAATTTGTGTATGGAATAGTACAAGAAAAATGAGAAAAAAAGTTGTATTGCGCGTGACAAGCAAACATTTGATATCAGTCTGTACATACATGATAAAAAATCGCGACACACTTTATTGCATAATTATAGTTCAAGAAATCATGACTATTTATCTGTCTTCTAAATTTTGCCACACATATTTTTAATGACCGATCAGTGTTTGTTATCATTGTGTCTTAAATTTTAATTTTATGTACGATTAAAAGAAAAATCGGTTTCGTAAGTCTACCTATAACTTATAGCGCGCGGAATACTTCTAGAATGTAAAATGCATCTCGTATTCGCAAACATTAAAAATTTTACGGCGCGCAGACATCTCAACTAGGTCACGCATTGAAGAGCTAATAGCATCAGTAAACTCTTTTAGCATCACGTAGACGTCTCGTGAAAATGAATCCGCATACTTATAACCACAGAAAAAAAAAAAATAATAATCACGCCGAGTTCCATTTGACAGTGCGCACCGATCACGCATTGGCTTATCGCTGATTAAAAAATGTTCTAATCGAATCCACACATCATAATGAAAGTATATACGAATAGCCGAAAGAAGTTCAAGTTCAGTAACCCTACCGACGATTTTCGCGAGCGTGAGCCAATTCGCGAAATCGGGCCGATAATCGAGCCCCCGATTCACGTCACACAGACATCCTCTACCATACAGACATAATAGACTTCAGTCACTCATTAACAAACTCTCGCGTATATGTATTAACTAGTCAAGCTTATGTACACTTCTGTTTACTCGCTATGATACACGGAGCCAGTATATCGCTGATAAATTAACACCGTCAGATAAGCGAGAAGCCCGCCGCAATCTCCTTCTCGAAAACTTTTGGTAAAAAGCAACAGTTTTTTTTTTAAACCAACCGCTCGTTACATCGTTTCTTACGCGATACAAAAGAATTCCGTAATGTTAAGCTCGTCAATTTAGACGGACATAATAATGCAAGTATAATTCGCTAAGCGAACGGGGGGCTCGGCTTTCTTTCGAGACGCGAGTCAGTCAGTCGTACGCTGGCCTTCCTAGAGTGTATAACTTGTCGTCGGTTGATACAGGTGCGCGAAGGATCGTTTTGTTGATGAGTCGAGGGATTTAAGATGAGGATGGTCGACAAATTGGGGGCTCTGGTCCAGTTGCTCTTTGAAGACGGTGAGTTTTTTTTTTTTTTTAATAGTTTAACGGCCGGTTACGTAATATAATTTATATATAGAGACTGTGTACTATGTGGAGTATGTACTCTGTATTTTTATCGGCGTTAGTGTACGGAGATAATCCTGAGGATTTATCGCGTTTTTTTTTTTGTTTGGCCTACTAGTATAATGGGACGATTGGGAAGTTAGTTTTGTCGGAGCTTTCACGCGGTACAGTGGTGTTTTGTGGTTTTCCAGTGAGATGTGCAAGTATACGTGTTTGAGCGTTATTATGAATTTATGCGTTCTAATTAAAATAATTTACGATGATTTTCTTTCTCGTGATGATTAGTGTGATTTACCGATGTGTTTTCGGCTCAAGTCATGAATTTTAATGACCTACTGTATGAATATCCAGAAATCTTTCTTTTTTTCCGCATATCATTATAGACGGGCCCCCTTTTTATGCTTGGAGTTTTCGTTATAGATATACATTTAAATTTGTTGTTATTGTTTAGTACTATCTGTTTTAGGTTTTATCTTCATAAACAACTTGTCTTATTTTTTTGCAGACGATAGCTTGTTGGGAGAAGCCGAGGCCGAGTGCGAGAATTGGTTTCTTTCGGAAGGATTAACCTTCAATGACGGTAAATAATTATGAAATTACAAAAATCCTTTACAGCAGAGTTTCCTCGATATACTTATATAATAACATAGCAACTTCTTTTCTTACGAAACCCACAATCTAATTACACCCTATCAAAAAAAGTGATTCTAGAAACCGAGCTTCCTGTCATCGATCTCCCAACACTTGACGAGTATCTACCGATAGACCAATCATGGTCAACCGATTCTCTGGAAACAGCCGTCGCCGACAACGAGGACAATGCTAACTACAAGTCACCAACTGACGCACCACTTCCGGGACGAAGAAAACGCCGTCCGAAAGCCGGTCTGACTTTAAGAAAGAAAGTCCAAACAGCGAAACAAGCCCGGAACCGCGGCGAAGCTTACAGGACGTTCTCCGGTCGTTCAGTACCGGCTCGTACTTTGCGTCAACCCTGTACTGCGCTCTGTCGCCTCCAGTGTAGCGAACGATTTTCCATTCAAGAAAGAAAGTCACTGTTTCACGAGTTTTGGAGCATAGCCGATCACAAGGGCCAGTGGGAGTTTATCGCGAAGAATCTCGACATACTGCCCAAGGGCACGTGTACGAGTGATAAGGGCGACGAGTCGAGGAGATCGGCAAGTAGGAGGTATTATTTCTGGGTAGGTGATGATAAGAGACAGGTTTGCAAGACCTATTTCTTGAACACACTGGCGATATCCAATGCGTGGATCGGTACTGTGTGCAAGAAACTGGCGGATCACGGGTGTGTTAACGAGGATAGAAGGGGAAGGATCGGTAATAAGAAACAGGTGTGAGTATTGGTTCAGTTTAATTAACGAGATGTGCAGGTGTGATTTGTGTTGTTCGAGACTTCGACTTCGGCGAGACCTTGACACTTCTCTTTTGTATTGTAGGATTATTTAAAAATGAAAAATATCACGTGCTTTCAAGCTGTGCGACTGACAACGATTAAATTTTTTGTCAAATTAATGTCTCAATGATTTATCATTAAAATATTGTAATTACTACTTTGATGGTTGCAATTTCATTTTATGACATATGACGTAACTCAGTTTTAAACCATCAGAGATTTCCTATGTAAGGAAAAATAAAAGTAGCGAAAATTGGCAATATAATAATGTCTAGAGATGCGAAATGGAATTTGAAAAACTGTGTGGCTATGCTATTGTAGAACGAAAATCTGTAAATATTTATGAGTCTGCTTCATAAAAATTGGCAAGACGTGTGAAGAAACTTAAAGAAAGTTCACAGAGGTTTGCAAAAAAGTACAGTCTTGCACGGAAGTAGTTTTAAGTCTTCATGCTTGTAAAGTAAAATATACAATGTAAAACAAAATCTCTCAAAGCTCTCAACAACAAAAACAGATGTTACAATGGAACTTTTAAATATAGCTTGAACAGATTTTTGTTTTGTTTTTGTATGTCCAACTTTGATCGATTCCATATAACAATTGATAATATTATTAAAAGTGTACGTTCATATATACAATATCTAATCGATTATTTTAACGAGTTTTTGCGTGTATTTTACAAACGATTGAAAAATGTAACCGCGTAAGGTTTGGTAATATTTCAATTGTGCGCATCTGTGTAAGTTTATATTAAAAACTTATTCAAGAAATGAAATGAAATATTATAAATCATCATCAATAGATAAAATAAAACGATTTCATACTTCGACTTTCGTATTTTACTAATATTTGAATAGTATTGATATAGCAGATATCAATACGAACCGATTCAAATGCTATAAGAACCTACATTGTTGCATGTATCATCAAACCTGAAATATATGGTGCAATTCTTATCTAAATCGTTACATCAAATGCACGTAACATTCCAATATATTTCATATCGGAAATTCTTCGATAACAATACTTTTTATCTATACCATGACCCGAACTTCCTATAAGCCTTTCCAAACAATAATCCCACCAAAACACAAAACTGAACGTAAAAACTCACCACAAGCGAAGAAATCGGTATCGTCATCGACATCCTGACGTAGTATGCTTTGCCAGATTTTCCGGATGATCTCGACGGCTTGTCGCTCCTCCTCCGTGAACTCGAGACTGGTGCCGTTGCTCTGAGCCTGACCGTACTTGCTGGCGCTTATCGTACGAGTACCGATTTTCAGGACCTCGACGTTGAGCCAATTTCCGTCCTCTGCTTGTATCAGTAGACCCGCCTCGTGGACCACAGCTGGCCGGCCATCGATGTCCACTGCTGTTTCCGAGGATGGATGGTTTCCTGTAAATGCAGATAATAAGGGAAATGACTTAGATATATATTTTTAAGAATAAAATAAGAATAAACTACGGTTGATTTGTTGACGAGTAGTTTAAAGACACATTTTACTTTTTAATAGTAATAAACATTAGAAAAGTTCCTTTTTTCTACTGCTTGAAAATCCTCGAAAATTGGCAATATTTAGGATACAAACAATTACTGAATTGACAATATTTAAGAAAAATTTTTCACAGTGTGAATTGTTAATAATTTTAAAGCCTATACTATATTCATTCCTAATAAAAACAGTATAATATGCATCAAGAAAGAAAAGTTACTTTTTCACAAAAAATCTCTCCCTCAACTCACCGTTCCACAAACTGCTACCGTACAACCTCGCCTCCTCGCCATCGATAAGCGTCCAAGCACCAGGTGTCGAATCCAAAGCCCTGATAAAATCATGCGCCTGTTTGGCAGTTTTTCCCTTCCAGTCGAGCCTCTGCAGCTCCTTTTTGTTCAGCATAGCGTCGTAGGTAGCTCCTTCCTCGGTCTGAGGTAAACACGGTGCTATACCTTTCGCCACGAGGTTTACTGCCTCAGCCATCGCTTTGATACCCTCCGGGTACATGAACCCATTGTACAGAGTGTCCAGAGTGTCGTTGGGTTTCACGGGACAACTACGTTGGAGGAGAATCGGTCCGGTGTCGAGACCGTCGTCAGCCCAGAAGACCGAGAAACCGGCCACCTCATCGCCTTCGATCAGAGTCCTGGGAATTATGAATGGGTTGTTTAGTGCATTGGTGTTTCGTAAGGTTTACACAGATTAAAAAATTGAGCGTGAAATAATTTGCATTGTGGTTTGGTCAAATTACAGTCTGCACACGAGTGCAGCTAGAGTACGGAACCGGTAAGTAATTGCATCTAATCGGAAAGAAAGTGGAACGTTATGCAATTAATTTTTATTTTTCAAGAATGCCTATATCTTGTTTTACCTGTTTCGCGCTATTTAAAAATATTCAAATCGTAAGTCAGTTTTGAAGCATATAAACATTTTTTATCTAGTCGAGAGTAAAGATAATCTATTTTTAAAAGTCGAGTGTCTCGTATTCACGTGCTCACGAGTCTCGCCGCTTTTTCATTGATTATTATAGTTTCATATCAGCGCTGGTTATCGCTTCTAATTCCAATTTATACTCTGGAAAGTTTAACGTCTGTACATACACGTGCAAGCTTATGTTTGAGAAAAATTTTCCAATTGCAATAAATTCAGCAGTTTCGACGTCACCGAGTTAACAAAAAAAAATTTGATGATAAAATTATGGTATTGTCAACTCACCAGCTAATGGCACTGGCACCACGATGTCTTGGTAGTATCGACGGATGGTAGCAGATGCTCCGATGCTTGGGATGGTTGATCACCTCCATGGGTATGAACTGGGTGCAAAAAGGTAACACGTTGAGGTCGACCTCGATACTCTTGTAGAGGTCGAGAACCTCTGGCAGAGGTACACCCTTGCTGCGCCAGGCCTTGATCTTGAAGACCGGAGTGCCATCGGCCTTTGCTGTTATCGCTGCAATTTACGCGAGTCATTGTCGTCGTTATTATAAATCATTGATACTTAGGTACATTGAGTAATTCGTAAATGCAGTTGGGATAGTGTGAATGGATTCGTTGAAATTTTTGTTTTGTGTATCGAGTACACCGTTTGAGTCAATTATAACGATAATTATAGTGTAGTACGAAAGCGTCAACAGAACTAATATGACAATAGATTTTCAATCGACTTACATATGCGTATTAATTTATATAATTTCACAAACAAACCGTTAACCTTCAACTCGCGTCAATTCCTAAATTGAACTTGGAAAAAGTGAGATAATTGTTAAGTAATATAGAGCATAAAAGAAACGCGGAAATCGTAAATATCTCAAACGCGTAATCCATCTTACAAATATGGAATCTTTACACTCACTCTTTCAAAAGAAAGCTCTTATCATTATCAGAATATTATGCAATGTTATGCAAAAAGCGCATAGTCACTGCCGTATATACTCACCGAGTGGATCCTCGCGATTGACCTTGTCCGGTATCGTGAAAACTCCGGTGATCTCGTGGCCGTCCCTTTTCAATGACTTGTACACTTCAGCCGCGAAATTACTTTGGCCGATAATCGCAACCTTTAACTTCCTCATTGTCAGCTGAAAATTTTATGCGATTCGATTTATCAATAATGTGCAGCGTTTAATTGCGTATAGATTGTGACGTTATCGGAGAGGATGAATGCACTGTAGCGTCGGCGATAATTGTTTGCGCGATAGTGACGTTGATTATTGCGGCTATTGGATGATGCAAAATTTGGTTTTTCGTGATGATTGAGATTTTGATATGTTTTTAAAATAGAATTATTACACGATTTTAAAAATTAAATAATATGTAAAAGTATTATGCAACTGTATTAGTGTTGCAATTGTTTTTTTTAAATGCACATTTGGAATCTAGAAATTTTTACACTTTAAAACGGTTGCATATTATAATGAAATTATTGTTGACTCTACCTTGCAATTATATTGCTTCTTTAAGTCAGTAAAAGTACATGATTCTCCTTTCACTGAAGTTTCAATAAAAAATTACTTTCACTTGATGAAGTCGGTTTCGACTTGAGAGAATTGAAACTTATTTTATGTAGGCTCTTGGGCTACGTGTAATACGCCTGGATTTCGTTATTTGAAAATTCTACGAATAGCATTACCACCACTATTAATAAATGATAAATATTTACTCGAAATCTCAAAAGTGATTATATCCTAAACAAAACTGTCATTCTAATAAGGCAGCAAACTCCAGTCTACCTATACGCCGATTCCAATATGGACACCTCAATGAACCCACCGCTTCTAAACTCCATATTGCCTCGCATTAGACTAGTTTCTAATCCATCATTCTCGCCACGAAAAATCCCAATCCAAAAAATTAATCAACCAAACAAAATTACCTTTTACAAAAAACAAATCCTCGAAGCTGGAAACTCCAAACGGTCACCCTCTCTCTCTGTCGAGGTAGAAATCTAATGACAAAGCGTATACTTCCGGAGCTCCGTACGATAACCCGCGCAACGTCGCACTGAAGGAGAAACTCGCGTTTGAAGTTGTGTGCATCGGGGGGCCGGCGAAAGCAGCAGCCGTCGTCGTCGTCGTCGTTCAGAGCTCACTGCACTATCCGTTGTATACGTTATGTGTATATATATATGTATGTATATACAAAGCGGCAGCTGAGCGTATGATCGACGGGGAGAGAAGAAACCGGCTCTTCGGGTTTACTGACACTACTAGCCTTTCTTGCCAGCCCTCCTCGAGCTTATATAATGCCGCACGAATTATCGCACTTCTCTTTCTCTCTCTCTCGTGTGTGTATGTGTGTATAATGTATATGCGTGTGATGTTGTTAAGTCCAGGAGTAGAGACGGACATTGTGTACACGCGTCGTAGCCGTGCGGTACACGCAGACGATCGGCTATAACGATTTGATGCGGATCGGTGTATAGTGTGTGTCGAAACAATTTTTAGTTTCGAGAATTGATATATTTGGTATCGTTTGCAGAGAGAGAGAGAGAGAGAGAGAGAAAGAGGAGATAAGTAATTGTGCTACTTTGTATGAAAGTGCACGCGGAATCTGGAGAAATTGATGGATGAGACAGTTATAGATGAGATGTATTATGCGAGAGGGAAGGTTCTATATTTGTATTATTATTATATATTACGTTATTGCGCTGGACGCGAGTTGCCGATTGCAATATTAGTGTCGAGGAATTTCATTCTGTTCTTTGTTTATAATTGTGAAGCTGAATGAAAACTTGTGTGCCGATTTATTTAAAAAACGCGTTACCGGTTAATTTCATGCAAATGGTTTACAAAGCAAAAAATGGTTTGAAGAAACTTTTGATTTATCATCTTTGATCCTTATACGTTCTGAGCATCTCTGACAAAAATCGCATTGAAATGAATTAGCAAAAATTTCTAGATATATATGTTGTTTTCATTATATGCTTTGAACGTATGAACTTCGTTTACACGAAGATGATAATACGATTTGCTTAGATATACCAGGAACTAAGTTCCACAACGCATCGAAAACTTATAAATACATTGCACCAGTTTCCCCTCCTAATCTATATTGTTTCATTCTCCCATCATGCATAATTCTAAAATCATGCTAAATAGGTGATTTTCGCACGAGCATATAGCGAGGGTGACAAAAAAGCGAGTGTGATGATCACCTACGCGGACGAGTATCGTATACTATTTTTTGACACGAGTGTGCGAATCTACGTTCTTAGCAGATAAGCGTGCACGAAATTCCGAGTTTCGCACACTAGTGTGAAAATCAAGCATTTCGCGCACGCTACACAGCTAGGAGAAATCGAATTTCGCACACAGAGTGTCAAAAAGCTTTTTATTTTACAATCGATGTAGAGAGGTAAAAAAACTTGTATGGTATTGTATAAGAAAAAACCGCTGCCAATTCTTTGGCACGTAGCTTCCTTCAACCTTATGTATTGCTTTAATATCTAAATTGTTTTTGTTTCATATATAATTCTATAAAGTTTTTATGCTTTTTCGTTTGATGGATAAAATTATTTCGAAATAATTATATTACATAATCAGTGCGTAACTGAAAATATTGTTTTTAACGATTTAATAAAACAAAAAACAGAAAAAAACTAGCCGATAATCATGACTTTCAACGAAAAGTTCAAAATTTAGTTTCCGAGATATAATGATAAGGATATAGTTCGCGGAACGTATCTAAAATCACCAGTCATCGAAAAATCGCCATGAATATACGTACATGCGTAACTGAAAATCTTATTTTTAACGAATTAATAAAACAAAAACAGCAAAAAACGAGTCTAAGTATAGATTAAAATCCATTAATGGAAACTGAGATCGAAGCGATACAGTTTTCAGTTATATAGAGTATACAGGGTAAGAAAACAAAATTTTGAAGCTTAATTTATCTTTAAAGCTTTATTTATCTTTAAAACTAACTGGTATCATAAACAACCCAAAGAAAGAGATAAAGGTGCTATATAATGCTAACTAAATCCAAAATTTTATATTGATTATTGCTTTTTTACTCCAGTTATTGCATCACGTAGAAAAAACGACTCATAGTATACAGGGTGAAAAAACAAAAGTTTGAAGCTCAATATCTTTGAAACTAACTGGTTTTATAAAAATCCCAAAGAAAGGGATCATTGTGCTATATAATGCTAACTAAATCCAAAATTTGAACTTGATTATTGCCTTTTTACTCCAGTTATCGCGTCACGTAGAAAAACGATTTTTTTCAGTTTTTGATGTTTTTCTCAGGATCTGCCCCATGAAATGACTTAAAATTTAAGTGGTATATAGTTCTAATTACCTTCAATAATCATATATTTTTTTAGAATGATTCGCTATTTAGTTTTTGAGTTATAACGATTTAAAAAAATTGCACTGTATGGTGTATAATAAAAGAACGACGAACGATAATATAAATTTTTCACGGTAAAAACATAGGCAATTTTATTCTCTTTCAGGTACATATTAAGCAATTTACTTTTATTAACTTTTCCGATAACTTTGTTGGCAAAAACTGAAATCACAAAACTAAAAAATCTCATTAAAAAAAAAACGCGTATATAAATTGTAAAAACGGACTTTCGTCCCACTATCTTCTAGCAAAAACAAAGAAAATGAGACTTGGTGGGTTAAAATCCACCAAGTAGAAGCTGAGAAACAGGCGTATACATACGCACACACACACACACACACACACACACACACACACACACACACACACACACATCCGTACGGACATTTTCTAAAAACACCATTTTTCGACTAAAAATTCATCAAAACACACTTCCCACATGTTTTTACACAAACTCCAAAAATTACTATTACAAGGCTTCCTTAGGAAGGAAGCAAAATTTCGTTAAAACGACGTTCATTTGGTTATCGAAATCGAATTTCCTGATAGCTTATGAAGGTTTTATAATATGTATAAACGTTGCGTTGCAATATTGCACTACATTACTACAACTATTCTATACGTATGAATTAAGATGACTCGCGCATTGTTGAGAATATGTTTAAGCATACGTTTCAGCACTCATAATTTTTATGTGCAAAAATTAACGATTCCGATAGCATAGTATATTAAAAGGCTCGCTTTTACGTACTACAAGCAGGTGCACATTTCTGACTCATACACTACAGTAAACATTGAAATAAGTTTCAATTTATGACACATTATATCACCTACCAAAGTCAAACATCACAGGTAAGCATATGTATCTCTCTTATCCTCAAACCAAAGAAACAACTTTCATCCATATTCGTCAGAATCACTCGTGCCATTTGTTTTTTCCCTCTCCATCATCTAATGGCGTGTTAACGGGATTCTTGAATACACAGAACGCGGGGATTCACCTGCACGCGCCGCATGAGTTTTTTATCGGCAAGCTCTCGCGCACGACACCGACGCGGAGTCTCGCGTCAGTTTGGTTCGCGATTTTGTCTCGATCTTATCGATTTTCCTGAATAAGTAAGTACAGATTGACCTCTTTGCTCACTAATCTGAATCGGTTTTTTTACTGTATTTTTGTGAGGACGACTTTGTTTATCTGCACGACTTGGGTATTTTGCCAGTCACTTTCCATAAATAAATATTTTGATCGCGCGATCTAGTTTATATATATATATATATATATATATATATTATATATATACAGAGGGTGTCCCAAAAAGGCAAATTTTCGAGTAGCAACGATATTGATGCACCCCCATATATATGTATAGCAGAAAGTTCGTCTCCATTTTTTTCAGAATTTTTAAATTATTTTTAGGCGGCGCTCAAGCTCCTTTCAGTTTGTCAAAAATTTGTGCACTTGAGCCCTCAGCTAAGTAAGTGTTTTGAGGTTCGAGCGATCATCACTCTCTCCTAATCCTACCCTTGGAACGAGTTCCCGGCTCGACCCTACAAAAACTTTATGGCCACTCTCTCCCTTTCTAGGCTCCGCTCGACAAGCTAGCGTCGACAAGCTACGCTAGAATTTTGCGATTACATATTTTATTTATTTTATACTGAATAACGACTATATTTCAACTGGTTTTTTCTGGACACCAACTCTTTTTTTGCAATATTGTTATTTGTATCTCATATAATAAGTTTAATTTTCAGGTATAATAATTTCGCATTTATTTTCGTAAATATATAGTGCCGTTATTTATTATTAGCTCTCCCAATACCTTCAGAAATATTTCGATATTGTATTTTTGTCTATTAAATTATTCTCCTATGTGTCATTAGCCTAATGTCCAGGATTTTTCTACGAAGTATTGCATCCAAATGAGAATCGCCGATCTAACATTTAGCACCGAACAAACTACGCCCAAATTTTATCGGTATAATTCCGTCGTACTCGGTGTCTTTCCGGGAACGGTTACTTGCGTAACCTATTAAGGTGGTTCCTTCGAGACCCATGATTTTTCAAGCCGCATTTCAAATTTCATACCCAAGTCAATAAAGACATCACACATGTCATATTAAAATTTTAAAGCATTTCACCGTTTTGTTCCTGAGTAATCGTTGTTTAAAGTTTGACAAATTACACAGCAGCTATACCTATATATATCGAAATTGCTACGTTTTGTAGCTGCCGATAGCAATATCTCGCGAATGAAAATCAAATCGATTTTGAAATTTTATATATATAAAAGATATAATAAGGAATATTTTTGTGCAAGGTCACTTGAATGGACCATTTTATTATTAAAATACGGTGTTTTGAAAATATTTCTTTGAGAGAAAGAATGTGTATTGCAGGAGATGTGACAACGTCGCACACTTGCACACTTGCAAACCTTCTGCACAATTGTTTTTCCTGTCTAACTGATTTTGCTTTATAAACTTTCCCTTGTACCTTAGTTCATTAGACTTTATTAAAAATAATCTCGAGACTGCAGATGTTGTTTGGTCAGAGTATCTGGAGGTTATGTTGCGGTGCGCATATGGGTCGATGTAGTGATCGATGGGTGCGACGTTGCCACGATTTCTTTGCTCAGAAGCATGCACTCTTCATCTCTCTCACACAAAGCTAGCCATGGCGCCCTCTGGCTCGAGCTTGCTCGAACTAGCTCCGCCATATTGGCGTTTAAGCCAATCACAGTTGAGACAGATCACAGCGACGCTGTCCTAATAAATGCTGCAACAACAGCAAAGCTTCAGTTTGCAGGAGGACGTCAGTGCATCTTGACGAATTTAATACAGAACTTTTAGCAGCTTTTGCACCCGCTCAGTGTATTATAAACGACTTGCAGATTGTGCGGACAATCTTTCTACAATATTTATATAATATAATATTTGTTGATCGTGTGTGATTATTTGTGTGTCAGTAATACTAGCATATCGGCGCCAAAGAAAATGAGGACCAGAACATACGTGTATTTAGTTGGTACAGCAGAGAGCGATATTTCGGGAACTAGTCTACCACTATGTGGACAAGTTCTAAGCTTTTTCATGTATAATCTTAAAACATTAGGAAAATCTATACATGAAAGTGCTAAGCTTACTGTTCAAAAATGTATACAAATATGGGAGCAAACAGAATTGCCAATCACAAACGAAACCAATTTGATTGAGAAAGTTAAACGCTTACATGTTGAATGGTCAAAAGCAACAAAAAATAAAATTAGAAAGAATTCGCTTGCGCAGAAAAAGTTGGAATCTGAATTCAAAAAGCAGTTAGATGTGGTATTTGAGATGCGACAAGAAAAAGCTAAAACAACTCCGCTTAGTGAATTGAAATTGTTTACAATATCAAAACAGACTACTTAAACAAAATCTTGCAATAAGACAAGAGAAGAAGAAGAATATGGTCGTAAACAGAGTAAAGGTAAGAATATTTTAATTTAATATTACTTAAGGACGTTCATTTAAAACAAACGCTCAGTGATTTAGTTTTTGTATTGTTTGAATCCAAGATAAAAATACAATAAGCTACGTGGCTACGCAGATTAGCCAGTAAACGTCCTTACGTGAAACTAATACAATATACAACATTTTTTAATTATGCAATAATTATAATGAGCAGTTTTTATAATATATTTCTTACACTTTCAGGAAATGAAAACTGCAGTATCGCTAATAACTTGCTGAATTATGAATTGCCAGGTTTAACAACTGAATGTGAAACCGCAGAAGAAACTGATGCTAATATGTCTGAAGATGAATTCCGTCCAAGTGTTTCAGTCGCAAAAAAGAAAAAAATACAGATTTTAGATAGCAACTTATGCTCAACTTTAGATAGAACAAAAACAAGTACTCGAGAAGCAACATATATTGTAGCAGCTACTGTTCAGAGTGCTGGTCTATCAATAGCGGAGGCATCTTTGAGCAAAAGTACGGTTCATAGGAAACGTATTGAATCGCGTAAAGCAGTAGCTTTAGGCATTGAAAAAGAATTTGTTGTAGATATTAAGAGTGCTCCACACCTCGAATGACCCGCCACCTAGCGTTGAAAACGTTTTTTGTTTATTGTAATTAATTGATAAACTTTATCACCATAAATCAAGTTTCAGCACTTGTAATAAGTATCAAGGAATGTTTAAAAAAAAATAGGCAATTAAAAATTGAATAATAACGACGTATTTCGTCGGACAAACTCATGTTGTAGTTAGAAAAATGGCCACTGCTTCTTAAAATTTGTCCGACGAAATAAAATGTTAATTTCAACTTTTATCTTGTAAACTTAATTTTGCAATACTCTTTGGTACCTACTATACATGCTGAAACTCAGTAATATCCACTTTTCGATTGTTAAGCTTGTTTAAATCATTAATAACTATTGAGGTGTAACGTGGGGGCGCTGTTAAAAATTCGGAGTTCGGGCAAAAAGGTGGAGCACTCTTAAGAAAAATCTGGATGTCAAGTTAGAATGTAAAGTCGATCGTCATAAGCGACAAATAAAGATTTACTTATAGTAAAGTGTGCCAGGCCAAGGAAAAAGTCGTTCGGAAAATTTTTTTTTTTTGCAATTTATAAAAGTTTATGTTCAAAAATTAAATTTTTTATGTTCATGCTAAAAATACCAACAATGTTTCTAATTTTTTTAAAATTATAATGTTTAATAAAATTTGTTACTTATAAAACTATATTATTGTTCAAATATAATTTAATAACAAAATAATAAAATAACAAAATTTTCAAAAAATTGCTTTTTTTTATTTTATAATAAATAACATTATTTAAACAATATTTACAAATGATGTTATTTTAGATTGTATTACACAAGATTGTGTTAAACAAGTATACTAATAGAAAATATTTATAATTTTTTTTAGATTTGCTGACAAAAATAGAATGAAAAAATATATAAATAAATATTTTTAGACGATGCTATTTTTTTATTTGGTTGACTAATTTTTGTAAAAAATATATTTAAAGATAGATTCGTAAAGTTAAAAATCCTATAGCAAAAGCATCATCTTAAAAATTTTGACCTGAGTGACCGCCCTCAACCCGGACTCGAACCCGACCCAAACCCAGGCGATAAAGTTTTTGCCTCTGTATCCATTTCAGCCGTTTATTGCCCTGGGCAAGGTGCTGGTTCAGAATGTCGGTCAAAAGAAAATATTTTTGAAACGAAAAAATTAGTCTATGGGAAAGTTCTAGGCGAATGATGCTTTAGGCAATTGTTTGTAAAGAGTTAGACTTCAATTGAAAGAAAATTCTAGTTCCCTAAGTTGATATTTGTGGCATGTACGAGGCTCTAAATATAGAGAAAATGGCTGTTTTTGTCATCGAATATCTCAGCTTTAAACAAACATATTTTGATGGAATTCCGTTCTATAATGTCCTGAGTTTATAGACAACGCGTACGCAAAAAATAATTGACCTCACTACATTGCATCATGCTTAAAAAAAATCGAAGGTTCAGACCGTTTTTTTTTAATAGGATTTACATTTAAAATCTAAAAGTGGCTTGAGCGGCGGGAAAAAATAATTTTACAAATCTGAAAAATTAGGAGATGAGTTTTCTGCCATCAAGGAATATGAGGATGCATCAAGATTTTTAATACCCAATAAGTTATCTTTTTGAGACGTGTGCAGCCTAGACGCTTCTGCTGAGAATTGCAAGTCATTGCGGGAGATGCGCCTTTGAAATAGATCGAACTTTTGTGGGTGTGTTAGAGTGCTGATAGACGTGGAGAAATTTATTTTGTTGAATAAATTTTCAGCGAGTCCTCTGATGATTGAAAAAAAGTGGGCTGATTTCTAATGTGTAGATTATCCACATGGATACTACCTGTATGGATTATCCGTCTTAATTAATCCACATGGAATTTTTGTATTGATTTCTGAGTATAAGGTATACACAATTTTAACAAGGTCGTTAAGTTATGTACCTAAAAAGCTCCGCATTATTTATTATTAACTATAGATATTAAGCATATAGATATATCCATGTTAGATAAAATGTGAATAAAGATTTCATGTACGGATGCGATCTTATGATTAAGAAAATACACATTTTATTAGAGAGAAATTTCAAAATGAAGATTAAGAAAGTCCACTTTTCCAATTGTGTTCTAGCACAGTTTTTGTAGAAAGGAACGATGTAAAACTGATCGCATGAATAAAATATGATCGAAATTTCCACTGATCTCGTATTAGTTATTCCTATAACTTTCGACTAAAGTGTACTTCCCCTATGGAATGCACCGTCCACTTTTGCATCATCCGTTATATCCGCACTCTTCGTCAAAATATACACATTCGTAATGTCAGAATTGACTCTTTCCAGTGAAGAATTTCAAAGAGGAAAACAAATCGTAAACAAACTACACAACCTGATGTAAGCCCGCGTAACCGAAAGCATTATTCGCGCGCGTGCCTCTCGCAAGCATGTAAAATCCCCAGAAAAACGATACGATCGATGTTCGCAGATGCAAGAAGTAGCCAATGGACATTGTAGAAGAGAAAATCACCCGATCCGCCGCTAACCGGCTCAAGACTTTATCTAAAACTATGCTTGACCCCGCGATAACCGCATCCAGGCGTACGCCTCGTGCTTGCATCTTCCGTTTCGTTCCGGTGGAGGAAACTTCGCGTCGCATCCAATCAAAAGCGATAATTTAGACGCGAAGCTGGATGTGCGTTTGATCTTTTCACTCTATGTGTATTTTACATACGTTAGAGCCACGCGAACGCCTTATTTAGTTATGCGATTAATTATAAGTTTGAGAAGAGAAGAAACGAGAGTTTGTTGTGACGCGTTGAGATTATGGTACGTCATACTGTGGTGTATATAGCTATTTTGTTTTAACTAAGGGATTTTTGTGTTTTTGTTACTCTGTCGTAGTGAGAAGTGGAATTTTTGTAGGATTAGGAGAAGTACCTATAGCGTCAGGGTTATGTGTGCGTAGTTTTGCATTTTTGCATTTTGCAACTTCCTCCAAGTTGGAGTGATCAAAACTATTTTAGGTAGGACTAATGAGAAATATTTTTACAAAATAATTACAAAAATCGATTTCGACGAAAAGACAACAACTAATTTGCAAAAGAGTATCGATCCATCTTATACCTAATATCAATTTCAAATTGATTATTATTGGTATAGATAATATTATAAAATATATGTAATATAAATAATACTTATGCAAAGCAATTACTCAGCTCGACGTATAATTACGAATAACAAGCATTCAGATAAGGTATGTACATACAATCAAATGTTTTGACGATCGTTTTACGTTTAATCACTGACAAGAAAAATATTCGCGTCTCGCATTTGGCGTAATTTTTATCAAAACTTAATTTCGCGTTAAACGATTATTTAGAGGGTACAACAAAAAACCGAGCAATTAACACTCATAATTGCGGATAAAATAAAAATACATATAAATATATTTCAGAAATGTTTCATTACAAAAGTACCATTCAAAATCACGTCTGAGATTTTCTCTAAAATAATTGATACGTAAATCAATGTATGCATCACTAAATTATTTAAAAATGATCTCAAAAGCCACGTGGCTCGGACTAGCAAACTGCAGCGTCATACTCATGACAGTACAGACTCCTTGGATTCGTTCAAGTTATTACTAGCGGCTGCCGCTTCGTATTTATCTCTCAACCACGCTGCATAAATAGGAAAAGCGTTTCGATAATTATTGATGCTTTCAAACTTTTTGACAAATTTCTGGTTTCTCGTGTAAAAAGCCACCTTGTACACCGGCTGTATCAATACGGACCAGTATGTATTCTTAGTACACGCGACTTTACTGGTCCTCATAATCCTGAGCTCAGCTTGACACTTCTTGTAGTATCTCTGGATCTCTGGAACCTCATCGAACAGCGTTATGTTGTGATCGTAGAATAACTTGGCCAAGTGCTCGATGATGGTATTTCGAGTCTCAACGTCTGAGCTGATCGCGTTTGTAAGCGTAGCTGTTGGATCATTTATTAGCGTCACCTTGGCATTTAAATCGCTTCCACAGTTTAGCAGAAATCTCATCGTCTGCAGTCTGTCCTCTGAAAAATTCGGTCGATCCATTGAACGTCGGCTTACATAAGTAATACGATGACCAAAGAATTGTAGATCAGCCGGCGCTGTTATGCATAAATATAATGGTGTCCAGCCATGGACATCTGCAATTCGGACCTCAGCACCCCAAAAGATAAGGTTCAGAACATTTGCCGGCATGGACACCTGACTCGCGAAGTGCAGAGCTGTTCTCCACCTTCTACCTCGTGGGTAATTCACATAAATTCTATTCCTTAGCAACATCTCCAATACACCTTTATTCTCATTCAGAGCCGCATATAATCCAGCATAGTACTGCAAACCTGACATCTTCCAGCCTCCATCAAGGTACTTGCGGATGCAGAGATCTACCAATTCGGCGTCGCCATACATCAAGATGTAATCGAAAGCTGCCATTGCCTCTTCATAGTTAAGTTCTAGCAGGTTCACGTTGCTTCCCCATTCTAGAAGCAATTCTATAATGCGCTTGTGGCTATTATTGACGTTTAACATAGCAGCCCAGTTCAGAGCTGTCTTGTAACACTCTCGTGGTCTAGGATCGGCATCCGCTACAATTTGGTATTCTATATTATATATAGCGCAAGCGTCGACGTCCGCGCCGTGGGTCAATAGCAAACATACCATTTTCTCGTTGCAGCACAAGACAGCGTCATGCAACGCTGTGCCACCTAACTTGTTCGGGTTGTTGATGGCGGCGCCAGCGTCGAGGAGAGTCGATTTACCAATTGGATATCACCTGTGTAAATGGCGCACTGGAGTGGCGAACATCCGTTGTGGTCCCTGGTGTTGACTTTGGCCCCAGAATCCAGAAGCATCTTCACGAAAGTGTGATTAACGCCATAGTTCACGCCTTCGCTAACGAGCTTTTTGATACTTTTCTTGCTCCTGCCCTCAGTGGCGAAGCGAAGACAGTACAAGCCATCGAAACCCCACTTGAGATATTGAGGACCGTTGGGAATCATCTCTTGCAGCAGGTCGACGTGACTATTGTTCATGACGGCGAACTGTAACGGAGTCTTGCCCTCGTCAGTTATGGTACGAACGTTGGCGCCGAGGCTTATCAGTCGATAAGCCAAGTCGATGTTATGAGACTGGATGGCAGCGTGAAGAGGAGTAATTCCGGTACAAGAACAATTAAAATTGATTCCGCCCTTCTTGAGCATAACTTTCATCGTACCCACGCAGTCGTTTGTTATGGCGTAGATCATTAGCTTCGCTCTGCGGCATTCACGAAGATGCTTGTTCTCGAATGGAATAATTAACTTTTGACCATGTCTCTTGACTATGATACAATTTTTCTTAATCATATTGAAAAACGAACACTCGACTCAAACTTGTTCGGAACAGACACTGATTTTTATTCAGACTGGAATTAACGACATACTTCTATAGATTCAAGAGCAAGCTTGCTTTTTTTTGTAAATACTGCAGCGTCCTTCTATTATTAGAAGTGACACTCAGCTGTGTACTCGACGGACTGAACATATGATTTTCGCCTGTTCAAATGGAAAAGCGTACCTGCACCAAGATTACAGCGCCAAAACAAGGCTAGCGGAGAATCAGAATAGCACGACTGTCGAATTTTCAGCAGACACTTGAGGAAACTGATTGATTGTCGTGTATGATTTATGTTTTAATTTTTCGTTCGTTTCAGATCGTCTGACGCTGTTGGAAAATTTTATATTTTGTTTTCTAACGTTTCTAACGTTTTATTAAATAATTTTGGTAGGATTCTGTATATTCACGTCTGCGATTTTATTCATTTAATTTATCTTTGTGTTTGATATTAAAAAATCTTCTCCAATATTGAACCCTTCTCTCAAGATGCATTTCAAAATATGACGTTGAATAGAAATATCGATTTCCATATATTATATATTAGTTATAGCCAATACTTATGCTTTCAGAACAATAACAGTTCTAGTTTCTTCAACGCCTCGATGAATACTTTTTGACAAACCATTATGGAACAGTTGATTTTAACTGTTCATCTGCAGTAACGTCAAAATTTCCACAGTCGATGATCATTTCAGTCACCTTATTACAAATAATACGTCAGTACGATTTCTAACGTGAAAAAACATTTTTAAATATTAGTAAGACTAATATTCATAGCCCTTATATGGGTTTGTGCATTCATTCAACATTTATTGTGGCGATATACGCAGGTTAATATCAAAAAATTCTTTTTCTCATGAGGTATGAGGGTTTTATCATAATTTAAGTTCATATAGGGTTGGGAGAATTTATTATTTTATTGAAATAAATTTTATTTAAATTTATTATATATCAAAAATATCTTATAATACAATTAATATATTAATCACACTCGCTTCATAAAATATAACAATTGTAAAAAAATACGTTTTATTTAAACCTCATATATTTATGCAAAATATTCTATAATACGATTGATATAATCACATTTGCTTAATAAAACATAACAATTATAATAAAATACATAAAGAGTATAATAATTATATTATTATTAACACAGAGTTATATTGCGTTTCATCTTATACGCATATCGTGCTTGATGATATTTTTACATTGCAATTACTTAATCGAATTTATTACAACACCAATTTCGCTAATCACAATTGTGATACTACTATAGTAGTCTTCTATTATATACAGTCTAATTAATTCAACTTATGCAGTCACGCAATTGCGTCATATTGTTAATTATTGTACACATAGCCACTGAACAAGGGAACTCTTTTCCATACAATCTGGTACAAAAATGGCCTATCCACTATGAACTTGACGAACGAAGGCGATTTACGTCGTCCATAGCCGGTTAACGGCACCATACTTATAGCTAAAGAACAAAGCGTATTTCGCATTATTGTTTTATGAGAGATTCCTATAACATCGCTTAAAGTAGTCACATAACTGACCTGTGACTGCAGCTGCTTCACTGCCTTCCTTGTTCACTTCGATGATTGTTTTCTGAATGACCTCATCAACTTTAAGCGATTTGTCGGAAATGCCGCGGGAAAATTATTGTCTTCATCCCGGAACATTTGCATCATTCCAAGCTAAAAAAAATTATTCAATCAAGATTTGCGATCTTTACAAATAAGTCGAAATTTGAAAAGTAATCGGTGTAATGGCGGGCTACTTACTCTCTTTAGAATTCCATTCAAGTGTATCGTATTTTCGATTTTAAACTTGGGTAAATACAGAATAACTCTGGTTTTGTAGTTAAATTCAGGACGATCGTAGTTGACTTTAACTTTATCTAAATTTTTTTCGAGTTTCCTTAATCCGTCCATCTGATTAGGAAGAATGATAACCATTTTCAACTCTAGGTTCTGCAAATTGAAAAAAATGTTGTTATATCTATTATGTAGTACAAAAGAATAAAAAATTTGTAGGGAATGGCAAGCATTCGAGCATCCACTTATCTCTCAAGTTTTTATAAAAAAAGTTGTCCATGATGTAGTACATATCGTAGGAACCATTAATTGAGACCTATTACTCAAGTAAAAAGCCTTTGGTTTAGTCGCCGCTTCATCAAACTCGTGCTCCCAGTTGCCTTTGAAGTATATAGCATTCAAAAGTATCATATTTAAATCCACACCGACATTACTTGGATCGATAATATGATCGATTTTGCCATTTGTCTTTCAGAAGCACCATCGGTTAACAGTTTTCGCGACATCCCTACCATTGCTAAAATCTAATGCAGTACACCCTGATTGAAAGTAAGTACCTGTCATTTCTTTATAACTTATTATCTTTAATTTGAAATCTGTCTGTGATGCGTAGATTTTGTTTGCCGTTTTAAGTATACTAGACTTTTGGCGCAGTGCGCTGCGCGCACTGTAGTAGAATATTAATTCATTAACTTATTAAATGAAATATAAATGCTTGATTGATATTTTTAATATTTGTTTTCTATTACGGAAATATATCAAACTTTACAATATATGATTGATTCATTTCGCGCTCATGTAAATTTCAAAATTGCCGCGGTTTCGTCACCAACTACCTTTTAAAATTTTAAGGTTATGTCTCAACTCAGTTCGTGTCAACGTTCACATCATGTCACTTTTTGTAACAATGATAATATTTACAATAGAATATTATAAATACACAACTAATAATTATTGATATGTATTATAGTAATATATTACATTCTTTGTATTAGGATCAATTTTAGAAATTAAAAACAAATCAAAAAATTCTAACGATACTTTTGACGCATGCGCACTACATGAGCCAATCATATTGACGCATTCTTGGCTTCACTTCATCCGGTCATGACTTTTTTATATAGGGAACATCTTCAAAGTTCTAAAATACAAGAAAAAAAAAAAAATAAGTCAATGGAAGTACGTATTTTTGATGGGTTAAGTAATTTATTAAATAATAAACAAATAGAAAGAACCAAGCATACTCACGTTCAAAATATCAATAAAAGCTTGAAATTCTTAATAAGTTGCTTCGTTGTTGTCTGGCAGATGGAGAGCTTTCTTCATTTCAGCTTTATTTGTGCCATCCGCGGTGTAGGCGGCCATAGCCAAAACTACGTGTGCACTCAACGACGAACTAACAAAATTAGCGTCGTGGTACATGTTGGCCACGTTCTAAAACAATTTTAAATTTGATTCAACGTTCTAAATAGTTTGTGCCTAAATTGGAAGGAATGAAAGAACCTGGACATCAGTCCATAATTGTGCTCCATGGACTCGCCGATACATTAATACACCTCCCCATAGATGCGTATAATAATGTACTGTTTCCTCACACCATCACAGAAAACACACATTATTCAGGTGCCTGGAGGGGAAATTGCACTTTACGTGCAGATGTGAGGAAAACTGTATTTTTGAACTTAAAACAAATTAAACTCACCAAATGAAAATCTGTGGTAAAAGATTGCGTGCTCTTTTTCACGTTTGAGTAGACATTCACGTACACGTCCTTAGATGTCGACTGATTCGTCTGAGACGAATCAAACAATGAGCCGAAATTCATGTTTATGCTCTTTATGCAGGGAGACTGTATGTGGGGAGTATGCTCTAGTCTCCCTGGCCGGAGAATTTACGGTAGTTGGTAATGGTGGGGATAGCGAAGTAGAGATCGATAAAGGGGGAAGTACACGTATGGGTTAATTTGTTTGTTATGAGTGCAAGGGATGCAATCCCTCTCTGGGAATTCCCGTGCAACCTCTCCAGGTGCAAGAATTTAGGGCTTTAGGTTTGAAAATGAAAATGATTGTGCTGTATTCATTTTCAGAGAACACTTGTACAACAAATTGATGTAAGACCATAGATTTTAAATAGTTCAATGTTTTGAATTGGAATTGAATTGGAAAATGGATAAGAAAGAAAAAGATATAATATTCAGTAATGCACAGAGTAACCAAACAAAATTTTTTAAATATAATATAAATATACTTTATTTATCATAATGTAGTCCAATTTATGTATTTTCAATGAACATACAATTCACGTATAAAATACAAAAATATCTCTAATTATACAGAAATAAAGAATATAATGTTTGCCCATAGTTACAACATAAAAGGCTCTAGAACTTTATGATGTTTAGATAACAAATTTATATCGTAATGAATAAACCGATCACAGCAAAAACATAGATCATTGAAGGGGATTGACAACGCGACCACTGAATATGATGCTATTTTTGTAAATAATCTTGTAAAGGTATGGCTTATTATCCACGTTCAGAACTATCGAAGGTGGGGGCATCATGTCGGTCACCATACTAATACCTAAATTCATTCATCTGATATATTTATGTTATGTAACGGATTAAATCTTGTGGCGACCGAAAGCTGCGCAGACGTTAGCTGCGTACAATGCAGCTACCAGAGCGGAGAGACAACCGCGCTATAATCGAGACAGGGTCTCGTTTCCTCGGATGTTTTCGATGTAGGCTAGCTGCAGTTTTATGCACGTGTATCGAGAAGCGATACGCGTGCCCGCGGAGGTGGCGGGGATCTTATAAGGAATCGGGCTCGGATTCTAAGTCACAACACGAGATTAGCGTTTAAGAAGTGAAAATATATTGTTCGATAAATAGGGTTACACGCGCACACACACGGGTGTGCGAAACGCAGGCGAGACGCGGTACGCGCGCGAGCTCTCTCTCTCTCTCTCTCTCTCTCTCACCTACCGTGCTTTCTCCCGCTCCGTTCTCTCTCCGCTTGCCTGTAACATAGCTGTAAGGTGTTAGAACATATTCTAATATTAGTTATGTTTATGCTGGGGAGATTATGACGAGTTAACATCGTTCCTCGTCGTAGTTAATTTTATCATTTTGTTTTCTTTGATAAAGTAATACAAATATTTGATAAGACATTTTTTAAGCTTTCGCATGTATACACTGTAGCAATACATAATACAAAATACAAATACAAATTGACATTCAAGCTGTGATTAATGGATTTGTTACGCGGCCGAAGAAAAGAACATGATTCTTGTACACAATCTTCTAAAAGAATGGTTTGGTTTGTCCACGTTAAGTTTTTGCGGTGGAGGTGGTAATGAGCACAAATACATGTCTCCTAAAATTAAATGAAGTAATTTAATAACATAAAATTTAACGATCATGTTGATTATTTTTGGTTTGAAATGACAGGTTGAGAGTGCCGACAATAGGTCATTTGAAGAATATTATACTTTATATAATTTTACGATTATAGCTTTATTATAAAATAGAAAAACTAATAACTATAATGAAGCTAACGTTATATCTTTTATTTAAGAAGATTGACTAGATGACCGCTAAATAACACGTTGCATTTGTATACAATCTTATAAATGAATGGTCTGTCGATCGTAAGTTTCTGCTCTTCAAACAGCGTATCCATCATATCCTTCACAATAGCTAAAAGAACATTATTTTCTTATAACTTTGAAACTAATTATAAAATCCAGATTCTAGTAGAAAAGAAAATTACTTAAAAATAAAAATTGTCTTACTGCTAAAACAGTCTAATTTCTAACACGCATTGTGAAAGATTTCTAAAATATTTGTGATTTATAATAATCGAATGTTAAGCAGTATATATTTTTATTCGGAAGGTTTAATAACGTGACCACTGAATAATGGGATGCCTTTATAAAGTATCTTAAGATAAAGAAATGACCTATCCACGGTCAATTTGTGTGGTGGTTGAGAACGCACCATTAAGCTGATTCGTACCTCCACAACAGCTATAATAAAATATTTTTTATTATTATTATGCCGTTATTTTTAAGTTTTTTCGAAAGAATACAAAATTATGATTGAATTTTAGTGTGGCAAGAAAACTTGATACATCACATTAATGTCTACAAAATTTAAAAAACTAACAAAATCTTCCAGTATTTAACTATTTTTCGTATTTCTGGATGATGGATTTATGCACTATAGACAACGGCCCGTTTATCACACTAGCGAATTCGATGCGCTTTGTGCAGTTACAACATGAGTGGTCGAAGTGGCATCAGGCCAAACAATAAGTCAGTTTTAGCATGTGTGGCACTTCACTATATCTAAACTCGAAGAGCGTATTGTTATGAGGAAAATGAAAAAGTGTCCATGCGCCACCTATTATCACCTGCCAAAGACACGGAGAGTTTAGGCGGTGACGAAAGGGCTCGCAAAAAAGCCAGTCTAAAACTGCTTTGTCCAAAAATCTTGTATACAAATGACTTTTCAATTTCTAGTTGAAGTGTTGGGTCATTATGAAATTTAATTGCCAACTATACTATAATGATATCTTAGTCAAGCAACAAATATTCAATACAAAGCACAAAATGGTGACTATAATTACATTTTTAATTAAATAGAGTTAGGTATTATATTAAGTAGTCTAGACATATATTTATTGATGATAACGCGGCAAAGGGGCAAAGGAGATTGATAACCTTGAACAAAGGGTTTTTTTTGTGAACAATCTTTTAAATAAATTGTTTATCTACGTTTAAAGCAATTGTTAGTTGGAGGAATAAAACAGTATACTCGAGCACCATTTGTATGGCAAGAATCAAATATTCATTTTTCTTAGTTTTTTCCTTCTAATCACGAAATTGAGATCACACATGATTAATTAATTGCATAGTATTCTATTCAGATGTTAGTTCAAAAGGATTGATAATGTGTCCACTGAACAAGGGATTGCCCTTAAAAACAATATCGTAAATAAATGGCTTATCCACGTTCAATACGATTGGAGGTGTAGGATCAAATGAAGCGCACTTGAGCACCATTCGTGTACGGCTAGAATTAAATATTTATTTTTCTCAGCTTTTGCCTTTTGAAAAAGCTGACTAAATTAAACGTGAATGGCTTTTAAATTTATACAAGATTGGATATGCCCAATAAAAAATACCAAAATAATTCTTTTTTAAAATCGTGTATTTAATGTTTTGTAATATAGAATCACCAATCAATAATCAATCAACAACTTTACTATGGCACCGTTGAAAAATAGAAAACATTACGCGCAAAAGCTGCCACATTTTATCATTAAGTAATACATATTAAGTTCAGGTAGATCAAGCCATGAAAAATGAAATATGAAATGAAAGCAATCTATCACAACATACAAGCTTCATATTAATATTTTGGCTCAGCAACATGTCCAGAGAGCAGCGTAACTTTACGTCTGTTATCTACAATTTGATACAAAAACGGCCGGTTCACCTGCAGAATGATAGAGTCTGGAACTCTACTACAGAGCACTAAATTCGAACCTAAAGCATGAAAAAAAGCAACACGTTTTATACAATACTCGATGCAGAAAAATAATAAAGACAAAGCCACAAGCAAATAATAGAACAGATAAAGAATGCCAACTAAATTTATCGACTGCTATTCCATAAGGTTTATATAATGTGCATTATTATAAAATTTGTTCAAACTAAAATGGTAGAAAAGAATGACGAGCAAACAAAAGTATAGCCTAAGCTAAGGAATCGTGCAGGATATGCGTTCGACACTTATGACCTATCATAAACTAAATTAGAGATACTCTGCTTACCCGTAACTGCTGCTGCTGCTTCGGTGCCCTCCTCGTTGACCTCGATGAAGGCCTTTTGCACTACCTTACTGACCTTAAGAAATTCATTAGCTACGCCACTGAAATCGGCGTGATTCGTGAACATCGTCGACATTCCCATCTACAAGAATTAAATTTAAAATCAAAACTGTGGAACAACACAGCAAGTATAAATTCAAGGCAAATTAATAATCTACATCATTGAGATGCTTGTTCAAATTGATGGTGGTCTCAATTTTGAATTTCGGCAGTGCCAGATTTATTTCACGCTTGTCGTGCTTGAGATTGTGTTCCTCAATCTGAATCTTCTCAAGATTGTCCTCGATTCGCTTCAGTCCGTCAATCTCTTTAGGAACAACGATTACCAGTGCTACGTTTTCGTTCTCGTACGGAAGAGCAACGACTTCAGCGTTCAATTCCTTCAGATCCTTATAGAAGAATTCTTCGGTGATGTGCATCGTTGGGACATCGATCGTCGTCGTCTTGTTGACGTGGAAGGATTTGGACTCTGTCGCCGTTTCGCGGAACCTGTGCAACCACTTGCCTTTGAAGTACACGGCGTTGAGGAGGATCATCCGCGTGTCCGGGGTAATGTCAGCTGTGCAACTAAGCTATTATATTACATGTGTTAATATTTTGGTACCCGGCATCCTCATTGCGGGGATGTACTATAAAGAAAGATAATTAATGATTTTTACAATAATATAGATATAATTATCTGTACCTTCGGTGAGAAGATCCCTGATTTTGCCGTTGGTCTTCTCGACGCACCAATTGTTCACTTCGTCGACCGATTCTTTGGTTTTGTTGAAGTCCAACTTGCTGCATTCTGAATGGAAGTATTTGCCCGTGATTTCCAGGAATCGCTCCTTGATCGTAAGATCGTTAGCGCCATAGATTTTGTTCGCTATCTTGAAAATGACGTTTGGAACTCTCTACGTGAAGTAATACAAATAAATAATTGAGTTATGAAAAAATGTCAAGGTCATGATAATGATCAAAGAATTTTACAGAAGAATTTAAGAATAAAAAATGACTAATACTCGCGTCGACACCTTTGAAATGCCGTTCAGGTGTTACCGATTTCTTTATTATTACGTGCATATCTATACTTGGAGCGTATCTTATCGCTGCCGGATACATTACCGCCAACTTTTACAATTTTAATTATGAATTGTGGCTGTGCCATAATTAAGGTATTGTTTTGTCATCGATGATTATAATTAAACTATGAACATACACGTTACGAATGAGCATATGATTGAACGCGTGTCGAATATAATCTTCAGCTACTTCATTCGAATAACACTATAATTCAACGTAAAAGTATTCAGCAGCAATCGATTACAAATACCAGCAGAAACATTGTACCAGATTCTCGGAAAACGGAAGAACAATTTTCCTAATCTTTCCATCGATTACAATAGAGCAGACGCAGATGCCTTATCGATCTACACATGGTAAAAGTCCTTTCTAACAATAAACCGATCATCCGGTATATCGCGAACACATCCATGACTCATCATAATCGGGGCTTCACTACACAATAACAACATCCGTCGATCTCCCAAATAAAACTCGCATTGCGACTTACATTGATAGCGCGAATCAAGTAGTAGAATCCCTTGCGAGCGACTTTATCTTTCTCGGGTAGATGCAGTGTCTGGCGCATCTGCTCCTTGGTCCTACCGGTAGCGCCCGCGCCGTAGGTGGCCATCGCTAGAACAACGTGAGCACTCCAAGCCGAACAGACAAAGTTGCCGTCGGTCTTACTGGCTACTTTCTGCAACAGCGTTATAATAATTTATTTCACCTGTAGCCTAAAAGACACTTTGAAAAAATCACACTGATGCACACCTTGTGGAAGTTGTTGGTGAAGCTCCGCGCGCTCTTAGCTACTTGTGTAATAGCATCTTGGCACTTTTTCTCTCTCATCATTACACACGTGTAAGTATATGTCCTCGTCGAACGAAAGCGCTGAGAAGATTGTTTCAATAACGGCTGACGCCGAGGACTATAGGGGCTATATAATAGGTATATGTGCGCCGTTTCGGAGGAGTAATGGTAGGGAATGGATTTGCCAGACGGGATTGGAGTTTTCCCGATCGATGTGTGCGTGTGCGCGAACTGCGCCGATGATTCGCACTTGCTTGGCCCGATCGGAGATGTGCTGGTGCATTTGGAGTCGAGATTTTTGGTCTTTCCAGTTTAAAATTTTGTTTATACTGCCGCTGTATTTGTGCAATTCTATTATGTGCAGACGTTACGAAATGCTCTGCAAATATCAAAAGTTTACATAATAATATAATTGGTTTTTGCTATACAATATACGATATTCACATTTTAAATTTTCAACAGTTATACTGCCTTAATTATTACAGTTTCTTATTATGCGAACACCATCAGAAGCGTATCGTTATCCTAGCCTTGTTGGAAAAGTGATCCATATGATTGCGATTGTCTCTAAAATAGCGCTAAATTAAAAAAATTCTAATCTTAAATTCGACGCACGCATAAATGTACCTAGTATGTACCTAAAGTAAAATGGTAAAATGTGAAGAATGATAAGATAATTTTTCTGTTGACAGATTTCCACGATGCAAGCTTTATTATCAGGAATACTGCTGCTTTTTGCACTTTTTATAATACACGTAAGTTAATGATTAGCTTTTGATTTACCTCTCGTTATGCAAAAAAATTCTTCGTTCATAAATTACAAACATTTCACGCAAAAGCCATCGAGTTCCTCGTCCCCGAGTTACATTGGTGCAGTTGTTGAGTATCGTCCGGTGACGGAAGGCGAGGATGGCCAAAAGGTAGCAGAACTGAATGCTGCACACGTGAAGACGATTGTCAAGAAAGCTGCCGAATACGTGAGATTATATTTATATATGACACGAACCGGTAACAAACAAAATATATTCTCGCAACTAAATTCAAATAAATTTTGCTCTTTCAGGATGTCGATATTATAGTGTTCCCTGAAATCGGTTTGACAAGTCTTCCGGAGAATCGAAGCTGGACGATCGACAAAATCAGAGCACATCATCGTTTTGCTGCTTCGTACATACCAGAACCCCAAGAAAATGTCGTTCTTTGTAATTCGAGCTATCGGTACTCAAAGGTAAAATTTTTCATTACAGTTATTTTGCAACAATAATAATAATAAAACTCATTTCACAGTCTCTACAAAGCGTCTCCTGCACAGCTAAAGAGCATAGAACCTACGTCGTAGTGAATCACCACGAGAAGGTCGATTGCAACCCTAATTCAGCTGACTGCGCTTTGGACGGTTTCCTACTCTACAACACGAATGTCGTCTTCGATCGCGAAGGTCGACTGATCGCTCGTTACCGTAAGTACAACCTGTTCAGCGAACCAGGTGTCAACATTACGAAGCAGCCAGAAATTTCAATCTTCCACACGGACTTTGGAGTGAACTTCGGTCAGATCATCTGCAACGATATTCTCTATGTGAACCCAGCGCGACAACTTGTGCACCAGTATAACGTAACAGACATCGTTTATTCGGCTGAGTGGTTCTCCGAACTTCCGTTTCTCACGTCTGTGCAGACACACTCGGCCTGGGCTTTCGACAATGATGTTAATTTGCTCAGCTCTGGGTTCAACGAACCGGCTATTACTAATGGGGGTGAGTCTAGAGATAGTGCGAATATTTCTTAATTTCTGAAATACTCTATAAAAAAAAAAAAAAAAAAAAAAAATGGGGGGCTTTTTTGAACTTGAAAATTTAAGAGCCAANGCTCGTTACCGTAAGTACAACCTGTTCAGCGAACCAGGTGTCAACATTACGAAGCAGCCAGAAATTTCAATCTTCCACACGGACTTTGGAGTGAACTTCGGTCAGATCATCTGCAACGATATTCTCTATGTGAACCCAGCGCGACAACTTGTGCACCAGTATAACGTAACAGACATCGTTTATTCGGCTGAGTGGTTCTCCGAACTTCCGTTTCTCACGTCTGTGCAGACACACTCGGCCTGGGCTTTCGACAATGATGTTAATTTGCTCAGCTCTGGGTTCAACGAACCGGCTATTACTAATGGGGGTGAGTCTAGAGATAGTGCGAATATTTCTTAATTTCTGAAATACTCTATAAAAAAAAAAAAAAAAAAAAAAATGGGTGGCTTTTTCGAACTCGAAAGTTCATGGCCTCACAACGTATCGTGTTGTGTTTCTAGATGAATTTTAGCGTTCGAAAGTTTGAAATACTGAAATACTCTATAGTCTTCGTAAATGAAGCGACGATATTGGATGCTCAAATGCTGATAAAACGTTTAATTTTCAGGCAGTGGAATCTACTTGGGAAAGGATGGCATAGTCAAATCTACAATCCCAAATGAATCTGCGAACTTACTTGTCGTGTCAGAAATTCCAAAGATCGTTAACGGACGTCGGCAGCGGCTCGTTAACCCGACTCCTCCGAAAGTTTACAGTTTTTCTCAAGCCGAGGTTCCTACGACTTGGGATACCACAGAGAATTTTATGTACAAAGACGACTTTAGCGTTTACACCACGGAAATCGTCGATCCAAAACTCGGGTCATATAGCAAGAAGCTCTGCAATCGTGGACTATGCTGTGACTTTGAGCTTGAGATGGATTTCGATGAAAGCGTCGCTAAACGAACTAAAGTGGATTATTATAGGTACTTTGACGTTTGTAGTAGATCATTTTAGTTATTAATGTGTATTGATAAAATTTTTTTTTTTAATTTGCAGATACAGAATAGGCGTATTCAATGGCACAAGACTGTTCGCCGGTCTGTTCACGGTTGGAATCGAAGTGTGCGGTTTATTCTTCTGTCGCGACGACACTCTCGCAAGCTGTGGTAGTCGGTTTCCCGGCAACACTCACATCGTACAACCTACGACTTTCCGTTCAGTCATCATCGAAAGGGAGATCGACGAGAATAAGCAAAAGTTTTATCTGCCTATGACATTGACGCCGAGCTTAATACCGATGCATGCTTCTAAAATTTCGTTCGAAACTTTTCCTGGTAGCAAGGATAAAACATCGAAAAATTTGAAAATGAGACTGAGGAAGTCCGAAACGAATCTTATGACCTTTGCAATCTACGGCAGAGATTTAGCAAAGGATGGATCCAAATTGACCCAGGCTTCTGAATAATGCAATACAACTGTTAAAAATATACTCTACTTATTGGAAAGTTTTAAAGAATTCGTTTCTTGCTGTAACAATTTCTTTGTAAAACCTTACATATTAAGTAATAAAAAGTCCAATAAATAAAATATCGTTTGTAAAATACAGTATGCTAATACTTTTTAAAATGTTTTCAGATACATGTGTCGTAAAAGGCAGCGAAATCACGTGTGAAAGTTTAATTTAATATTAATAAACCATATACAAAAAAACGCTGAATTATAAGTCGAGATGCCTTTTTATCAGAAAAGCTAGTCGTTATACAGTTGTTGAGTTTTGATTTTTTGAGATTGTTTATCCTCAAAGTGATTTTGTATTTCAATCAAAGGTTTTCCTTCAGTCTCAGGTACTATAAAATAAAACGTAACAAGTGCGATGATACAATTAATTCCGAAAAACAAGAAAACTCCTTGTATGGTCATAGCATCCACCATGTATAGAAATCCTTTGTGCAACAACATCGCTAGTACATTTTCCGATACGATTCCATCTATACCTACGCCGATGTCTCGAAATCTGTTTGGCAATAGTTCGCTAGTTAACATATACGAAACCTTATCGATACCCATTGAAAGTATGAAAGATGCAAATATCAGCATTACAGGAGGAATCCAAAATAAGTGGCTAAAAGAGTTGCATATCTTGAGTTTGATCAAATGTACTACTATCGCGATTACTAGATAAGCAGATCCAGCTCCGATGAGAGATGTAAAGAGAAGCTTTCATTTTCCAAGTATGTTGATTATAGTAAACATGCAGGTGATTGCTCCAATAATGCTCCCAATTTCATAAATTGCGCCTGCTTGAAAAATTGTTTAGAAAATAATTTTAAATGTTCTTTCGTTGTATAAAAGGATTTTTCATGCTCTATACTTAAACAAGCATGTTGTGTAACAACGCATATAACATAACGGATGATAATAAATATGAGCAACCTTGAATCCACTTGTGTTCAAACATCATTCCGGATAGAAAAATATAATATAGCACGCCATTAAATTTGCACACTATTTTCATATATAAAATGTAAATTCAATTCGCCTTATCTTTTTCTGATAAGCCATAACGCTCAAGATATATTTCGTTGAATTCAGCTTTTAAAATATAATGTCGTCGTTTCAATAAAAACGTCAAGATAAAATGCGAAGCCAAAAAAATTTAGGTCATGAACGTTTATAAAATACGTTAATAGATTACTACGTAACGATTTGGGGAGAGGGGGGGGGGGGCAACGAGCTTTGGTTCTACTTTTTAGCGAAACGGTTGCATGAAATAAAGTATTCCTTTTGGGGATCGTATTCTGGAAAGCAAGTAAAGGGAAAATGTTCGCTTTTACGATTACCAAAAAGAAAACTCATTGCTGATATAAAACAGGACCCAGGGGATATCAGAGCGGACTTTACCAACGACGAACTCACTGCGTCGGAAATTCCATATTAAAGATCGACGATCAATGGTATCCGTAAATCCGACTAACAATAAGTATACCTACTCCGTTAAGTACTAAATAAGCTTGCAACTTTTTCCAAGTCCATGTTCCCATGATGTTGAGGATTACAGGAAAATTTATGTGCGCAGGGACGATTTTAACGTTTATACTGCGGAAATCATCGATCTGAAACCAAGATTATACAGCACTAAAAAGCTCTGCATTTGTGGGCCTATGCTGTGACAATAAGCTTGAGCTGCATTTTGTAATACAAAAACTGAAATGTAATTATTATGGGTACATTAAGGTTTTATATACTACTAATTTTCAATCAACAAATAATAAATAAATAATTAAAAATTGATAAATTGTCAGAGTTTGTCAATAAAAGAGTAACAATAAGTTGAGAATCGATATTATAATGAGCAAACGATATAAACTTTGATGTAAGCCGGGATCATATTATTATCCTCATATAGTAAGACGTTTATAAACTACTTTCAATAATTCACTGATACAGAATGGGAGTATTCAATGTCACAAAGACTGTTCGTCAGCCTGTTCGTAGCACTTAGCTGAAATATCGGTGTGCGTGGTGGTTTATTCTTTTATCTCGCAAGCTGTGGTAGTCAGTATTTACCGGCAACATACATCGTTCAACCTATACTATTTTTTCGCCCAGTCGTCATTGAAAGGAAGATTGACGAGGAGAAACGAGAGTGTCATCTATTCATGACATTAACATCGAGCTTGATACCGATTCATGCTTACAAAATTTCGTACAAAACTTCCGTCGGTAGTAAGTAGCGATTCAAAAAATTAAAAATAATGAAACTGAAGATATCCGAAATGGACTGAGGATCCAAAACAATTGTTTTTGATGCTATTTAATTATTTTCATTTTATTACATCAAAAATACTCTATTTTTAATGTTTAAAACAATTGGTATAATAATTTCGTTATAAACTTTATAGATAATAATTGTTATATTTAGTTAATTTTTGGCAAATACAAACTCAACTGACCTATAATTCTTATTCTGGCAGTTGACATTAGTTCAGACTCTTTCCTTATTACTATTTCTTATTGTAATGATCAGCTTTGTATCACCTACTCCACTTGTTATTGGATCAATCCCTGGCTTGGGGACAGTTTTGACTCTTGTGAGTTTTCATGGCTTGGCAATTGTGAAAGAACCATTTACCACTTTTCTTGAACCAACAATTCTTAGCTGAGTGACTCAATCTATTGCCTCTATAACACCTGCTATTAGGTGCTTGCTGTTTATCGGTAATTACTTTACATGCTTTATTTTCATCTTCATCGGAAGTGTTTCTTCCTGCTTCTAACTGTAAAAGGTACTGCTTAATAAACTCTATACTTAATTCTTTCTTAAAAATACATTTACACATGATGTTCATAGTAGAAACTTCTGGCACTGTCGAAGATACTGCTTCATAAAATAAATTTCTCTTCTTTTCTTCTGTCATAGTCTCATCTTCGAGAGCCTCGTAATCGCTAATAACGGAGTCAAATCTTTCACAAAAATCGTAAACTTTTTCATTGACTCTCATTTTTATTTGAAACGGTCTTACTCTTACATAATGACTAATCATATTCAACTCATTCTGTCGGTGGTCCTTTAATTTTTTTATGATCTCTTTGGGATCAGACTCATTGATAATTCTCTTATGATGATGTTCATCCAAACGATTAATAATGATATCTCTAACAAGGAACTTTCTCTTCAGTGCTAACGATTCCGAAAGATTTTCTGGTCCCGAAATTTGGTCGTCGATTACATCTAATAAATCAGAACATATCAATTCTGATTTTAAAAGGTCCATCCAAAGGACAAAGTTTGATTTTCGTGTCAATTTATAATTTCTTTCGATGCTAACGTTTAAACAAGTAAACTCAATGCTTTGCTCTAGTTTTCTCTTTCGTGAATTAACAACGTTACTTAGAACAAGACTGTTTTCTAAACTACTAGGAAAATCGACCGCGCTTCGCGCGGGTAATATCGTTACGCACTTCTTTCTTTATATTCTAAATAGAATCCAAACGTTAACATTTTCCTTACTCTATAATAATTATAATACGTTTGTATATATGTATCTTGTCTCACCAATCATATATCACCCAATATAATGTAGGTTATGTGCTTTTCAATTTTTGAGGTTAGATATTCGTTATTTATTTTATAGATAAATAATTAATTGTTACAAACCTAATCTCAGAATTTAAATTAATAAAATACGATCGTTTTTTATTAAACTCGTTACCATTCAAATTCAAATATTGAATTTTAAATGTTGGCGCCATCTAAACCGGATACACATTGTAGACCAATCACGTTCAGCGCTAACTTCATTTATAGGCTTCACAACATCCGATCATGACTTTTTTAAGAGAGGATTTACTCCAGATTGGTGTCTCTCAGATTCTAAATTATTACCCTGAATCATAGTTACATTAGGCATCAGCATCTTTCTTTTGTCCATGATTTTTTCGAGTGATGTCATGCAATATGCAAACTTATTGCTGGTATATTACTAGTCGTTTGCACAAAAATGTTCCCTTCAATCTCTTGATTATCTTCTGTAAAATAAAAATTCAAATAAATACCTGGGTCTATGTTTATCAAACTTGATTAATTCAGGCAGAAAAGGATCGATAAATGAAAAATAAAAAAATAACGACAGTAAAAGACTATGTTTTACTTCTCTTACTTACATGTTTTTTAGATGTCTTTGGAATTTTCGATGATTCACAATGAAGTTTTGATTATCACTTTAAATTCATCCTGCCATTAAAAAGAGCTAAAAAACACAAACAGAAGACTGTAGCTATAATACATAACGCACTATATAGCACTGCATAATCAGGGTGCAGAATATAAACAGCGCGAGGCAGGCTCAAGCCTGCACGCTGGCTTTGCTTTGTCTCTATTTCGGCGAACGCCTGAGGACGTCTTTGTTAGCAAGTATTGCGTGTCGACACTTTTTCTACATTTTTTTTGGTATAATTATGAAAGTTTATGCTTGTTTAATTGGTTTGAGTGTTAGATTTTACCACTTAAACATACGTTATATGATTGATAAGTGCTCACCTATAAATTATTTTGCACATTCGCTGACAAAAGGCATAAGTACGAAGTAGCACCGAGTTGCGAGTTTTTCCAAGCCGCGGTACACACAAGTCTTGCGACGGATAAATTTTTAGATGGACCAAAGAGGTAAAAAATAATAGCACTTGTTATTTGATTATTTCACTTTCATATAAGTACAGAGAACTAAGAAGTCGACCGGTCAAAGTTTGGAGACTGACTGAACTGAATCTCCCTCTCCCTGACGGGCTCATGTCACGGGTCTGACGTAGCGGTATAGCTATAGCATTATAGAGTATAGGGTATATCTATAGCGTTCGCTCAAGCCCTTTTATTTCACGATCGTCGGGAGATGGCGATCACGACTCTATCAATATTTTGCAGTCGGTAAGAACTCGGTTTTCATATCCGAATGTATAGACTGCGTTTTAGATATCTGATGCGGAGGTCCTCGAAGCAGATACATATATATGACGCGACACGACGCTTTTTGAATTATTGACGAAAAATACGCAGGCGCTTTCACGCTAAAAATAAGGGCGAAAGTGAAACTTTCGCATGGATTTGAAATTGAGCGACAATATCCCGATCGTTTCGTGAAGCTTGAACAAATTCATTCATCATACGTGGATTTGATAAATATGACTATATAATTCGAGCTGCAGATGTACTTAGCGAGGTTTTGCCATTCTTGGATGATCTTGTCATTAAAAAAATATTTAAATATACTTGAGTACAGAAACCTCCGAAATTTGTATGACTTTGAAAAGTCTTTATACATTGTGCATAGAATGATATTTTACGCATGCTTTTAAAACAATATCATCATGCATCGATAAAACGGACTTTTTTACAAACACTGCGTCAACAAAATTTCGTATGCAGCATGTGCGTATACGTTTTTAGCACTCGTGGCGATCGAATATAGCTAGCTACGCATGCGCAAAATAGAATTTTATTTGAATCGTAGTATATTATATGAATTTCGCTTTCTCGCAACCATAAGTGGCTTGCCGATGCAGAAGCAGAAACAGAAGCGAAATTTCGCAGTTGCTAAAATTTTTAGCAAAGTGTATGGTTTCGAAATGCATCGAAACGAGCGGACTGGAGCAGTACGTGGTACACGACACCTCCCCAGCTCCAATATTCATATGCGAGGAAGACTGAAGTGCCATCAGGAAGTCAGCTTGCGATCGCGAGGCCTATACAGATCATCGCTATAGAAGAAGCTTGAGAATACCATCGAGGAGAACGACGAGAAAAGATAGTGAGTAATTTCATACAATTGTTATATAAGCTGTATAATTATCGATTAGACCGATTAATCGTTACAATAATACTTGATATACTTTAATTTTCCAGGGTGACAATCGAGCATTCTTCGCCGCCGCGTTAGAGAAGCTTTGAAAGCCGAACAGAAGGAGAGAGCGCTGGAAATAATCCGACAAAAAGACGTTAAATGTGTCGTGGATTCGAGTTTACTATCGGTAAGTGGAAACGTACATATCACAGAATATCTGTTGAAACTAGGATGTGACATTGACGTTAAAGAAAACGACGAGATCACACCTTTGATGCTGTCGGTCTACTTTCGTCATGTTATGTGAGAATTATACGAATTTTAAATTGGTCGACACCGGTGCTATGATTTGTGTGACGTGAATTCCAAAGGTGCGATTCCGCTTCTCTTCTAGAGTGGAGGAGGCGATGAATATAGAGAGGAGACCAGTGCTGAAAAATAAAAAAAAGCGGAAACATTTTCGTCAATGTATTTCGCCATTAATAATGCCCTTCGTTCAGAGAGCCTGGATTTAACAGTAATTGCCGTGCTTTTAGGCAAAAATTCTAGTGTTCCCGGCATAGTATTAGCCAAAAAGGATGATTTTCCGCAAGTATCTGTCGCCATCCAGATGCTTTTTTTTTACGGAGATGCGGATTTGAACACCACAAACGACAGAGGAGAAACTCCCTTAAACCTAGATTATCAGATTATCTAGCCCACCCACACGCATTTACAGCATGAGCGGCTAAAGCACCAGATTAAACAAGGCAGTTTTAGCATTGGTCGCACACCGCTACTTATAAGATCTAGACTCGAAGCGCATATTGTTATGAGCGAAATTAAAAAGTGCCTATGCGCCCATCTATCTTCACCTGCCACAGACACGGAGAGAAGTCGAGGTTTAGGTGCTGTGATGAAAGGACCAATCCTAAACTGCTTTGTTTTGGTAATTGATATCGCTCTAGCGCCACACTATAAGTACGCATGAACTTAATAAATTGAAGTATCACCAAAAATAGCGGATTAGTTTATCGAAGATTGAGGCTCGCTGAGATATTGTATCGCGACTTGTTGCATCAGTAGAAACTTTTCATTTTTAAGTGATATCACAGTTGTGTTCTCCTGAATGATTAGGTGCGAAATTCGGTTGAGGAAAACGATGACGAATTAATCGTTGTGCGCTTCTGTGTGATAAGGGAAAGCTCGTTAGTGTCGTGCAATTTGTGGTCGGGGCACGACAGTGAGAAGATCGTTAACGTCTCGGCAAGGGATCACGTTCGCGTTCGGTACTGTTTTTAAATGCAGCATATAGAGTATGGATTGTTGCAATTGCTTTAATTATCAGTGTAAATGTCAATGTTAGAGCTTTCTCGATAAAGCGTTCAATGACGATAAGAGCATTATGAACATTTTGGTGAAGATTACTATTTTATACTTACTTTATAATAAATAAAATTTGGAGCAGAATAATCGAGGGTGTAATAACTTTCGTTATACTTATTAATTACATGTTTTTGATTTATAGGAGATTAATTTTTAGTTATAAACCTATTTTTACCATACAGTTATAGTTAATATGGATACATGTGCAAATATATCATTTCATAATGTGATTTCGTGGGTGTAGGGCTTCCATGAAAATATTGATTCAAAATTCAAGTGACAAAGTGATTTTGGTGTTTTAAAAAAAAACTGTTAGTGCAGTGTGAACAAGTGGGTGTGTGTACGTGTATGCGTGTAGGTACTGCAGCGTGCGCTGTATATACTCATATGAGTGCATCTGTGCATGTGAAGAAATCGAAGGTAAAAATACACATGGCATTGGAGCAGCCCGCACCAGAGTGTTTTTAGTGTACCATTATAGTCTATTTAGAGACTCGTTCGAAGTTGTTAGGGTTTATTGATAAATAATAAATTTTTTTGACGTGTACGCGGGATCATATTGTTTTAAGGAGGCGAAAAATTTTGTAAAAAATTTCTATTACAGTTTTTCCTTGAGTATTAAAAATAGATGCAGGTGATATTTTTCTGCATTTACTAATCCGACTACATACATCGGCAAAGCCTTATTTGTTGTATATGGTACTTCCCCAAACTCTTATCTACCGAGAACAATATATGCACGATAAGGGGATTTACACGCAAAAAATTTCTTTTTTTGTACTGGAAAAAGGGGATACAGTTATAATGATACAACTTTAATTTTAGCATTTTGTTCATTTACGTTCATCAATTAATTAATAATAAGTTTAAATACATTAATAGTCAAATTTTTAGGTTTACTGTAAAATATGTGCGTATCATAATTGGATGATAAAATATAATAATAAACAGCAAGATAATAGAAGAATAATCGGGATTATGATGTAAAATCATCGCCGCATTGATCAAAAATGATTTATCGAGTATCGAAAACATTGTTGCTTAAATAATCATTTACACTTTGTACGGACAAATGTTCGTTATGAAACAAATGTTACAAGGTGGGGCACAACAGGCAAGCAGTGGTATAATAAAGCGCTTGGTAAGTATAAAAGCTTCTGAGTTCGATCAGATCGATATCACTTGACGGTTAATCTCGTACAGTCAACGGAGGCGCTGCTGCTGTGAGAATCACAGTGGCATAACAACTGACAAGTGATCGAGACTTGAGGTAATAAAGTGAGCGCGTTATCGGCCAATGAGACAATTTTTTTCCGCACATCGTTTTGCACGGCATTTTCCTTTCAGTGAAATTTGAACGATGTGCGATTTATTTATTGCAGGTTTATTCCCGCAATATATCAGAAAACGGATAGGATGTCAGCGTACGCTTTTTTAATATTGGTTAGTATAAAAAAAGTTTAATCTATGGTACGGTAAAACTTGTTCGATATTAATAAAAGCTCGATTGCTGTTTAGATGGTGACTTGGATCTCCAAGTCCCAAGCCAATAAATTTGATTTTCCCGCTCACCTCATCGGTACGAACTCTTCTGTCACGTAAGTTTCACATACACTTCATTTTCGATAAATTCAACAATTATAAACATTTCCATAGCATCATGCTTACTTATTTCTTTTAAAATCAAGGGATGGATTGGAGTCGTTTATCGAACAATACAATCCAGTCGATCTCGGAGTCGATATGCTGGACGAAGAGGCACCGATGCATATAAAAGAAGCTTTGGTTAACGCGACGCTCTCGCATGATCCTATTATCAATCAAATGATACCCTATAAGGTGAGATTATATTATATATAATATGTATATTTATAAACAAAACTTTCGGATACAGCCTCTCCCAAGATTCGCGAGAGCCTTGGCCAAGTTCTACTCACCACTGCTTGGTCGCGAAGTGATACCAGAGGAAGAGATGATCGCAACGGTAGGTGCGACCGGTGGAGTCTTTGACGCAATTCAAGGTCACACGTCACCTGGAGATGAGTGGATCATCATCCAGCCAGCCTACACCATGTACGTGCCCATGATAAAAATGGCTCATGGTGTGCCGAGGTACACCAACCTTATATTGGTAAGAATTTAACTTGCTCTACACATGATTGCAATAAATTTAACTTTTTTTTTAATGAACCCGCATGCAGACTATATAGTCATGACGTTCGGAGTATTAGCGCATCAAGTACATGTTAGATTACTTTCCTTGTATAATAATCACGTTTTACATTGAAATTGCTTGATCTACTTCTAGATGAAAAAGAGTGGCAAGATCTCGAGTCAGGATTGGGTGCTCGATCGAGAGCAAATGGAGAGTCTCTTTAACAACAAAACGAAGGGAATCATATTGAATAACCCTTTGAATCCTTTGGGCAAAGTTTACACGCTTGAAGAGCTTGAGTTCATTGCATGGCTCGCCAAAAAGTACGACACCCTCGTTGTCTCCGACGAGGCGCACGAGTTTATCACTCACAAGCCGCACATTAGAATTGGTTAGTTAATTTTTATTAAATATTCATCTCAATTTTTAAATCATACACATGTGCTCTCTAATAACAGTTAGAGATTGAAACTAATTAAAATAATAAAATTCGAAAAGAAGCAATATTCCCGATTGAAATAACGGATCAATTAATGGATTTTGATCGGTGATTACTTATGCTTCGGTTTAATCATTGTAATCGGTTCATCTAATCACCAGCTATTATAGCAGGACTGATTGTATAATAGATCAAAATTTTGGAAAATTCATCTGATTATCCGATTGACCTTATTTTTTTTTTTTGTAGCTTCTTTACCTGGAATGTGGGAGCGGACCATTGGCATCGGATCCTCGAGCAAATCCTTCAACGTAGCCGGTTTCAGAGTTGGTTGGGCCTACGGTTCGGCCAATATTCTCAACAATCTTAAGGCTGTTCACGCGAGAGCTGCCGACTGTGCTCCGTTCCCGCAACAGGTGTGTGAATTCTTGAATATTAATTAATTATATAATTTAAATATTTTAAATATGTTTGGAAATTCAAAGAATCTTTTTCACTTGATAGCTTTTATCTCAAAATACTTTATGTGACACCTCTTTATTATAAAATTGAGAATAAAATTAATCTATGGAAAATTAAACAATTTGTTCAAGAGACTAACTATAATGATTTACACATTGCAGCAAGCATTAGCCGTTGCTTTCGAGCAAGAATTACGTGACATCGTCAACCCCAACTCGTTTTTCGAAAATCACCGTCGCGACATTCTGATCAAGCGTAACATGATGGTTGAAGCTTTTGAAAAGGCAGGTATGAGGCCGATTATACCCGACGGCAGTTTCTGTCTCATCGCCGATTGGACTACGCTCAAAAGTAAACCACTCTGGAAAACGAAAGACGCAGGGCTGGATTTCGTCAAGTGGCTCGTCAAGAACGTTGGGGTATTCGGCCTGCCTGTCTCGTCGTTCTATTCCGAGGGACACGAGTATCTTGGGGAGAACTTTGTAAGATACTGCTACCAGAAGGTACGAATTTTTCACTTTTATCAAGATAGATAGTTTAGTTTCTATTCAACATTTTTTTAGAACTCAACAAAGTAATATTATCCTCATATTTATGACACGTTTTATATTTCAGAGTTACAAAACGATCAATACTGCGGTAGAAAAACTACAGAAATTACAAAAGCACCGGTAAATTTTAGGATTCAATTAAATATAGGAAAAAAATATTGAATGACATATTTTCATGCCGATGGAAGGATTTGGCTGATGTTGATTTTACGGGATGAAGTACTGTCACGTATGCAGAAGTCAAAAAGCAGTTAATTCGTCAACTGAACACGTTTGTAGCTAAACAGTAATTCGTTTGTATGTGCATATACATACATATTAATTTATTCATGTTGAATATATATCTATGATATATAAACTGTACCGTAGAAGAAAACATATACAATAAACTACTTTTAAATAAACTAATTTTTAAGACTTTTGCATTAGAATCATTCGGCGGCAGCGCCTGAGCTGGCTTTTTTTTTTGCTATTTTTAAACGTTCATATAAGTTTTTAAATACCGTTAATTTGTATGAGTCTTGCAATTAGTTCAAATTATAGATCGTTTCTTCAACTGTAGTTCAAATGTTTGCAATTAGAAAATTCTTTCATGAGCAGAGCGAATTATTACAAAGAAAAATTGATTTTTCTTTTCAATCTGCATAATACATCAGCCCAGTCCCATGTTTTTTGATACGCTGGTTCCAAATACGTCTTTATATAGATTTGCTATTAATTGAGTAGTTTCACCACCGCTTAAGTAGTACTACTCCTGGCTTCTAGGTGGCGACGCCACCAGTTTTCGTACCCACTAGCGGATTAGCGTTCCAAAACGTATATAAAGGGGTCAGCTCCAACGCAATCGTGAAGTGTCCGATGCTCTTCAGTAAATGCCGGAAAAAGATTTTCAGCGAATTTTCGCCTTCCGTGTCAAGCGTGGAACCTGTTTTTCGGATGCACGCCACGACTTTTTCCGTCGCACGCCCCACTACCCAAAGTCTTAAAGCGTGGACCAATCAGCGCGCGTGTTTACTATTTCTGTCCTTGTCTCTGCTTCCCCTCTTCCTACTCTACGGCCTGGCTGGCGGGAGAGCGCGTCCAAACTCGGTGCTTTTCTTCCGAAGACCGCTTCCGATTCCAGCACCGCAAAAGGAGCTGCCACGGAATCTAAAACTCGCCACTACTCGAGCGTATCGAAAAATCGCTGAAAACCTTTTTCCGTGTGGATGGCAACTCACTGATAATAGTCTCGAATTCATGGGTTCAATGATCCTGACAAGCTGAACAGTTGCATAACGACCGTAAGCAGAGCGAGTCATCTTATATAGAAGTGACTTTGACACACTTTTGTTTTTACAAATACAATTGACAATAGACCGAATTCTTTTACTTGCTAATTTTTCTTTTGCTGCATCTCGCTGCACTTATACTCTGCGTTACTATAAAGCTAAATAATAGTATATAAAGTAGTTTTTCCACACCACGCTACTAGCGAACAGTTATATATACATATATTTATACTTTAACTCTTCTCGCAAGTAGCGAAAAATCTCCTCGATTCGTATATAAGAAGTTCCAAAATCTTGGTGTAGGTGTGATATAATAGTCTGTGATCCCATTAACCTACATTCCACGCAATCGTGAACTAGTATATTCACGCATGCATTTGAAGTAAACAACATCGTCATAGTGCTGAAAACTTCCCTTTGAAAGCTTCATTTTGCCAAGTCGCTCTCTTAGACACAATGTGGTACATTGAGAAAGGTAGACTATATGGAAATACGATGGTAAGTTCACTAATGGGAACCAAAAAACAGGTTTCCATCTAGTGAAGAAAAATTGAAATATTATTCAGAGATGGCATTATTAGTGATCGAATGCCTAATTTAACTTGGTTATGCTAAGAGAGGTATACCTCCCTCAGCTTGACTTTAATGCTCCTTCTTATTTTTAATACTAGGCCTCTAACCAGCGCGCCGCAGCGCGCCGATGCACCATTGCTACTCTGAAATTGCTCATTAAAACATTCTTTGATAACGCTCTGAATTTAGCTTTAAAGCTTCAATTCGATACCAATCGCTGTCTCCCTTTTATAGATGGATTATATAGATTTGAACGATCTAGAGCAAACATCCCGTGGATTACATCACAGACTTAGAGATAAAAAACTGAAAACAGCTGTATATTTTCCAAGGCCAGAACCATCAGCTTGTCTTATTATACGTCAGTATTTCGCGTTTGAAATCCACAGATATTATCGAAGAATTAAATAAATTGAAATATAATTAGGTTAGAAAATAATTTTTGTGCAATTTTTGTTTTTAAAAATAAAATGTGTGTTTCGCCTCGAGTCATGTTTTTATTTTTATTGAATAAGTATTGACTTTATATGGTTGGTTATTCGAAAACATGTGAATGTTATACTCGTAGTTCAAATCTTGACTTCAAAAAGTTTTACCGAAAATATTCGAGTATTAAAGTTTCAAAATGTGAATAAATAACATCTGAATGTATTATTTAAAGATTGCATCTAAAAGTAAAAGTGATCAATATTCATTATTGTCAATTAGGAATTAGAAATCAAGATTCACGAAACACATAATTAAAATTGATTTTTTTATTTAAAAGACATTCGGTGATATAAAAAGTATAAAAAAATTTTTATAATGCTAAGAACAGTTGTACAAAAATCACTTTAAGGACTGTCAGCCTTTGCCTCATTTCTCATCGATTACGTCGCTCTCGACGTTCTTCTGCAATCAAAACCTCACGGATCCTTTAATTCTTCTCGCTATTGTTTATTCCCTCTTTGCTCTGTTTCTTCATGGTATCGAGAAAGTCGCTCCTGGACATTGGTCCCTCTTGGGGCTTTTCTTCCGTCGTCTGCTCTGGTTTACCAGAAGCCTCGGCTTCCTGCTCGCGGCTAAACCTCAGACCCTGTGGCATGACCTGTGCCGAGTTGCCGAAACTGTCTTGCAGACAGTTGGCATTGCTTCGAAGCATACCGGGGTACATGCCTCCGTGCATCTGGTAGCCGTGTATTGGGTAGCCGTGCATCGGGTAGCCGTGCATACCGATACCACCCATCCCATGCATCCCCATTGCTTGTTGCTGGTAGATGGCCTGCTGGTGGTTGACGTTCGACAGCGGATGGACGACTGGCATGTAGCGCATATCCTGCAATCCAGATGGGATTTAAGATTATTTTAGTGCATAGTGCAAACTATTGATAGATAATCAATAATCAAAATTGAACAATATTATACTAACCACCGATTTGCCTGCCATAGATGGGTTGCCCGAGTCAGAGGATACCATCATCACTGGGCTGCCTGGCTGGACAGACATCATCATTGGGCTGCCTGGCTGGGCGGACATCATCATTGGGCTGCCTGGCTGGGCGGACATCATCATTGGGCTACCTGGTTGAGCAGACACCATCATTGGGCTGTCTGGTTGTCCTTGTCCTGCTCCCACCTGAAAAATTGTTTATCATCTCGTTATAATAACCGCTCGGAAAGGTATGGAACAAGCGTTAGAAAAAATGTTTAACAGCTTCTTACCTGGACCGTCATTGGGCTAGAAGGAGAACCACTGCTTTCGGGCTGGGCACTCCTTTGAGAGGATCCGTCAGCGGACTTGGCGAAAGTGTCGGTGCATATGCACTCGACTCCATTTAGGTGATGAGTTCCGTGGAGACCTCCAGGTCCGTGAAGTGGCACAGCTCCTTGATGGTGAAGTGGCGATGGATGGACCACGTGGACTAGGGACGGCGTGTGTGCTGGAGCGATTCCGGCTCCACCATTGGTGTGCAGTGGGATTACCGTTGGCTTGAGGCCACCGTGGCCAGATAACGGGGTGAAGTGGACGGTGGGAGTGACTCCATGTCCGACGTTTGGAAGGGATCCAGTAGGCTGAAGGTGAAGAACGTTGATGGACGGGGTACCAGAAGATCCGCCGGTCGTCGGTATGGTGTAAATCGGGTTGTTGGTTGGCAAGTGGAGGAGTCCCGGCACGTGTGGAGCACAATTACCGGTCGGAGCGTAGACGATCTCACCCGGTGGGTCAATGTAAAACGGGGCCATCTCCGGCTCGCATGGAAGTTGGAACGTGTATTCCTCGGGCTGTTGCTGCGGGACAGGCGCTGGAGGTGATGGTGGTGGTGGTGGTACCGGCTCCTGAGGCTCCGATGGTATCGGTGCTGGTGGTGGCGGTGGTGGTGGTGGGATCGGCCTGTTGTTGAACTCGTCGCAGTCTACCTGGGACGACTTTTCCGGGATAACTTCCAGGCAGAACTTTGTAGTTTGCTTTTTGGCCCGGTCGACGTTCTCACCGGCGATCTCCATGAGGGCCTCATCGCTGAGTTTGGTCGACTCGTCGAGTCTTTGGTCGACGGGCTCGATGGCCTTAGGTGCCAGACTGTTGGAGATAGATTTCTTCTCGAGCTTCCTCTTGGCGGGAACCGCCAGGGCAATGCCCAAGAACACCAAGAGTAGCGCGGNCACCGTGGCCAGATAACGGGGTGAAGTGGACGGTGGGAGTGACTCCATGTCCGACGTTTGGAAGGGATCCAGTAGGCTGAAGGTGAAGAACGTTGATGGACGGGGTACCAGAAGATCCGCCGGTCGTCGGTATGGTGTAAATCGGGTTGTTGGTTGGCAAGTGGAGGAGTCCCGGCACGTGTGGAGCACAATTACCGGTCGGAGCGTAGACGATCTCACCCGGTGGGTCAATGTAAAACGGGGCCATCTCCGGCTCGCATGGAAGTTGGAACGTGTATTCCTCGGGCTGTTGCTGCGGGACAGGCGCTGGAGGTGATGGTGGTGGTGGTGGTACCGGCTCCTGAGGCTCCGATGGTATCGGTGCTGGTGGTGGCGGTGGTGGTGGTGGGATCGGCCTGTTGTTGAACTCGTCGCAGTCTACCTGGGACGACTTTTCCGGGATAACTTCCAGGCAGAACTTTGTAGTTTGCTTTTTGGCCCGGTCGACGTTCTCACCGGCGATCTCCATGAGGGCCTCATCGCTGAGTTTGGTCGACTCGTCGAGTCTTTGGTCGACGGGCTCGATGGCCTTAGGTGCCAGACTGTTGGAGATAGATTTCTTCTCGAGCTTCCTCTTGGCGGGAACCGCCAGGGCAATGCCCAAGAACACCAAGAGTAGCGCGGTTGAACTGAGCAGACGCATGGCGAACTGTATGTGACTGCGACCGGTTCTCGACGCTGGAGAACACTGACAGCCACCGCTACTGGACGCTATTTAAAGCTGCATCGAGAGCGAGCCGATTTTTCAGCTGATGCGTACCGATTTTTCGCAATGCATGTTCTTTTGGTAATAATTCAGCGTATCGTAAGCGTTGCTTATGCGTTGATTGTTTTGGTGTGCGGCGGAAGGGGACATCAGATTGTGCAAATTTCGCAAGTTACGCGTCGTCGAGAGTAGGTTGTGTTTGTAAAATTCGATTTCGAGAGCGATTTGTTTTTGGATCTTGGCGTTTCTTTTGTAATCGAAAATGCATGCACGGTTTCATAAGATTTTCGATAATTTTAAACGGATTGATGTCTAAAACAATCTAGATTCGTTCTAATTAAAGTTGAAGTAATGCGAAAACCACGTGTATTATGTTGATATTGGAATTATAATAATATAATAATAAATATAGCTACCATTGCAACCCAATTTTACAGCTAAACTTGCAATAGAGTATCAATAAATCCAAAAAGGGAATATGTATGATTAATAATAATAGCTTATGGCTCTTACAGGTAGAAGGACGTGACTACACTTTTTTAAAGATGAAGTGTACATCAGTTTTTATCCATTTAAACATTATTTTTTTCTCGTAAAGATGTCGAATTTTTGGTAATATGATACAAACAGCGCATTGCATAATGCGAAGTAACTGTATTGTTTGAAAACTTGCGCTCAGCAAAATGAATTCAGAAACCAAACAATTTTGAACTGGCCTCACACACGATCGTTCGAAATTTCGGGCTCTCTTAGTTTTTGACTATGGTAAAGATGGATGGCGCATAGATGCACCGAGTGTAGATATAATATTGGGGTGCTAAACCAATGCTAAAACTGGCTTCTTTGCCTGCTGCTAGAGCCGCTCGTGCTATAGCGTGCGAATCTTGGGCTTATTATTCTGTTCTATTCCCCTTTGCCCTACGCGATCTTTATAATGAGCCGTTTAGCGCTCTGAATAATTTCCCGATCGTTTCGGATGTTATGATGGTATACCCTAAGTTGAAATGGTCACACATGTTGTCCTTACAAATGATATATAAAAAAAATATGTTTTTCGGGTTAAAGTCATCAATATGTTCTTGAGTGATTACACTTGGAAAAATCGTCGCACATACTTATTACTATATTTACGCAGATTTTTGCCGTAAAGAATACAATAATTGAAAAGGTGTGTGCGGTAAGTTCTGCTTTTTGGGCGTAATTCTTTGAAAAAATTTTACGTAACAATTTTTTGGTACGAAGCCGTTATTGCTACGGTTACTATGTTTGTTAGTATGGAAGCCATCAATTATATTCTCAGGCATATGTTTCTTAGCATTTTGCATCCAGTTTGAATTCTTTTTAAAGAACTTAACAAGAGGCGGTAGTTATGTTAATTTGCGTTTGCAAGATTTATTCCAATTTTAAAATAAAAATCGCATGGATAAAATAACCACTGATGCACATATGCACTAGTTGCATTTACTTAAAACAAAGTTCAGACCATTATAGCATAATTTTCAATAATTTATAAATGCCATTGCCTTTTTTGAAATGAGTCATTCAATTTTTTTTGTATCGCCATTTCTAAGAATTTGCAATGCTTTATTTACATTTTTTGGGTCACTATACTGACACAGAAAACGCTGAAGTTGATTTTCTTCAGCAATTGCTGAGACATTGCATTCCAGAAATATTCGAGTCTCTTTACCGTGGTGTTATGTAATTCAGTTTTTATATGTTGTACAGTAGCTCTTGTCATTTCAATCGACTTACTTCTACTATTTTGATTTATATGCAAATATGAAACGCATAAATTATTCGGGAGAAGATTATGTGGTCAGAGAAATATTTATGATAATATAGGTAACAAAGATATATTTTCCATGTATTTTTTACTGTTTAGAACAATAAAAAAGTTTATTGTATTCTTCCTTACAATATTTGACACCGATTTCGCAATTTAATAATCACGCAATATCAATACAACAATAAATAAAGCCCAATACAATAACGCACATTTGGCTGCACGTCAAGCAAAAGTCTATATGTATATATAACTACAAATCACTTTTACAGTTCTGCTCGAGTATTTCATGTTGTCATTATTATCATCGAGTATATTATAAATAATATTATCAAAAATCGGTCAAAATCGTATAACTTACGGAAAATCGTGACAGCTTAATAAATTCAGAATTCGATTTTATTTCCGAAGATTTCCGAAAAATTTTTTTTTTACTAAGTATTCTTAGATTTCCTCAACGTATACAAGGTGACTAGCATTTGCGTAAAGTGTATGTACTTCGAATTTTCCTATGATTTTTCTTTAGTAGAGTCATCAAAACATAATCAGCAAAATTCGAGTAAGTTTCTTTCTAAGAGCTAAAAATTCTTTATACTATTTTTCTAATTATATGTACATATTATTATATAGGTACTCAAAACTCAACACTTAATTCATATCTCCCGCGCTCCATAAAGATGTCGCGCCTTTCGCCGTTATATCCCCGCAAAATCCACACCAACCTCATTCTCCAACATCTCTCTAGTCTACGTCCAAAAATCCCTGATATCTTTTTTTACCTTTTTCCAGCCTTAGTTCCAGCAACTCACACCGCGAATTCTTCCCATCTACACTCGTCGCGTGCATCGTGTTCCCCAAAAATACAGGAGAGAGAATATACCTCGTGCTACGCGCGTGTGTGATCTGCAAGAAGAAACTCCTTTTTCGACGAATTTTCACAACGAGTGCACGTCTCTCCCTCGAAAACAACGAACTCATCCGTTAAGTTCGTCGACTCGATCAGCCGACAATCTCAACGCGAGAAAAATCAAGCTTCCGGAGCAAAGATAAAATGACGGGAATGGACGGAAGACGCGGCAATCGCCAGGCTTACAAGGATAAGAGCAAGCCCACGGATATTCGTTTCAGCAACATCCAAGCGGCTAAAGGTTCGTATTTTTGTCTGAAATTTATCTCTTTGTGTTTGTGTTTTCTTCGCGTAAAACCGGGTGTCTTTCGCGAGACTCTCGGTTCAGTCGCGATGACTATTGGGGTGCGACCGTTTACTTACGATGTGTGTTTCCAAGAGAGCCAATGCCGGACCTTTTATGGGCATGAGAGTGTTGCCGGTGTGGGTGATGAAAAAAGATGCTGCGATTCAGTGTTTTAGTGTTTGGCTGAAGAAAATTGTTGATTCGTTCTCGAGGGAGTTTGATTCGAGCTGTACTCGCGCTTGTTTTGGAGCTTGAAAAAGTAATTTTAGGTTATAGAGACTTAGTGATTCATAGGTTATTCTGCTGTGTTGGTTCATCAAACGTTTGTCAGTTTATCCTTTATCGATCGTCAATTCGTCGTAAAGCCTTAGGCATCGTTATTTTTACGTTGTACTTTGACACTATGTGTATCTGTGGGTAATGACATTCAAAATTTATATACTACGTACATCGCTTGTAAGTTAGACAAAGAGTGACATCATGAATAAAGTTAGAAACTTTTTGATAAGTCAGTGAATGCTTGTTGATTTGGTCTGCTGTATTGATTTTTTATTTTCATTTGTTAGCTGTCAGCTATGCCATCAGAACCAGCTTGGGACCCAGGGGAATGGACAAAATGATCCAGGCTGGCAACGGTGAGGTCACCATCACAAATGACGGAGCAACTATCCTGAAGGAGATGAACGTTATCCACCCAGCTGCAAAAATGGTATAACTCACTCTATTATAAGAAAATATTCTCAATCCCCGTATACATCTTTAGCTAATTCAATTCTGTCTCTCAGTTGGTAGAGTTGTCCAGAGCACAGGATATTGAAGCTGGTGATGGAACCACCAGTGTTGTCGTGATTGCTGGAGCACTTTTGGAAGCCGTGGAACGTCTTCTCCAGAAGGATATCCATCCTACTTTGATCAGCGATGCTTTCCAGAAAGCCTCTGCAAAAGCTGTCGAAATTTTGATTTCCATGTCCAAAGCTATTGACATGACAAACAGAAGTGTACTAGTCATGACTGCTGCCACTTCTCTTAATTCTAAGGTTGTCTCACAGCACTCCAGTCTTCTGGCTCCAATTGCTGTGGATGCCGTTCTGAAAGTAACTGAGCCTGGCAAAGAACAAGCTGTTGATTTGAAGGTTTGTATTCGTTTTGAAAAATTTCTCAAGTATAATTTTATGAATTAGTGATTTTTAATCAAATGCATTTTTACTTATCTCAGGACATCAAGGTAATCAGAAAGTTGGGTGGCACAGTTGAAGACACAGAACTCATTGATGGAATAGTGTTCACACAGAAGTCCTGCAACATCAATGGACCAAAACGTATTGAGAAGGCAAAAATCGGTCTCATCCAGTTCTGCATTTCTCCGCCAAAAACTGACGTAAGTGACCGATGGTTTCCGAATATAAAATGCAAATTCTATGATGTTTTAAATAACATTTTATCAATTTATCAGATGGACCACAACGTCATTGTCTCTGACTATGCAGCCATGGACCGTGTACTGAAAGAAGAGAGAGCCTACATTCTCAACATCGTCAAACAAATCAAAAAGGCTGGCTGCAACGTTCTCCTCGTACAGAAGTCGATCCTTCGTGATGCTGTCAGTGATTTGGCAATTCATTTCTTAGACAAAATCAAGTGCATGGTCATCAAGGACATCGAGAGGGAAGATATCCCCTTCATCTGCAAATCTCTCGGCTGCCGTCCAATCGCTTCTCTCGATCACTTCGTGGCTGAAAATCTTGTCAATGCTGAGCTTTGCGAAGAAATTCAAACCGGAAGCTCCAAATTCGTTAAGGTATAGAAAAAATAATCGCATTTTTGATAAGTTATTCATTAAAGATCACAGTAATTAATACTATTAATTATTTTAGATCACGGGAGCACAGAACCAAGGAAAGACAGTAACGATTGTTGTACGTGGTAGCAACAAACTCGTCCTCGAGGAGGCCGAGAGATCTCTTCACGATGCGCTGTGCGTCATTCGTTGTTTGGTCAAACAGAATGCTATTCTGTCCGGTGGTGGTGCTCCGGAAATTCAGATGTCCATGCAGCTTGGAGCTTACTCGAGAACTTTGACGGGTGTAGACTCGTACTGCATGAGAGCGTATGCTAATGCTCTCGAGGTCAGTTTGATGAATATTTCTTAATAATTATATTTTTTGATAACTTATGTTAAGCTAGAACAATTTTTGTTATAGGTAATTCCATCGACGTTAGCTGAGAACGCTGGGCTGAACCCAATCGCTACGGTAACTGAGCTCAGGAAGCGTCACGCTTCTGGTGAGACCGGTACGGGTATCAACGTACGTAAGGGTACGATCACGCGGATGTTCGAGGAGGACGTCGTGCAACCGCTGCTAGTATCAGTAAGCGCGATTACTCTTGCTACTGAAACCGTGCGCAGTATCCTCAAGATCGATGACATCGTAAACACGATGCAGTAGACGAGCGATGCTGAATTTTTGTATGATGAGAAAAAAAGGAGAAGTATTTACGACACACGCTTTTTCAAGTCAGACACACGTAACTTTTTTTTAACGAGGAATCGCTTGAGAAATCCCAAGTCGAAGATGCTAAAGAGTTCTCGGATTTGCTGAGAGCGAAGCGAAAAGTTTTCGGTGAATTTCATTTGGGATTTTTATAGATGCAGTACACATTACACATACACATCGCGCCCGTCATTTTTTAAAGAACAAAACATGTATGCCGCAGCAATGATGAGACCATTGAGGTGAGATCGTTGAATTTTTGTATTGAGCCTTGTACGGTGAGATTAAAGAATTAAATAATTGAAAATCTATATCACAAAACTGTTTCTTTATTTCTCTTTTCCTATTATAAAAAATATCTCTTGTTTACAATCTCCTTCGCTTTCGGTAATTCACAACGGGTATTTCTTTTTACAATATCATACTATGTATAACACACACTGTGGGACAAGAGGTTTTTTACTCTTTAAATAATTATAAAAAAATAATAATAATCTGTTAAAGTTTTCATGCTTCAAATCGAAAAGCTATTTTTTAAAGTACATAATAATTATGAAGTAAGATTATGCACTATGAATCACTTGATTCTAACATCGTGTATTACAAACATTTTATCTTAGTAAGTACCTATGTGACTTCTTAACTACGAGTTTGTAAAATTGGTACATATTGGAATGGTAATAAATTATACTTTCAAGCATTATTTTCGCCAATGGTTTCATAATTTTACAATTACCGATAATCTAACTATAAATTTTGATCTTTGATTTTCAATTTCTATATCTACTTGTAATTTTCAATTGCAGGTCGCACGAATGTGTCATTCTGAATGATTTCAAATGCACAAGAATACTTTGTAAATTTACTTGAGCAACATCGTCCAAAATTCATGTAAACTGCGTAAAAGTTGTAAGGAACAGTTATTTAAATGCATTTGATGTAGGGAATGCTTTATAGTACGCATTGTGTATTAAAATGAAAAAAAATGTATCTACGCAGTCTGTAAAAACCTTATTATCGAACAATCACCTCAGTCATTAAGAAGTACTATAAAAACTTGTTGTTTTATCAAGTTTAAAATAGTTTCAATGGCCCATAATTATAAATATCTTAGTATTGCGATTTGCAATTTTTAAATAACTTTTAGTGCTGACTGTAAATTTCTCACACCGTGACATCCGTGTTTTAAGTATAATCGTACATGCAATTGTAGGATCCAAATTTCTTTTTCTTAGTTTGACTAAGAAAAAGTCGCCGATTTTCATAATTTACCAGTTTGGACTGATTTGAACAAAAGCCCATTGCTGATATGCATTATTCATGTCACAAGGCATCAATGACAAGTGGTGTGTCTGTGGGTGAAGAGCCATACATTTTTTGTGCACTCTATGCAGAAGTGTTTTTGATTTCTGCAAGATACAAAATGGATTTGTAAGTATTGTTTGTGCGTTTTTTTACATTTCTTTTTATTATATACATAAAGAAAAACGTTACTTACTTCGTCATACTGCCAGGGTCCATCTACAGTTCCCAATCTACAGAAAGCCAATTTGACGCCTTGGCCATCCGCTTCTACACATCGCTCACCAACTCCCAGTTGTCCTTTTGCGTTTAACCGGATCAACTATAATCAAACATTATTAAAATCAATAATATTCAAAGAAAGAAAAAAAATCATTAAAAATTGTTTATTTTACCTGATTGTTTCCAAACCCATGGCAGTGAGATGTGGCCATGAGATTAGGTGGAGCATGTCCCATGGTATCAAGGCACTTTTGTGTGGCTACATTTTTCATCTAAATAAAAATGACAAAGCGTTTTATTTAAAATTATTACCAAAAAATCTATATAAAAGTACATGTTAAGATTTTACCTCTCCCCAATGAATATTTGGTGGTAACTCTGGGAATTTGTCAAGAACGTCGTATGCAATATTATCCATGAACCATTGGAAACTCTTACATCCTTTTCTCCTTTTGAATTCCAATTGTTCTGTTATGTCTCCATGGTCTAATAAGCGGGCAAGAGGTTCTCTTGTATAAAAGAATTCTTTATGCTTCTCATCAAACCACGTTTCAATAACACGCTTGTAATTCTAAAATTTGAATTTTCAAAATAGTGTGCTACATTATAATATACACAGAATAAAAAATAGAATAGTGTATCTTACTATGGTTATAAGAGGTCCCTTTTTCTTTTGGGCGAGTTTTCCGAAATTGTAAGGCATAAAACCACGGTAAACGTGTCCTACATGGGAACAGGGCACCCAAAGAATGCTGCCTCCACATTGCCAAATTTTAAACGACAATTCGAAATTTTCACCTCCCCAAACTAGCAAGCCTTCATCATATCCTCCAAGAGACAAGAAATATTCTCGGTTTATAGCAAATAAACCACCTGCATGCGTTGGAGATCTGAAAAAACGTACAATTTTTATCAAGCAAGAACAATCTTATCAGCTAACATATTTTCACATATGTATAAAGAAATTAAGTCTTTAAAATTGTGAGTGTTGTTTTTAATATCATTATAAAACATTAGCAATAAGATAAGAAAATTCAAATAATTATATAGATGAATTTACATGAATTTTGAAACAAAGAAAAAATTTGACTTATTGTATCATGATTATCTTATCAGAATTTATTATTTAATGCATATGCATACCTATATGGTTCGCTGTTATGTTTTCTCGTTTTAGCTTCTCTCTGTGGTAACTCATTTTCCTTGTAAAGCATACCCCATTCAAAAATACCTCGATATAAGTGACCTTCTTGATAAACTGGTCTATATTCAAAAGTTTTGTGATCAATTCCATCAATTATAGGAACTGTCATTACTTTGCTGTAGAAAATTATAATATAGCCATATTAGTGTCTAATTTAATTCAATTTTGACATGATAATATTTATAAAATACAGCGAATGTCTTACTTGTCTTCAGCTATTGGAGAAAGTAACGGTGGAAGCCAGTTGACATTTACTTCACAGTGTGCATCTAAGAAGACAATAACTTCTCCTTTGGCCTCTCTAGCACCACGAGATCTTGTCCGAATTAAGCCTTCTCTTTCTTTATTTCTCAATAATCTTACTTTTGGACCCCATTGTTCAATATAAGACTCTAACTCACCCTTCAAGTTTTCTGAAAAAAAAAATTAATATAGATTTTTAATAAATCTAGAAATTTCAAGAATATATATTTATTTTAAAATTTAACTCACCTTTATCCGAATAATCATCAACCAAAAGAATCTCTTCAAGATATTGTGGTGGGGTCCTGTTCAGAACACTATGAACAGTTCTCATCAGAACTGACCAACCCTCATTGTGGAAAACTATGATTACACTTGTTTTTGGCAAATCTTTAGAGTAATTCCAATGCTTGCATCTGTGACAACATTAACATATTAAGTTAGTTTATCAGTTATTTATAAAAATCAGCTAAACTATGTTTTGAAAAAACTCACTCATCTGGCCGTGTATCTGGTACTGATCGATCTAAGGATATTTCATCGGAGCAGACAATATTCATGCCGTATGCTGTCTCTGACTCTTGCACATCATTCTGTTGATCATCTCGCAATATATGAGGTTTTCCCTCTTCTCCTGGTCCAGTCCTATGCTGAATTTCTGGCTCAAAATTACCTAAACTGCTTGTAAACTCAGGAGCATGCACCTAAACATTGATTTACAAGCATAAATTTCATGTGAATCACAAAAATTTTTAAGATGCACAAATACTAACCTTTTCTTCCTTTATAAAACCTTTCAAGTATGAATGGAAACCACCGCTATCTCCTGATCCACTACGATGTGCCAATAGAAGATAGAAAATGAAAATAGTAACTGAAGCCGCCAAAATTAACTGGGTCAACCGGCTCCTTCTCAACTGTACGATCCGCATCTTGCTGCCTTTAAGTAACGACTGAAAGAAGCACATTAAAAATTAGTACCAGGAATATCAATCTAACGCAGAGAACCTATGTAATCGAATAAAGCCTTGATTAACTAACTCTGCCAATTAAAACAAAAACAGTTTTAAAAATCAATTGGCACTAATCAGCTATAATCGAGTCTTCAAATAGTACAATTAACTTCCACTAAACACATTATACCCTAACAAGTACACAGTTTTACCAGAAAAAATAATACAATGCATTAGCTCTCAAAACCCCTTCACTCGATAAATACAGCAATAACTATGAGAAAAATGTAAATAAACCAGACTCACCCGATTCTAAAAATAATTTGACTCTACAGTGGGTTACAGCGAGCCACTTCACAGCATCATAGTCTTGCAGTTGTTGGTCCAGTGCACCATACCGACACGGCGTCGCCGACCAGGTGCGCACGAAGCTGTGGGCCGATTATTTTTATCGGGAAAAGTCAACGTGTCGCTGTCGACTAGCGGGAATCTGCTCTCATCCGCTCGCTCTCTGCAGGCTGTCCTCTCTCTCTCTCTCTCTCTCTCTCTCTCTCTCTTCTTAGTACACTATCGCCCTCTCACACTCGCGCACCGAAAGTCGATGATGATGATGAGACGAGCTGATCCACAGGTGTTATGTTGGTCGGTGAGGCTTTGTGTGTGTAGTTGTGAGAGAGAAAAGAAGCCATAAGTGACGGTAATATCGAAGGTTTCGCTTTGCGTCATTCGCGGAGGGTTGCAATTTGCAGTATAAAGTAAGTGGTTTCCGCCGCTTAGTTGTAGATTAAAGTTGAGAGGGGCTTGTTATCTAATGAAGGTTAATTTTGCGATTGATTTGTTGTGCAGGTGCTCCGAGTATCTACTTATACATCAGTAATAGGGTTGGATTTTTCGGAAATGTTTTGTTTTTTTGGTGCAGTTGGAATTTGAGATTATAGAGACATTGGAGGAGAATTCAGTTGTTGGCAGTGTTGTTGACAAGAATACAATTGATAGCTTATTTGTAAAAACAAAAGACTGACATTTTTAAAACAAATAGAAATCCATAACCATGCAGGTTCCTTCACCGGCATGGCACGAACAAGGTAAGCTGCACAGAGTAACCTATAATTATCTTTTATAAATTATTCTGAGTGCATTATTACACTCATAAATCGATACGTAATACGATTTTCACGCAAATTATGACCCCCAAATAAAAAACTTTAAACTTTTGCGCCCTACGTATTCACATTATTGACCGTCGCACAACGATCGTAATGACCAAGTCTCTTTCTATATTATATCAATGTAGTAGTATAATACAACGTAGGTGAGCTAAGTATTATATATAGATATACTCTTAACTTCGAGCAAAACAATTTACCGAGACGGTCACGGAGTCTGCGCACTGCGCATTGTCTCCATTGCTTTGCTCCCTGAGCCATGTGCTTTACGCTTGCGGACCAAGCGTGACATTCGTTGGTTTCGTTACTGTAAACAAATGGATTTACAGTGTTAAATGGACTGTTGGATTTCTCATTTGAATAAGTAGAACGAGACAGGCAGCAAAATGGTAAGTTTTACGAGATTCCTTTCACTATACTCTCGTTCACAATGCCGAAAGTGAGGTTATGTTGTGGAATGTTTATTTTCTTACTTTATCGATGGAATATTGTTTATTAGGGAAAGGGTAAGAAGACTCGGAAGGTGGTGCTCCAGAGGTTTGCACAGATGAAAAAGATGATCAGCCCGAGCGATCCTAGAATGTAAGTAGCTGCAGTATACTTAGTGTGCGTTGGTGACAGAAGTCGAATGAACAATACTAATTTGCAATTAATGTCTTGTTGCAGTAAGGATAGCAAACGAGCTCCTCCAAAAAAGAAGAAGCCTGAAGATCCTAATGAACTCAAAGTCAAGGAAGTGTAAGTACTGTCAAATTCTAAATATTTGTGATTTGAAATCCATTAGCTAACAATGTTTCTTGTAATTTCTGTAGACCCCAACAGTCGTCTGCTCTGTTCTTCCAATACAACGAACAACTAGGTCCACCTTATCACATCATAGTAGATACCAATTTCATCAATTTTTCGATAAAAAACAAATTGGATGTCATACAGAACATGATGGAATGTCTTTACGCCAAGTGCATCCCCTATGTCACTGACTGTGTCATGGGTGAATTGGAAAAACTAGGTCAAAAATACAAGATAGCGTTGAAAATTGTCAAAGATCCAAGGTTTGAAAGAATACCTTGCTTGCACAAAGGTACCTATGCTGATGACTGCATCGTAAACAGGGTAACACAGGTAAGACATGTATACTTTTTATCAATGGATCTGGCAATCAAGGAGTTTATAAGAGATGTTTAGCAGAAATTAAAAACTAAAACCAAAATTGCTTCTGTTTCCCTCCATAATTAACTTGGCAAAAGTATTCCAAGTATAAACAAGCCAATCAACGACTTGTTAAAAATTAAACGAAACAATTTCGTTACCTTCTACCTCTTTTTACACAGTGCAACCCTTATAAACTCGAAAACTTAAGCAGCTCCATCTCGTTTCTCGCAAAGCACTGTCAGCCAACCGAGCGACTATTAACGCCCCGAAAATCTCGCCATTTCAGCACAAATGCTACATCGTGGCGACGAACGATAAGGATCTAAAGCGTAGGATTCGCAAGATACCAGGTGTGCCCATCATGTACGTGGCGCAACATCGCTACACCATCGAGCGGATGCCTGACGCTTATGGTGCCCCGAAAACTTAAGACCAGCAACCGTCTACAATGAGAAGAAGAAGTCCTCCCTCTCTCTCTCTCTCTCTCTCTCTCTCTCTCTCTCTCTCTCTCTCTACTCTCAGTCTCGTAATTAAACGTTTAATAAACGCACCGCTCGAAAAGTCCACTGCGCGCAGAAAAACAAATGAACGACGGTGGCGGTGGCGGTGCATCCTGTAGTCGAGCATTAAAGAAACATTTTTATCATCGAAGAGCAGGAGCAGCGAGTGACTTTTGAGCGCGAGCGCTCTCGGGGAACAGGTTCGCGCGCACCTTTTCCCCTCTCTTCTCGTCTTTGCTTCTTCTCTCCTGAGTGTCTGCTGTCTCTGCGTGTGTATGTGTGTAGATGCACGAGAGGCATAAAGGAGAGGAGAGGAGAGAGAGAGAGCGCAATTTCGCAGCAGGAGAAAAGGGCATTTAGGAAATTCCGAATAAAATTGTCCCGCGAGAGCGCGTATTATTTATTGTCGCGCTTGCGTTGTCGAGGCGAATAATCGCAGAGGAGAGAGAAGAGCGAGAGAGAGGAGGGAGAGGCGAGAGGAGAGGAGCGAATATAATCTCCTGACCCGCGGCGACACCGAAGACGGAAAGAGAGGAAGAGAGAGAGAGAGAGAGAGAGAGAGAGAAGCGCGAGCATATGCGTTGCTTTCTAGGAGGTCCGACGATCGTAACGAAGCCAAGAGTTTCTCGCCGGGCTTTTCTCCGATCTTACTGCTTTGGATTTTATTCAATGCGTTTGGCTGCAAATGTTATTATATAGACTTTTTTCGTTTCCACGAGGAGGACGTGTAATTGATGTCGATACGTTATGTGTTTTAACGCGTTTGGCGAGCGCGAATTATAAATTTCGAAGGTGTTCGATGTAATCTTGCGAGATGAAAATTTTCTTTATACCAGGATTTCATTGCTTCGATCTTAATTGGATAAACTGTAAAGAGAGGATTATGCTGCGATGAACATTGTATTAGTGCCTACTTTGTACATGTTATAGATAATAAATAAACTTTATACTAGACTTTTACTGCAGCTTTATATATGCTTCACGATATTTTTAACGTTTAACTCTGACGATTCAATTCGTTGAAACAGGTATCATTTATGTTTCGTCGCTTTTTACAACCTGACCGGAACATCGATTTCGCACAATACAATTCGCTAATCGCAAATCCTTCTAATTAAGCGAAAAAATTCCCATGCTATACATTAGCATTTTTTACACAGCGACAGCCGCGTCTTCATTAGAATATCATCGTAAAGCAGCGATATAACGAGCGCTCGCTCGCTCGCGCGCGAGTATAAGAAAATTAAGTCAACTCCCATTTTTTCACTGATACGCATTAGAGTACCTGTAATTATCCTACCGACATGGAAATATCACCTCGTCGTATTGTTCGAACGATGGAATCCCGGAATCGTCGATTAAAAAAAAAAAAGGGAAATAATAACAAAGCATCGTCGACTCGATGTTCCGACTTTCGACGAAAAAACAAGGATATATTATCCCACCCACTACCAGTCTTACAAGCCCGACGAGACACGAGAAGGAGAAACCGCAGACGTCGTTACACCTGACTTACGCCTCCCCGAATTCGCAGCCGCAAATCCTCGTAATGAAGTGAAAACGTTCGCGCCCCGTAAATTTTCACTCAATTCCGTATAGAATTTCACTTCTGCGTATACTTATGTGTTTGCTTACTGTCCCTTTCCTTCTCCCTCTCCAAAAATATAATCGTTCATCAGCTGCTTGCGCTTCGCTTCCCATAAACCCGCGAAATTTAAAAGTGCTTTACACACACCCCGAAAATCTCTAGCTTCACACGCACTGCAGACTCTCGCTGCACATCATATACGTACATATACATAAACATATTTCCCCCCACCTCCTCGTCATATATTTCTCGCTCGGCTCTCTCGGCGTTCCGTTAATTCCGTTCTCTCTCTCTCTCTCTCTCCTGGTGTAGTACGCCGCCGTCGAGCTCCGTAAATTATTTGATTCCGCTACAGAAGCGCCCGGGGCGAGTACGACAGAAGGAGGAGGAGGTGGAGGAGAAGATAAAAACGGAGGAAGAGAGAGAGAGGATATACTCGCACGCGCGCGCGAGCGCACGGTCTTTTGCGATTGGTATCGTCAGTGTCAGCTGCCCTTGCGCGCCGTTCTCTCGATGCGCTTCAGGCTCTGCATCTACTCTTTTCCTTCTCTCTCTTGCGCTCCGCACTTTGTTCTACCCTTTTTACATACACGCATGCCGCCGCCACCGCCGCCGCCGCTGTTGTTGTTGTTGTTGTTATTACGATCGTTATTATTATTATTATTATTATTATTATCTCGTTTCGTAGATGTATTTTCTCGTTTTTTGCAGAGCAGCAGCAGCAGCGAGAGCAGAGCGCGCGCTGATCGATATGCAGAGTAGCGCCGTGGGGGGATCGCGAGAGTAATTCGGGAAATCGTCGAATATGACGGTAATTATGTATGCCGGACGCGCTTGTGTACCTATATGCATATACCGTCGTGGTATGCGTTGTGTAGTCTGAGAAAGATCTCGTTCGAAAAGGGGGAGAGAGAACGACGATAATGATGATGATAATGGCAAGATGGGCCCACCCGATGATCCTGATAATTTCATTACGAGGACGAGAGCGATAGAACGTTTTTCGCGGCTGTGGCGGCGGCGGCGTTTCTCGTCGGGGAGAAAGAGATTTTTCACGAGATAGCATGTATGTACGTGCGGGAATTGTAGGGTTTTGATATGCGTATGGTTTTTTGGAAACTACAGGCTTGTGTAGTCTTTGGCCTGATGATAGGATGTGAAGCCGATGCTGTTCGACTTCGACTGGGTGTTATTATATTGCAATTGCAATTTCCTGGTCGTGGTGTCCTGTAGATTTGAAAGTTACTGTATGGAGGTGTATGAATGGTATTATACATATAAAGAGTGATGATCCGTGAGTTGTATTGTTTTTTCGGGTGAATTATTTTACAGGTCTAGTAAAGTGACATTAAAACAGGCTGCCCATGCAGTATGTTAAATTAATTATCATCATTACCTGCATGACGCAGTGTTTTATGATTGCTATCGATAACCTTTAAGCTGAGAACTGGACAATCTGTTAGACGTTCGTTTATTATGAATATGCCGACGCGAAAAACGTTCATTTACAAGAGTAATTGGGTATAGATGTAATTCCTGTGCGATCGCGAATATATTCAAATTCGAATAACGTTTTTACACAATTCGTGATATTTATTTTCATAAAAACCTTAAATTTCGTTTGTTCACTTTTTTTTATGTAATATCGAAATTCGTACGGAAAAAAACTCGCCATCATAATGGTGTGTAAGCATGTAGTCGTCAAGCAAGCAATAGTTTTGGACTAGTCTTTCCCTCACCCACACCGAACTTTTCGGTCGTATATTCCGTCTAGCGACAATAGGTGGCGCATAGGCACTTTTCAATTTCCTTCATCACTATCTGCACGCAGAATGCGTAAATAGAGGTTTGCTACTTATGCCTGTTGGATAAATGAGGTAAAGCAGAGGATTACAATAAATAATGATTTATTATTCGTTTCTTCTACAGCTACTATATAAGTACGGCTCGGAACCAAGAGAGCGATGTGCGAGACTCGTCTAGTCTCGACACCGCAAGTAGTCATGTGACTCACACTCATACGCGAGAGGGGATACCTGATGCATGTGTCCGCTCCCTCACACACTCGTTAATGCGCTCACTCATTCTAGCGCGAACTATACTATACATACAGTCAAATGTACTATATTCTCAATAATGCCAAAACTGCCTTGTTTGGCCTGCCAGTTGGGCCTCTCATGCTCCGTAAGCAGCCAGCTACTCGATCCGATCTAAGTGCAAGATCTACATTTAGATTCTTGTTTAGTATATATAGTCTTTATATCATGGAAAGCTTCCTATTTTATACAATAATAAGAATCTGTTTTCTGATTTTCCACTTTAATAATTTAAAATAATTTGTATGGATATAAGTAGGGGTTCTTACATTAGTACATGAAAACTGTTAGGATTTTTTTGCAACAATTTCTTAGCTTTTGTGTTTTGGATCGTATCATTTATTTAAATGTTATTTATGGAAGTATTATATTATTCTTCTTTTTAAGTATGCTCCCGCGATTCTTAGATTGTTTTTGTCTGTAAACAATTATTTTGTACGTTACAAAATATAATATTGGGGTTGAAGATATGAACGTGTGATGTGCAGGTTCTTTAAATTACTTATTCGCACCCTTTTCTACTTACGATACACTTTTTCCAAAAGCACAAATTAAAAGACCACTACATAAAGTTTATTTTCATCAACTCAGTATGATAAACAAATTATAAATAGTTGAGTATACAGTTAAAATATAGGTAAGTTTAGTATCTCGATTCAATACTCCAATATCTCGCAAATTCATTCTCCGAAGATTCCACGGCCCTTTGGCAACATCGCACTCGGCGCTATTCTTGCTCTTGAGTATCAAAAATCCTGTCTAGTTTGTTCTAGTCAGCTAGTACGTGAACATAATTTACAAACTTATTAGGCTTCATAATGATAGGCTTCACGAAAATAAAAAGATTTGCTATTCTGACGGTGTGCGAACATCAGTCGTATATAAGATAACACCAAGTACGAGTAGCTGCAAAAAAAAAACAGTATTGGACTGACTTATCTCCCACTGCTTGCATTTACCAGCTCTCTATAGTTTCTTGCAAGTAGAGATAGGTGGCGCATAAGCACTGTATTGTTTTCCCTAATCAGAATCTGCGCGCAGAAAGCATATATGCGGTGTGCCATCCATGCCAAAAGTACCTTTTTGGGCCGCTCATGCTTTTTTTGCCTTCCTGACGTTCAACAAAAACGCAAAATATTATTTTTCTTGTTCTTTATGTTTAATAGTTTTGAATAACATATTATTTTCTGAAAAAAAAATAGAAAACCAGTTTACGTATTATTACAACCTTAATTGAATCGTTATTTATGCCTTTTATATTATAAGTTATTGCTTCCTCCTAGAGGAAGCTTTGTAATAGTAAAATTTTCGATTTCGCTAAATCTTTATAGAAACATGTTTTGAGATGTTAGAAGTTCGAATTACGTGATTTTAGGAATGTTCGTGTTATGGTGTGTGTGGTGTGGGTTGTTTGTGTTGTGGTGTGTGTGTGGATGTTGTGGTGTGATGTATACCGTCATATTTCTGGAACTACATTCGTCAATAATTATCAAATTTAACATGCATATTTATTTTTGAATGCTTGAATTCGGGAAAAACATTTTTTTTTAATTTTTTAATTATTTTTTTTTTATGGCGATTTTTTGATTAAAAAAATTTTTTTTTCCGTTTTTTTCAATCATCCCGTTGTTACAAACATTCAGCTAAAATGCATTTTAAAGATAATAAAATTAACTACTTTTCCCGTTTGGTCCTCGGGGGTCGACCGCTCCGTCGGCAGATAAAATGAAAAAGGTGATTTTTTTAAAAAAATTCATATCTCTGAAACTAAACATCATAACCTCACGGAAAAAATCATGTGATGGTCACATGTCAAACTATATTTCATTAAGATTTCAAGTGATTTGTCTACGTATTTTTTCATAATAAACGAAAACAAAAAATGAGTTTTTTTGTTGTGCCTCGATTACGGGCGTAAAAAAGCTAATTGCACTTGAGATTTTGGAAAGGTAGATATTTTTATTGTCTTGGTTAAGTTCATTGCGCACTTTAAAACCCCTATGGTTCTTCAAGATATCAAGGTTTGAATTTTTTTTTAAATGTTTTGATTTATTATATCTTTAAAACAATGTAGTCAAATGCCTCAAAATTTATGTGGTGATTCATTCATAAACAAAGCTATCCGCTGTTAAAATTTTAAACGATTTTGTTGAGCATCTCAAATAAGAGCTAAAATGTAAAACCGTTTTTTTTCAAAAATTTGGCTTTTCTTCTAAGGTGTGGTTGCCACGTTTTAAAGTCCTCCCTATGAATTTATGTTATACTGATATGTATATGTATGTATATATATATATATATAATATATATGTATATATATATTGCTACGCGGCGAGGAATTAGGTATGTGTGTGTGCGTCGTGGTGAGGTTCTCGCTGTGCCGTCTAAGGATCAAACCACGGACGTGGAGAGGAGTGCGGGGTTAAACTAAAAAGCCAAGAGTAAGCTTGAGTAGTTTGTTTCTTGGCTTTTGCCATGCTACGCACGTTATTGTGCTACAAGACAATATATAAATATATATATATATATCATATATATATATATACCGATTTTTCTCAAAAATTTGGCTTCCTCTTATATGGATGTCTATGCTTCTACAACAAAATAATTAAACTTGGAAATATTTAAATATAGATCATACACTGTATTTTAAACAATATTTATTTATTTGGAACAATAAATTTCGTTGGAGGAAGCTACGTGCCAATGAATTGCAGCGGTTTTATTATGGTATGATTTGTGGAATGCGCTCTAATTCATTGACTAAGGCAAAGAAAGAGGAAGCCTGGGGGAGGCGGGGGGGATTTTCACGTTTTTTCCTTTAACTTAAAAATTTAAAGCTTTACATACTTATGTTTTGCTCTCGAATCTCACCTGTTATAATACGTCGAAATAATTTGTTACTCTAGTCATCGTCTACCAGGCTAAAAATGAGACGATTCATTTTGAATATATCTCTAAAGTCCCATGACTTATTTTTATGAAACATAATCAAATATCATTTCACTATTATCAAAGCGGATGAAGTACACTGAAAATTCGTTAAAAGCTGTTAAAAAACATGGTTTTCTGTTATCTTGTTCTTAAACTTATTTTTAGAATAATCTATTTAAAATAATATTCTTATCCGATGGATCACAGTATGATCAATATCGCTTGCACCATTTTTAAGTAAAATAGACGTCTCAATTTTGAATTTTACACATTCCTATAGCAATAGAGACGCCAAGAACCAAAGAATTATACAGAAATAATTCTATCAACAGTAATCGATCAATCAATTACTCCCAAAGTTCTATATTATTCGTGAAAAAAAGACGAAGCTAATCCATCCAACCGTCAATTAATTAAATATACCGAATTAATTAATTACGAGACACACGGCAGTCCTGCAACCTAGATCGCATTCGCACGAACTTCCTAAAACAAATCCATCGCAACCAGGCATCCCCTCACGCGGAATCTCTCAGATCTAACTCAACCAATCGTCCAGTTAAACAACCAATAACCCGTCTCAAAAATTCCTTGCCTCAGCCGAAAACATCGCCTTGTCGTCCCCATCAGCGAGAGAAAAAAAAAGGCAAACAACCATCAGCATCGCAAAAACAAGAAGTAGCAGCAGCAGCAGCGGCAGAATCCCCCGATACATCCGACATACGTAAACGCGACTCGGTGCACGCTACCGCCTGCTCTCTTAAAACTTTCGGACGGCATTAATTACCCGTGGCGCGCTTACACATGCACACACAAACAAACACACACACGCGCGCGCGCGTGCGCGGAGCAGTATATACCCCTTTACGCACGCAGGCGACTCACTCGCGTGTCCCAATGATCGCGTTCGTTCGCGTCTATAAGGCGAAAAACGCGGGCGCGCGAGCCGGGCACTCAATCACACGCAGCGATCATCCGCCGGTAGCGAGAATCCCCGAAAAAGGCCGGGCCCATTAATCAGGCGAAAACACCTAATAACCAGCCTTCCATTCCCGTAAACCTCAAGTACCTACGCGCGCTCTCCCTCTCTCTCCTCTTCCTCTCTTCTTCGTCCTCTGCTCCTTCCTCTCTCCCACCGCTCGGCTGCATTAAATCGCATATAAGTGCAGCAGCAGCAGCACCAGCAGTGCTGGAAGAAAGAGAGAGAGAGAGAGAGAGTCGGCTGCTGCGCAGCGATCGGCAACGCGGATTAAGCGCGCGGTGCAAAAGTGGCCGCGAGCTGTGCACGTTTCCCCCACTCCGCGGCAGCGTGAGGCCCGTATGGCCCTTTTGCGCGAGCTCGGAGACGGAGAAATGAGCGGCGGCGGAGCGAAGAGGTCGATATCGGCAAAGACGAAGAAGAGTTCCATACCCCGCGAATTTCCCGCACGCCGACCCTTAGTTTCTCTCTCTCCCATCACGACTCGCTCACGCATCATACATACTTCCATGCGTTCGTCTCTCTCGCTCTCTTTCCTTTCTTCGCCTTCCCCACGAATGCTCGGCATACACCAGCCCCGGAGAGTGCCGCTATGGTGTACACGCGTATAGGTATATCCCACTGGAAGGCATTCGCATTTCTCTTTCTCGCTTCCTCCACTTCTTCTACAGCGAGCGCTCTCCTCTCCCTCGAGTTGCATTCTCCTTATTTGTTATTTCAGTCCGTCTCTCTTCGTCATCTCGCTTTCTTCCTCTAAGCGCGAGCTTTCGCACACACGCACAAGGCTCTTTGGGCCCGCGGGCTCCACTCGCGCACGCGGCGGGAGAGAGAGCGCTCGGTATCTCGTGCAGCACACGTAGTGGTGTACACACATACACACATACACATACACAGAGCTCCTATCCTTCCCTCTCGTTCATACAGTTCTCCTCCGTGCGCCTGCAGCGGAGTAGAGGGAGAGACGGAGTGAAACGATCGGCCGCGGCCATCTTGCATACCTGAGCCGCGCGCGCGCGAGCGCTGCTGCATTGCTCGGTTCCTCGAGGGCAAAAGGTAGAATATCTCTGCAGGACGACGGCGCGGCGCAGGAATGAGCGTGGGGCCCCGACGAGCTCGCGCGCTAGAGAGAGAGAGAGAGCGAGTGGGAAGGATCGCGAGAGAGCCTGTCGCTCCTCTCTCTCGCTCTCGGGACCCGGGCCCGCCGTTGAACGGAGCGAGACAAAAAAGCTCCGCGCGGCGCGCACAAGTGGAGGAGAGAGAGAGAGAGACCGGGAGGGAGTAGGGCGAAGGGTGGGGGGAGAGAGGCCCGAAAGAAAGAACGAAGGAGCGATAAAGAGAGGCTCGGTGGCGGCGGCGGCGGTGGCGGCGGCTGCCGCTATACACAGCGCGCTGCGGCACAGGTGAGAGGGAGCGAGAGGGAGAGAACGCAATGCCCGTTGGGCCCGATAGATCGGAGAGGGATGGCGTCAGCCGGCCTAAAGAATGTCTTCTCTCTCTCGCTCGCTCCCTCTTCTCTCGCGGGCCCCCAGAGAGAGAGAGAGAGAGAGAGAGAGAGAGAGAGAGAGAGAGAGAGAGAGAGAGAGAG
>CM053170.1:10890647-11014059 GCA_012977825.3 Pteromalus puparum | reverse complement strand
AGAGAGAGAGAGAGAGAGAGAGAGAGAGAGAGAGAGAGAGCGCGCTGGTATGAGAAAGAGAGAGGGAGAGCGAGCGAGTTCTGGGACCGGTGTCTGCGCAGCAGTTTTCTCAGTCGAGTCGGGTCAGTCCTCGAAGAAAGGCTTCTCTCGCGCGAGCCCGTACGCGCGCCTACACGTACTGTTGCTGCTGCTGCTTATTGACAAGCAGCAGCACTGCCACCCGTGTAGTGTCTAACTCTTTTACGTCGGCGTTGTTGTCGCGGTGCTCTCAGTAACTCTCAGTGCGTATACGACGCATAAGGCCCCGTAAGGCCCAAAACGATCGTCCGAGAGAGAAGTCACTGCTTCTTCTGCCGCGTCCGCGCGATCTTCGAGGACTCTCGCGTGTGTGTATATGTATATACTACGAGCGTGTGCCCGTGTGTTCAAGTGTGCGAGACAGCGAGCGAGCCTCTCGCCCCGTGTGTATACGGACGTGGAATTTCTGCGCGCGAGTCCGCGATCTATACGTGTGTAGAGAGAGAAAGAGAGGAGGGGGTTGTTTTTTTCCTGGCCGCGTGCACGTCGATATATGCCAGAAAGAAAGAGAGAGAGAATCGGAGTTTGAGTGTTGCTGGAGATATACAGTGCTGGTGCGAAGCAGCACCGATCTGGCTCGTTTGTGCTTAAAAAAGGGTGAAGATAAGAAATCTCGGCACGGCGTGTATTTATGGAAATTGTGCTTCTAAGTCGCTACGCTGCTGCCGAGGAAAATAAAGGAGGCGACTGCAGCGCACCGGACCGCGTGTTCGTGGAATGCCGAATTTGCAAATCGCTGCCCTCGAGAATTTTAAGTCTGGGAGAGAGTATATCGGCGCAGTTGATCGGCAGCAGAGAGAGAACCGGCCAGTTAAATCGCCGAAGATTACTGCTGTTCTTTTTTAACCCTTTAATATACATGCATACAAAACGAGCTCAGCTCGTTCGACAGCAAGCGAACTGCAATTAATGATCACCGACGAGCGGTAGAATTCGACAACACATTGAAAAACTCTTTCCCGCACCTACGTATACAACGTACAGCAGTGAGAGAGAGAGATTGGAAACGCGTCTCATGCGCGCGCGAGGCGCGGCTGCTGCTGCTGCTGTGCCGGTCAGTGCCCCCACTTCGGAGAAGAAGATTTCCATCTCGCGCTGCGCCGCCTGATTCCGATCTCTCGCGAAAAACCCGCTTTCTTTTTGCCAAAGCGGCGCGCTTACACGCTCGATAATTAAAATGTCGCGACTGTCGCGAAAGCCGCTCTCACTACTGCAGCTTGCCTAGAAGCGCACTGGACACCTCGCCGAAAGGAATAATGCCACTGACATGAAGAATTTCAGCTGCTTATCATCGGTTTAAAGGGAGGACGACCGAAGAGGCTAGCGAGGATGAGGAAGCATTGCGACAGGTAGCAGACGCAGAAAGTAGAGAGAGAGAGAGAGAGAGAGAGAGAGAGAGAGAAAAAAAAGAGTAGAGAAATGTTGCCGAGACTGTTATCGTTCGCCCTGCTGCTGACTCTGGTGAGTCTGAATGGCGGCACCCGGGCGAACGGCAACCTCGCCGAGGCATCGGTGGCCCGTCTCGTTCCGCGGCGTTCAATCATGCTGCCGCAGGAGTCACCGCAGGTGGGCCTGACTATGCAAAGCCGGGCCGTCGACAAGCGGGCCCAGCTCGAGATCAAAGAGGGCGAGCCCAAGGGGAGCCTGGTCGGCACGATACCGGTTCTCCAGGACTTCACCTACCGCTTCAACGAGCCGCCCAAGGAGTTCACTCTGGACCCGGTGACCGGCGACATCAGGACAGCTATGGTCCTGGACCGCGAGGCCCTGACCAGCGATCGGTTCGATCTCGTCGTGCTGTCCAGCCAACCGACCTACCCGATCGAGGTGAGGATATTGGTGCTGGACATCAACGACAATGCGCCACAGTTTCCCGAGTCCAGTATTGCGGTGACCTTTTCCGAGTCGGCGACCGCTGGTACCAAGCTACTGCTCGATGCGGCGACCGACAAAGACACGCCGGAGAACGGAGTTACCGATGACTATTTCATCGTTAACGGTAACACGGACGGTAAGTTCCGACTGTCCGTAACGGGAAATCCCACCGGGGAGACGTCGTACCTGCATCTGGAGACCACCGGTAAGCTGGACCGAGAGCAGGTGGAGTATTACCATCTGAACGTTTGCGCACGCGATAAGGGCCGGCCCCCGAAATTGGGCTGTCTTATGGTGAACGTCACCGTCCTCGACGTCAACGACAATCCGCCGGTTTTCCAGCAGAGCGACTACGTAGTCACGCTAAACGAGAGCGCACCCGTAGGTACCCACGTGCTCACGGTACGTGCCGTCGACAAGGACACCGATGACAACGCCAAGTTGACTTACTATCTGCCGGACAACGAGAGGCAGTTCACGATCGATCCCGATACGGGAGCGATAGACACGGCAGAGGTACTGGACTGTCCTCAACAGAGCTGTACGGTGGCGAGACCTGGTGGTGGTTGTCCAAAGAGCTGCGTCATCACCGTGTTCGCCAGAGATCATGGTTCGCCGAGGCAGGACGGTCGGACGTACGTCACGGTGAATCTCCTGGACGCCAACGATCACGATCCAGAGATCAAGTTCACCTATTTCCCACCGACGACCGGTTTCGCGACCGTCGACGAGAACGCCGCTAAGGACTCGATTGTCGCGGCCGTGGGAATTATCGACAACGACGAAGGCCTCAACGGCGAGACCACTGTGGAGATCAGAGCCGGAAACGAGCTGGGCCACTTTCAGCTGGGCCACAATACCCAGAACTTTCACATCGTGCGGGTGAACGGCCGGCTGGACCGAGAAGAGATCCCTATGTACAACTTGACGATCGTCGCGACCGACAAAGGAACACCTCCAAGATCAGCAACAGCCTATCTGGTCATCCATGTCAACGACGTCAACGACCACGAGCCCGTTTTCCAGCAGAGTGAGTATTCGGCTGTTCTGTCCGAGCTTTCGCCGATCGGCAGCTTCGTCGCAAGTATATCGGCCACCGACGCGGATTCAGGATTGAACGCGAGGATCTACTACGACTTTGAGTCCGGCAACGAACAAAATTGGTTCGCCATCGATCAGGATACCGGTCTGGTGACCACCGTCGCCACCTTGGACAGAGAGATACAGGGAAGCGTGGAGCTGAAGGTCTCGGCCAGAGATGGAGGACCTAACCCGAAATACGTGTCGACTCATCTTCGCGTCACGATCCTGGACGAGAACGACGAGGCACCGAAGTTCTCTCAGAACGTCGTCGAGGTCACCTTGTCCGAGAACACTCCAGCCAACAGTCTGGTAGCGACTCTATCCGCTGTGGACAACGATCAAGGTACGAACGGTAGTGTGGCTTACAGTTTGCATCCCAACGTGTTGAGAGACTATCCAAAGACCTTCGCATTGGATGCACTTACCGGTCAACTGATGACGAAGATCACCTTGGACAGAGAAAGCGTCGAGGAGTATCGCGTGCTAGTCATCGCAAGGGATCAGGGAACGCCACCTCAGAGTTCGACGGCGACGGTTTTGCTGACGCTGGAAGACGTCAACGACAATCCACCAGTGTTCTACCCAACGAACTACTTCTTCACTGTGCCACAAGATGCTACACCTGGAACCCTGGTTGGTAAAGTCTCCGCTACCGATGCAGATACGAAAGAGAACGCACAGGTCAGGTACTCCTTGGAATCCGGTGGTGACGGGTTCTTCACCGTGGATGAGAGAACCGGCGATATATTACTTCAAGGTGCTTTGAGACAAGGCCACAAGATCCTGTTCGAACTGACGGTATCAGCTAAGGACACCGGCGACAGATCAGCTGTGAAGAACGCTATGGTCGAAATCCTGCGCGAGGAGAACCTCGAGCAACTCGAGTTCGGAGCTTACAACGGTTACCAATTCAAAGTCACCGAGAACCGTGGCGACTGCTCGGAGAACCCATCCTTCGGCCGAGAAGTCGGCTCCGTATCGATACCGTCCCACAGCAGTGCCAAGATCTCCTACGCGATCGTTCTCGGCGATCCCGAGGGCAACTTCAAGATCAACGAGTTCACCGGCTCGATCAGCACCGCTGGTTGTCTCGATCGCGAGGAGATGGCTTACTACAGTCTGAAGGTGTCTGCAAGAGCGGGTCTCGCCTACGGAGTCATCACCGTGAACATCACCATCCTTGACATCAACGATAACCCACCGAGGTTTCCCACGGAAGAACGGGAGGAAGAGGTCTTTCTGAAGGAGTGGGCTGCCGTGGGTCAGGAGGTCTGTCTGGCTCGGGCGAGAGACAGGGACGCGGGAGCCAACGCAAGGATCACCTACTCGCTCACCCAGAACCCTGGACAGCAGTTCAGAATCGCCGAGAACACTGGTATCATCTACCTTGACAAGCCCATCAAGTCACCGCCCGGGACAGTCCTTCACCTCGAGGTAACGGCCATGGATTCGGGAGTCCAGTCGCTTTCGGCGACTCAGCAGATCCGCGTGATCATCGAGGACGTCAACGACCACACTCCAGTCTTCAAACTCACCAGCTACGAGACCTCCTTGCCCGAGTCCACTCCCGTGAACGAACGCTTCTTCGCTCTGCTTGCTTCGGATACCGATCTGGGCGCTAACGGGCGCGTCTTCTACAGCGTGACCGACGGCAATCTGGAGAACCGCTTCGGCATCTTTCCGGACGGCCAGCTCTACGTGAAAAACGTGCTGGATCGCGAGGAACAGGACTACTACGCGCTCGAGGTGACCGCGAGCGATCAAGGCAATCCAAAGCGCAGCTCGACCGTTCCCGTGGTCGTTCACATCATCGACGAGAACGACAACGCTCCGCAGTTCAGCAATTCGAGCTTCACGTTCCACTTGCGGGAGAACGAGCCCGCGGACACGTTCGTCGGCAAATTGCTAGCGAGTGATCGTGACGTTGGCCGCAATGCCGATCTGACCTTCTCACTGCCCAGCAGCCAGCAGGACTTCGTCGTGGATCCGCGCAACGGTTTCCTCAAATCGATGCACCCGTTCGATCGCGAGCAATTGGTCCTGAGTACCGGAAGCAACTTCATCAGCCTCGAGGCCAGCGTCATCGATAACGGAGTCAACCTATTGAAGGATCGGGTTAAGGTGAGCGTCTACATAAGCGACGTGAACGACAACACGCCACAGTTCAAGCGGCTGCCATATCGAGTCCAGGTGAGCGAAGCCGCGGTCGTAGGTACGCAATTGCTGCGGGTCTACACTTCGGATGCGGACGAGGGACTAAACGGCGATGTCTTCTACTCGCTGGAGAACGAGCAGCACGACGGCCAGTTCACGATCGACGAGGCAACCGGCCAGATATCGCTAGCGAGGGAACTCGATCGTGAGACGCGGGACAATTACCATCTCACGGTCGTAGCTCACGACGCGGGCATCGAGAGTAGGCTTTCTTCCAGTGCGACCGTGCACATCGAGGTGCTCGACGAGAACGACAACACGCCCCGATTCGTCGACAACAAGCCCCGCATATCGGTACTCGAGACCGCGCCTGTGAACGTCGAGCTGCTCAGGTTCCAAGCCACCGACAGCGACCTGGGCGCCAACAGTGAACTGACCTTCGCCATTTCGGCGGGAAATCGGCGAGACGCCTTCCACGTAGACCCGGCGACCGGTGCTCTGTATCTGAGGAAGCCGCTGGACTACGAGGACATCGAGGTGTACCACCTGAACGTCACTTGCAGCGATGCCGGTCACCCGAGGCTCAGCAGTGTGATAACCCTGCGCGTGGACGTGATCGATACCAACGACAACCCACCGGTCTTCCCGAACACGGCGATCGTCCGACAGATCGTCGAGGGCATACCGGTCCACCGACCAGTCGTGACGGTCACAGCTGTCGACCCGGACTCCGGTGACAACGGGGTGCTGAGCTACAGCATCGCCAGTCAGGATCCGGAGGACCAGAAGCGCAGGTTCGGCATCAACCCTACGACCGGCGTCATCCACACGCTCCTGCCGATCGATCGCGAGGAGATCGACACTTTCAAGCTGGTTGTGGTTGCAACCGACATGGCCCAGCCCCGATCGGCAAGGCTCTCGGCTGAGAAGGTGGTCATCGTCATCGTTACCGATGTCAATGACAACGCGCCGATCTTCGTTAGCATGTCCGCCGCGGTCTTACCGATCAACAGCAGAATCGCCTACCAGCCGGGTCGGGAGTTGCAGGTCGCCCAACTGCAGGCCAGAGACCTTGACTCTAGCACGAACGGTCTGGTCAGCTACGAGCTCCTTCGTCTCGGAGCCAACTACTCGGACATGTTCCGCATCCATCGCAAAACCGGAGCCCTCACCATGCGACTACCCCGTTCTCCCCTGGTCTTCGAACGAATTTCAAAGCTCCAGGTAGGCGTGAGGGCCACCGACGAAGCAGGTCAGGCCGAACGCAGGTCTTCCGAGACCTATGTGACCTTGATCCTACCAGGCGAGGGCGATGACTCGCCGATCTGGGAACATGGTGGTCAGCTGGAAGGAAGTGTGTACGAGAACGAGGCTGCAGGTGCGAGTATCCTTCGAGTGCACGCCAGGAGCAGACGCTCGAACGAGGAACTGGAGTACTACGTGACGAACGTGACCGCAGGAGCGAACGGACCCCAGGTCGACAGACTGTTCGACGTGGACGCGAAGACCGGGGTCCTTTCGACCGCCGCAGCTCTGGACAGGGAAGCCGGCGTCGAGTGGTACGAGGTCGAGATCTACGCCATCGTCAGCGGAGGCGGAAAACCCAGCACTTCATCGACTAAGGTCAGTTTACACCTTCTATATATACTATTAATGCGTGAGAACGATTCGACAGTCGGTATATAATAGCTCGCGATTCTCAATGGTTAATAAAGATCGGTTTTCGCATAATACATTATCTTATATCGATAATTATGCAAATTTTCGTCAAACCGTAAATTGTCAGTCAACGCCATCTGATTTACGATCAATTGTAGCGCCCGCAGTTAAACAAGCACACATAATAATAGATTCCTATATCTGCTCACACGCATACGAGCCGTATCGAATATCTCATTACCAATACGGCAATAGCAGCAAATCACGAGCTTCGAAATCATTTCCCCGATTCTTCTCCCTCACTTCGCAACTAAAACAAAACGTATAATACCCTCTCTGCGCACCCACAGCGACGTCAGATAAATTTGCATAATCGCCGGCGCGCGAATAAAAAAAACTGCGCTCGAATTAAGTCATCAGAGGGAGGGTCTCGCGGTGGCACTTCCCACGCGAGCTTCGGAGAGCGCATCCTCCTTCCGGCCCCACTAAATCGAGCCTCGCGCGAGCACACTATACTCTCTCTTATACTCTGTTCTCAACGGGGTAATGAACCGACTCGCGCAGGAAGGTAAAAGCGTTGCATAATAACGCAGTGGCGGTGGCGGCGGCAGCCGCGACAGAAAGTAACGAGCCGCGAGCGAGTTACTTACATGCCCCCGCGATAGGCACACACACCGCCGGGAGTCGATTAATCGCGCTTGCGCTTTCCTTCCAAGTCTTCTTTTTTTTCCCGCTCGTAAAATCCCGCAGCCGATTGGAAGTGGAGGTGTAGGTACGATGACTATTAGAACTTCTGTGTGTGTGTGTGTACTTCTGGTAGTTGCTTTTTTTTTCTATACTCATTCTCTTGTACACGTCCTTTTTTGCCGACGGCGTGATTTGTTCGAGTTTACTCGAGTTTTAGCCTTGATTGATGGTGATTGATTTTTTTCTTTCTTCCGCGTGTGTGTGTGTGTGTGTGCGTGTGTACGAAAGAGCTTCTTATCAATATTATATTCGCTCTGAGGAAAAAAATGTCGCTTTTGAGTCAACAATTCAAGCTAAATAATTCCGGCGTTATTTAACCCTAGCGAAAAGAGTTGAGCGTGTTCTCGCGGCGACGGCTGCGCAGCGCAAAAAGCTTTAAAAAGGCCAGTACAAAAATTATAACTGACAGGAGGGGGTAAAAAGAAGTAGATCGCGAAGGCTCGCGCTTGACTCAGAAAAAGAGAGAGATATATAGAGGCGCTCTCTTTCTCTCTCTTGCGAAGAAGCGAAGCGAGAGAGAGAGAGAGAGAGAGAGAGGAAAGAAAGAAAGAAGGACAGAAGGGTGTAGGACGACGACGACACGGACGAGTATAACCGTGAGGAGCTCGCTGCGTGCTAGGAAGTCGGAGAGGAGCAGTGAGAGAGAGAGGGAATGAAAAACTTGATCCCGCTGCCTTATAGTTAATTCCTTCGCGAGAGACGACGACATTTCTGCAGCCTCGTCGTTTCATCTCGAAAGATTCTCTGTTATTTTAAACTCCTTCTTTGTCGAGAGAACGCGCGCGCGGTAGCTCTCTCTCTCTCTCTCTCTCTCTCTCTCTCTCTCTCTCGCGTGCTTTCGTAAACACGCATTTTTGCGCGCGGTCCTGCAGAGAGACACCACTCGTATACGTATATGCGCTGTCTGTCATTAATGCCCGAGTTTAATTCATTAACGACGACGCTGACAAGAGAAGGAGAGGATGAATGAACGTCGCGCTTAATTGCCTAATCGTGGGTATATATACGTTTGTTTTCCGAATCGATAGGGCGGCGTGTATTTCAAAAGCCGAAGAGGGTGCATTATTCGGTCTAATCAGTAGCGCAGTTAAAACGTTCTAAATCATATCTGCATGTCTGAAGGGGAACGAAGGAATCTCCCAGCCAATCGCTCCCCAAGTGTGTATGTGTGTGTGTATGTGTATACGGCCCGCCAAAAAAAGACAGGAGGAAATAAAGATCGAGCAGCTCTTCCCTCATCTTCGCAAATACGCAATAAATGCCATAAACAAATATACGCCTTTAAAAAAGGCGGGGGACGCGCGCGCAGGACGATAATCACCGCATTCTTAACGACCCAAGAAATCTCCCGACACATTTCTGAAACCATTCCTTTTTCCTTCTCTCTCTCTCTCTTTCTCCCTCCCCAGTTATCTCGTCGTCGTCGTCCGCAGCTTTATATACACGTCGGAGTCCATATCCGCGCTAATCATCGTCCTCCTCCTCTCGGCTCCTCTTTCGATCGCCGCGTTCTGCACTTCGGCGGTATACACCAATCGAGAGAGAGAGAGAGAGACTCGCGCGCGCACACACTGAGAGAATCGGATCTCACCGACAAAATCACCGACTATATATACACACACACTGCTGTAGCAGCAGCGGCAGCAGGAGCGGCACACATGGCCTATCTTTCTCTCTCTCTCTCTCTCTCTCTCTCTCTCTCTCTCTCTCTCTCTCGGCAGCAACAGCGGCGCTCGTGGGATCCCGCAGCGGCGGCAGTCGCTCTCTGACGCTTTTTGCCGTTTGCTTCGATCGGACGCTGAGAGAGAGCGAGAGAGAGATACACCGGGAATGCCATTGCCGCCGCGCTCGCTCGCGCGAGAGATCGGCGGCAGTGGCTTACGGTCGCGATGCTGCGCCATAAGTGGGCTTTTTGCGGGGGCACTGCAAGTAGAGAGAGAGAGAGAGAGAGAGAGAGAGATGCTGATGCGCGAGGGACAGTGAAATATTTGGGGGATGATGTGCTGCTTTTTGCTTGGGATGATGCGTATGTATGCATTCGGCGATGCAAGAGAGAGAGAGAGAGAGAGAGAGAGAGAGAGGGAGACTTTTTGTCAGATGCACAGCAGCAGCGCTGGTGTAGGTGGACGACGCGAATTCCACGTCGATGTACGACGAGATTTCTCGGCGTAAACGGGTGTCCGTTATTACAGCCGCATTGGATCCTCTTTATGCGGATTATCGGCGGTATTACGCGCAAGAGAGTATAGTATATAATAAGTATCGTTGTGGAAAGTTTGAAAAGCGCGCGCGGCTTCATATACAGACATAACTTTATAGATTTCTAGCGGGGAATGCGCTTGTGCCGGTAGCGGCTATCCGTATAAGTGCAGCAAAGTCAAGCTAGCCTGTGGTTGAGAGGAAGGAAAAGGAGAGAGAAACTCGCTGCTGAATTGGCGGATCGGTGTGAAATTCTGCGACTGAGGAATCTCACGTGAATCTCTTCTCTCTACTGCAGCTTCTCTCGTTATTGCTAATATACGCGCGTCTCTTGGATTAGCAAGTTTCGAGTATATGCACACACACGCTGATCGACCTCTAATACGATTATATGCACCACTGGTATTATATACAGTATAGTATAAATCGTATACTCGGGGACGTTGACGCATGACCGCGAGCGAATTTATTAATTTTCGCTCTCCCATCTCTCCCTCAGTCCGGCTCTTTTTTGCGCGTATTATATACGATTATAATTCGAGGCTCAATCAGCTCTTTCCTTTTTTTTCCTCTCTCTCTCTCTCTCTCCCTCTCGACTGCTGCCGCCGCCGACGATCCGATTTCCTACTCTACTCGACGCTCGAGACAGAGAGCGAAGGGAATGCGCCCTTCGGGCTTCTTTTCTTGTTCTTATGCGCGTGCGCGCGGCTCCTCTTCTTCTTGCCCGCGAGTTCCGCAGCCGAAGAGAAGAGAGAGAGAGGACGTTGAAAAATGAGCACGATGATGACGATCATTATCGTGATATCGCACTGACGACTTTGACAAGGGGATTCGTCGTCGTCGTCGTCGTCGTCGTCGTCGGGAGAGGCCCCGATCTCAGCCCCGATTTAGCTATGATTGCCATCTCGGGACTTTGGCGTGTATATCGCATAATCATCGTCGCGGATTCGCTTTTGCTTCTTTTTTTTTAGCTTCTTTCTCTTTGCCGCTGCTGCTGCTCTTCGGGTATACACTTTGTTATTCCTGTATTATACTCTTCGTATGCGCGTGTATAGCCGATGGATAAATGTAGTATCGGAGAGAGTGAAAGGGAAGCTACTTTGTTGATTAGAGGCCTTTGAAGTCTGAGGCTTCTCCTTTTGGCGCTCGCATCGTCTCGACGATGACGAGTGTCGATATATTCGAATTGATTTATTCTCTGGCTCTGAGAGAGAGAGAGAGAGAGAGAGAGCGTGAATTTCGAGTCCGATGCTTTTTCTCTCGTCGGCGGCTACGGTCTTGTCGGCCGCGACATTAATCACGTATTATGCGCGATTTTCAATACAAGCGCTTGCGACGCTATTAAGATAATTAATTTAAAAAAAAAAAATTTTTTTCTATACACAGCTGCTCGCTCATGCATAACTGTTATGAAATTATCGACGCTCGCCGCTATAAATAAGCTGTTTAGAAAGCTTCGGATGATTATAAGCGGATCGCGCTCACCGATCATAGTAGATTATGAAGCTATGTCCTTCTCTCTCGTCGAAGCTGTGTGTGTGGCGCATAAATTTGAATCGAGTATAATACTTAATTACAGATCCTTAGCAACTATATTCCGCCGAGTAATTTTTTTTCTTTAAACATTCAAAATATGCTATATAGCCTTGGCGGCTGGTCTTGGAAGAGAGAAAGAAAAAAAATAAGCATACTCGAAGCGCAAAATTTCAGGCCGATGAATTATCCTCTACCGCTTGCGCAGCTTGCTGTCTGTCCCCTTGGGGATATCGCAGCGTCAATTGTGTTCCGCGGGCCGAAAGTGCCATCTCATCTCAACGCGCATCACTCATGCGTCGTTAGTGTAGCGGCTCTCGAGTCTGGACTGAACTCTCTGGACGAGGCTTCCCTTTTTCTTATGCCTCTTGCATTTTTCGGCTTTACTCTCTCTCTCTCTCTCTCTCTTCTGCTCAAGCTCTAATTAGAGCTGGGATTGTTTAATCTCGAGAGTTTACGCTCTCTCTCATTCTCGTCGCTGTCAGTTCTCGGTTCGAAGGTTATTATAAATAATTCATAAAGAATTTTCATACTTATACTTGCATATTTTAGCCCTTGAGTGAATTTTTTAAAAGAACCTGCTACGATTATCTATACTTTAACGGCTAAACAAAGCTCGATTCTGACGCAACGCCGAAGATTTGCATAAAGAAATACCTCGACGCATACACACATGCAGAGATTAACCCGTCAAGTGCGGTGTGTGTAAGGTGGAAAAAAAAGAGAGAAGCTCGAAATCGAATAATTCAATCGCAATTTTTCCTCTTCCTTCTTCGTCCTGGCGCTGCTTCTGCACGAGAGGGAATCCTCCGAAATTCGCTATACACACACACACACGCACACACACACTTGTGTATATATCGACTCGTCGCGATCTTGCGCCCGTGCGCATGAGAGAGAGAGAGAGAGAGAGAGGACTTTTTGCTGTTCACGCTCGGAATTAGCGTTATTAAGGTGGCTTGTTAGGGATAATGAAGTTGTATAGCGAGGGATGCAGTGTATTTCGATTCCTTATTTTTTTTCCCTTCTTCCTTCTTCTTTTCATTTCGCGGTATCGGCTGACGTGAATTCGGAGACGGAAGTGCGTGCTAATGAGCTGTTGCCTGGTAATTTTACAAGCCGATCTCTTCTCGCCCAGACTTTTTTTGCAGCGAAACGACTTTGTATATTATATCGTCACACACATGGCTGTTTATAGTCTTAGCTTCGAATTAAAATTTATAAATGCTTACAAGCTTCACCTATAACGTCGCGAAATTTTCGCAGCAGGGAATACAAGTCTATAATAGTTTTGAAAAAAATTGTAAAGCAAACAAGCCGTCAGCGCAGAGCTCGGTTCCTATAATTATATGCTTAATTTAATCAAAGCGCGCGTCTATAACGTATATTAAGTCGCGATAAATTCGCGAGAGATATAGCGTGTGCCGCGACAACAGAACAATTACACGTAAGAGATTAGCATAGACGCGATAGATCATCAAAAATTACCCGCGGAATTTCTCGAAAAGTTTCGACGTTTTCCCATCAGCGCGACGACGACTACACCGGCGACCTGTGTGCTCCTGAATTATTCATACATACGCTGTGTGGACTCCACGAGCAAGCAGAAATCGAATGATTTACGCTCGGCTCCGTCCCGAAACGCAAACACACAGACACACTACTCATAAAAGCGTTGCTCGGGAAGAATCCGCGGGCTTTCGCGTGCACTGCGGGTGAGCTTTTGTGATGCGCTCTCTTGGTTGGCATAACGAGCCGCAGGGGATATGGACGACGAGGTGGTGACCAAGAGAGAGAAAGAGTATATTATTCGGCCTCTCGATGCTTCTAGTCGGGATTGACTTTTACGCGTACAAGCTTTATGATTTGCGTATTCGCCTCTTGCGATGCGTCTATTGCAAAGTGTAACGTGTATCAACATGATCCCAGACACAATAGCTATACTCCAACCGAAAAACTCAATTTCTCATATACCCACTTCCCAAAAGTCAGCCGGACAAAAAGCGCCTCTCCTTCGAAAAAAAAAAGAAGAAGAAAAACGAGTCCACTATACACACTGCAGTAGAAAGAGAACGGAGCATATAATATAGCTCTCTTGGACGATCCCATCAGCGACAATAAGCTCAATGCTTACCTACAAAGAATCCTGGAGACTACGAGCGCTCGAGAGAGTCGAGCGAGCGATTAACGAGGTCCTCCTTCATATTTCCTCGTGGGCGATCGCGCGAGATTCTCGCAGCGGGAGAACCACACAGCATCTCTTCCCCCATTGAATTCGGCTGCTGCTGCTGCATCAGCACCGCCAAGAGAGAGGACCGATGGAATTCCCTCGACGCTGTGGCTGGCCGAATGTATACTGATTGCGAGTGGCTTCTTCTATACTTCTTCTTCTTCTTCTTCTTCTTCTTCTTTTCTCTCGGAGTTTTTTCGAGCTTTGGCGGGCTGGCTTTTTGTGAATGGTTGTAGTGCTCTCTATGCGGGCGGCTGAGGGAATTTTTCGCCTGTGGATTTATACTCGTGGTTTGTATAAAAGACGACGTGCGATTACAATTTCAAGCTCGAAATCTCAATTTGCAATAAACTGCATTGAAACTACAGAAAAGCCACGCTTAATCTCTCCCATACCTCCAACAATGCGTATAAAGTAAACTCGAAAAAGTATAATAATATAAACCTCAGTCGTCGTCGTGCGCATATACGTATATATAATTTCGCACGGGAGAGAGAGAGAGCTACGCACACATAATCATTTCTCGAACGGTCGAGCGCGTAATGAAGAGTATAAACTACGTGCACGCAGGGATAAAGAAAAAAAGGCCCGTATTGCACATACATATACGCGTGTACGCGACCCTTTAATAAGGCCCGCTGTGTTTATTTATGAACTATAACTTACGCGTTATGGTTATCTTTATTATATTCGGCCGTGGCTATTCTTTCCCGTATGGCGTGTCCCGAAGCGCTGAAATACGAGCTGTAAATTTCGCGACTTCGGGGGAAATCGAGAGAGAGAGAGAGAGAAAGATGCAGATGTGCGATGCTCTTAGCACTCCGATACATATAGTGTTGCGAAAAATCGGGATTTCCGTGTGCATACGGTAGTCACGAGAGGTGAAAGTTTTCGACCATTTTCACTCTCTTCGCGTGTATGTTTAGAAGAACACATCCCTTTCTAAAATATTTAACGCTCTATTGTGCACAGCCGGACTATTAACAGCTATCGAACACACGCGCGGCGTTATATTCCCGAGAATGTGGAATTATACAATGGCATTTTCGCCTCGAAATCGAGAGTCTTGCGCAATATAACGACGAGAAGATCGTTCTCTTATACTACGAGAAAAATAAGCAAACGAAAACAATGCTGCTGCGCTTTACATATATCGATCGCGGTTACTGTGCGCAGTCAGCCTGACAAATTAACGAATCACCGTATTACCATTAATTCGGCCCGACAATCGTTGGCTCGACTGCTCGGGAAGAAAAGAGAGAACAACAACACGGCAAAACGCGCAGAGATTCCGCTAGATTACGCCGGCTGCACTTGTCGGTAACAATTATCGGAATTAAATGTCCCGAGCGAACGGCGCACGACAGGTATCTAACAAAACGAACGAATGAGAGAGAGAGATGGAGAGAAAAAGGAACGAAGAAGGGCAGGTTCTGAAAGAAGTAGTCCAGGTAGAAAGAGGCTGCAGGCCAGGAAGAAAAATAATGAAAGCGATCGGCTCCGATATCTTGGTTCTTGAGGAGGAGGGGGGAAGGGGGCACACGATCGCGAGGATCATCGCGCATTGTGTTCCTCTTTGGAATACATTTTTCTCTTATAGGCTACTGCAGCGCCGCGGAGAGAAAGAGATCTGATGAGGGAACGATAAGCCGCCGAATCTTAACTGTGTCAAGTCTCTCGCAAGAGAGAGAGAGAGAGAGAAAGATGGTATTTTTAGATTTCGCTGCTGTGCGATGTGAGAAAGTATCGTTTTGTTAAAAGAGGCGTATATTCGGTAATTACAAACAGCCCGATAAGCGCAATAATCCGAAAATATGTACAATCACGCGAAAGCCCAATAAGCAAGAGACTCTCTCTCTCTCTCGGAGCGAAAGAATGCCTCTATCCGTCAGTGATCCCGATCCTCCGCTGCTCCGACCCCGAGAAAAGAGCATAGCATCGGCGGCGGCGAGTCTCGAGCGTCACGTCCGCTGAAGCGTGTCGGGCCGCGCGCGGATCGTCTCTTCTCCCTCCACACTCCAACACACACATATATACACACATAGCGGAGCATAGAGAGAGAGAGAGAGAGAGGCTTGGTCCCACGCCTTTGGAGAGAAAGAGAGGAGGATATTTATAATAGAGAGCGAGAGAGAGAGGAAGGCATTCCGCGAGCGATCAGCGGGGGTCCGGCAAAGGACATGCCTCGCTCGCTCCATAATGCCCGCTATTTTTGTCTATTTTCTCTCTCTCTCTCTCAGCGGCAGCGAGTCTCTACGTGTATGTGTGTATATACCTGTACGGTCGTGTCGCGAAAGAGATAGAGCGAGAGAAGAGAGAGCGCGGCAGCCTCCTTTACTCGCCGATCTGTCGGCGGCGGCGATCGTTCCGCGGATATCTGAGTCATGAGAGAGAGAGAGAGCCGAGGATTCCTCTGCACCGATCGTTCCTACTAACTCGTTCTTTTTTTTTTCCTCCTTCCTATCTATAGAGGATTATAGCGGTGACGGCCGCGTCGATTTTTCGGGGAAACCACAGAGCGTTCTCTTCTCTCTTTTTTTGTCGACATCATAGAGTTAGTAGCGACGAGCGTTTTTTCCCTCGAAGCAACGTGATTAATTAGCTCCGGCTTGTAGCGGTAACTCTATTAGCCCGGATTACTGCAGTAATGTACTTTATATACCAAGCCTTTATTCGTCGCGCGCGCGCGAGTTGCACTTGCGCGCGATGTGATGTAGCTTCGATGACCCACTTGGGGGAGGACGAGAAGAGCAAACGGGTTAACCAATTAACGACGCCAGTCGAGCGTGGCGCTTCGTTATATCGCGCGCGCTGCCGGTATTATTTATTAATAAGCGATCGGTATCTCTTTCTCTCTCAAGCTTGACCTCCTGCGTATGTATATACGACTTATACTCGAAAACGAGACCCACTTCTCTCCCCGTCCATAAAACAATCATACGGAGAGAGAAACGAGCCGCTCCTATATATACACGCAAGCATGCAAGCAAGCGAGTTTATAACAGTATATTATATCGCGCGCAGCTATATAGACGCCATAATACACCCCCGGAAAATATATATATCTGTTGTATATACAGTCAATATCCATCAGAAGCAAAGGGACCATCGCGATAGAGGTGCCCACCACACTACTGTTCCAGCGACGCAATACGTCATTGTCGCGCCAAGAAAGAGAGAGACAACAAACGCACGCATACAACATATGCTATATATACATTATACACACAGTACTACTGCACCGGAGAGATATTCCCTCTCGGCGCATTGTACGGAGAGTCTGAATAATTATGATGTCATAGCGCGCGCAAGGATCGATCGAGCCGACCGATACGATTTATACGTATACTATACATACATGTGTGCTCGCAGCTCGCGGCCCCTGAGAGAAGGAAAAAGGAATTCTACGCATAAATCAGCGCGTGTAGCTGCGCCGCCTCGGTTTTTTTTTCTTTTCTTCTCTCTTTTCTCTCTACCGCGAGCGGCATTAAAAGATCGATCCTTTGCTCATTGGCGCCGAGAGACATATCGGATATGTAGAATCAATTATATATGCATACGTGGGAATGCCGACGAGCACGAGTCTGTGCGCGTCAGGCGTTTCGAAGAAGTTGTTAAATTTTATTGTTATACGCCTGACTGCGCGAGTTATGCGTCGCTGTTGCGGTCGTTCTCTGTATATTGGCTGTTTCATTCTCTCTCTCTCGACGGGCTTTATGTTCTTTTTTGGATTTCGGATATTTTCGAGAGGTGTCTCTCTCTCTCTCTCTCTTAAGACAGAGTTTAATTGGCGCCCGAGCGACATTCGAAGCTGTGTGGCAGCAAGTTATCGTTATGGATCTTTTATTCGCTACGACGATTATGACTGCGACGCGTGTTCGGACGCCTATAAATTGCATAGTCTGTGTTTGGGAATTAGGATTTCTTCGATTTTGTGTTTAACACGAAGTTTATCGTCGTATACAACCAATATCATTCCAACAAAGTATCTATATACACGACTATCACACGGCTCACCTTGAAGCTTCACTCTGTAGAAAAAATCCAATCTACATCGCGCTCCTGGCTTGCAAAACGTTCAAGCACACGCCCCAGCGCTAATCTATAACATCGATAGAACGGCCCCCAACACATACACATACGCACACCGCTTGCATTCAATGCACAATTGATACATACCGATGTTTTCCCCTATACACACTGCACGTATACACAGACACTGTGCACAATAAGAAAGGCGAAAACCGTTGCAGCGGCTCGCGCGCGCGAAGTAAATCAAAAGTCGGGGCTTTCTCTCGCGCGAGACTGGCTCCCACCCTTGGCTCTCTCTATCTCTCGCGGACTATTAATAACGAAGGTAAACTCTTAATTTCGAAGGAGCGAGAGGGAGAGAGACAATAGGAAAGGCTCGCGCCCACGTGCCATTGTTGCGATTTTCTTGCGCTCGGCGGCCTGTATTTATGGGTTGTACCGCTTCTGCTGTATAGCGAGATCGTGGGCTATACGGTATATAAGCCGGGATAAGGATACTTTCTTCTTCGGGAGATTCTTCGGAGCTTTTTCGAGCTCACTTTCGATTTTATAGTAGGTTGCATATCGCTTGTGATACACAAACGCTTGCGAAAGTCAGTATACGTATATACGTTTTGAAGTTTCAATTAGAAGCACGTACGCGTATAAATGACTGAAGCATGAGTAACGAGCACCGTTCCAATTTTACAGCTATATACGAAAACAATTACATTATAGGAGTGCGTGCGCGCCTGTATGCATACCGAGGAAAATTGCGTAACCTTCTTCGACTTATATGTACGGAGAGAGAGAAAATGTATGAAAATGAATTTGTTCGTTAAATCGCGCGCGCGCGCACAGGATTATGATCTCTCGGGAAAAGATAGGGAGAGAGAGAGAGGAGCTGTCAGTCAAAATAATTTAATTGCTATATACGAGCGAGAGCCGCCGACGAGGAGTTTGCTTAAGTGATTGTTATGGGAATCGGGATAGTCTCTATAGCGTTTTACTCTCTCTCTTTGGCTCGTTTTCACGTGCTGTACGCGCGATGATCGTTTCTATAGGCCTTACGCACACCAGAGATATTTCATATTCAATCATTATTATTTTCTGCTTTTACATATATAAACTCCGTATATATAATTCAAAAAGTCAAGCGTCCTTTAAAAAAACCTTAAAACTCACGTTCCCAAAACATAAACAAACTCTCCCGAGTATTAGTGCACGATTGCAATTAAAGCCAAAAACCCGCTCTCCTGCGCCAGCTTGCAGTCCGTGTCGCAATTAAAAAACGAAGGAGAAAAATGTCAAAATTACAGGCGCGATCTTTCGCAACCGGCTGCTGCTGCACTGCATCTCTCCCACAATTTCCTCGTCTCTCTCTCTCTCACTCACTTTCGCCTAAGCGCTCTCTTATAATGACTCTCCAAGAGCTACGGCGCCGAGAGAAAGAGTTTTCGCGCTGTGTACTGCAGAGCAGTATGTCGCGCCGGCGCTTTCGCGAGAGCATAACGTGTGGGTGTCGAGTCATGCATCTCTTTCGCAGCCGTGAAATTTCGAGGCTTGATTGATGTCGGGCGTCGCGTGGTTTTATCTCGAGTTGCGCAAGGATTGAGATCGAGTTAATAAGAGAGAAGTTGGACATTTTTGCGGAAGTGTATAACGTTTTCTTTTCAGAAGTTTCTTCTTATTATTGTGTATATGGACAGCTGATTTATCGTGTGCGATTTATTCTTTTAATATTAATGCGAGAACAATATAATTGGTCCTTCTTTGAGCGCATATGCATATATGTATATGGAGGAGAACGACGTTGTAAACGACGATCGTTTTTCAAAAGTTAATATCTTTCGCTTGCAAGGACGCTCTTGATTAGCGAAATAAACGAACGTGAGTGTATGTATGAAAATCATTACGCTCGGCGCAGACTTTTATTGTTTTCGATGAGGATAAAAAGCTTTTTTCGAGAGATCGTCCGACGCACAAAGGCTTTTCCATATCAGAAGATATTAATCACTCCGTATAATTGTTTCGTGCGATGACTTCACAGAAGCAGCGCACGCGATAATAAACAATTAAAAACGAAAATAATAAATCGTATCGCTCTCGCGCATGTCCAGTCACTTTCTCATGTGTAGTTCAAGTTGATAGCGCTTTTAGCAGAAAATCCGGTGGCGAGCCGTGTCCCTCAATTAAAATGAAAAAGGTCCTCTCCGCAGAGTTCTCCTCGTTGCATAAGCTTGAAAGAAGAGAAAAAGAAGCCGAGTATATAGGCGCACACATCCCATTTTTTTCGCGTATGGCGCAACGCCAGTCTCTCTCTCTCTCTCTCTCTCTCTCTCTCTCTCTCTCTCTCTCTCTCTGTGCATTCCAAGGCCGAGATTTCAATATTCGCTCGATTTTTCATTATATACACTGCATGACTATACTTCCGCAGCATCGCAGCCGTTAATCAATCGAAGAAGAAGCTTCGGTCGCGAAAAAGCGCAAAAAAGTCCCTGCCGAGAAGACATAAAAATTTCTCTCTCTCCGTTCGGGTCCTTTATGAGAAATATTCGCGTCGCGGAATTCTCGAATCGACGGATCCTCTCTCTCTCAAGCCGTTAAAGGCCACATGCGGGCGCGTAGTTCCCCGAAATGCTTGCGCGGCATTTTTTTCGCTATCCGCGCGATCATCTCGCTCTATTATACCTTTTACGCGGTATACGACGTCGAGTTTTTCTTATACTTGTGTGTTTGTGCGAGAGAGCGACTAATTACTCGAGATTCTTGCGGGCTTTATGGTCGCCGCATATGTCTCGTTGTTTTCTCGGCCAAAGTGCAGTATAAGCAGCCGATTGTGTGTTGCGCAAGCGAGCGTGTGTTTGAATTGTAAATTATTCAATTAAAAAGTAATGAGTCGACTTTCTACAGCACATCGTTATACGAGAAGCTTTTACCCAAAGTTTGAGATTATTTCCGAGGCCAAAAATTCATCGCAACCGAAAATAGCCTCGAAAAAACAAAAAAATAAAGATAAAAGAAGAAGAAAAAAGAGTCAGTCCAGCAGCAGCGCAATTACGAACTTTTGTCTGCTTGCGGCGCGCAAGACAAAACAGTCGCGAGAGCAGTCGATCACTCTCTCAATTTATATCTCTCACGATCCCCCCAAGCTGCTGCTGTGCTGGCGTCGCGTCGTCCCGGCTGGATAATCGGGCGACCTTCGCATTGTGGCCATTCCCCGGCCGACTTTCGAGCTGTACACACTCAGCTCTCGTGTGCATACATTATCCGTCGACCTCACCGCGAGGCATAAATTAGACGAAGAGAATATATATATATATATACATATATACGTATACACGTTCGACGTTATATCTGTCGCGGCTTTCTTCCGGCGATAGAAATTATTGTGTGTAATGTCTCGCTCGACGCTAGCGCGAAATTATAAAAAACTGCTCTCTCGCGCTCTCTGCAGTAGCCGTCATTTGAATAAACGCCAAAGCGATACAACTTCACCGGCTTGTGTATAATTATGCTAATACACACACGTTAGTGTTTTGACAATTCTGCTTATATATATATACTTACTCCGAAAATTCAGTCTAGACCGACGCTTCTTCTATATCCACGCCTATATATAGTCTAGACGTAATTTTCGTCGAAGAAAACGCGGCTAATCTCTTCTCGACACCCAATAAATATAAAAGCGAGAGAAAGAGATCGGCAGCAGCAGCAGCAGCGGCTTTTCCGAATCTAATCTAACCGCGCGCGCAGCGCAACAAGTCGGAGAGAGAGAGAGAGAGCCAAGCCCAACACGACTTCGATCTTCTCTCCGTCCCACGTATAATCTCGGCGTATATACTCTCTTGCGGCGGTATACACCCTTATAGGTATATATACGTGTGTAGAGCTTGGCGGAAGTAAGAGCACCGCGGAGAGATACAGAGCGCCTTTGTTGCTGCAGCGGCAACAGCAGCAGCAGAGAGAAGAGATAGGAGAGAGGAATGCGCGTCCGCTGTGGAGACGCGGACTTGTCCCTCTATTTTCCGTGGACGAGAACGCACTATCCCGTCGATATATATATATATATATATATATATATATATATATATACGCGTGATTTTCTCTCTTTCGTATTAGATACGAGAGCTAGCTAGAAGCTAGACGTTTTTGCGCGAAATTCCTCATTTGTACGTCGCGATTTCCGCGAGTATGTGTATGTATATGATATAGTTATCGGAGTCGTATCTTAATGGTACTTTTGTCTGGTAGAGCGAGTGTGTGGGTATATTCTGGGCGAGAAAAACTACGCGCAGTTTTTATGCTGTTTGTGTGTAATTGCGGGTAAACGGCTGGATCGTAAAAATTAAACGCCCCGATGCTGCTGGGTTGAATACGCTTATTATAACACTATAGAGGGGAATTGAAATTAGCTCGATCTGCGAGATTAGAAACTTGACTAACGATCATTTTTTTCTTCCTATATGTTACAGGTGAGTTACTGCTTGCACAACACCAAGACACTATCCACATTATCATCGCACGTAAGTCATCCGAAAAATCAAGCGGTCAATCAACCGAATCTCGTGGTATAAAATCCCATAGCTGCCGTACCGGGCACGTATATACAAAATTCCATCGGATCCATTATCTATCGCGTGAGCTTCGGCTCGATTAATCATATCGGTCTGTCTCACGAAGCCTACCATCACATGTGATATCGGACAAAAGAAATCACTCGTGAAAGTGCTACTCAAACAAAGAGGACCAGCTCGTCCCGCTTAAAAAGCATCGGCGAGTTCGCTGGCCCCTTATCTTCTTCGCCTATATAGACATACACACGCATTCGTACACATATACTCGTTCTCTCCGCTGTATACGTGTGTATATGGTATATAGGTATATATAAAACGAGAAAGAGGCCCTCTCTGCCGACTGACATTAATTTTGAAATATTATTCCGGCCGCGCGAAAATGCGTTTCTCGCGGGGGCGCGGCGCTGTGTCCCGAGGATTCCTCCTCGCGTGTACGTATGCATGTATGCGTGTCGGGCGAAAAAGACGAGTCGCGAGAAAGAGAATTAAAGGGAAGATAGAGAGAGAGAGAGAGAGAGAGAGAGCGCGAGACTCGGGATAAAGGTGGGGTTTTCTCTCTCCTTCTTCGTCTGCGAGTCGGAATTGTTGTCGAGAGCGAGGCATGAACTCTCAGCGGAGAGTTAATGGATTGTCGGTGTTGAATAATTGAAAACTGCGCATAGGCACATCAGCCAGTGTGTGTAGCTTTTCCAAACGCGTTTTTATATCGTTCAATTAAAGATAGAGAGAGAAGCTGTAAGAGAGAGACGGGACGAGGAAGAAGTAAAACCGCTGCGGAGCGAGTAAGAAGTGCGAGAAAAAGGTGAGAGACCGAAAAAAAGGAAGAGTAGAAGGATGAGGTTGAACACAGGGCTGGCACATTGTAAAGATAAGAGGGACTCGAGCTCTCTCCCTCTCTCTCTCTGGAAAAAAGAGGGACAAACAGCAAGAGCTTAAAAGCAGCGAGATAGAGAGACAGAGATGTACAGTTAGCCCGTTGATTTTTGACTGCTCGCTCCGACGAATCTCTCTGTGTATGTATGTGTGTAATAATTCCGTATCAAAAAGCCAACATCCGTATATGTCTGCGATAAAGAAAAAAAAAAGGAAGAAACGAGTCTTATACTTCTTCGCGAAGCGCAAATTAATCGATCCTCGCGAAGGTAACACCAGCTTCAGGCGCACCACATACGCGTCCTTGGCGATTCTCACGTTCTTCCGCGCACACACAAAAGCATCACGCATGTGCGCGGCCTATAAATTTCTCCAGCACGCGAGAGAGAGAGAGAGAAGCCTGTGCATGCGCGCGTATCAGCTTACACGCGCTCTTTTCCAAAATTTCTCTATAGGATACATACTCCCTCTCTCTCTCTCTCTCTCTCTCTTTCTCAAGCTGGTCGAAGCGATATAAATTAAGCCGCGTAGCCTCGGGAGAATATACTCTGCGCATGCGCACACGCGTGAGATTGAGGGCGTGGGGCCTGAGGGCCTCATTGCGCGCGTATATAGTAGTGGGGATGCAGAGGCCGGCTTATCGGGCGTACATCCTCGCTCGCAGATTAGCATAATGTCTGCTGCAGTGCGTAGGTATTCTCTTCTTCTTCTTCTTCTTCTTCTTCGTTCGTTCGTTCGTTCGCTCCTCCTCGCGCGCACACCTTCTTCTTCCTCGTTTTTTTCTCTCTCTCGCTTGCTGGCTCTCCGGTCTGTGCAGCGATGCTACTTTGCGAATAAGTATGTAACGCACATCCCCCTGCGTGCTGCTGCTGTTTGCTCGTCGTTTTTCGATGCGAGAGAGAGAGAGAGAGAGAGAGAGAGCTTTGGTTCGGAGGAATTTTTTCGATGTCGCGAAGAGATGCGCACTTAATCGGCGCGAGCGCACAAGCCTGTATAGGTATAATTGATTGCTGCTTAGTTAATAGCGACGCTTTCTACCTCTCGTGTGTGTTTATTTTCCTGTCGCTTCGCGGATACGTTATTATATATAACGTGTCGTTGAAGTTCGCGGAAGAGCTAGCTTCACTCTTCGAAATCTTCAGATTCGATGCAACGAGTAATTCATCCTAATGCGATAAGTCAAATCATTAAATCACCGCTAAGAAGAATAAGGAGAAGAAGAAGAAGACTCTCGCGTATTAAAAATAGATCAGCGCGTGCATCGGAGATACGATCTCTCTCTCTCTCTATCTCTCGGTATAATCCTCTCGTACCAAATTACTGCACCGACCTCTTGCGCGCGCGCGTTTCAGCAGTCTTGTAAATCCCTGTATATGTGTACCGTCTCTCTTATTCCCAACCTGCAATCAAAGCTGGCAAGCGCGAGCAGCCAATCATCGGGCAACAATGTCGCGTTCGCTATACCTGCATGCGCTCTTTCGATATCTCGTGCCCTTCTATTTTCGCCAATCAACTCTGTATACTGCCCGTATGTATTCCGCAGCATGTCCACCTCGATCTTCATTTCCCTCTTTCCGGTTTTTCAGCTCATCACTGCGCTTATAAACTCCACTACGTCGTCGGCTTTTCCGCATCGCGAGAGATGATGTGCAACGACGATCCACGTTTGATTGACTTTCATTGCGTGGGACGATCTTCATTTTTTTTTTTTTATCAACCTATGAGTTCATTTATTTTTTGTTTGTGTGTTAGCGAAGAAAGATCGACAAATCGCCGGCTTAATTAACGAGAGTTCAGAGTATAGAGCTTCGCGTTCATTCACAAGAAAGAGAAGAAATCTAGTTCACCCATTTCCCTGCTAGACCCATTCCAGCGCAGCAGCGCTTCTTATTCAGTTGTCTGCTCTCTATACTGCCTGCACGAACATACATTCGCAAAGTCAGTCAGCAGACACCCAGACAGCTTATGGCTCGCACGAAAAGGACTCGGAGAGAGCGAAAAGAAGCAACGCGATAGTATACAGCTCTCGCGAAGGAGAAGAAGAAGAAGCGGAGAAGAAGAAGAAGAGAAGGTTGCAGCAGAAGTAGCAGCAGCCGAAGCTCGCCGCGCGCGCTGCCACTGCTATTATGGCCAATAATTCATCGGAGAGCGCGACTGGCATATGTGTGTGTGTGTGAGCAAAAGGCCCAGGGCCCTTTTCTCCTCTCTCGAAGCACTTGCCGCTCGTGGTCCCCTAAACGAGGCACTTTTATTATTCGCGTACGACGACGACGACGACGACGACGACGACGCTGCTGCTGCTGTCCTCCTCTTTCTTTTATCATATCCGCTCACTCTCTCTCTCTCTCTCTCTCTCTGTGGCTTTTTTGACGATCGCGCAGCGAGAAAGTAGATGAATCTTCTTTATACTTCTCGTGAGAGAGAAGGTCGTTTTTAATTTCAGCTGTAGCAGCGTTATCGACTGAAAAATAGTCGCGACCCGCAGGATTTATCTTCTCTCTTTTGACGATCTCTCGCGCGCAAAGTGTCTTTTTGAGGTTAGGGTCGTTTTCAAGAGTCAAGACTGCTTCTGTCCCTATCTCCACGGGTGTAGAGTGTCTTTCGAGGTTGAAACAAAGCGAAAAAGCCTTCTTATCACGCAGTTGGTGAGAGAGAGACACGACCGATCTCGATTCCATAATTCAATCACAACCTAACGGTTCGCCGTCGGTATAAACCTAACCTCAACTCCTCGTCTAGAAACATTAATTATAAAAGCACTCGTCCACTCATGTATATCTCAGTACAGAGATCTGTCGGCAGCTGCAGCGCGTCGCAGCCTCGTCAGGAGAGTGCACTCAACGACGAGTTCTTGATGACGAGGAGCAGCAGCAAGCAACAGGTCGCTCTCGCTTATATATAGAGAAGGAAATGCTCGAGGAGCTTTTCGATGCATAATTAGCGCCGACGGTATGCGCTGCAAACTGCTGGTACTGCTAGTTCCATAAGCTAATGCACATTGTCGTCCCGATGGATCTGCAATGCCTTTTTGATATAGCAGCACACCCGTATATGAATATTTTTTTATATGCACGCGACTGCAGTGTAACGCGAAAACCTCTGTAGCGGACGTGAAGAAAAAGCCCGTTTATTCGCATACTGCACTCGCTCGACAACCGGCACACAAAGTGAGAGAGAGAGGGGGATAATTGCAGAACGCGCTCGCTCCGCCGGCTCCGCGTTATACTACTACTACTACTACTACTACACATACTGCACACTTTCGTCGCTCCTTGGCTCGCATTCCCGCATATCCAGAGAGAGAGAGAGAGAGAGAGAGAGAGAGAGAGAGAGAGAAGGAGAAGTGGGAGAGGGAGTCTTTAAAGGAGAGCGAGAGATAAGGGCCTAACGATAACGATTTGGGCCCCGCGGGAACTCTTTCTTACGCGTTACACGTCCTCGGCTATATATGCGTATATATATGCACGTATGTGCGCTACGTGTAATACATGCGCGCTCGCGTTGCCCTGCGGTGGTAATGCGTCCTCGTCGTTCCTGCTCCTGCGCCGCTTGCTATATACATGTATATATAGCTGAGGAAGGGGTGTGCGCGAATTAACGCGCGGTTCAAGCGTGGAAATTCTTCGGCTCTCTCTCTCTCTCTCTCTCTCTCTCTCTCTCTCTCGATATACATAAAGCAGCGAGAGAGTGTGTTATACCTGGGCGAATACAAGCTGCAGTCGATTGTAATAAAGCGCGTTGCCGAAAATTCACGATTATTAATACATAATAACGATCTCATGCGCGTGCGCGCACTACGGCGGCGGCCTCGTAAATTCATAATACACGTATATATGCGCGCGCGAAATTTATACGTCGCGGAGAAAGAGAGAGCCGATGGCTTATTTCGCGTGTATAAAACCTGCGTGCGAGAGAGAGAGAGAGAGAGAGAGAGAGAGAGCATCGGCACGAAATTCCTAAAGCCTGGAGAAGCGAGTGTGTATAGGAAGCCGCGAAGAGGAGAGAGAGAGAGAGCAGAAGGATGAAGAGCAAAAAAAGAGGAGGAGGAGGAGGCGGATTAGCATAAGACGAACCTGCACGCCGTCAGGGTGTATCTAGCTTTTGGAGAGAGAGAGAGAGGTTGTTGCGTGTCTCGAAAATATTTGCATGTGGGGCAATTTTCGGATGATTCTAGGCTGTATAAATACTCGCCGATGGATTATTATAGCGTTGTGTGTGTATATTCGTTGTTCAATAAACAATCCAAGAGATGCAAATCGCGTTCGTAAAACAGATGATACGTTGAGCGGAATTTATACTCTTCAGGAATCGATATTATAATGTATTCCATTTAGCCTCGCGGTCTCTAGTCTCTCCTTCGGACACAAACACTCGGCCGCCGCCAAGAAGAAGCGAAGAAAAAAACGCCAACGACTCTCTCTTTCTCTCTCTCGCCCTCCTTCAAAAGCTTCTCTTCCCGTGCGTCGGAGCCACTCGATTTCCCTCATCGCTATATAGTCCGTGTAACAGCCATTCAGAGTAGGCTTTTTAGCCGCCGACACTACCGCTGCACAGGAAATATTCGCGCGCTCGGCGCGAAATAATAAAAAAGGCCTCCTCGTCGTCGTCTCGCTGCACGCATATCAATTCAAAATTCCTCCGGCATTGTTATATACACCGCCGTCTCTTTTACGATTCTCCGCTATGGTGTGTGTGTGTGTGTACAAAGGGCTTTAATTGTTGCATCAGCGTGCGAACGGCCGTCACATCTTGTATACTCGTAGACTACACAATTCGCAAAGTAGTAAGATGCTTCATATCGCAAAGCTACAGCGAGAAATTCCTAAACTACTCGGCAACAGCAACGAGAGAGAGAGAGAGAGAGAGAGAGAGAGAGAGACGCGAAAAAAAAGAGAGGGAATCAGCCAGCAAAAACAGCTCAAGGGACACAAAACGAAGGAGCTCCCGCTCGCGCCTTCGTTCAATCTTGATTTCGTTACGCGCCCAGCAGCAGCAGCGACCTCAAAAGAGCCCCCGTGCCCGGGCTAATAATGCAATCTCCCGATTAAGCGAGACGCGCTGCGCGGAGTAAGGCGAAAGAAAAAAAGAAGAACGGCGAGTCGAGGAATAAAAAGAGACGAGGGAGAGAGAGAGAGAGAGACAAAAGGGAGATAAAAGAGCTCGCACGGAGAGCGGGTGTAAAAGGATTCGGGAAAAGGTGTATATATATATAGAGCTGCGCAGGACAATTAACGAGCGGAGAGTCCATTCATTTCGGTTCCCGGTCAATTGCTGTATAGTGGGAGGGAGTAGAGTAGAGGCTGAATTTTTCAAAGCTTTCGGGGAATTGCTTTTACACCCGCCGCGTTCCACTCGCGCCCGCCCGCGGAAGGAAGGAAGGTGTCGAGAGCAATAAAGGAGACCCTTTGAGCGACAGCCGTTCATTCTTCTCTCTCTCTCTCTCTCTCTCTCTCTCTCTCTCTCTCTCTCTCTCTTTCGTATACACTGCTCTCCTTGTGCGGTTCTCGCTTTTGCTTATTTTTCTCTCGAGGACAAGACCGAGACGGGCTAATGCTGCAGGTATATTATACGTGAGGAGGACAATGGTTGTGAGGGAAAAGGGAAATCGCGTTTTCACCTGCTACTGTTTTTTTGGAAGGGATTTGACCCGGAAGCGGATTTTCACTTCTGCAACGGCAGCAGCGTAAATCACTGTATATATACTGTTTACGGCTCTACGGAGAATCTTTTTTTTTTTTGTGCATGCATTCGAAGAAAAAAAGTCCGCATATAATTATATAATCCGCCGTTCCACGTAATTTACAAATATTTCACATAACGCAGATTAACATACACACACTTGGGGGGGGACCTGCATACACAAAAAAGCTCCTCTCCACCAAACTCCTATTATTAACCAATACAACCAACCGCTACGGCCTCTACGACACTGTATAATGATCATAAACCCGCGGCGCACATGCAACAGGCGCTGGCTGAAAAAGTACGGCCAACCACTGTACACATACACCCTTTTTCCTTCTCATGGCCAACTCACACACACACATACACACATACACGTATACATAACAAAGAAGATCAGCAGCAGTATATAGTGGCAGCTTGAAAAAAGTCGCGCCGAAACAGTTACCGCGAAGGGAGTAGAACAAGAGCGCAAGCGAGCGAGCGAGGATTAATTTGAAAAAGCTGCATTATCCAATTACCCTGGTTTTCTCCGAAAGCTCTCTCCCACGGCTGCTTATCTCTTTCTCCCTCTCGTTACGCTGTAGAAAACACGTGCGTGTAGAGAATAGCCGTAATCTCTTTCTCTCTTGAAGAACCTGGTAACAAAACATCTCTCGCTCGCTTCAAGTTTTAGAAGTAGAAGAAACTTCCTGAGGTTTGTGCAGAGCAGTAGTGTTGCTTTACCTGGAAGTCTTTCGGATAAGTTTTACACCTCTTGCGCGGTGCGACGATTGAGTCGTTAATTCCACAGAAATTGTTTCTCGCTCGGTTTTTGCGTTTGCAGCTGTGTCCGACAACTAGATATTCGATTATTTTGCAACGAGTGTATCTACGATCTCTGACACAACGGAACTTGTGTCCGCTACTATTACAAACACTTGTTGAACACATACACGTTGAAATATCCCACGTGATTCGACACGTGTGTATCAAAGCTCGCCGGAGAGCAACTAATCTCCATTTACACGTGTATCCATAATAGCCTCGCAATTATCCATCTCACCTACACATAATAGCTTATTGTTCACTTTTGAAGCTTATATTATGCATGCATCCAAAAACGCCGGCATTTCCCAGGCTAATAACACAATCGCACGTCCTTCCTCTCTAAAACGTATATGTAGCTGCACAGCTTTTTGCAATAAAATAAACATAGCACCTCGCACAATAAACTCACCTCGATTCATCTCTCTCTCTCTCTCTCACACTTCTCCTTGCTCTCGCACTATACTCTGGCGGGTAATTCAAAAGATCGCGACATATTGTGTCCTGCCAGAAGCCGGAACACAAAACGAGCGACGGTTAACACACACGTGTATATATACACACACACACCTGTGTCTGTGTGTGTAAGCGCGCGACAGTCGTCGTCCCCTTTACGCTGCAGAGGAGAAGAAGAAGGAAGAAAAAAAGGAAGGAATAAAGAAAAGAATTCGCGCGAGCGCATGGTCCCATAGCAGCGTTTATCTCGATCCCTTTATCTACTTCTCACTCGCGCGCTTGCGGCTACTCGCTCCTCTTTTTTTTTCTTCTTCTTTATTTCGGCATGGGGACAGGGTCTTTCTTCCGCGGTCTAAGGTTAGGCCCTTTCGAGATACGCGCGTGCCGACGACGACGACGAGGCTTTTGTGCGCGAGCTTCGATTCTTTAATTATCCTATATACACTGCTGCTCGTTGTTATTATGCAGACATTGCGGTTTGCGTTTTTCCGAGATTAGATTCGTTAGATCTCTGGGGGAGTGAAAAATAATCGTGGAAGCAGTGAGTGCAGGAGTCTCGAAGCTTAATTAAGTCGGATTAAGCGTAATCTTGATTAATCAGCGATACGCTGAGAGAGAGAGCGTCGTCAGTATCCGAGCGATTTATATGTAAGTTCATCCTCGTACGCGTAAGCATATCTTATCCTATCTCCATATCCTAGAGAGAGAGAGAGAGAGAGAGAGAGAGAGAGAGAGAGAGGACTTTTATGTATATGGGCGGGTATTATAGAGTCAGTCAGTTAGTTTTGAAGTTCTCGTCGTTATCTATCGCGTGAAAAAGAAGAAGAGCATCTAGGTACTCGACTGGTAATTGTGGCTATCGAGTCCGGTTTTAGAATGCGTTATACTATCTCGTAGATAATCTTCCTCTCTTCCTCTGGTACAGCGGAGAGTATTTCGGAGAAGCCGTACTCGCGAAAACACGATTGTTAAATTATACCCGTACTCCAAAGAATTTTCCCTCGTCTGTCCGTCGTATGCATCGAAAAAAAAGACCAGCTGCATCGGCTACAAAAACAAACTTTCAATGCAATCCTCTCTCTCTCTCTCTCTTTCTGCGGCGTCCTTCTCTCTTATTTTCAAACGAACACGTCGAATCATCAATCAAACGAGACGAAATGCCGCTGCGTGTGTATATATTGTATAAAGGGAGCCGCGCGCGCGCGGGGGCCAATCGAAGCGGATTTAAATTTTTTCCCGCGCAACGCACGCAGTACACTGCGGACAGAGTGTCCCCCCGGCTATATGCACACGCTTGGCGATCCGGTTGAAGAAATCGTAATTGCACCCTCTCGCGGAAAGATCTGGAATAAAGACGCGTATGCCCTGCGTGTACGTGTATGTAAGTATAAGTGTGGAGGACGGGAGAGAGAGAGAGAGAGATAAGAGAGCGATTGTGAAAGAAAGAAAAGGGCGCGAGAGAGGGAAGTCTGTGAGCAACAAGTTAAAGCGCGCTCCATTGTCACACTCGCTTCGGGCGCTGCTCCTGCTGCTGATGCAGAGGAGAATTAAACCTCGAATGGTAGCTGCTGCTGCAGCAGCTTTCTTTTCTGTGCCGGTCCTTATTCCCTCGTTGCTTCTTTTTTTTTTTTACTTCGTCGAGGCTCTCGCGCTTGTGTTGTCGGGGCCTTTTCTTTCGAGACTATATACTCGCCGTGTGTGACCCCGATACAACGGGTTGTGGACGAGAAGAGAGAGAGAGAGAGAGAGAGAGAGAGAGAGAGAGGTGTGTTGGGGCTATTTTTATTTTTGTCGTTGGTTTTTTTTTTGGATAGCGTAGGTTTTTTGGTGTAGCGGATTAGCGATACATGACTTTTTGTGCTAGATTCGGATTGCTTCTCTTTCGTTTTTGTTGGGTTGCGACATCTATGCATACAGCTTGATCGATCTGATTGGCTGATCGTCTTCGTGATCGATCTCTACGAATATGTCGATAATGCTAAAAAATGTTATAACAAGAAGGTACGCACTTCGATAATATCGCGAGCTTCTAAAGACAAACTTCAAGTTCTAATAAAATCTTTTAAGAGTCTAATTCAATATAAAATTCGATACGCGCGTATACCGCGATACATCAAAACACAGAGCAGTTTTGTACTGGCCCTTTCTCCGCCGCTTAAACACTCCGTGTCTCTGGTAAGCGAAAATAGGTGGCACACAGGTGCTTTCCTATAATCCCTTCACTGCTAGCGACGAGCCCAGTACATAATTATAATAGCAGCTTGTCACCTGTGCCAAATCTGCGTTTAGTCGGGTCTGCTTTTTGGGCCGCTCATGCTATAAAAAATGCCGCTTTTGATCTAATTGTTTAATTAAATTGAATACTGCCTTACTCTATCAAGCTTGCACTATAATTCTCGCAAATTGATTTTTGTGAAAATGTTTATCGATTTTAAAATAATTTACTCAAGATTTCATTGAAATCCGTTCATATCACGGGTAAACATAAAGCTATTACTACTTCCATCATCTCGTCGTCTTGAGTCTCGTTCAACAAGCTCGAGCGGGAAATTCAAAATCCTCCACGGGCAAACTCAAACCTATAACTCTGCAGACACACACTGCATGTATATATACTCGATCGTAATCGAGAACTTCCTCGATCGTTATTTCCAAAAAAGCTAGAGCATCCGCGATACCAAGGAAACGGCAGCAGCAGCAGCAGCTTCTGGTCTCGAATTTCCGAAAAGTCCCGGTCCCTCCACAACACATACACATACTCGCCCGGTTTCGCATGAAGCAATTCGAGGCGCTTCCTGCGCATTCCCATGGCACTGCGCTCGGCGCAGGCTTAGCGCAACCTCGAGCGCAACCTTACCTCCTCCTCTTCTTCTCTTCTTCTTCTTCTTCTTCTACCTTCGTTCGTTCGTTCGCTCCAAAGTTGAGCGGTGGCCAATTACGCGAGTAACAGTCCGCCCTGGACGGGAGTCAATAACCTAAGAGCAGCGCTGTGCGCTCAGAGAGAGAGAGAGAGAGAGAGAGAGAGAGAGAGAGAACCAGCTTCCATTGCTTTTTATCTAGCTGCTGGTGCTGCTGCGTGTCTCTCCTTTTATTCCACACTGCAGCAGCTCTCCTCTCTGAATCTTTATCTCTCGCTCGTAGAACAACACGCACACGCCTGTGTATTCCTGCTCTTTTTTTCTCTCTCTCGTATATATACTCCTCATCCTCTTCTCGACTCTGTATGTGTGTAGGTACGCGTACGTGGAAGAGTAAACGGTGTGATATAATGCGGCTCTGAATGTGGATCGCGCACTTGGTCTTCCGAGGGAGAGAGAGAGAGAGAGAGAGAGAGCGCAGGTTGCACCGCAGCAGCTCCGTGCCGGTAGTTTATCACAGGCTCTACAGCAGCCTCTAATGAAGACACGTCGTCCGACTGCTTTGGCTCAGCGGCAGCAGCTTCTAGTAGAGGGAGAAAGTGCTGATATGATAGGACGCGTGCGCGCTATGTGTTTTCTTTTATTACACATATGCATCAGTGAGCGTTGGGAATGTTGCAGCTGGTGTGAATGTTATATTTTCGATAATGTATGCAGGAAGTCGGATTCCTTCCGTGGAACATTAATCATCGATCGAGAGAGAGAGAGAGAGAGAGAGAGAGAGACGCGTGTAATAATCGCGATATTAGTTTCGAAGACGCGAGTCAATCCGTATCAGCTCTTGGATTCCTCGAGGAATAATATGTGTCCCTTGCATTCCTGCATCCCTTGAGAGAGGGAAAGAGTTGAAAAAAAGAGACAGCTCGCTAAATTATTCAATCATAAACTCAACTAAAAGCCAACCGCGATAGCATCAGCAAGGAATAACTCATCCGCGGCGAGCAAGAGCCTCGAATCTAACAATCCGATCGCTCTCAACAAACAACGGCGTCGTTCTCTCTTCAGTCAGAGTTCTACCTTCTCCTCCTCCTCCCTCTCTCTCTCTCTCTCTCTCTCTCTCTCTCTCTCTCTCTCTCTCGTCTTCATCCGTTCGTTCGAAAAATAAAATAACTCAGTCGCCGCCGAGCCTCAAAAGCTGTCCCTGCACCATCAGCAGCGCCGGCTATTTTCCTTCGTGTGCAGCGCGCGCGCACACGTTGGCTGCTTCTTCTTCTTTTTCTTCTTCTTCGGAGCCGGTCTCAAGCTGCGCGAGCGGGAGACTGAATTCCTTTGGAACTAGCTCCTTTTTTCAGGAGTTATATGGCTACGCCTATACTAGGCTATAATGTGCTCTATCCCTTGTGTGTGTGTGTGTTTTCATCTGACCCTCTATGCTATTGTTTATAATATTTTATTATCAAGGTGCACATTATTTGTGTGTATTGTAAAGGATTAATATTGAAAAAAATAAAGGTTCTTTGTTTATCCCATTGCGAAACACACATCCTCGCTATACATACAGCTGTTGTGCAACGGTTGGTATTGTCAGCAAGGAACATAATAGTTTGATGAAAATGATATATCGCTGCGGGTACGAATTCGGACGAGCGTAAATAATTCCTCTATGCAATGAAAGTCCATGTGTGTTTATAATATATTCGGATTCGTTTCGCAGGAATTTTATCGCCGGGGAATATTACTATCGCCCAGCGAATCTCTCCTAGCATAGTATACAGTCGCTCGCGGTTTATTACGCAAGCCTCCGTATATAACCATAAATATCGAATTTTATAATATGCATACCGCGAGATGCATCGCAAACCGTTGCTTATGATGGATCGAACTGCCCGATGAAGATATTAGCGCTAAAATCTCCGGTGGACGAGAAAAAAGTAGCACAATCGTCGCGATATATCTCTCCTGGCTTTCATTATAAATTCAGTATATATATATAGTACACAGTGCAGCAGCGCAGCGTATGTATACGTAAAATTCAATTCAAGGAATTTTTATTGGCCACTATCCGGCCGCTCGATCTTGTCCCGTTTCAGTCATTTCGGAATCCAAATTAGATCCGATTACACTTTTCCCTCCACATATACACATACACGCCTTCCTGAGAGACTTTTGTTTCCAATATAGAGGGAACTTACGGCGTCGAGTTTTTCTCCTTCTCATATGGCTCGCGCGCAGGCGTTTTTTTTTATCGGATCAAACGTCGGCTAACGAGCCCCGGGAAATCAGATTGAGGGAATGAAATTTCTTAGAAAAACGTGTGTGTATGGTCGGCGGTCGTTTGTGAAAAGTGTGTGACGCTAGTATTATAAAGGTCATATAGTATGTATATATATAGACTTCGATGATGTGTATCGAAGCTAGGTGGAGGACGAATTATTTCTCTTGAGAGAGAGATTTTTATCTTTTGATTCTTTACGACGATCTTCCCGGAGGATTGAAGCATGTGTGTGTATATATGGGAGCAGCTGATGCTTATGGCCGCTAATGTGGTGGATTCAAATGAATTATACGTTGCCAGCTTATTTATTGTGTGTTTTTCAATTTAAATTTCCATCAAGGGTTATCCTCTTAATTTTGGAAAATATCAAGATTCAATTAATTATCTATATATAATGGAGATGAATAACAACAATATTGAATTATAAGTTCGCGACCAGAGTTATGTTATGACATATACAAAAGGCATTTTTACGAGGTCTCTCCGTATAATACACGTATAAATTTGATTATCAGTCGTATATACCAACATATAACTGTACACTCGTCTCAAAAAAAACTTATGCTTCGCCCCTTTTCGCGTATAGACTACTCTCTAGCGTTTAAAAATCGGCAATCGTATAAAACCAGCGATTATTTATCGTTCACCCTTAATAAGCTCGACTTTACTGCTCCCGCCTAATTAAGATCCAAAGTGCAAACACACAGCCTCTTCCATCGACTCTCGTAAATCCCTCAGCGTTTATACGCTAACCGATTCCACGGACTCGTATCGCAAAGCGAAGCATAGACACCTCCGCCGAAAGTCAGCCGTATACAAACAAAGAAAAAAGAAAGAAGCATCGCTGCAGCAGCGTATCGTCAAAAACAAAAAGGAGTAAAAGAAGGAAGAATTGGGGGACGATTTCTAGAGCCGACATTCCTCGGCTTTAATTCGAATGCTCGAGCAGTCCCGATAATTGAGCCCGACCCACGCGCTCCGTCTTTCCTCTCCTGGAAACGGAAGATTAGATGAGAAATTTCGAGTTTAATTGCGAGAGGATATACCCTTGATAAAAAGTATTTCCTATATATAATACTTCCTTCCTCGCAACTTTGAGAGATTTTAGCTGACGTAGAAAGAGAAAGCCTTATACAGGAATGTGTTCCGTTGCATACCTCGACAGGCGGCTTATGTAAATGGGAGCGTGTGACATCCTCACCGATGGCTTATATCTGTCACGCAAGCGCGCGTTTTCCTCAAAAGGGAAGAAACAAACCGATCTAAATTCTGGCTGTAATGTGTCATAATGAATATCCGACTCTCCGCGGGAAATTAATTAAGGCCGCGAAGCTTCGGCCCGGCCATAAATACACACACACACACACACACACACACACACACACACACACACACACAGTCGACTTCGTTTTACGAAGTGAATTATAACTTCGAAAAACGCAGTCGGAGACTCCCTCTTCGGTGTATAAGTTACGCGCGCACGTCTCAAATGCTTTACATAACAGTAAAGCGTATATACACGCTTGCGCGTCTTTTGATTTATCAAGCTAATTACGGGCACTACTGTGCAATTTCGAATTTTACGCGGCGCGAAGTTAATCTTCGAACTTCGATTGAAAGACTCCTCGGCATTTTTCTTTCAAACTTCGCGCGTGGTCCTCGATTATTTATCGCGAGACATTAACGTGATTTATTTAATTATCCTCGCTTGCTATACACACGGCAGCGACTATTTACACGCTCTGTGCGTTCGTTAATCTTTCTCACTTGGACCTCGCGAGAGAAGCGCCTGGTGATTTTAAAATTATACTGTAACAATGCAGCGCAAACACAGTTATCTCGTCTATATCCTCGAAAAATAATCCTACGAGGTCTATCGAGGCCTGTGTGTCGTAAAACGCTCGTAAATCAGTGAGGGCAGTGTCGGCAGCTTGTGCACTGGGGAAAAAAATTCCATCCTCGGATTTCCGCGCGGCAGAGAGAGAGATCGAGATCGAGAGCTAAAGAGCAAAACCGGAGCTTTTAAAGGCGACAAAAGAAATTCCGGGCCCCCGGAGTCAAAGAGATAAGAGGCGAGGATAAGGAGAGCAGCAGATGCATTTTCGGCGAAAGCGCCACTCGCTTTATCTTGCGCCGCGCGCGCGCGCGCACGGCTCCTGCGCTCTTCTATATCTCTTTCTCCTTTGCGCTTCGCCTTCGTCGTCGTCTTCGAAGCTCGTTATGTATGGATACGGAGATAATTTTTATTTCGGCGAGTGTATAGCCTTGTGATTTTACAAATTATTTAGGGGTTATATTGCGTCACGTGTCCTACTCAATAAAAGACACGGTAATCATTCTATTTGCCCTTTTGGAATATCAAAATTTGAAGCTCATTTATGTATACATAGCACATTTGGTATATCAAACATTTTTATTTTAAGAACACAGCTGTTGCCAGTCTAAATTAAATTTAATTTTAATGTATATCAATTAGCAAAACAAAGCAGTTTTGGACTGGCCCATTGGTCACCGCTTAAACTCTCCGTGTCTGTGGCAGGTGACAATAGGTGGCGCACAGGCACTTTCCTATTTTCCTCATAACAATCAGTGAGCCGAGTCTATAGATATAGTGGTGTGCCACCAATGCCAAAACTGCCTCGTTTGGCCTGCTGCTACAGTCGCTCATGCTATATAACTGCGCGCGTCTAAAATTCGCTGTGTTGTATACGGATTCCACATTGGCTAGTTCTTAGACTGCGAATCCAAGAACTAGGTTGTTTTCTTTGCCATTTCTTAGGCTGAATGAAGCGCTTTTTAACCTATTTATTGGATAGTTCTTGAATTCACTCTGCCTACCTTGTTTCTGAGTACAAACAGCCAATTAAAGTTGGTCGAGTAACACAACTGAATTACACGTGGCCCATCGTGGTTCGAGGTTGGAATTGGAAAAGCTAGCAGGCTTGGGTTCGAGTTGTCTGTTTAAAGTAAAGTATAGAATAATTATTTGCATCAGAAAAAATTCTGTTTGACCGGGGATTTGAACTCACGCCCTCCACGAGGTCAAATAAATACGGTCGTGCGCCTTTAACCAACTAAGCGCCACGCAGACGTTCTTCCACACGAGCCCTACGAACTTCGCCATATGTTTAAATTATAAAAATTATTCAGTTTACGCCTAAATATTAATAATTGTGTATCTTGCATCCAACAAAACTAAGTGATTTATTGATACTTTCATGAAATATAATTCTCACCCATGAAAAATACACAAGATATCGCTACTTTTGAGGAATTTAAAATGTCTAGTTTTTTCACATTTTATTTAGCCAGTTTCTGCCTTTACGACCATTTTAAATAGGCACTTTTCTACTAGGATGGTTTAGACTTTGTTTTTAATATATATACCTCTTAAATAATTGCGTGATGTGTGTGTGAGTTGCGCAATCTAAGTCAATCATTCAATACTCCGCACATCGCGATAAAATTGTTTTCGAAGATTTACCGCTAAATTTCTATTTATAATATATAAATACGCACGCAAAACGAGGTTTAATTCAATAAAACGCAGCGAGCCGTGAATTCATTATAAACGTTATGAAAGCAGCGTTTATCGAATATAATATATACCCGCAAACTCTCCGTTAAAGTTACATTCAACGTTCGAATATTATCTGTATACCTTTCGCAAGATGCTCGTGTTACATCAAATAAATCTCTTTCTAAAATTCTATAAACCCCAACATACACGCACATATACGCATCGCGTACGTATATTATACTTAAAAAACGTTAAAACAAAAATCGGTGCTATCTCGTCGTCGTAAATCAATCCAATTTCGCGACGACAGTTTCACGAGCGCCGATGCTCTCGATGATTCACACACTGAGAGAAAGAGCGAGACGAGACTACTTTCCGTCACATTACTCTAAAAGGGGACCTATCCCACTTCCAGATCCTTATCCCCGATAATATAGGTATACCTAAAAGGTTTTTCCTGTCGCCCTGACGACGAGTGAAAAGTCCTTGCTCGCTTGCACACCGGATAAAAATCTCCCAATAAACATCCGTATTTCCGTTCGGAATATGTACCGTTGCGCTGTTCCACAATGCGGAACTGGCTCACAGCGTCAGCATCAGCGAATAACTTCAATTATACGCGCTAACTTTACGAAAACTACTATACGGCTCTTTGCACAGCATTCCTTCGGGAGAGTTCAAGCTCTCTTGGGTCGGAGATAGAGAGAGAGAGAGACTCAAGCTGCAGATAAGCGACCTCTCGGGGACCAGTCCTGTCGCCCACGTTATTAGAGACGCTGCTGCAAAATCGGAGAATGCGATGCCATTACCGTGTGTGCTGGCTGGAGAGAAAGATGAGAAAGGAAATGCCGTGAGGATTTTCAGCTGGATTAGGAACGCGACGCTGATGCATTAATGTGTGTGTGTGTGTGTGATTTATCGTTGTTGAGGGATCTGAGGAATTTTTTCTTTTTTTTTTTTTTGGAACGAGAACTGACGGAAATTTTGGACTGATCGGTTGGGATTATGGACGAGTGATTTTTGTCTTAATTGGTGGAAAACGACGCTTTGACGCTTGTTCTCCATTTGTCACCTGTATACTCTCGGGCAGAATCATAATGAACGCATTGGAATACGAGTTTAACGATCGCTTAGACAATGATTAATACAATTATTAGCGAGTTTCTTGCGAGAGTATAGATGCATCTTGATTAATGACTGGATAAGTCGTTTCTCTTTGCTGCAGGATCGGAACAACAATAATCGATGAGTTCGTATGACATAGCATGACGCATCTTCTACAGCAACAAAATGACGCGGATGTAATTCGAGAGACTCGTGATTACGGCCCTTTCTCTTCTTTAACCCTTGATTGCTCGCTTCAGATCAAACGCGATAACGAGCTGCGAGGGTGGATATATATAAATGTACATATCACTGTGTAGCTTTATTTATATTGTCGTTGCAACATTCGCGACGTTGTATCGAGCCGTGCGAATCAATTTTAAATTCTGCTGTATTACATTGGGGCGACGCTTTGATTTGATGAACAATGCGGTTTTGTGCACTGCGATGTTTCTTCGCGTCTATAGAAAATAAGAATCCGCCATATAAGTAGTTTAGCCACGTAAAACAAAACAATTTTGGACTGGCCTTCTCCCACCGCTTAAACTTATCGGCTCTTCATATAGTTACCGTATAGAGACGATAGGTGGCGCAGAAGCCCTTTCGCATTTTCCGCATCACAATTTGGGTGCGGAATGTATAAATACAAGATTGTATACCAATGTGTCACTTATGCCAATACTGCCTTCTTGGACCGCTCGTGCTTATGTGGGGTGAAAATTCTTCTGTTATTGCTATATACTCCTTATATATGTGTGTTATTTATTTAGGCCAACAATGAGCAATTAAACGGCATTTCTCGAAAGCCTCTTCAATTAATTTTCAAAAAAATACCTCCCTCGCCACTTCCGCCAACAACAACTCCTAGACATACACGCACATACGTAGTATAATACACCTCCAGAAAATTTTGCAAGCGCGGCTGACTTTCTGGCATCCGTTCTTTCGGCGCGCCGCAGAAATGCAGCTCGCTCTCGCAAACCGGTGCGAATGCACGCATAAAGGAAAGGAGAGAGAGCGAGAGAGTCTGTCCTATCGCTCGCGTGTGTGACGTCGGCTTGTTTGACCGGACCCGACGACCGGCTGCTTCGCCTTTCTCGCGCGGCGACGGCGTCATATAGCCGGCTTCTCTCTCTATACACTATAGTGTCGAGAGACGCGTATTTTGCATACACTCTCTCTCTCTCTCTCTCTCTCCTTCTCTTGGCTATATTCTAGGGGACGCATATAGCTAGCATCGGCTTTAGCTACTTTTTTTTTGTCGTCGCGGTTTCGAGTGGATGGAGAGATTACGCGGAGATATATTGGGCTTTTTTCTGCTGGAAACTAATAGGCTTTTGATGTATATTCCGGAGATCGATTCTGGAATTCCGCCGATTCTCCTAATTCGCCCGTTAATGAAAATCCAAAAGTGCGTCACGCGATTCTCTAAAACAGAGAGAAAGATGCAGACGTATTTTTTGTGTCACACAAACCGATCGATTATCTCGAATCGCCGGACATTTAGTCACCAACGCAGCCAACGGAAACATACCCGTTGCGCTAAAAACCGCCTCGTAATCGCGGCAAACCTCTTTATGCAAAAATTTCGTATAATAAAGCGCGCGTCATCCGCGCACACACAGTTCAGGAGTGAAAAAAAAAATGCCCTAACCATCACTCGGAGCTCCTGAGCTTACACTGCTCCTACACACGAGTCAGGGTAAACGTTTGCTCAGCGCCAAAGGCAAACATCGCTGCCGATCATCGAAACACAAATTCGTGTCTGCCGTCGTACGTTCGCTGCTCTGCAAACAGTTCTTCGCTTTCTAATCGCCGAGAAAGATGTGCTGCTTCTGCTGCTGTTGCAGGTATAGATCAATATTTTCTCGATCGACTTTTTGTTTTCCTAAATACATACAAGCCGAGAGATATCAGCGTTTAAAGAAAACAGTAGCGCTTTAAGTGCGATACGCATCGCGATTATACAATCCGATAAATTACAAGCGAAATATTTCTAGCTCCTCTATACCGAATCCACGATGCTACACTCGCGCTAATTGGACAATTCCGCCTCTTCTGTCTTTCTCTCTCTCGCGTAATTATATATTCTCGCGGCCGGCCGGGCCAAAAACCCATCGATCGAATGCAAAAATCCGCGATAGCCGGCCACCCTGTGCTCTCCCCTCCTTCTCTCTCTCACTATATATATATATGTATATGCTCGCTGCTCACGCATATGTATGCGGGAATCGCGTGACGCGTAAATCGGGACGTGTTTTTCGGGGCACAGACGCTGCTGCTGCAGAAGGAGAAGAGGTAAAGCAGCAGCAACAGCAGCAGCGAGGAAAAAAGAAAGAAAGTATAGCTGCCAGAAGGAGCGAAGCCGAGATAAGTAGAAGAAAAAGAGAGCGGTCTGAGCGCGCCATATGCGCGCGCGTATACTCGTACGAGAAAAAGCACTCGAGGAGGCTCGTTTATTATGCGCGCGGCGTAAGCTCCTCGATGATTGACACCTTCGAGCATCGGCTCGCGCGCGGGAAAGCAATGAAGAGGCAAAAGTTTAAGCCGCCAGAAAGAGAGAGAAAGATTGTTTTTAGGGGCTGATCGACGGATGTGGTGTATAAATTCCTCCCTCCTCGCTATAGCTGTGTATATATAAACACTCGCTTATCATCGCGTATCGAGACAATTTTTCCCGACTATACACACATACGCTCCGATAATTAACCAGCAGAGGCAGACGGCCCTAAGCAAACAGAAAAAAGAAGTATATAGGTACGAAGAAGAACTTTTCCCATGCGCTCGCACGCAATAACATCGTTCCTTGTGCTGCTGCCGTTGCGAACACTATACAACGACTGTCATTGTTTCCCATATAGTGACGCGTAAGCCAAAGGCGAAGAAGAAGAAGAAGAAGAAGAAGAAGAAGAAGAAGAAGCAGAAGAAGAAAGCCTAGTGTATATAGCCGCTGCACAGGTACGCGTGAGTCGAGTCATTGTACGTATAGACGGACCGCCCGAGTAGTTTCGCCGATAGGATGATGAATACGCCGTAGGCCGCATCACGAATTTAATTATGATTTTTCGATATGTGCACCAGTGTGTGTGTGTGTGTACGTGAACTAACGCCGCATATATTTTACGCTGCGCATTGGTATAATTGAAACGGAACGCAGCGAAGCGCAATGATTTATCGTTTGCACGAATTCGCAAGGCTGACCTCTGCAGTCTCGTGTGTGCATGTAACTGTATACGTATACATCTATCGGAAGAGAGTATCGTAATTGCGTTCTATTCTTGTGATGCAGTATAGAGTGTCTGGTCGATATGTTTATGGATATTTAGGTGTCCGAGCGAGAAGCTTTATTAATCGTCGGGCTGGAAAAATCGCGCGTTTTCCCACACACAGGCGTGAAATAACATATAGGTCGGGTACAATGCTATACTCAAAACTTTTGTGACACACATTCAAAGCGTTCGAATTTTCGGAAAATCTATCCATTCATAAGTACAACCGAAGAGAGAGAGAGAGAGAGAGAGAGAGAGAGAGAGAGAGAGAGAGAGAGAGATGGAGTAGATAGGATCGGGAAGGAAAAATAACGAAGATCCGCTGAAGAAAAGTGAAAAGAGCCTCTCTCGGAATTCCCTTTATGCACAGGCGTGCTCATATATGCCAAGTCTATACTCTCTTGGGGTGACGGCTTTTTACGTCTCGACGCGTCGTCCGCTTCGCGCGACGAGAAAACTTTTCTGCAGCCGTCGTAAATCCCTCTTCTCGAGCGCTGCGTTGTGGCAGTCCCTCCGTCTTTATTTCTCTCGCTGGGACAGGCTATTGTTATTATGCGAATGTCCAATTTAGCTACTTACACGCGTGAGTCAGGCTTGCAGGCGCAGTTCAACTGATGGCTATTAAAAGTCAGGGCAGAATCTCATTTACGTGGAATAATACGCGTTATAGGATAGCTTGAATATGCGATGATCGAGTCGAGGGTCACGTATCTTTCGTATTCATGATGCATATGTTTTATTATTGTCATGCATTAGTTTTTGAGGAAAACGGCTTCTGAGAAGTGCTATGCGTAAAATTTCCCGCAGACAACTCGATCAAGAGCGCGTTTTGTTCGATTAATTAACGTGTATAAGCGACTCGAACACACTGTAACCATGGAACGCGAGTTATGTAAAGTCCCGGGTTTAATTGATCGCAGGAATTCCACGATTGCACCGGGACTTATTAAATTAAATGTTATCCCTTGCGGTGACTTATACATACACACATAAATATGTAATTTATTTTATTCCCTCGTTCTCATTCGTCAACTCTCGAACACCCGGAATTCTTTTTCCTGCTCACCGAAAAGCCCATCAGCGAGATACCGATCTCGAGATCGATCGCTTTTCCCCACGACACCCATCCATTTTCTCATTTCCTTCGCAACAATACACCCCGTAAGCTACTACTCTCGTGTGTCCCACCTATATATACCTGAAATTTTGCCGGCGATACGATCCCTCTACCGCAGGAACGAAGCGAAAAAATCGAGTGAGTAAGAGAGAGAGAGAGGGACACATCCTCCCACTGTACGACAAAAAAGGACATCCGATCCCGACTCTGCGGTGAACCCCCGCGCGTACACATAATACATTTTCAACGTGCATGAGCTGCGCAGATCCGCTGCAGCTTTCCTTTCGAGTAGCCGCTCCTTTTTTTTTTATCATAGTATACGCTATTTTGTAAAGGGTTTTCTCGACTCGAGTTTAATTGTAGCTGTGGATCTGATGGCGTCGAGGATATTTTCGTGTAATACACGATTAATAAACAGGCAGCAGTGAGCTTATTCAATTGACTACATAAATACAAGAAGCCGCATAAGAGTTTAAGTTATATTACTCCACGCTATACGTGGATAATTGGCAAGATAAAATCGCGAAGAGCGTACAAGCTTCTGTTCATACTTTTTTCCCAGCAACCGCTCGAGCTTCCGAGTTAATAAATCGTTTGATTAGAATTATTGCACACGTACATACTACACAATTTAATTATAACACACATAATCTTTTGTATATATACACACAACAACCTTACAAATATGTCACGCTCGAATAAACTGCCGCGCGAAGCGGCTGTAAAATTCAATATCCAAACCGCAGGGCGAAAATAAGGTGCGATCGAACTTTTGCAACGGCAAACGATCCTACCCTTGCTCCCGTGACAATAAAGTCAGAAATAAAATAAGCTGAGGCCTGTGTGCATGTGTGTGTGTGTGTGTGTGTGTGTGTGTGTCGTATATGACAAAGTATCGTCGTATCAAAGCAGGAGCCCGCGCGCGCGCAAAAGAGAGAGAAAGTGCAGAACCGCGAGGACTTGCAAGGCTTCGAAGAGACGCAACCGATCTCTCGTCGATCGGATCGAGAGCCGTTGCTTCTTTTTCTCCTTCGGAGATCGGTATGTGGGCTTTGAGGGTTACCTTATTGTTTTTCATTGTATATAATATACGAGAGTGAACGTTAATACCTCGCGAAATCCATAATAGAATTATATACCTATACGCGAGAAAGCGTATCAAAGCCGCCTAATAGTTATTACCGATTTATCGACGCGATCGCGAGAAACACACTCGGATATTTCCGAGATTCATTAACCGTCGCACTAATCCTTGCAGTGAAATTTCTGGTCAAACTGGAGTAGCAACATCCTTATCTCAGCAGCATAGTGGTCGAGAGAAAATTCCTCCGAAAAATCGCGCGGAATCAGGTCCGGTCACGATCGGCATACAAAACACACCGGTTATATATCGCGCGCACCTAATTCCCATAGTTATACACACACACACACACACACTACAACTTTCGATACTGCAGCATAGCACCGACATAGTAGCCAAACCACAAAAACAGAGCTGTGCGCCAGAGCCTTTTGTCGTCTCATTCTCGCCAGCGACGGCTGCAATAATTTGTCCTGGTGCACAATAAAATATTTACAGGCGGCCGACCTCTCCTCTCCCGATATCTCTAGTAGCTCTTTTTGCGCTCTATCCATTTGTGAAAGATACACACACGTATATAGGCGCGCCTTTCACTTTCCGCTCATGTACACACTCGCATACGCACTTGGGCTCTGCTCTCGATATACTTACACATAGTGTATAGGGCTGTGGCTTGCATATATCGGTATAAATCATCCGACTTATCCGGCTGGATTTTCGATCGCGTTCGATTTGTGCACAGTGACAAAAGAGAGAGAGAGAGAGAGAGAGAGAGATGCGCCGAGAGAGAGAGAGAGGACAAAAAGAGAAAGGGTCGAGAGAGAGAGAGAGAGAGAGAGAGAGAAGCGAACAATAACGACAATAAAAAATGATATAACAAGACAAATGCGCCCGTGGCGGGAAGGGACTGGAGAGCGAGAGAGAGAGAGACAAAAAGGAGAGATATATTGCGATAATAAAAGAGCTGCTCGAAGAGAGCGAGAGAGAGAAAGTAATGAGGGAGGCCGCCGCCGCCGCAGTCGCAGTCGCCGAGTGTAGAGAGGGAAAAATAACGTATATAGGAAGATGTCACGTATACATACATACATATGCGTACGCATAGACTCGCGTTAGCGCGCATAATGGCGTATAATTTGCCGATTTTTTCCGGGCAGCGGGTGGATAATGGGTGAAATTGCCGCGCGAGAGAGGCCGAAGAATGCCACATCGTCGTCGAGTCCTCTCTCGCGCTCGCGCGTGGTGTGTGCGACGATTGTTGCAAGAGAAATCTCTCACTCGCTCTTGTGTCATAATAGTCGACGGAAAATATATCCGCGTGAAATAATTCGATTTCTCTCGTGTAAACTGTCCTCAAAAGAGCGATCCTCGGTGGTGGCCCATAATAATAACCCTTATACGCCCATGAAGCTCTCTCTCTCTCTCTCTCTCTCTCTCTCTCTCTCTCTCTCTCTCTCCATCATCGCTAGAATCTCTCCCAGAGAGCCGCTGCATCGAAGAAGAAGAAGAAAAAAAAGCAGAGCTAGAAGCAGCCAGAGGCGGCCCATAAGGATAAGCGCGTGTATAGCTCTCGAAAGGGCCCCCGAGAGGACCGCGCGGCAAGAGATGCTATCTGCGTCAGTGCTCGGTCGGGGATCAGAGAGAGAGAGAGAAAGAGAGAGAGAGAGAGGAGAGATCGAGAGCCCAGCGGGGGTTTTCTCTGGGTCATGCACTGATGCACACGCGCGCTCGCGAGCATAGGGAAGACGGGTTTCTTGGCGGCCACCGCCGCTGTGTGGTGTATCCTCTGGCGCTGTGCTGCTGTCTATGTATTTATTTTATTTCGATATTATATATAGGCGCAAGAGAGAGATGGGCAGAATAATGCGCTGCAGCGGACAGAGGATGTCAAAAACGTTTTTTTTTTTCGAGGAGAGAGAGAGAGAGAGAGGAGTCGATTTTAAGGATGGATCAGTTTTGTTGCCGATATCGGGAGATAGCTGTTCCAATTCGATACCCTTGATCGGTATTGTACAGCTAGACAGCAAACACACAAGAGAGAAAGACAGTTGAAGCGAAGAGGGCTTCGTCTAAAAGCACATTATTTAGGTGAGATCGCCGACGATTACTCCGCGGCAGCTCTCTCGTCCACACTCGTCTTCTTTTGCGTGTGTGTATATTCCTCTCTATACTCGTTCGACGATCGGCCTCGACGTGTATTATGTCTCCCGCGGCTACACACGATCGCGGTGATTTAGCTGCGCCTCGTTGTTTCCTCCTCCTCCTCCTATATATACGCTTCTTTTTTTCCCCCTTTCCGCAGCGTATATAACACGGCATATGTATCTTCGGAAGCGCGGGATCATTGAGATATTGCACATGAAATATGGAAATTTCGAGAGATGACGATAATAAGAGAGAGAGAGAAGGAGGGAAAGAGACAATGCTATAAATAATCGGCGATAAATTGAGCGGCGCGTCGCTTTGTGCCGCGCGCGCGCGCGGCTAAATTATTTCAAAACTTGTCGTGACTCGCTGTATCCTCTCTGCCTTTTTTACTCTCTCTCTCTCTATCTCTCTCGCTCCGTTTCGTTTTTTCGACTGATGCGCGCGCCGGAGGAGCCACTTAGTTATAGGCGCGAGCGCGAGCTCTGCGGAATTTTTATTTACCGTCTTTACGTTCGTGTGTGTGTGTGTGTATCGCGACTTTTTTATTATTAGAGGGAAATACTCCTTTGGAGTACGACGACTAAGCGATAGCGCTCAAAATTTTATTACCCCCGATTTGCACTCTAATTATTTTTTAGGATGTATATTTACGTGTAAAAGCTTTTGGGAGAGTGTCTTGCGGTCTGTTTTGTTGCTGCGAAGTTTTGATGATATGTAAATCGAAAGTTTTTATGACGAGGCTTTTTTTTCTTGCGCAGAATTGGTGATCTGCAGACAATTGGGCAATGTTGTAACAGCTTTATTAACTTGTACTATGTATCGAAGGAAAACGATTGAAAATTTATACATCAAGTGGTTTTTAGTTCAGACGGAATCACACCGTTTGAACTTTTTAGCTCTCTAGTTTCTGGTTAACGAACAGTTAGCGCATAAGCGCATTTTCTTTTTCCACATCACACTTTGCGGGTAGAATGTATAACATATAGCGGCGTGTCACCTATGCCAAAACAGCCTTGTTAGGCCGGCTGCTTATTTGTATAAGGCCGCTCTTGTTAAATTCTCTAAATGTTTATATTATTTTTATAATTTATCCGTTTGTATGTTCAGGAAATCAATATTTTCAATTTATATGTTTTTGTAATTATTAATCCTTAGTTATTAAAACCTAAAAAACTTATAGTATAAAAATTACCACGAATGAAACATTTTAACTTTCAGTCTTAAGTTTACCCCCAAAAAATAGGAATTACTGCAATGGTTTTTCTGTCAGTGTACCATTTATCCGTTTCTATGTTCAAGAAATCAAATACGTTTATTTCACCTCCACTCATGTATAACAGCCAACGATTATGATGGCAATAAAAATAAAACGAATCCGTTCTCGATTACAGGTGCGAGTAAGCGTGCTAGACAAGAACGACGTAGCTCCGAGCTGGGGTCCCGGGCCCTGGAAATTCGAGATTTCCGAAGAGGCGCCGCCCAACACGATAGTCACCCTCCTCAAAGCACACGACCCCGACAGCATTGGGACTCTCAAGTACAGTATCGTTACGCCGCCCAAGAATTCGCTCAACGACGAAGAGAACACCGTCGAGAATACGAGGTAATTTTTTCTTTTGCTTTATTATACTATATTATTATTCAATTAAAAATTATCGCGCATGACGTAACGACTGCCTTTTTTTGAGCTCGGCGGGATAATGATTGTTATTACACATCGGAATATTGCAATTGGCTCTTTAAAGCCAGTTAGCGTCTAAGTAATTGTTGTGTATTTACTCGTATGCACATTATAATCAGGCCATTTAAAGTAATACGGCGCAAGATCATGCGAGAAAATTAATTTACTCGACAATCTACTTTAACGAGTAAACACACGCGTTGTGTCCATCAATTAAATCATTGCAGCTAAGGTAATTATTGTTTCGCGAAATTCGGTGTAATACTCGCAGAAAACTACAATATTCGCAAAAACCAGTTTTCGCTGTATTATTCTCGCATACACATATAAACTACATCTTGCGATAAATTCCCGTCGAATTATCCCGTTCATTAACGTTTAATTGGACGGCTTCTCGCGCCGCTTGGCAGTGATTTACATTCGACAAAAGTGACTTCGTATTATATTATTATACGCAGCGCATAATATTGCTTGTGCGCGCGGTTACATCGGATCAGGAATCATATAAGCATAATCGATAAATGCCGATCAACCGGTCGTTTTACAGATTATCCAGTCCATTCAAGCTTGACTCGAGCACAGGTCAGCTGAGGCTTGCTGAGGCTCTTGATCGCGAGGCCAAGGAGAGCTACGTACTCAGGGTCAGAGCCGACGATGGTCTGCAGCACACCGATGTCACGCTCAGCATTCTGGTGAGTATCTGCGATGCATATCTGTGTAATAATTCGAGTTTATCTCCTCGCTTGTAATACAGCGTTTAACGTAATAGAGAGTATTAACGTTACGTCTATAGAAAGTCGGTTAAAATTTTTACTATCGGCAATGTAATTTGCCGGAACCGCACATAACAACCGAAAACCGAATTACACGAGGAAGACGAGGTACTTACTTAGCGTCTCGCGCATAAAGACATTATACCATCGCGAACAAAAGCTATACACAGCTCGAGAGAAAATTCGTCAATCTCTGGGTAAGAAAAGCAAAGGTGATTCCCAGGCGAGCGACACGGCGACGACGAGCGCGACGAATCTTCAAGAGAGAAGAAAGGGAATGATAAAGCCGGAGAATATCGCGTATACATCAAAAAGCGCTGGCGCAGCATGAGAATCGCATTAAACAATCGAGAGAGAGAGAGAAGCTTCTCTCCCTAAGGAAGTGTACTGCAACGAGTCTCGCTGTTGGGTTATACAGGCCCGACCCGACGAGCTGACCCCTCGACGATCGCCAGCAGCGAAGCAGAAGAAGAGAAGAAGGAGGACTTGTAGGGCAGAGCGTCGTTGCAGCGCACGACTGTTATTGGGATATCGAGAATTTTTTGCTCGCTCGGGTATAAACAGATACACTTCCGGGGTTTTTCCATCCGTTATAGCCTGAATTCTAATATATATATTCGCGTAGTTTTCTATGTACTCTCCAATCAACTTATACTCAAAAAATTTCTCCACTGTCGCGCTATGCCGCTGCACAGCAAATTTTCCCGCTCCCACTTAGCTCGTACCGTTCGCTTCCTACCTCTTCTCATCTCGTTCTCCGATCTCCAATCTCTCCTTATATACATTGTCTGCCCCGAAGGAGGCTCGCTCGGTCTTCTACTACATCAGAGCTATATGTGTGCTGTACGGAGTTTCTCCCGTTTTCGTGCGCGCGTGCTGTATACTCTCTTTTCTGCCCGCGAGAGAAGATAGACGCTAATAGAAGAACCGGACCCCCTGGCGGTAATAAGGAAGAGTACCGCGCGCGAATGTGTAATACGCCGAATGATTTGAGAGCGTGCCGTGTGCTTTTCTTTCTCTAGATTTTTTTTCTACTTCTTCTTCTGAAGCTATAGAGCGAGTGTAGTATATAGTTATATAGTTGCTCTCGAGGTTTTACGGTGACACGCTGGGTGTTAACGGGGATAAACACGGCTTTCTTACTGGCTCTGTTCGTTAGAAAAAGATACAAATTAACCCCGATCGATTGCCCTTAGCCGTAAATTTCGCGTTTTATCATCTGGGGGAGCTTGCGGTGTCCAAAATATTTGCGCATGACTTTTTTCCTTCGATCCCGCGTTGTATATATAGCAGCCGAAGGAGAGAGAGAGACACATACTCGCGCCGTTAAACGCCGCTAAAGGGCTTAATAATCACGCGGGGCATAAATCGTGCCCGCGTTATTTTTCAGCGAGAAAAACAAGGAGAAAGAGAGAGAAGCCTCGTAAAACTCGTGATTTATCGCGTCTATCGCGATGCAGCTATCCTATAAAAGCCCAGCATCCGAAATATCGCGTGCGATGATTCATTAGAGCCACGAGTGCCAGCGCGGAGGAGGTACGGTATATCCCTTCGTCCCCGTCGTGATTTAACGAGGAAGCTACACGGACACGTGACTCTCCCTCTGTACCGTTTTTGAAGCTTCGAAAGAGAGAAGAATTTCGGTACGGTACGGTTTTTATTGTACACCACGTACTTATGTATACAAGAAAGACGGTGAAAGTTATACGTATTAATTTCTTCGGTGTCCATAGCGACTGATTGATAGATCGTCTGCGCAGAGAGCCGTGTACGCGCTAAAATATGATATAATGTGACGTAAGCTCTCTCTCCCAGCTTGAAAGATTGCGCAAAGTAACGCGCGTATTATGTGAGTTACAGCCACGCGCGAGTGAATATTCAATTTTCCAAGAGATCTCTGCACGTCCGTCAGCTGCGGCGAGACAATGTCCCTCTTCAATCAGCCCGCTTCGCTGATTGGAATCTTCGGCGTTGCGATTTTTTTTTTTTCGAGTCGTATACCCACACGAGCTTTGCGAAATTTTCAAAGGAAGAAGGAAAAAAAAATAAGCCAAGAGCTTATAATATGACGTATAATACCCGAGCGATGCCTGAAATTCCTGCGCGCATTGTCGAGCCTCCTCTACTGGAATGCCAGGCCGATCATAGTTCGTTCTCTCTCTCTCTCTCCTTCGCTCGTTCGCTTTAGGTCCCCCTTACGCCGCTTGCGGAATCCCTACTACACCCGTCAACCCTTTTCGCTTAAAGGACTGCGCGCATTTTTTGTCTCCCTCTTCTCTTCTCTCTGTTTTATAACTTTGCTCTGCGACGACGAACGTGGGAAGAGACGCCTACACGCGAGGATTTTCGGAGGTGTTAACGACACCAGAAGCGCGTTGAAGCACAACCGTGGCGGACGACTTCATAATCGCGCGTATATATATATACTCTGGCTATCTGTAACTTATTTGTTCGGGTATAATGGAATTCATTAATGTATATAATACCGGTGCGGGTAAGGTAGGGTCTCTCCTCTTTTTTACTCGCGCTGTAATGGCATCAATTAATTCGATGATAAACACGCCACTCGGGAATTTAATGTCCCACCGCGAGAAGTAAAACTTCGCGGCGGCGGTCGTTTCTTACCCTGCCGTCAATAATAACTTCGGCGGAATAAGAGAACCGGACCTTAAAAGCCGATAAGTTAAAGGAGCAACGTCGATTCTTCAAATTTCGGGGATACTGTAGAACGAAGATGCTTTCACTCTCTTCGCAAAAAGAAGATACAAATTACAAACACACGTCGACAAGGCTTTTAATAACTTCGCCTGAAGCTATTAGAAAATACCTCGTTGGTTTCCCGAAACTTAACGATACTCCGTCTGTCTCTCCACGAAGCGAAGAGAGAGAGAGAGATATCGAAAAAAAGGGTGATCTTCAAAGGCCATTAGCTTCATGGAGACACACATGTATACACGTTCGTATAACTGAAGTCTCGCCGATTTAGACGACTTCGATTCGACCGCACTTCCTTCGCACGCGGCTGTTCCAGTTTTTACGATTTCTCTTATTCTGCTTCTTCTTCTTCGTCGTTGAGGCTTTTAATTCGCAGGGAGAGAGAGAGAGAGAGAGAGAGAGATTTGAAGAGAGTCGAGTTTCGGGCCGAGTATAAGGCTTTTATGGGATTGACGCAGCCTTTTTGGAATTTCGCAGAGAGAGAGAGAGGATTGAATGTTAACGATGATGAGGCTTGTTAGGTCGCGGAATATTTCGTAATTGTTGCAGCCGAATGCGATATTTAGTTTTACGCTCACAGCTTATGACTGAGTCCTTCCTTCTCTTTCTTCGTGTCGTTCGGCTTTTTATCGACGGAATAAAATTCTCTGCTTTACAGGTGTAAAGCAATATTTACCCTTCGATAATTACGCTCCGTGGAGAAGACGCCGAAAATGTGAATTTTTAATATCTCCCTTCGCAAGTGCAACGACCTAATCGAAGAACCTTTTTAAATTCCAGGTCACCGACACCAACGACAACGCGCCGACCTTCCAGACGACGGCCTACTCCTTCGACGTCCTGGAGAACGTCCCACGAGGTAGTCGAGTTGGTCAGGTCGTCGCTAATGATGCCGATGCTGCTGGTCCCAATAGCCAGATCAGCTACGCTCTTATATCAGACTGGGCTAACGATGTCTTTTCGTTGAACCCCAGCACTGGTGTGTTCACCCTTACGGCTAGTCTTGATTACGAACAGGTGAGAGCTTTGGTTATTTTTGTGTACATAGACAAGCGAGGCGTTGAATAACTCGTTAGAAAGTCAATTTGCTCAGCTTCTGGAATTCCGACTGGAATCTAGATCGAACGTATACGCATAGTTATCGTGAAAGTCTGCAATTATGATTTTTCATACGTTATAACGACGATGATTTTTACGCCATTAAAATATAAGCAGCGTATTTTATTCCACACGAGCTGCAAAAGTATATACAAAAAGAAACCCGATAAAGTATACCGTATACACCGACGACGCCGCTCGAAAGAAGCAAAATTCCGTAATTAATCCTTACCGCCTTAAGAAGCTACATGTGCCGTGCTCGGTATGTCCGAAAAAAGCTTCGTCGAAAACTTTGCGATCGACGAACCGAAAAATCCGCTATACATCCAGCCGATAAAGTATACCCCCACCAGCACAGCGGGATACACGAAATTCGTCGCTGCACCGATGCGTCTCCGTGTGTGGATTTTGAGAGGAGCTGCAGCGCGCTGCGCAAGAAAACTGACTGCAGTTTTTATTATATATATATACGCGTATATGTAGCATCCAACAGCGAGCGATCGAAAGCTTGATTGATTTACGCTCCGGTGTACGATGACTTATGGGCCTGAAGTCTAAATCCTCTTACGCACTGCGCATATACGTGTAATTAATAAAACGTTTTTTCAGCGGTAATTCGGCTTTGAAGCTCGTTTCCTTCGCACCTCCCACATATAAACTCGTATATGTACTGGTATCAAGTTTATTCCCTAATTAACGAACTTCTTTCCCTTACCGCCACACGGCGGTTATACTTTAAATACCGCGCGCGTTTTTCCCGCCGGTATTACTGTCAGCACTGCCGCGACGAGGGACGAAAGTTGCAAAAAGCGAGCGGGACCGATTATTCATTCGGCTTCCGCCGACGGGAATTTTTTCCTTCCCAAGAGATTTATGGTTTAATTAAGCGACGAGTCGACTTTGACGAATCCGGCGAATTTCCGGCGATATAATGTGCTTGCATGCAAAAATCTTGGGATAAACAAAGAAATTATAACGCACGCACGTATAGCCTGAGCGGACGGACAGATCGACAGGTGCAGCAGAGGCTCAGGGCCTGGAATTAATCCTCGGCTGCAAAGCGAGCGAGCGAGCCAGGGCTTTTCTCTCGGAGGGAGAGCTGTAGGCTGAAAAAAAGAAGAGGGAGAGAGAGAGAGAGAGAGAGAGAGAGAGAGAGAAAAGAGAGGGGGGTTAAAAGGCAGAAAGCCGTTTATAGAACCCCTCATCAGCCTAAATGCCTTAACTTCGGCGGCGGTTCGTGTGCGTTGCAGCTCGATTATTATATATACTCGCGTCCTTCTCTCTCTCTCTCTCTCTCTCTCTCTCTCTCTCTCTCTCTCTCTCGATGGATTATACCGGGTGTATACGAGAAGATCGAAATGCGTATTTCTTACTCCACTTTTTTCCCTTTTTCACGAGTACATCTTTCAAATTATTCAAGGACAACGTACTCGTGACCGTGGCGAAGCTTCTCATTGTTAAACTCGTGAAGCTATACGGTAAAACTTGAAGAATTTTTAAACCTCGCATTAAAACGCATAATTGCAGCGTTTTAGAGTCAAACGCACCGAGAGAGAAAGAGTACGGAGACTGTAAAATTTGCTTCGTAACCGCTCAGACCTTAACAACACCCAGTATGCAAGAATCAGCTCTGGGCGATCGTTGACTTAGCGCGGCGAGGTAGCCACAGCCGAAATTTTGCAGGAGAGAGAGAGAGAGAGAGAGAGAAAGAAAGAGAATCGAAACGCAGAAATAAATAACACGCTTCGGCTTCGAAAAAGAGCCCCGGCGCTAAATACAGGCCCGCGCGCATACACACACGACTGATGCTCGAGAAAAAGTATAGACTATATCGCTCTGCTGCGTTATTGCAGCTCGTCTTTTAATTTATGCAAAATCGTAAATTAGAGAGGGTGGAGAGAGAAAGTTCGACGCACGACTATCAATTTTTTTCTCCAAAAATGCGCGCGTTTTCTGGAGCTTTGATTATTATCGGAGAAAGATCGTGAGGTGTAAAAATATAGGAACTATTTATGTTTGTATTATAGTTTCGATTTTAGCTCTAGTATATACCTATATACACACTCGCGGAATTAGCATTTTTCCCGCGGCGGCAGCGGCGCGTAATGACTGGCGGATTGGATTTATATTGTGGGAAAAGCGAAGAATGAGAGATAAATCATCGTAGATTAAAGCGTATACGCTATCTGTGCTCTATTAAATTACACTAGACTCTCCGCTCAGAGAATTAAAATATCTCACGATAAAATTATACTTTTTCAGGTACAGCACTACATCCTGGTGGTCCAAGCGACAGACGGAGGTTTACCAGCGTTGTCGTCGACGGTAACGGTCTACTGCAACGTTGTGGACCTTAACGATAATGCGCCAATTTTCGAGGCTGGACCACGATCGGCTGAACTTTTGGAGAACGCGACGGTCGGAAGTGTTGTTCTCTCAGCCAGTGCTAGTGATCTTGACTCTGGAGATAATGGACACGTCGTCTACTCGATCCTCAGCGGTGACGAAGCCGAAGACTTTGGAATCGCTAACAATGGGACGCTTTACACTAGGAGACTACTCGACAGAGAGAACAAGAGCGTTTACAATCTGGTACTCGAAGCTGCTGATAGCCCCAGACCACCGGCTACTCCGCTCACCAGCACTATTCAGGTTTGTGGAATTTCACGCTTAATGACGAGAATTTTTCCGATTAGCGCGAATTGGTTGGTTAATTGTATTTCATAAAAGAGACCGGTGCGTGTACGCATGAGAGAAAGTTTTTGATATATCCTGTCTAAACTTTGCCGATAATAAGAGCGATAAATTTTGACTCGATATGGTCTCCGATAAGATCTGATTTTCCACTGGATTAAAACATTAGAGTCGATAATTGACGACGTGGCGCAAGAGCTATCCTAATTAGTCCGGAGCTTGGGGGGGAAAAAAGAGTCGAATAATGACAACGATTTCCGTAAATCGTTTCCATAGCCGAGCATCTTAATAAACGCGCGCGAGCGAGATCGATTCTGAAATATTCGAAAAGCCGAGAGATAGAGAGATGTATGTAAACCGGTTTTCGTTCGCACATAAATAATGAATTCTGCATTTCTCCTGGATATACTAGTCTCTCTCCCTCAGCGAGGGAGAGACTAGAAACATTTCCACAGCGACTCTGTCACTGCGAAAACGCAATAGTCGCGTGGGTAAAACGATTTTTCCAAACGTTCATGCCTTTGAAATAAAACGTAATTGTCTTGCTGTAAAAATTGATTTACAGACGCGAGTAAACATTTGAAGGAACGAAAAGTATGTAATCATTCGTTGGCTGGCTGCAGTATAGACAACAAGGATTATACAACTGCGATTTGATACTCGTCATTACAAAAAGGAGTAGCCGTCTCACAGTATACACGCATAGATGTATAACGGCGAATTACCGCTTGTAACGACACGAGGCAAAAATATCCCGTATAGAAAAGCACGTGTACGCCGTGTGTAATTGCACGGATTATTTTATTGTCGAGAGAGAGAGAGTTTGGCTTGTAACGTTTTTATACGCGCGTGCGTTCGTTTTTAGATCTCCGTTATATTGTTTCCAGCGCTGACTCTCTCGTAACGCGAAAAATTGTCGGCTTATGAATCGTGAGAATAAAAAAAAATACTCGCCGTTGAATATGAAGTCGTATAGCTTTTTATATACGGCATTAGAAGCCGAGTGAAATTAACGGTTATTAGCGCGAGTTAAAAGTTCTTTTTAGCACAGTAGACTGCGTATCTACGTAACTGGTGATCAAGATTGAAGTCTCTGTTATAATTCATATCATTCGCCGAAGTTTGCGCAATTGTCTCGTTTGCGCCGATTAGCAATACCTCACACCTTTCTTTTCTACCACCAGGTCACCATAAGCCTCCTGGACGTGAACGACCAGTCTCCAGAGTTCGTGAGCAGTAACCAGACGTCAATTTTGGAAAATGCAGCTATCAACTCAGTAGTCATGGCTGTCAAAGCAGTGGACAAGGACGAGGGTCGCAACGGCTACGTGGAGTACGGTCTGGAGTCCGAACACGGCTCGCTTCCTTTCTCCCTTGGCGCCGTTGACGGTGTTCTCCGGGTAGCCGGTCCTCTGGATCGAGAGCAACGAGCCAACTATACTCTCAGACTTACCGCTAAGGACAGAGGTGAACCAGCCAGGTCTACAGTACAGACCGTCCAGGTGCTGGTCCTCGACGAGAACGACAACTCGCCGATCTTCGATCCAAGACAGTACAGCGCAAGCGTTGCCGAGAACGCGAGCATCGGTGCTAGCGTGCTACAGGTACGAGGAAATCCAACTATACGTATACTCCCCCACTTAATAATTCAATCAGATCGGGGAGAGAGAGAGAGAGAGAGAGAGAGCCTCTGCGCACATAACTCGCAAAAATTCCCATCCTCTCTCTTTCGTCGGGCTGGACTCGATAAATCACCGAATAAAATGAAATCTCCGGCATTCCCAGAGACCGCGCGAGAATAAGCTCGCGATAACCAGCTCTCCGGCAAGCTGAGAGTGAAAAAAAAAGAACGATGTTACTGCTGCTGCTGCTCATCCCCCTCGTGTAACAATCGTACAATCGCGTAAACCCACCGGCTAGCAACACCCATATCCCTTCGCGCGAAAAAACAAAGCAGAGGAGAACTGCTGCTTAAGAGAGAGAGCGAGCTACTACCTACATCTCGATGTCCTCTCACATACTCTTATACTCACGCTTCTTCTTCTTCTTCTTCTTGCCCTCGCGGCTGTTAATAGGTGTCGGCGCTGGACAGGGACGAGGGTGCGAACGGCCGGGTGCGCTACAGCATCGCGGCGGGCGACGACAATCGCGACTTTACCATCTCGGAAGACGCTGGTGTGATCAGGGTCGCCAAGAACCTGAACTTTGAGCGCAAAGCCCGCTACAGGCTGCAGGTGCAAGCCGAAGACTGTGCATCCGAGCTAGGCGGTGAAGCTCTCGTTGACTCTGCCGAGGTCGTCATCAACCTGCTAGACATCAACGACAATGCGCCGGTCTTCCTTGACTCACCGTACCTCGCTCATGTTATGGAGAACATGCTGCCGCCGGGTGGAGGCTTCGTCATGCAGGTTTGTGTCGGATTATCATTATAATGTATGGAGGAGACGTTTTAGTGTATTATAATGTTGAACACGAGAGTAAAAAAGAACGACTACGTATGTGACAAACAGGTGAAGGCGTACGACGCGGACACGCCGCCCTACAACGATCAGGTCCGGTACTTCCTCAAGGAGGGTGACACCGACCTGTTTCGGATAAACGCCAGCACCGGTGACATCTTCCTCCTAAGGCCTCTCGACCGGGAACTCGTATCCGAGTACGTCCTCACTCTCGTCGCCATGGACACAGGTAAGCCAGTTCTTCGTTCTATCACACAGTCAGCGCAGAAAATATTCTCTAAATCAAACAAACAATAACCGGCAATAAATCTCGAGCAAGCCCCTGCTCAATACACTCAGAGAAATATTTGCATGCCACCGAGGTAGCGCTTGCGGCGTGATTCGCTATTTCGTCACTGCGCGCTGTGCCGAAAGAAGGTTGACGCAGCCCGACAACTGACAAGCGACAAGCGATCAAGAGCCGCACTCCTTACAGCCTCAATAAAGCGAGATAAGAAGCACCGATAAGAAAAGGCGCGGAGGAGTAAGCCACGTCTCGTTAGCCTTTTGTCCGCGTGTATAATACAGCATCAGGTCTGCGAGAGGCCTCAAAGCGATTTTCTTTTCTCTCTCGCTCGCGCTTTTTGTCAATCGATCGCGCGATTTATTTCGCCTCGACCACCACCACTAGCGACACCGCGGGAATGTGTAGCGGCGCTTTCTAAATCCACGCTGCATTGTACACTCGGTTAATCGGATTTTTTTTTCGGGAATATTTTGAATGCCATGGTTTTTTGTCGCGAACGCTTTGTGATTGGCCAGTTAACGCGTTTCACGCTGTCCGGGACACTTCCGTTGTGTGGCTCGATAGACTTCAGTAGGTCGCGGTTCAACTGACCTTTTTTTTTCTTTGAATTCTCTTATCGAGCCCAGACTATCGGCAAAGTCGAGCTTGCAGGACACAGACCGGTAGGAATCTGGTGGAAAGCAAGCCTAATTCGATGAATAATTTATCGACGATTACGCGGATAACGAGTTATACACCAGACTATACCGACCTGTTTGATACCTCTCATCGTGGTCGTCCGCGTCTACTCCGCCTTGCTCTTCATTCGCTTCATCATCACTATATACTGAGATTATAGTTTGTCAACGACACGCATTTAGAAGTGTATATTCAGGGTGATTCCAGTACGACGCGTTATTATGCTTGAAAAAAAAACGGAGAAATAGGCAAAACGAAGCGCGCATTCGTCTCCTGAGCAATAAATACTTCACACTTCAAATAACGCAATCCCTCAGCTCGCTTATACGTCGACTCCGAGAATCCTCCCACCGCGCGTGTGTGTCTCTCCGCTCATACAAGCTCTTGTTCGTCTTTCTCTCTCTCTTTCGGTCCCAGCTCGTAAATCTCTCTCCCTCACAAAGTGTATACGCCAGAGACGCTTCGCGCAGGTCTTGTCGAACTTCAAATTGAACACGTTGTCCTTCACGCGAATCTTCCCGCGAAGACGATCAGGACCCGCAGGTGTAGGTCGAGGACCGAGTGACACTTGAACTCGGGATCGTAAGTACGTTCGGATACCCGTTATACGTACGACGGGGTTCCGCTAATTACTCGCGATGACTGGGAGGAACTTTACGAATCCTTCGTTTTCTAATTGCTTGCTCGAGAATGTCTAGACAGGTAGAAGTCTTGCATATTTGTGTGTACCGTATATAGACACACGTGCGGCGATTGATCGACGGAAAATATTCGTCGTGATATGGATCGAAAAGTATGCATATACACTGAGCTCTTTGTCCTTTATTACTGGTAGCTCGATTCTTTTGAAACTTCATAATACACAACAGGTTCGCGTGTATGAAAGGCCGACCGTATAAGATAAAATCGGCACCGCGCGACATTTGAAGTTTCGCTGCGTAACGTTCTAGCTGACGCTTCTTCAATAGTGTGTAGGTTATACATAAATACTTATGCAAATCAGGAGCATATATAGCTATATAATAATCTTGCCGAATTTCACGAAAGCAGCATACATCGCGCTCACAATAGCTCCTTGATTGGCAGCACATGTATAATATTCTCGCAATCAATCGGGGTAATCCTCGGGCGGCGGAATTCCTCGAAGAATAATACGAGAACACAGTATGTATCGGTCGCCGCCGCCGCCGCCGCCGCGAGGTTTGATGCACAGATAATCCTCCGCGTGTTCTCCTCCTTTTTCTCTCTCTCTCTCTCTCTCTCTCTCTCTCTCTCTTGCAGGAGCAGCGCGCAGCTCACGTGCAAGTCACTCGAGGGAGCCTTATTTCTCTCCCCGGCTTATATAAGCCTCCATCTCTTTCTCCGGTCTGCTATTCCACATTTATCCGGCGCAGCGCAACCCATGTGTGTGTGTGTGTGTGTGTGTGTGAGAGAGTATCTCCATCTCCTTTCTATCTCCGATCTTCGCGTATTCCCTCTCTCACACTTGCATCAGCCGCTCCTTCTGCTCTCTCTCTCTCTCTCTCTCTCTCTACTCCTTCGTCCTGTGTATAGTGTAGCTATATAGGTATATATACCTATACGTACAGGGACGGCTGTCCCGTGTTTCATACTTTATGCCTCGCCCATACTTTATGGCCATGGCTCGCCTCGGTATTTTGTAGAGGGAGAGAGAGAGAGAGAGAGGAGAGGAAGCCCTTCGATCATGCGTGTGCTGCTGCACGCTGCCTCTTTGGTTCCCTTAATTTTTGGCGCCTCTCTTGCACCCGTACGCTCTCATACGTGTGTGTGTGTGTGTGTGTCTTTGTGAGGAGACTATTATTTTTTTCGAGGATTTTCTGAATATTCATGCGGCGATCGGCGTAAAAATCGAATTTTATAATACACCGCCGAAAATCCGTAATTAAACGCTTAATTACCAGCGTAACCGCCGACGCCAAAAAGTCAATTCCACAGCGCGGCTTAAGCCAAAGGCTCTTTCTATATACGCACCTTTCTATATACGTTATATGCGTGTGTGTGTGTGTGTGTGTAAAAAAGAAGCAACGAAAGCAAAGCCATCCCTCAGCCGCTCAATAATCCCGTCTCTCTCTCTCTCTCTCTCTCTCTCTTTCTCCCATACACAATATAACGCGAGATGCCTATACACACGAGTCTCTCTCTCGTGTGCACGCTTTAACCATTTCATTATTAACGCAATTCACGTTTGCGCAAATCATAAATCTCGCGCACTTAAAGCGAGAGACTTGCCGCTGCTGCTGCCGCCGCCTGCTTTTCGCGTAATCGTCGCGATCCGTAAAGCAAAAAACGAGTCCGCAAAAAGAAGAAACTGCACACTGTAAGGGTGTGTGCGTGAGACGTGGGATGAAAGGACTCTATATACATGTATATGTGTGTGTGTGTGTGTCTGAATATTCTCGCTATGGAGAGACAAAGTGGACTCGGAGCACAGAGGACCGTCTAATGGGCCACTCGTGCGACAAATCTCTCGGCGCGAGCTCTTTTCAAAGCCTTTGCGCATACAGCTACTCCTTATTAATATCGTTATTGTTGTTATTAATGCGAGGGACGGTATATACAGTCGTGCGTGTAGATTTATCGCGCACTCGAAATTCGTTTCTTTTTTCTCCCCGCTTATATTATGCGTTCGCGTATACAGCTCACTCTCGGTTTTTTATCAAACGCAGGGTTATAGAGACACATACACACACACACACACACACGGTATATAGGTATATGTGTATATGTATAGTTGAGACGTCGCCGGGATTTCCGCGCGAGAAAACGTTTTGATCGCGCGCGTTTGCTTATATTGATATTGTTAGTCCGAGTTATTAATGGCTCACGCGCGGACACACAGCCATGCGTATATAATACATAAATCCCCGGGATTTATCGTCGAGATTCTGGTTCCGAGAGCTTTTTTTTCCCTCATCCGTATACGCACGGATTATGCAATCGAAGTTCCCTTCTTTGCTACACACACGCATATATATACATACACGAAGTAGGTATACAAAGAAAAGACGATCTACTCTCTGTCCAACCGCAATTACAAGTGTATACGGAGTGATTAATGCGAGTTATTTTTTTTAAACGCTCTAAGCTCTCTCTTTGAAAAATAAAAATAAGAAACTTTTGCGCTGCGAAGCTTCGATAAAAATCGAGAGAGAGAGAGAGAGAGAGAGAGAGAGCTGGCAGCGCTCCAATTTAAAGCATCGCACGATATTCAAATTCGCCACCGGCGGGGACCTATACGCTCGGCTCTCTCTTGGATAAGACTGATCCGGATTTTTTCGCTAATAAGTGCCCACGACGAGGAGATTCGCCTCGAGGACATATCGAGAGCAGCAGCCGAGAATTACAAGCCAAGAGCGCGATTATGATAATCGACGCGCGACTCTCGAGCTTATGCGATTATCCGCGGCATCGCTGGCTATACACGTATGTATATGTATATTCGGAGGAATTTTCATGTATGGTAATAAAGGGATTTTAATAGTTTTAAATCGGAGTATTAGAGAACGTCGTGTTATTTAATTGCGGAAGTCTGTTATAACAAAGACGGATGATAATCGATGATTCCTCCGAATGCGCTGATTAAGTTCGAGAGGGAGACACACGCGTATACGCAAGGAAAAATCGTCGCGAATGACACAGCGCGTCGGATATAATCAATTCCAAAAGAGCCTCTCCTTTCAATTTGTATCCTTCGCGCGAGCTTGTGTGTCTGTGTGCGAGAGGAAGAGGGGAATAGAGAGAGAGAGAGAGAGAGAGAGAAAGAAATAAATACCTCCGTGAGGCTCCTCGAAGGATAGCTCGAGGGATCGGCTAGAGATGCGAAGAAGCTTATATTATTGTCGCTGAGCCATATATACAAAAACAGTTAAAAAAACGGTACCAAATTCAGTGGACCGTTTTCTTCTCTCGAAACGAAATTATCGACGCATACAGCGGAGAGAATGTCTCTAACGGACTATACGTCTAAACAAATACTTTCGAAAACTGCACACACTTGCTATAAACGCTGCAGAGATCGAAGCTATGAGTACAAAGGGATATGGAAATGCTCGTAAACGGCGCGAGCAAGTAAAAACGAGGAAATATGAAAAGTCGTATAAAGCGAAAGCCGCCGCGCGGTTGTAAAGAAAACGACAAAGACTCTCTTCTGTGCGGCTGTAACAGCCCCAGCAGCCCCAAGGGAAATATTAAATATGGACGAGTCGCGCGCAAGACAGCAGAGGAAGCTCGATGTAATAATATGAATGAATTAGCGCTCGATATAGTCTCGCTCGATCGCGAGATACAATCTAATAAAGTCAATCTAGTCTAGTGTATATATATGCGAGCGGCGGACATCACGGGAAAGATAGAAAAAAAGAAGTGACCGCAAGAGGAGGAAGAGGAAACATTAAGCGCGCGCGAGAACACTGATCTGTAGTATAGTAGTAGTATACGAGAGAAAATATCGAAGAAGCGAGGAGTGTGTAGCTGCATCAGTAGTGTAGACTAGTAATATAAGAGAGACGAGAGACGGAGAAAGAGAGAGAGAGAGAGAGACAAATAGAAAGCGAAGGAAGAAGAAGGAGAAGAAGAAGACGGATAAAGGGCAGAGAGGAAGGCAGATAACTTTTAAACTCGCCAGTTCTCTCTCTCTCTCTCTCTCTCTCTCTCGGACACATCGGACAATGGCGACGCGAGCCTGACAGCACAAGGTCGAGAGTCTACCTATACTCGTCTCTCTCTCTTTCTCGGACGATTACGGGCGCTCTTTTCTGACCCCCGCCAGTTTGCATATTTCAATTCGCGGAATGCTGATTCCGATGCCTTCGGCGGCGGCGGCGCGCGACGCGATGTTGATTGATTGCCCCGGAATGAGTGCGAGGGAAAAACGCTTTTTCTTTTCAACCAACAAGAGAGAGAGGTGTGTGCGGAGGTAGAGTATCCTTGCTATGCGCAGCGACTTTTATTGCACTGTGGGATGCATGGGAATGCGCGAGAGCGAGGGGAGGTTGCGCGCGGGTTATTTTTGGATCGCGCGGCGTTTACTCAATTGATAAAAAAGTCATTCTAATTAGACGCGTATAATTAGCGTGCTGTAGTATCGTTGGAAAGTTTATACACAGTTTTAGAGTTTTAATCCTGCTGTAATGTGTGTTCGCGGAGTATACCTGTTGGACACTGATTTACACCTCTTTATAGGAAAAATACGGGAGCCGTATAATACATCCGTCAAGTTTTAAAAATAGCTATGCTGTACATCGTGTCCCTATGCTTGCGAGCAAACGTCGAATAAAGACTTTAACGTCCGGTCGTTGTACCAACTTTATCCGCTAATTACACACACGCACATACACACACACACACAAGCTTGGAACGATGATTAAAAAAAAAAAAAAACGATTCTGTCAACAGGTTCGCCGCCATTGACCGGCTCAGGAATCGTACGCGTCGTCGTGCTGGACGTGAACGACCACAGTCCGGAGTTCAACCGCCAGGAGTACCGAGCTTCGGTCACGGAGAACCTGCCGGCCGGTGCCTGGGTCGCTAATCCTCTGGCCAGCGACAAGGACGAGGGACTCAACGCCAGAATCCGGTAAGACGATCTTTTCTCCCTCATCTCTACATCTTTTCTTGTTTTCTTTTTTGCTTCGCTTTCTCTCGGAGATGAGCGACTTAACGTCGCGGAATTCGATCCCGGGAATTTTCGGGGGATTATCTTGTCTCTTTCTCTCGCCAGAGAGAAGGGCACCATAATCGATTTTTCTGGGGATGTGGATTATGCAAATATTGCGTAAACACGTATGACAACGACGACTGAGCTTTGAATCCGCTCAACAGATACAGTCTACTTGGTGACAAGGCCGAGAGGTTCCACGTGAACTCGAGCACCGGTGAGATCGTCACTCTGGAAAGACTGGACCGTGAACAAACGGCTGTCTATCATCTGACCCTGGTTGCACAGGATTCCAGTCCTACGGAACCAAAGGCTGCTGCTGTTAACCTTACCATTACCGTTACCGATCTCAATGACAATGCGCCCAGGTTCGCTAGTCCGAGATACACCGCTTATGTGCCTGACTCGACCGGAAAAGGTATGTGTTCTTCTCTATACTTGACTGTTTGAAATTAAAGCTTCATCCATTTAATCATCGTGTATACCTATTCAGGCGACTTCGTCTTTGGAGCCAAGGCAACGGACGACGACGACGGCGACAACTCGCGCATCGTCTACCGGCTTCACGGCAAAGACTCTCATCGGTTCGCGGTTGATCCGCACAGTGGTGTGATCCGAGCCCTGGAGAAGCTTGCAAGTGGAGGCCGGAGTATGTATCAGCTGCAGATCGAAGCCTCCGACTCCGGTGTTGAACCCCGATCGGTTTCGGCAGACCTGGTGGTTCACCTTTGGGAACGACAGCTGTTCCCCAGTTTCAGACCGACCACCGCCACGAGGTTCACTCTCATAGAGGATGTGCCCGAGGGTAGGGTTATCACGACCCTTACTGCTACCACGCCGAAAGAGGGACCGGCTAGTGACCTGGTTTTCGGAATGGCTGGGGGTAACGTCGGAGAGGCGCTGAGGATCGAACCGCATACCGGAGAGGTGAGACTCTTGTTCAATTTAATAAAAAGTCGAGTTAGTGCGTCGTTGAAGTGAGAAATCTAATATCACGGATGATGTGTACAGGTCGTCATCGCGTCCGGATTCGACTACGAGACGGCACCGCACTACGAGGCCTGGGTCGAGGTTCGCGATTCCGGCGAGCCATCGCTTCGTAGCGTCATTCAGCTTCTAGTCAACGTGACCGACGCCAACGATAACGCGCCTGTCATGGATTCCGCCGTGTACAACGCCTCCGTTCCCGAGGAAGAGTATCCTCCGCTATTCGTCACCAAGATTTCGGCGAAGGATGCTGACTCCGGTAGCAACGGGGAGGTCACTTATCACCTGATGAACGACTTTGACGAGACCTTTGTTATCGATGAGGACAGTGGGGAGATCAGTACAAATGCCAAATTGGATCGAGAAGAGGTGAGGCTTTGTGATATTATCTTATGTAATTCGTAACGTCGAGCATTTGGTAACCTGACTTCTTCTTTTCAGATATCTTCCTACGAGCTGATAGTGGAAGCACGCGATCGGGGCACGCCGCAGCTTACAGGTACCGCAACGGTTCTGGTCACGGTCCTGGACAAGAACGACAACCCGCCACGTTTCACGAGGCTATTCAGCGTCAACGTCACCGAGAACTCGGAGATCGGCGCGTTCGTTATCCGCATCACGAGCAGCGACCAGGACATCGGTGCCAACGCTAACGTCAGCTACAGCTTTACTGGTAACCCCAGCAACAAGTTCGCCATTGATCCTCTCAGTGGTAATGTTACTGTTGCTGGTCACCTGGACCGCGAAGTCCAGGACGAGTACCTTCTCAAGGTAACTGTAGGCGATGGTGCTTGGGGTGCGGAGACACCGCTGACCATCACCATCCAAGACCAGAACGACAATCCTCCGGAATTCGAGGAGGAGACCTACCACTTCCACTTCCCAGAGCTGCAGGGCAGAATGGCGCACGTGGGCCAGGTCGTCGCTACCGACCGCGACAAGCAGGGTCCAAACTCCGTCATCTCGTACAGTCCGCTGCAGCCGTCCGATCTGTTCACCGTTGATCCTGCCACAGGAGACATATTCAGCAAGAGGACCCTGCGCTACAAGCACACCAAGAGACCAACCTCGCCCGAGAACGTGTACTCGCTGTACGTCGTAGCAACGGATAACGGAAAGCCACCACTGTCCTCGAAGACGCTGGTCTACGTGAGCATCGTTGACGCCAACAACCACGCGCCCAGGTTCGAACAGCGTGCTTACCTCTACCCGGTACCTGAGGGCTACCCTACCAACAAGAAGATAGCCCAGGTACACGCCACAGACGATGAAGACTTTGGTGTGAACGCGGAGATCGAGTACGCGGTCACAGCTGGCAACGGCAGCGACTACTTCTACGTCGAGCCTAAGTCCGGCTGGCTGTACGTCAAGAAGAGCCTGTCCGAGTACCGTATCGGCAGTGCATTCTCGCTCAAGATCCGAGCTACCGACAAGGGAGTGCCTCCGCAGAGCGACGAGGTCTGGGCCACTTTGGTCGTCACCGGAGAGAATCGTCACGCGCCGACTTTCGTCGCTGTCAGCTACCAGGTGAGAGTGCCAGAGAACGAGCCTGTGAACACCACGATCCTGACTGTCAACGCCATTGACTCAGACGACGGGCCAAACGGTATGGTCAGGTACGAGATCTCGGCCGGCAACGAGCGCCACGAGTTCTCCATTCACCCTATCACCGGAGCAGTGACGATCCTCGAGGCTCTGGACTACGACACCGTTCAGGAGTACAGGCTCAACATAACTGCAAGAGATCTTGGCTTCGAGTCGAAGCACGCCATCGCTACGCTCACCGTCAACGTGTCTGACATCAACGACAACCCGCCGACGTTCAACCAGAGTTTGTACGAGGCCTACCTACCAGAGAACTCGCCTGCCCAGCACTTTGTCTTCAAGGTCGTGGCCAAGGATATCGATTCTCCCAAGTACGCCGTTATTCAGTACAGGATTCTGGGCGGTACCGGTAAGGAGCACTTCCAGATTGAGCAGAACACCGGCATCATCAAGTCGAAGATCAGTTTTGACTACGAGGAAGCCAACGAGTACACTTTGGACATCGTTGCCGCCAATCCGGACACGAATCCTCCCATGCTTGGCTTCACTACCGTGCTCGTGCACATCACGGGTGTCAACGAGTTCTATCCTAAGTTCATCCAACCGGTCTTCCACATGGACGTTTCCGAGAGTGCGGAGGTTGGAACTTCCGTGGGACTGGTCCAAGCTACCGATCAGGACGCGGGCGTCGATGGAAAGGTGTTCTACCTCTTCGTCGGCTCATCGAACGATCGAGGATTCTCCATTGGGCCCGAGACCGGAATCATCAGTGTGTCCAGAAGGTAAGTCCACTTTTATCCAGACATTCAGAGTGAATTTTAATTTTACAAATATCTGTAACGTGCATTCGGTCATTCTCTAGGCTGGATCGAGAAACACAAAACCGCGCCATCCTAACGGTAATGGCAAAGAACACGGGTGGCATCCGTGGCAACGACACCGACGAGGCTCAGGTCATCATTTCCATCCAGGACGGTAACGATCCGCCCGAGTTCCTGCAGACACTCTACGAAGCCAACGTCTCGGAGGGCGAAAGTGTGGGCTCGCGAATCGTAACTGTTCGTGCGATCGACAAGGACGTACGCCCGCAGAACAACCAGTTCTCCTACTCGATAATCGGCGGCAACGTGGGTCAGGCCTTCAAGGTCGATCCACAGTCCGGCGACATCGAGACCGCCAAGCTCCTTGACAGGGAGTCCGTTCCCAGCTACGAACTGATCATTGGCGCGATCGATACCGGCAGTCCACCTCAGACCGGAAGCGCCACTGTGAAGATAGAGCTGCTGGATGTCAACGATAATGGACCTGTCTTCGATCCCAGTGAAGTAATCGGTTACGTCAGCGAGAACGAACCTGCTGGCACCAGTATCATGACCCTCAGTGCTACCGATCCAGATCTACCACCCAACGGAGCACCATTCTCCTACAGACTGATCGGTGGAAAGCAGATGGATCTCGTCAGCTTAGAGAAACACTCAGGAATACTCAAGACCACCAGGAGTTTGGACAGAGAAATCGCGCCTCAACTCGATCTCTTGGTAAGTCTCGTTCACTTCATCGAAGAAGACACCCTAATTTTTCCAAACCCTAGCATTAACGATATTAGAAAATAATACCTTGCTCCCATCATTGTCACGTCAACCTTTACTAACTAAAACGAAATAAAAAAAATACAGGTCGAGGTAGAGGACTCAGGCTCACCACGTCAGTCCAGCGAGCACGCGATCACGGTCTACGTGCTCGACCAGAACGACAGCCCATCGAGTCCGCGCTCGGTCCACGTGATGGTGAACTCGTTCAACGGTCAGACGCCTCTGGGCAAGATTGCCGACGTCCACCCCAACGACCCTGACACCAGTGGAGACTACAACTGCAGGATAATCCAGGCTGGCTCAGCTAGCGGCGTCCTCGGCATCCCTGCCGCTTGCGATTTGCATGCCGCCAGGATCATGCCAGGTTGGTAGTGCGACGATCGTAAATAACACGCCGAAAATTGCCGGAGAAAAAGAGAGAGAGATCGCTCCTATTAATTATTCATTCGCGTGCGCGTGTCTCGTATCGAAGGGGGGGGGGGGGGGGGNTATCATAGTTGTTCCTCGAGGCGACGTGCTTACGGTGGCTTCTCGTTTTTTGTCGGCGATTTTCGTGTTTTATGCGCCGGTTTGCATAATTCCACTTAATTCGCGCGCGCAAGCCTTCGGAAATTCAAATTCGTTTTTCACACCGAAATTCCGGATGCGAAAAATAAATGATTTATTCCCGCTCGTTATAAGCGTCTCTCGGCGATCGGACAATATGTATATGGAATAAGTGTATGCAATTAATCCTCTTCTGGTCGACAGGTATCGGTTACTCCCTCAGCGTGTCTGGCAACGACGGTCGACATCCGGACGTCGTGTCCAAGGTCACTGTTGAGTTCGCCACCTTCTCCAATGCCACGGTGGAGAACAGCATCACGATGCAGATATCTCGAGTGAAAGCTGCCGATTTTCTGAGCAAGTACTATCGAGCTCTGCTGGAGCTGCTGCAAGAAGAGCTGGAGATCGGCGACACGCTGAGCATATTCAGCGTCGACGAGAAGGAGAACCACATCGAAGTGTACATGGTGATATCCTCGCCACAGGGCTACCGCACCAGGCAGGAAGTCAAGGATTTCCTGCAGAAGAGACGCAGACAGATCGAGAATCTGATCGAAGGCTCGCAGCTGACTATCGGTTATTCGCCGTGTAAGAACGATGCTTGCGATAACGGAGGCGTCTGTAGCGATCAAGTTGTGGTTTACGAGAACGCGAGGATCACCGACAGTCCGAGTCTGATTTTGACTTCGCCGAAGGTCGTGCACGAGATGGTCTGCAAGTGTCGCGATGGATTTACCGGAGAGCGATGCGAGAAGAAGCAGGACCCCTGTGCTCCCAATCCTTGTCAATCTGTAAGTCCACTTTCGTTTTTTGCAATCTTTCGATTCGATTATCACTTTACTGGAACGTACTTCCTAAATCGAGTTTCAAAATTTTCAGGGTGGTCAGTGTCGCCGCATGGGCTTCGACTTCCACTGCAGCTGTCCGGCTGACCGCGAGGGTCGTCTCTGTGAACTGGAACGTGGTGACGCCTGTGCCAGCAGTCCGTGTCGTAACGGAGGCAGCTGTAAGGAGAGTCCCGATGGCTCAAGCTTCTTCTGCCTCTGTCGCGCTGGATACCGAGGCAACCACTGCGAGGTGCTCACCGACTCCTGTAGACCTAATCCGTGCCTGCACGGAGGACTGTGCGTGGGAGAGAAACCTGGGTAATTATCGCTAGCACGATTTCCCAATATAATTTATAATCTAATCTGAAAAATAATCAAATGGAAATAACGCTGATATTTTCCACAGATACCGTTGCAGTTGTCCCGAGGGCCGTTACGGCCGACACTGCGAGCGCTCGACATTCGGATTCGACGAACTCTCTTACATGACTTTCCCTGCCCTCGACTCCAACACCAACGACATCACCATCGTCTTCGCTACCACCAAACCCAACGCTTTGCTTCTCTACAACTACGGGCCTCAAAGCGGCGGACGCTCCGACTTTGTCGTTCTGGAGCTCGTCGAGGGTAGACTAGTGTTCTCGTGTGGTGGTGCCAGGAGTGCCATCACCTCTTTGACCATCAAATCCGAGAGGTCTCTGGCTGATGGAGGCTGGAGGAAAGTGACCGCGACCAGGAACGGAAGAGTCGTATCGTTGAGCGTCTCGAGATGTAAAGAACACGGTGACGTGTGCGATGAGTGCAGACCTGGCGATGCCACCTGCTACGTCGATGACGTTGGCCCTATTGGGTAAGTCGATTTGCCAGTGATTGATAAATTTGAAAGAGTTTAGGTTTCATTTTAACAAAATTCATCGTATCTTTCAGAACATTGAACTTCAACAACAATCCTCTGATACTCGGCGGTCTGCTGAACTCCGACCCGGTACTCGAGCGTCCCGGCCAGTTGCATTCAGACGACTTTGTCGGCTGCATGCACTCTGTCTCTATAAACGGCCGAGGACTTAACCTCACCAGTCCCTTGTCATCTCGGGGAGTTAAGCCAACGTGTCCCAGGTCGGAGAATGGTCCCTGCTCCCGGTCCACTGCCAGGGAGAGAGACAACCTCTGCAGACACGGCACCTGCTACGACAAGTGGAACAAGCCGGCCTGTCAGTGTGGCAGGATCACCGCTCCCAACTGCCAGGGTGCACTCGAGTCGGTCAATCTTAGCGAGGGCGGTTATATCGAATACAAGGTAGGAGTCATTGGTCACTTCCTTCAATTTTTCCATCTCTTGTTAAAATTCGTTGATGTTAATTAATTCAATTTGTTTCGAACAGATCTCCGAGAAGCACCGAAGGATGCAGCTGCTGGAATACCTCTACGGCGGCACGACTCTCTGGCACGGTGGCCTCTCGTCCCACCACACCGAGGAGAACCTCGTGCCACTAATTCCCGCCGCGACCCCGGCCAAGAGCATCCACCTGATGTTCCGCACAGTGAAACCCGACGGCGTGCTCGTTTACGCCGCCAGCAACAAGCACTTCACCTCCGTCGAGCTGCGCAACGGCCAGATCAGCTACTCGTCCCTGCTGAGCTCGCCCGTCAACATGAGCGGCTCGGTGGAGAACAGCCTGGCCGATGGCCGCTGGCACAATCTGACTCTTCACGCCCACGCCAGAGGTCTGAAGCTTTACATCGACGGTACTCTCACCGGCGACGAGCTCGACTCCGCTGGCGTACACGATTTCCTCGACCCTTACCTCACTCTGCTTACCATCGGTGGAGTCAGACGCGATCAGTACCTCGCCCACGACGGCCTCCCCAGAGCCTTCGAAGGCTGTATGGCCAACTTCACCATCAACGGTGAAGCCCAGCCTTTCAACGGCTCTGGTTCCATCTTCCGTGACGTACTCTTCTACGGCAAGGTGCACCTTGGTTGCCGCGGTCCTATCGGCATCACGGCGGCCACGGCGGCCGACCCCCTTAGCGTTGGCATCACCCTGGTCATCGTCTTCTTTATCATCCTCCTGGTAGCCATCCTCGCCAGTTTCGTCATCTTCCGTCTGCGCCGGCAGAACAAGGAGAAGTCCGCTAGCACCGTAGTCAACAAGAACACCAATGCCATTATCACCGGCAACAGCCTGGTCGGCGGACCCCAGTCCGACAACCTCATGTCCCGCCACGAGAACACCTACATCTCTGACGGCTCGGACCTTCGCAACATGGGCCATCTTGGTCCCGAGCTTCTCTCCAAGAAGTACAAGGAACGAGAAATGAACGGCAGCTCCGTCGCCGCGGCAGCTGTCGCAAACGAGCACCAACGGCCCCAGAGGCCTGACATAATCGAGCGCGAGATCAGCAAATCACCGCCTATCCGGGACGAGCACCCGCCGCTGCCTCCGCCTAATCACTCGCACGAACACAGCCAAGAGCCTGATATGCCCGAGCACTACGACCTCGAGAACGCCAGCTCTATCGCGCCCAGTGACATCGATATCGTCTACCACTACAAGGGCTACCGGGACGGTATGCGCAAGTACAAGGCCACCCCGCCGCCTATCGCCGGCTACGGTAATCACCACAAGCACGCGAACCAGCAGCACCGACACGCCGCCGGTTTCCCTACCCGGGCTATGGCTCCGCCTTCGGTCGGCCAGCCCCAAGGCTCCGCGCCGAAGCTCCTGCAGAGCACACCGCTCGCCAGGCTCTCACCCAGCAGCGAGCTCTCGGCCCAGCAGCCACGTATCCTCACGCTCCACGATATTAGCGGCAAACCCCTGCAAAGCGCTCTCCTTGCCACGACCTCATCCTCGGGTGGTGTCGGCAAGGACGCCATGAACTCCAACAGCGAGCGCAGCCTCAACTCGCCCATCATGAGTCAGCTGTCTGGCTCCACGGCCAGCCGTAAGGTCCAGCAGTCGGCCGCCGAGGCTGCCGGTAACGGAGTGTCCTCCGGACCCATGGGCCTCACCGCCGAGGAGATCGAGCGGCTCAACTCTCGACCACGTACCTCCAGTCTCGTCTCGACCCTTGACGCCGTCAGCTCGTCCAGCGAAGCTCGCGGCCCTGGGCCACTGGCCCATCTTCACAGGCCTCCGGCCGAGCGACTCAAGCGACGGAACTCCTCGACCACCGACGAGAGTGGAAACGATAGCTTCACCTGCTCCGAGATCGAGTACGACAACAACTCGATGGTTGGCGACAAACGCTCGGACGACCACATCTACAGCAAACCCGAGAACGAGGTGGTGGCTCGCAGCGGCGAGAGTCCCCAGTCGAGCAAACCACCCTTGCCACCCAACATCAACTACGACGGCTTCGACAGCTCGTTCCGAGGTTCGCTAAGCACCCTTGTCGCATCGGACGACGACATGTCCACGCACATGGGCGGCTTGTATCGACCGAACGAGTCGTCGCCTAATACAGCCCTCAGCTGGGACTACCTCCTCAACTGGGGACCGAATTTTGAAAGCCTCGTCGGCGTGTTCATCGACATAGCCGAGCTGCCCGATGGCACCAGTCGCGTGCCCAGTACTCTGAGGCTGCCCTGCAACAATATCGCCAAACCTTCCGAGGAATACGTCTGAGTGATCTTGCCATTTTTTTTTTAACTTTATCAATGTATATGCGTTATTGAACCGCGGTAGTTTGAAAATTTCGCGGGACACCTTGTATCAGGGTGCGCCCGACGAACGTTGTACAGTCATTATCGATTTATCTATTTTGTTTTTATTGTAAAGCCATGGTGCAATGTTCTTGAACACACGCAAGCGTACTTATCGATCGTTAGATTTTTAAGTTTTAGCATTTAAGAGCATCGTTGTAAATTATGCGGATCCGGTGCATTTCGAATAAATTTATATATTTATATGTGTAATTATATTCTATATATTAAATATCGTGCCTTCCAGTGTAACGTTAAAAGTCTGTTGATAGTTTAGGGAAATCGAGAGCACAGCGTTTTTTAATTTTATGCGTGATTATTTATGAACTATTTGAAATTCAAGCCATATTTTGTACTTGCGTATGTTATATAATATAGACGTGTAGAGTATTGTGAAAGAACCTTCGTTCGAAATGCCAGACTGATCTTTTAAATGTATAACGAATATAATATTGCCATTGATCGCGTCGATGGTTTTCTTTCTCGCGAGACGCCTTGTAAATTATTCTATTTGTTACATTTGTAAATAGCGATAGTTCTCGCGAGAAAGGATGTTGTACAAAAATAAGTGCGAGAGACGCAATCTAATGTTATAGGTTTACTATTTACTATATTTGTAATAAAGAATAAAATGTAAAAATTATGCTATGCTTTTGTTTTTATATCACCTATTATAATTTTAGTTATAAAGCATGAGCGGCCAAAGCAGCAGTCCAAACGAGGCAAGTTTAGCATTGGTAGCGCATCACTACTTATATCTAGACTCGAAGTGCATATTGTTATGAGGAAAATGAAAAAGTGTTGATGCGCCACTTATTTTCACCTGCCCGAGACACAGAGAGTTTAGGCGGTAACGAAAGGGCTCGCAAAAAGTCAGTCGAAAAATGCTCGCATATTAGTCGAAAGAATAAATTAGTCATTTTTTGCTCGAATTTAATGATTTACAAAAAAGTATGTACAAAATTTTTTTGCTTTTTCACAAAAATGGCTACTTGACCATCACAGCAGTCGAGCCGCATAAGAGCCTAACCCAATCACCCATGCGCCAACCTGTGTCTTAGAGCTGAGCCAGTTAATGCACAATTTCTTAGCCACTCCAAGCTCAGCACATGCATTGCTTACGAAGCCATTTTTCCATTGCAGCTTCTGCTCCTGTCCTGATATTTTTAGCTTCAAGAAGCTGCTTCAGCCTAACCACGATACACATACTCAAACCGAATCATCGAACGATCGAAATCATCAAAAGCCTGCTACTACATCAACCTTAATAGGACTTCCAAGGTTGTCACTATATAGCTTCGTTCTAATTAGCCAATCTCAAATCTGTTAAGGCTTTACCGATAACAAAAATCTCGATCCCGGGTGCACAATGTTTGCCTTCGTTTTACTCGCGTCAGCCACTAATCTCAGCTGGCTCTCAGTAGCCAATTTTTGAACTTGATTCATGCTTTAATTTGTTCAGTTACTTATATTGAATTTTCTCGGGAAAGAATAAGTAGAAAATAACGATATTTATACAGAAAGTAGTTCTCATCAGCCTGATGCTTGAAACGTTAGCGTTAAGAAAAGCTTGCCTGCAGAAATCGATAGAATTGAAGGACAAAATCATCATCGAGCAGTATCCGCAGCTATGGACCTATTATCAAGATTGTGTTGAACAAATTAATACAAGACAAAATCTATTAGGTTAATCCACACCTGCACATTGTTCGTAATAATTCACTACGTCGAATTCAAGCAGGTGCCGCGTATGCAAAAGACATACGTAGAGCTTTCGAGTGCGCCGAACTCTACCATCAATCTGCACTAGAACAAGAGGACGCGATGAACGAAGCTGTACATAATATTTTGCCTTGGCAGGTTGTGAGGAAAGTGGCTCGTTACGCGGTTAGCTGCGAAGAATGCGAATTGGAAAAAATTGTAAAGAGCCACAGTGGCTCAGGCGACTGATGGGATAGTAACTCTAAGGTTTCGTTGTTGTTGTTGTTATACTGAAATTATTAAAATTACATGTATACATGCACAACAAATTTATACTTTTGAAAGCAATCTCGAAAAACTATTTATGACGAATTTGTACGTTTTTTTAACTTACATCGAAATAGTATATTTATGCACCAAGGGAGCAAAAATCATCGACAGCAAAAACCTTCGGCTCGGGCGTTAATCTACGCGAGTTCTGGGCTGTCCATTTTTGATACATTAGTGCATCCGATATTTTATACCACGGTAGGCCTTAAATAAACGTTTAGCTCCTAGCGCACAGGGAGATAAGCGTTGATTTAAGTCCTACTGTGGTATAAAATCATATAAAATTAAACTGGGACTCGATTCCATGCTTTTAAACTCTTATTTCTCAAATCTCATTATATAACTATCTTTTCATATAGTCCCACCTATCCTTAATCCTTAATATTAATTGAGCAAGCGATTGTATCGAAATATCGACACAAGTGAGAGAGGGATGATATCTCGATCTCGAAGTGATTCTACAGTTGGCTCAATCGAATCTCGAGCGTAAATATAGCTTTTATTGCGAAAGAATTAAAATAAACAAACAAGCGCGCCATGTCTTAGTGTGGAGATTCAAGGGGTCCACCGGGCCTAGAAAGTTGCGTTTTTTTTTGCAAAGAATCAAATGCCGGTGGTTAGAATTGGCTCGCGCTATCAAATCGGCCACAGCAAAGGATTTCAGAGGAATCAGAATTTTTCGGATTTTCGAAATCGGACTGGATGGACTCCTTGGCAGTCGATTCGAGGGGTCTTCCGGGCCAAGAAAGTTGTGCTTTTTTTAGTATCTTCGTATAACTATCGAATTCAAATTTCATCTCACAAAAATAAAAGTATATATCAAAATCCAAAAACAATGACTTACCGCATCAACCCAGAGCCTTCGAAAGCTGTATGGCCAACTTCAACAGAAACGGTCAAGCCCAGCCCTTCAACGGCTCAGTATAAAAAATTGGTTATGATTTTACATATTTTACATATCTAACAACTCATCAATTTGACAATTAAATTATTCGATCGAATTTTTGCATATATTCTATTAAGTATAAACTCACTTTGTTGAACGAAATTTAGAGATTTCTTTGCACAAAAATAGGCTTATAATATATCTGAAAGTTTTCTAATTTTATAGGTACAGTGGCCGGACACAATAACTTTGCATTGCATTGCATTGCGCGCCACAAATGGTTGCCGGTCTTGCTGTCTGGCGGGAATTTCCAGAATTCAAAGTTTCATTTAACGGTGTGTGTACATAGGTCTTAAATGAAGAGTCATAAAGTTGTGGTTTATTAAAATTTTATTTCATATAAATATATGAACGTATAGCCGTGTCGGTTAGGTTGTATAAATGCATAAAAAAAGTTATTAAAAAATGGTTAATATAGTGTCTTTACAATTTGGTCTGCGACAAGGGATTATATGAATAGATTTGTACTATGCTTACAGAATTGTTCATATACAACTGACAGAAGTCACATAGTTACAGTCTTAAATATAATGAGGATATATTGCAGTCTTTTGTATAATTTTTTTTTTCCAATTCATCAATAGTATTTGAACTTTTCTATACACATTAATTGGGGATAAGACTGACTGGATTATAAAATAATAGTACATTACGATACGTGTGACTTAAATAGCCAATTATTGCACGGCGTGTATTGGATAAACGCCGTGCAATAATCGGCTGCTTAGGTCACAAGTATCTTATAGAATTTTATAGCACAACTGCCTAAATCCACCAAGTTATACGCCTATATCCGTGACATAAACAGTTAATTAGTGCACCGTGAAGTTAGGCGATAAACACGGTGCAATAATTGACTATTTAAGTCACGGATAGGCGTGACTTAAACGTGGATTTAGGTGTGCTATAATAGTACATTACGATACAAGTGTCGTATGAGGCACATTCTGGCACAGCGAGGTTAAGCGCCCGAGCGTAGCGAGGGTGCTTACGCCGTGCCGGAAAGTGAACATACGACTCGAGTATCGCACGATATTTTATAGCACTGCTTGGTTAAATTCGCCAAGTCACGCAAATCCGTGGCGTATGCAGTTCTTTCTGGCAACGTGAGGTTAGCGCACGAGCGTAGCGAGTGCGATATACACGGTGCCAGAAAGGGCTACTTACGCCACGGATTTGCGTGACTTAATTGCGAATTTAAGCCACCCAGTGCTATAAAATACCTAAAAAACATAAGATCTAGTATGTATATTGCTACATAAAAAATTTGGACTTGTAATGCCCTATCTTATTTGTCATGAAAGCATGTCTGTCATTAAGAAACTAAACCCTGTATATAAACTCTTAGGCTAAAAACCAGCTAGTTTTTTTTTACTTCAAATGTAAATACTTTGATCAATCATTGTATACAAAGTAAATCTCAAGTTTCACAATCCTACTCTAAATTCATACTGTGCTCATATTCTAATACTATCAAGTTTTTAAATAATATATATAATAACTAACAAGAACTGGTCATGATCATCTTTTGATATTTTGAAAATAGCCTCTACAATTATATAATGATAGATACATTACAAGTAGATGAAATCTTTTAAAATTGATGGTGTATACATAAATGTATGTACTTGGATGTGCATAGTTTGTTTTTAAAAATGTATAATTGTTACTCACAATCAGTTCAGCCATAATTTGAATGCACTGATCATGAACTTATTTAAAGAATACATTTCAATGTAACAAAGGATTTCTTATCCTGCACTATTCTAACTAGTATTTCCTATACTTTAATACAAAACGGTATATAAAAATTATTACTTGTTTCCTTGTACAGGAAGTTACCAGTTGTCCAAAAATTCAAATCCTGTCTTTGGAATTTCAGGATCATGATTTAGCTGCGATGACTGATAACTGCTGTAAGAACTGGGAGTGTCAAGTAGTGCAGCTGATTCAATATCACTGGACTTCAAGTGTCCACCAAAATTGATATTCATCTGATTCTTGTCATTGCCCACCTTGGCAGTCATTCGTAAGCTCTTCTGGGGCACCAGATTTTCCATGTCATCATCGGAGCTGTTCTGCTGTATCTTTAAGAGAGAAGTCTTGTTGATCAATTTGGCAAAGATACCTTCTGAAGCCTCACTGTCAATGCAGCTACTCCGAATCGTACTGCAGTCTTCAGTAGAAAATATTGTATCCGAGTAGTTCTCTGTCTGATAGAAACTAATCTGACTAGAAGGTGGACTGTAGTTGTCTTCCAGAGAGTCGTCATGGTTCCTTATATTACAAGAGTTTGCATAATGAGAGGTATCGGAGATATAGCTAGTCATATTCTTAGTGCTAGTGTCAACGGTTTGGTCCAGGCAATTCAGATTCATCTGCGACTGTGTCATGAAGGAGAACGGAGCTGAATGCTCATCTTTCCAGCGTAGAGTCTGTAAATCAAGCATTAAGATTCATAATCCTGAACAACAAACTACCACTGATACTAGATGAATCAACTCACCGATCCAGTCTCATCGATCATGTACTTCATGCCAGTCTGTATCCTGAGCTTAGGATAGTAATCGGGGAACTCTTTAGAGGAAGGATCGAGTTTTTTGGAGGCATACTTCAGTGCAACCTCGGGCTGGATGATAGTCTCGTCCAGAGCCTGATTACGTTCCTCGAGACTGAGGGTATTCCACAGACCCTCGTAGGCGTCTTTCGTCGCGGCAACATCCTCGCCTATTCTCTTGGCTAGTGGATTGATGCTGTAGAGGTAGTCCTCAGCTATAGCGCTCAGTGTCTTCGCGCTCATCTTGTCTAATCGATTGCACTTTGTGATATCAAATGACACTCATCTACTCGCTTGGAAAGCCTTCATGACGTCGCGATTGAATGTTGTTGTTGGAAGTCGGTAATGATTCTTGGCACGTGTTTTTGTTTAGCACTTGTTTGTTGTTTAATCAAATCATCGCTTTTCGGCGATGTGTGATATGTATATAAATAAGTATATCGCGACGGATGATTGTTGTCTGTACTGTATAGACGCACAGCACAGCACAGTGTGTGACAACACCCTCTCCCCTCCACGCGCAGATGACTCTCGACTGCAGCATCTATGTTTTTCTTTTTTTGGTCGAAAGAGCGGACGACGCGCGTCGTGTGGCGCCACTTAATGGTTGAATAGAGAACTACTACTCTAAAGATTTGAATAGTATCTTTTATCAGTTTTATTTTTGATAATTTGATTTCGTGTCGTTTACTCAAAATATAAGATAAAAGATGTACTTAATTTATATGTTATTTAGTCAAATGTGCAAGTTTTAGAATGAAAATTCTGCTATTTGAAAAATAATGTTCTTATGATAATAATTTTAATTTTAAATGAAACTCAACTTGAGAGACAAAATAAAATTTTTGAGTGTCCATTTAATATTTTGGAAGCACATTCTACTACAGGCAGATAAACAGCAATACACAAAATTATTGTGTTCAGCAAATATATGAATACAAATATTCCAAATTATTACAATTTGGTTGTAACAATACAAAAATAAGAAACCATAAATTTAAAATTCATTTGCGTCGTCTTTATTTTTTACAAATCACATGTATAAAAAAGTCACAGTATATAATAGTTTTAGTTTTAGTCGAATAAATTTCATCAAGTATGTAATTATATAGCTATTACAAGGTCAACCTTGATTTCCAGGGCAACAAGGTCCAGTAGGACAACACGGCGCTCCGATCGGCTTGTTCGCCGATATCGCGATCAGTTTTCTCGACATTTTTTCAGCGATACGTGCGTGTTTCGCCTCGATCAAGGATTTGAGACCTGCAATATGGCCGCGAACTCCACCATGATCTCCTAATAGTCCATGATGATGTCCAGCAGATACGACGCCGACTTGGCCGTGAAGTCCTCCGTGACCTGCCAATAGTCCATGATGATGTCCAGCAGATACGACGCCGACCTGGCCTTGATGAGCGTTGAGAATTCTCTGCTTCTTCAGCGCGTGCTTGTAGTGGATAAGCTTAGCCAGTCCGTGAAGACGACTTTGTCCATTGTGGTGACCGGTCGACAGTCCGTGATGGCCAACAGTGCCACCAACTTGACCTCCTATGCTGACCTGTCCTCCTGATGGTACTTGCGTACCTCCGACGATGATGACGTGGGTGGCTCCGTTGATTTGAGAACCGGTGCCGATCTGACCTTCAGTAACGATATTACCACCCGTACCAACTTGACCTCCAATACCGATATGACTACCGGTGCCAACTTGACCTCCAATACCGATATGACCACCGGTGCCAACTTGACCACCTACACCAACGTGGCCATCTCCACCGATTCCAGTGCTAACGCCAACATGGCTTCCAGTACCGATGTCTCCGCCAAAACCGGCACCTACATCTCCTCCGAAACCGGCACCGATGTCTCCACCAACGCCAGCACCGACGCCGATTTGACCTCCAGCTCCGGCTCCTATTTGAGCACCACTGACGCCGTGGATGCCGTGATGGTGCTTGTTCTGCAACTGTTGGAGAACTCGTACTCTGTTTGTGCCGATGCTGTCAATAAGCATCGGTAAATGGGCCACCGCACCTCCGTCGTTGTAGCTAAAGCTTTTCGATATCTTTATCGAAGTTCCTGATTTGGTTTTGATTTCCACGCTGAAAGTAACAATTATCATTGTAGATTTTGTGATATTTTAACGATTTTCTATAAGCAAAATATACGACTGAGTAGATTTGAATGTTCCGAGCAATAAACAATAAATTATTTGAATTAATTTCATTAGATAAATACCCCAACAGCACATAAGGTTTTTAAAACGTTATTAAAACTTAAAAAATAACGTTACAAAGTTTTAAAATAAACGTTTTAAAAACGTTTTAAAAACGTTGTGTGCTGTTAGGGTAATAAGCTACTCGAAATAAACATTCCAATTTTGAAGTACATGTAGTAGTATAAACAGAGAGAATTTACAGCAAAATATCAATTCCCATAGTAGGACTACTATGAAATAATTGAATGTTAACACTTACTCTTTTTTGAAGTTTTCGTCGACTCCGATGCTTCTCTTTACTCTTACGAGCGTGTCCAAATTCGTGGAGTCATTTGCGCTGACGTTAGAAGCTGCGGTGAGGGCAGTAACGACGATGAGTGGGAATAATACAGTCACAAACGTCATGTTGTCAAGAGAAGAGGTCAAGCAGTGCTGTTGCCGATTCTAACGGATTACTTGTTTACAAGTGAAGATATACTTAAGCTTGCCGAGGCTCACAGTACTGTGACTGACTAAACCAGCCCGTGCGGGCCCTTTTATAGGGCCGCTTCGAACGGCGCGATCGCAGCGCCAAGCTGATGCCCTTCTCCCTTATTGCAATGCGTGCGCACGTTAGCTACAGGGGTTAGGGGGAGGATTGGAGGAAGTGAAGTTTATGTGGGGTCCTGCTTGACAACTACGTTTTAAAATTCTGAAAATATGCTAGACGCTTTTAAATCTTTTTGTTATACTATGATATGCGTGTGTTCTTTATGGGCACGATTTTTTTAGTTGCAATATCAAATAATTTTATAATTTGTATAGTGAAGCTATAGCATTATTTACGATATTCAATATTGGCTTTGGCTTTGCTTTTTGGGGCAGAAAAAGTTGCGTTAGCTTGTTGTTTGGGAATCGAATTATTAAAATATAATATAGTACTTGATAAATTATTCTTATTTTTATGATAATAATCAAGAGGCGCGACAGCGCCGCGCTGGCGAGTAAGTAAAAGTAAAAGTATACGAAGTATACGACACGATGACGGCGTTGGTCGCGTCCCTATTATACTTTGATATTGGGTTCTCTAACCTCAAAATAATTTTCCAAACGCATTTATATCATTATTGTTGCACCTAAGCCTACTGTTCTATCGCTATCGACTTGAAAGCTATTTACCTAATCTTTCTGGAGAAAAAGATTCATTCTAAAAGATTACTTCATTAGCGAAATATTGCAAGTTGAATTTTCACTCAGTATATTTCTTTTCGCTGTGCATGGTCTTCATCGTTTCCCGTCATCCGGTCACGTGGCTTCCGGTCATCGAGGCGCGAATATTTGAATAGTCGAGAAAATAAAGCAATGAATCATAGATTTTTTAAGCAGTAAGATGGAATGCGGTTATTTGTGTTCGATTCGTGAGAGCATCCACAAACATTGTGAACTAAGTTTATCAATTACTTTTAAAAAAATGCATTTTTGCAAAAAAATATGCATTTTAGAAGTGCATTGCGAAAAGACAATAAATAAAAAATTTATATTTCGGTAAATATTGATGCAAATGAGTCCAGTCTTGCTACTCAGGGGTTTTTGGGGTCGCTGAACACGAATATCGCGACGGCAACGGTCTCTGAGGTACCTGGTGCCCAGGGTGGACAGTATCAACGTCGTCTCCTAGAGTTTTATGGAAATTTGTAACATAATTAGTCGAAACTCGTTACTCGGGGATTTTTGAGGTCGCTGAACACGAATATCGTGACGGCAACGGTCTCCAAGGTACCTGGTACCCAGGGTGCACAGTATCAACGTCGTCTCCGAGAATAATCTTGAGTATTAAATATTTTTACTGTTGATACCGTATAATGTAAGACATGTATAATCTCTATAAAAGTGATGAAATATGCTTAAAAAAACCTTTCTAAATGGTANATGAGTAAAAGTTTCTTTACAAAAGTAACATAACTGATGTCAAGTAATTGTTTTTCATATTTTTTAGTTATACACACGCAGGAAATGATTTTATGAAATAAAATATTTTTTACTTCAATTCTTAGTTGATACAATAGTTTAGATTCATAAGTAAAATTTTAAATTACTCATCTTCCTTGGCATTTCCAAAAGCATATTCAATCATATACTTTTAATCCATCTAGTAATAAAAAACGATATTCGAATTTTAATATAAGTAGTTAAATAATCTAAATAGGTATATATTAACGACTCTGTCTAAATAATTATTTTACATACTATAGGGTGATATACACATGTAACTTGACAATAAAAGTGCATGACAACATGGAGAAAAATTGTTTATCAAATTTTACTAAACTGTTCAGCAACGCAAGGACAGACTCGAAAGGTGTACGATTTTTCTTATCCTTAAATATGAAAAATTACTAAACAGTATAGTAAAAATTGCGAGTACGTCATAATTTTTACTATACTGTTTAGTAATGTTTTATAGGAAGTATAAGAAAAATCGTACACCCTTTGAGTCTGTCCTTGCGTTACTTAACAGTTAAGTACAATTTGCTAAATCTTTTTCTTCATGAAGTTTTGGCAATAAGCTAAAGAAATTTTGAAGAAAAGAAACTTGAATATTTTCATAATTATTAGGCATTGCCGTATTTGCACGAAATTGCAAAAAATAGTGTTGTGCAAATGCGGCACTGTATGCGAATTCAAGAGATCATTTAAAAAGTTTATCGCTCCGCATAGATATTATGTACGAAAATGTACGAACTTTTTGACTCCGAAAAATCCTCAAATTTTCATGATTTTTCCATATTTTTAATTGTAGACAACTTTTGACCAAATCAAGCATTTTCAACGCATTTTGTTTTTAATTAAAGCTCTTTTACCGTTCTTTCATCCTAGTAATCTGAATTTTCCGTTTGCACCTTCGGAAATTAAGTACATGCCATTGGACAATGGCTATTTTTGGTTAAATTTAAAGGGCCGAAAAAACAGTGTCACAAAGCAGTTTTCTCATGTTCCACTGACTTTTTGTACATTTTATGATATAACGAACAAGATAAACCAAGTTAGAAAGGTGTGCTTACTTTTTGAAAATTTGCCATTTCGCGACCCCAAAAAATGACCGATTTACGAAGATTTCCTCATATATATATATATATATATATATCGGTTTTATACGGGTTGGGTCTTAATGGGCGGGGAAGCTTCGACGCAGGTACGCGTTCGGTATCGATTCCGCCCCAGATTCCGAAATTCGTATGAAGCCCGAATATAATGCCGATCGGTTTATTACACCCAGGTACAACTTATGGTATACTTTGATGCTTAAATTTAAATCTGTACAGCGACGTATTTGTCCGATGCACTAATATTATGGGCCGGCTGCAAGAATATATACGCTCAAATTCTTTTGCGAATCTTGCGGCTTGTTCAAATTTGCACAACGCTTGATTTTCGTGCGAACGCAATGTTGAACATTAAAATTAACAACATATCATACATTATAAGTCTCATAGTTAAACAATAATTATTGATAGTATATAAAGTAAAGACTCGAATCGATATTGGCAACGTTCAGGTAGTTTCGGAAAATTTTACCTCCCACGACTGGCCTGCAATGTCTCCCACGCAGGTAAATTGTGCGTCGTCCATAAGGGTGCATGGCTCTTCCGATATATAAGCTGACCCATCGTTCCAATCCCCATCAGTTTCAGTCCGAGAACGAAACAAAGAAGTTCGTTCCTTTGTTACAACGTCAACACTCGTTCGCATTTATCCTTCACGAAAATGTCATTTTCGATTTTTCTGGCTTTCCTGCTAGCCGCAAGCGTTGCTAGCCAGGATATAGCATACGTTTTGGGTATGCGACCGCAGTCGAGCGTCTTATCGAAGACTCCTGCAAGCACCACGTTTGCGGACACGTTTTCTATGACACAAACTGAAGATCATGGCCAGACTGAGAATAAACTGATCAGCGGCGAAGATTCAAAGGCAAATCACTTGAGGGATGACGCCGATGACGAATTTATCAGTGTGGAGGATGTTAACGATATCGATGTATACGAGGTCGAACCATTTTCTACCTTGGGCCAGACAACCACGGAGATTCATGATAAACTCATCGAGACTACTACTCTTGGAGGTAAGAATTTTTACTTTCACAAAGCTATAATTAATAATTTTTCTCGATTATACTTAAATGAAGTTATATTTATATATATTTATTTATATAAATTATATTATTTATATATATTTATATATATATTTTTTCTTTAAATATATTATTAAATATGACTTTGCATGCACGCACATCAATTTTTAATTTTACTTTATTAATTCGAACGGTATAATTTTTACAGAGGAATATCACGATGTTTCCAAACGTCCAGCAGAGAGCCAGACACAGACGTTCAGTGAGGACGACTCTAAGCATCATGACTCTTCGACAAAGATCTTGGCAGAAGAAGAAATAATACCAACTCAGAAAACACCCGTCGATCAGTCCACTGGCATACCGAGCAGCGCTAAGATCGACAATATGACAAACACTATGATGAACAATATTATTAATGAAACCGAGAAAAGAATCAATGATACAGTTTTCCATATTGTCGATTCCTTTTTCGCTTTCCTTAAGAATGCGACGATTACGTTGTTGGAAACTTTACCGACTGACTCGTACGATGAGAAAAACGTTCAAAACGATTCCAATCATACTCTAAAGTTCCCATCAATTTTACGTATGTAGGATTTTTAAGAATATGCAACATATGATTATATTTTTCAATTTTCTTTTGTTTTTATATAATGACAATGTTTTTAGTTTTTACAAAATTTGTGTAAAAGTTTGTCCATAATGACTTCATCAACCGATAAAATACTTTTATTAATAAATCAATCTGTGAACATAACGTATTTCTTATGTTACCGACCTTTGGTCTACTGTAAAGTGCAGTCTACCCGTATAAATGTTAATAAATAAATAAATAATCATAAACGCTTTAGAATTTTCATTATTATCTTTAGAGTTTGACTATAATATATCACAAATGAATATCGAAGACGTTAACAAACGTAAATTATACGAAAAATTACGTGTGAATTAAGATAGTAGTAGCCAGAATCATCAGTAGTCTTTTGATTGAGTGCATTTACTGGCTTTTTATTCGAGAGGTGTTACGCGAGCCTTATACGCTCTATGTTAAAGGATACTTATTTTAATTCTAATACTGACCACCCCATTTAACTTTACATGTATTTTGTAGTGCCACCCATCGCATACCATCCCGAATTACTTTGAAATTTTTGTATTATACACGGGATCAGTCTACATCAGGTAACTTTGAAAAACGCGCCGTAATATAGTTAAGACGGTCATAACGTCATAGATATCTGTTTCCTGACAGCTATGCGCAGCTCTGAGGGGGGTCCAGTTAACACGAGATCTGCCGATTATGTTGCTTATTCGTTCCTCGTTGGGTTATTGGGTTATCAGTATTATCGCGCAATGCACTTGAGATAAAATGTTTTACTAATCTATAAGTAATAAGTATGGGTGATGCTGAATCTGTGATTATCACATTATTAAAACTCACATTTGAAAGGCTGTTTCGTTTGCAAATTTGTCACCATGATAGCTGAAAGTGCATTTCAAGTACTAGAAAGGTTAGTACAAAGTTGTGTATCAATACAGTTTAAAGATGTATTCAATTTTATTCCCGTTAAAAAGAACCACGTGGTTAACTCAAATGGTTCGGCCATGCTTACTAGTACTCGTAGTATAACCACATAGTTCACCATGCATGTGGTTTTTATGATGAAAAAAATAGGTATGTGCACACAGAAAAGAGAGTTTGTGTGCTTCTTACGTTCAAGTTGTACATTTGCGCAAACGCACACTGCTAACTTTTATCCTCGAGTGCTATATACGATTTTTTATACATAGACCGTGTTCACCGCCGAAGAGGTAAAAAAGTGTTACGCATTATTTATACTCCCTAACCTAACCTTATATTAGTCTCTAGAGCACATGCGCATAGCGTAGGCATAGCGCTAGAGATTAGAGTGGGGGTAAGGAGTGCATATTTTCCGCGGCGCGGAAAAATACGAACTTTACACTATGGATGTGGTTTAAAAAATGTATTAAAAATAACGTTATTTATACATATTTTTATTTCATCAATGGAAGTACTATGCGGATATTAATATCTATATAAGCCTAAGTCATATGTTATTTAACATTGAATAATTTAAACTTTTGAAATTTATTACGTAGTAATTCCAAATCACTTATTATCCACTCTTGACCGTATATAATATAGTAATTTTAGTAATCGTCACGTGAGCTTACCGCGTGATTTTTTATTTAGAATCTTTCTTTAAAAAAATATGTTATATATGACCGAATGTTGTGAAGCCATTGATGAAGCGATTTGATTGGTTGAGACACAATAAATAGCCGGTTTAAGTATATAGTTATGATTTCAAACTTCTAACTATAAAAATATTGAGCGCTCGAAGCACCCGCCAGATTTAGCTAGTACTAAAATAAGAATTTATCACAAAAAGAATTTATTATGACGTATCTTCATTTACAGCGACAGTGAAATTTCTATCAGACCAAATCAAAGAAGCTTGAAGATTCGAAATGTAGCGTCTCAAGTAATCGCTACTCTAGCATGCAATTTAGTAAAATTTTCGCATGGAAATTTAACTGCACTGACTGCGTTACTGATCGGAGAACTATCGCAAGATAATGCAGAAATAAAAATAACAAAAGATCTACTGTCGTGGTTTGGTACGTTTTTGATTGCATTCAAAATTTTAATGATATTTTAATAATATAGAAACACCATTGAGTTATAGAAAAATTATCGAAATTATTCACTTTACAGGAAGTTATTTTTTTATGAGTCCAGTTGGTGCTATATTATTTGGTTTACTAAGCCACCGAATTGGTAGTCGTGCAATGTTATTGATTACGTCTATTACCTACAGCCTGGCAGGCATAATGTTCCATTTTGCAACGAATCCGGCAATGATTTTAGTTCCTCAGGCTTTCGTAGGTTTGATGATACCAGCAACTATTTCAAGCGGCACAACGTATATTACAGAAATTGCTCAACCGCATTTAAGAAGTCCACTTACTACTAGTGGCTATCTGTGTATATCTTTTGGAGCACTTTTCACTATGTTAATGAGTCAATTTTTCAAGACGAAAACTGTCGCTATTATTATTACAGTATTTCCTGCGATAGGCTTTTTAGGAATTCTTTTTGTGCCTAATAGTCCATTTTGGCTTGCAAGTAAGTCTATTTGTACTGCTTATAAAATTTTATTTTTATTTTTTATTTTATGGAGATTCTGACACAATTAAAACTACTTTTAAAAATTTTTAGGGAAAGGAAGATTTGATGAAGCTGAAGTTTCTTTGGCGTGGTTACGAGGTTGGACAACATTATCCAATGTAAGGTCTGAATTTCTAACTTTAAAAGAAGCGAATAAACAAGAAGAGAACGAAGACACCAAAAATCGGACACGGTCAATAAGGGTTTTAATGAAACCTTACATGAACAAATCGTTATGGATACCAATGAGTATCGTCTTTTATGTTTTGTTAATGTTTAAACTAACTGGAAGCGAAAGTATTAAAACTTATAATGTCCTTATATTTAAAAAGTATGAGACACCATTTGATATCAAGTTAGCTAGTACAATTTATGATGGCGTAAGCATTATTGGAGCGATCATCTGCATGTTTAGCATTAATACATTCGGGAAAAGAAAACTTCTCTTTACATCTCTCATCGGAGCTGGATTTGCTTACCTAGTAATAGCGACAGTACTGCTCTTAATTAAGCTCGAGATAGGGAACTCTTCTGGATATCTATATTGGATTCCTCCTATAATGCTAATATTTTCATCTTTAATACTTTCAATAGGTATTGACAAGGTTTCGTATATGTTAAATAGCGAGCTATTGCCAACCAGATTTCGTGAGATTGGCATGGGAATGGGTAGATTTGTATCTACTCTTTTATTATCGTCGTTGCGTAAAGTTTTTCTGTACATGGTGGATGCTATGACATTACAAGGAGTTTTTCTGTTTTTTGGAATCAACTGTATCATCGCACTTGTTACATTTTATTTTATAGTGCCTGAAACTGAAGGGAAATCTTTGATTGAAATAGAAAATAATTTTGCTGGTAAACAATCTCAAACAGAAAAAACTCAACATGCGTAATGATTTTTTTTTGGATAAAATATCTATCAAACAATTAGATCTATGTCTGTTGTAAAAATTGAAGGTTATTTTTTTTAGGGTTTTTTTTTTTTTTTTTAATTTTTTTCCATGTGTGAGTGCATTTAAGTTTGCTTCTATTATCTTCAACACAACTGCTTCAATGAATTTTTTAAATACACCTAAATTATCGGCATATTTTGTTTATTAGTTTTTCAGAATTCTTGTTTCCTTTGACGTTTCCTTCAAATTAATGTATCAAACAAGTTCAATGTTCAGTATCAAGATAGTTGCGAATAGAGGTAGTAATTTTTGGACTAGTAGGTCATCAGTGACGGTTGTTAATGGCTTGTTAAAGTTTCTGAAAACAAAAAGGTATTGAGAAAATATGTACCTGCGTATGCAAAGTAGTGTCTCATTTTAAATCTATCGGAGATAATTTGTTCGTATTATAAGAGATTTATACAGGCTTGCTACGAATAACTGCCTAAGTTTTGTTGTTTGTTCTTTTTTCTTTTTCAAGATATGGACACTGGTGAACTGCGAGATGATGTATTTTTTGGTTGCCAATTTCAATATGGTTGTATACCTATTGTTTCCTAGTTGAACCTACGTGTGCTTGAGATAAATGCAAATCCTGGTGTTCAGTATACTTGAGGCAAAAATCACGTTTTTCGGTTTTAGTGTATCGCCGATGACACAACTGTAGTCGGTTAGGTTAAGTCCATCGACATAACATCTATGATGAAAGTCATCTTGAAAGGTCTCTCTTGGAAGATGTATTATTTTTTTGGGTTGCATTATAGTGTTACTTGTTTCGAACTTTTTGTTCTAAACGTTGAAATTTCTTTAGTGAGGCTTCTGATTGCAGAAGCCATTTTATTGGTTCAGAATTCGCCTGTGGAATGCGGCGTGAAAATCTCTATCCTCGCTTAACGATCACTGATTGACTGTTATATAGAGAAGTAATTATTTAGAATCATAGAATTAATAAATAATACATTATTGAGATCATGTTATTACAATAAAATAATTTTTATACATTTCTACTGTTCAATAAAGTACGTATTTTATAAACCTAATGCTTTGAAAAATCTGTTTCCTGAAACGCGTATAGGTGCCGACGGCTTTTGATTGTATACTCTGCACACATCATTAGGATTTTAGGCGCCATCAACCTTTTTTCTCTTTCAATACACTTTTTGGTTGGCTGGCTTTATTTAATATAAAAAAAAAAAGAAAAACAAATGTCTACATATTATGCACGTTATGCCTCTTGCAGAATTCAGAGTATCTACCGCTGCTAGCTGCGCGATTTTGGTGCGTCTTTTTGATTTTGATGGAAATTAAGATTTTTCAAGTTCGCGCGTAGTCGGAGAAGTTGCTCCGGTTTTGTTGATCCGAAGAGAGGTATCTGCGCGATGAACTAACCAGAGCACTCGTTATTTTACATTAAGAAGGTTCTAGCGGTATTCCCAAGTCAAGCGAGTGAATGCAAAAAATATATTATAAAAATGTTATCAGTTGTAAGTAAACAATGTTTATTGAGCTTATTGATGAATTTTTAGATAAAAGAAAACAGTTGTCATAGTTTTGATCATTATTCAAAGAACTTTTTTATACTAATAAGTTGCTCATATGACTAGGAAGTCACGATTTGTGGTTAGAATAGTGTACACTTTTGCTTTTCCCAGTGAATATCTTTTTAAAACATTCGGCTTCATAGACTTTTCTTTGGATAATCTAAAAGTACATAACGAGAACAATTATGTCCTAGTTTTTCAATCTGATCTTTTGTAAAAAGTAATCTTAATATTACTGCTCGGAATCATGCCAGTGCCATATAAGCAAGTATTAAATACACAATATTCAACGACTGTTTTCTCTGAAATTTGATCGGTGACCGATGTTTAAAAAAATACTATAATATTCTTTGTAATTTTAAGAACAATAATATATATCTTTCATAACTTTCCTAACTTTTTTCCCTAACACTAGAACCTCCTTAATGCAGGCAATTACGAATTTTAATGAAATCGACCGGCCCGGATCTCGAGATACTCTCGAGCCGTATTGGCAGCAGCCGCTAGTACACCCGCGCTCGGTTTTCTCGCTGTTATTCAAAAGCTTATAAAGACGTTATTTTTCCAAAACTTTTCGGAGCCGTTCTCTCTTATACATTCGTAAGGAAATCTGAAAGTTTAATGAAAACATTATAGTTTTGAGAAGACGACTAGAAAACAAGGCGTCTATAGCGCATACTATTGCGGGTAAAACCGGTGGTGCGATCGTAGGTATTATACAGCAAGCTGTCCCCCGCTGGTGCAAAACCAAGGCATTTTTAGAATCCGCAATTAATAGCAAACTTTTTGCCCCAGTCGTATGTCGATAGCGTGCCAAAACCATAGCGCTTCATGACGCGCGGCTTTGCTGTCTCGCATCGTACGTTTTGCGCATGATTTTCATTGCCCCCCTAAAAACGCAGTATATACTGCGAATCCGCATATTACAACAGTTCATATCGAGTATCAACGATGTCGGTCTCCAAACCCGAACTTTCCGAACCCTGTTCAAAATATATACCTGGATATCCAGGTGGATTTTACATGTGGATAATCTATATGGATTCATGTGGATTCCATATGGATTCATGTGGATTCCATATGGATTCATGTGGATTCCATATGGATTCATGTGGATTCCATATGGATTCATGTGGATTCCATGTGGATATTCCACATGGATATACACATAAATCCATATGGAACCCACATGAATCCATATAGATTATCCACATGGAAAATCCACCTGGATATCCAGGTATATATTTTCAACAGGGAAGTGCCAGATGAGATGCTCGCAGCACTGAATTTGTCCCGCAAGACTTCCAGCAGCAGCAACGGTAACCAGGACGATGCTCCGCTGAGTGGCCGTCGCCGTAGCCGAAAATCCGAAAGGCCGACAAAAATCGTCATGAGTTCTCCGGTCCAGCCGGCCCAGCCGGTCCAGCCAGTCCAGCCAGTCATATCAAGTTAATCAAATTATCCACATTCATTTACGTTTCAGCGAGTTATTTTTTCATGACGTCGGTTGGTGCTATATTGCTTGGTTTACTCAGTCACAGAATTGGTGATCGTGCGATGTTATTGGTCACATCTATTAGCTACAGCCTGGCAGGCATTATGTTCTATTTTTCAACAAATTCAACGATGATTTTAGTCGCTCAGGCCTTAGTAGGTTTGATGATGTCCGCAACTGTTTCATGTAGCACGACATACGTTACAGAAATTACTCAACCACATTTAAGAAGTATACTCATTACCAGTGGTTATTTGTGTATGTCGATGGGAATGTTTTTTGTAATGCTAATGCGCCTATTTTTTAAGTGGAAAATCATTGCTATTATTATTATAATAGTCCACATTGGCTTGCAAGTAAGTCAATTTTTGATGCTCAAAAATAAGTTATAGATTTTTTGGGGATACAACGTTTTCAAATCCTTTTTTCAGGAAACGAAAGATTTGATGAAGCTGAAATCGCCCTGGCTTGGTGGACGACATTAGATAATGTAAGATCTGAATTTCTAGCATTGAAAGAAGCCAAGAAGATATTAAAAATCAGAAGTGGTCATTAAGGGTTTTAATAAAACCTTATATGCAAAAATCGTTATGGATACCAATGAGTATTGTCTTTTATGTTTTGATAATGTTTAAGCTAACTGGAAGTGACACTATTAAAACTTTTAACGTCGTTATATTTCGAATGAATGAGACACCATTTGATATCTACATAGCTGGCGCAATTTATGATGGTGTAAAAATTATAGGAGGAATCATCTGCATGTTTACCATTAATACCCTTGGAAAAAGAAAGCTCCTCTTTATATCTCTCGTCGGAGCTGGATCTGCTCACATAGTAATCGCGATAGTAGTGCATTTGATTAAACTCGAGATAAGAAACTCTTCTGGATACCTATTTTGGATTCCTCCTATAATGCTGATATTTTCATCTTTTATACTTTCAATGGGCTTCGAGAAAGTTACGTATGTGTTAAATAGCGAGCTATTGCCAAATAGTTTTCGCGACATTGGCATGGGAATGTGTAAATGTGTGACTGGTCTTTTATCAGCAATGTTCGGTCGGATATTTCTGTACATGGTGGACGCAATGACAATACAGGGAGTTTTTCTATTTTTTGGTATCAATTGTTTTATCGCGCTTGTTACGTTTTATTTTGTAGTACCTGAGACTGAAGGAAAAACGTTGATAGAAATAGAAAATTACTTTGCGGGTAAACAATCAAAACCCAATTACAAATGTAACGCCTAACTTATGTTGGATAAAAAATGTACTTAGTTACAATTATCATAACTCGTCAAGGTTTAGTTATAATTTTTAGTTTAATTATTACTTCAAGATTGTATAAATTGTATTGCTTTATAATATACTGACGTAACAGTTATGCAAGGCTAGATATATAGAATAAGTTAGAAAAATAAACTTTATTTCGTTGGTTAAATTTTCCAGATATTCATAAAATATTAAATTTCATAACGCATTTACAAAACATTTATTGTCGTTTCTATCCTCTTGGACCTCATTCAGTTTTGTTCCTTATTATTATCGTCTTCCTAGGATAGCCCCAGCAACCCACGACTACAAAAACCGCGAGTAGTCCAACCAAGGCCATAAATGAGATATTCCAATCAACTGCCTCGTTAGGCATCGTCACTGGTTCTCCATCCCTATCGAACCTCCTGCCGTAGATGCCAAAAGTGGCCAGTCTAGTTTGTGGTTTGATCAAGTGCATTACCATCAGACTGGACTCGCTTGGTCCACTGGTCAGGTAGGCAAAGTCTGAGTTACTCAGAGGCTCGTAAGTTTTCAGCAGCAGCGTTGTCGGAAGGAAGAAAACTGACTCGTCCAGGTTGGCACGTCTCGTTATTATCACCGAATCGAATCTCGTTGGCATGACTACATCGGTGCTATCGTCGTAGTAATCACCGCAATTCTCAAGAGAGTCACCAGCACAAGTAACTAAGGCACAAATCTCCAAACCAGCCGTTGATACGTTGCCGTAGTTGGTCACACCGTCAAATACTACCATGCGGTATCTGCAATCATGATTGTCATGTAAAACACTTTCAATCTTACTACGACTGTGGTTTCCATAATATAACCCAAACTTTACCTGTACTGATTAGCGCCAGGCTTGGCAGCTACTTTCTCGTCGAAATTGGTTTCAATGTGAAAATCGCAGCAGAGGTCACGATCGCAGAGGGTCGTCACGTGAACAGAGGACTTCTCGACGTCCAGCAGTTCACTCGCATAGGGTAGCAGACCATCTTTGAAGTTTCGGGAAAGAATTACACGTGGGGGAATCCCCGCAATGGTTGGCACCTGTTTATGATCAAACACATGTATTATGGGCTTCTTGGCGTTTTCGACTGATATTCCTCGGTGATGGTACTTCGGGACCTCGCCTATCACTAAAGCGTTGCTCGTTTTCATCGGATGGTATGTGACAATGGGGCCCATCTTTCCTCCGTAGATTCCGCTACCTGCATTAAGTTGTATTATATTCATAAAACTTATATTGATAGTATATATTTTATATCATCGTTTCGACTATTCAAATTACATTTATTACAATAACGGTTAAAAAATCAAAAAGCAATTAGTAGTTGACTGTGACTAAAAACTTCTGGGAAAATTTAAATATTCACAGCAAAGAACACGTCACTACAAACCTCCACTAGCGGTGATGGCATCGCTGTATCCAGACGCAAGAAAATTGACGTCAGCTGCATAAGCCCAACCAGCTTGTATTTCCGTAGCTTGAAGGAACGGTGGGTAGTCGAACCAGTGCGTCGAGAAGATCACATCCTTAACATCAGGATTTTTTGCGAAATACGTTGACGGCTCTTGATGCAGCAAATCGAAGCAGATAAACTGGCCAAAGGTGACTCCAAAATCCGTATGGAAGATCGAGTGCTCAGGCTCGAGGGTGACGTTGGTTCCAAATTCATTGAAGGGATTGTACTTGCGGTAGCGCGCGACGACTCGACCCTCGCGATCGAACGCAATGTTCGTGTTGTAGAGGAGAAAACCATCTGAAGCACAATCGGCTGATAAGTTTGGCTCGCAGTCGACTTTTTCCTGGTGATTCACTACGACGTAGAGCTTTGAGTCTCGAGCCGCACAGGATATCTTCTGCAGCGACTATCGAGTGCGAAAAATCATGTTTTGAATTAATCGATATTTCTCAAACAGGCTATATAAGTATTGGATTGAGCGGTTACCTTTGCATACTTAGAACCGGAATTGCAAAGTACAACAGCTTCGCTGGGGCTAGGGACGTAAGAGGCTACGTCGCGATAATAATTTCGATATCCAGTCGCATTGAATTGTTTTTCAAAATTGCCAACCTTTGGAATACTCGACAAACCAAATTCTGGAAAAACGATTATATCTACCTTCTACCGAATCAAAAGAAAAATTGAATAAATTTTTTTTTTTAATTGTAAATTAAATTAACAAAATTTGGGAATTAGAAGACTTTACGTAGGTCGCAGCAGTCTTGATTATCGTCAGGTAATTATTAGCATTTGCCTCGGCTATTTCTTTGCCATCGATTCCATTGACAACAGGATAATATTCTACTACACCAGCAGTGTAAGTTGGGGAATCTACAGTTGAAGCCTGTAAATATTCATTTATACATTTGAAAAATCTATAGATTTAGAGGACACCTATATATGGGCGATTTTTCTTAATGGTATAAGGACAAAGTAAAATTTTAAGATATGAAATATAAACGGTAAAAAAATACCAAGAATTCGCTTATATGATATGATATAAATATCTAAAAACCGCCGAGGTTTGCAACTTTAACTCATTCGTTGTGGATATACCTACACAATCTTGAATTCCACAGAATAAAAACGTATTCGCATGAATGCGAATCCAGAGTTTACATATATAACGTTATTTTAATGAGATTTAAATGTTTGCTAGAAAATGTATACTAATTATCACTTATCGATGAAAAACTATTCCGATATCCAAAAAATTGCAATTCTTTTTGGAATAATAATCAAAATTGAAGGATAAATGAAGTAATTTGATCTTATTGTTAAATTATAATACGACGTACGGAATTTTTATTTTTAAAAATGAGGTTGCACGTTCTCAAAAACACTAAAAAATACAAACTAGTTACATACATATGCACTTATCTTGTATGTGTAAAGCTTACCTGACTCGAACATTTACAAAACGCCAATATCACAATCACGAGAAAATGAAACAGATTAGATAACATGATTTTTTAGATAAACAATTGAACTATAACTACGTAGAAAATGAATAAAGTTTATCTGAATAATTTTCTATAAAGCACACATTATAAAAAACAATATTGAACACTCGTATTTTCAGTCTTGTTTTGAAGTCGATCTTTCGACTGCAGCTTATCTTGAGCTATTGCTGTACTGTCACTAATCTTGCAAATCAGCTGGACCATCGGCGCTTGGCAAAGAAAATACGAATGTCTAGATTGTCAGATGGAAAGAATGTGTGTATCAACTGTATCAAGTACTGTTCAACTGATAAAAATATCTCTTGTTCAAGTTTCTTCGCTCTGCACTAGATGTTGCGACGAAGAGCGGTAATTTTAAATTTTGCAATCAAGATGTAATATAATATGTAAACAAGATGCAATATAATGTAATATAATGTAATATAATACATTTATCATAATAGAGTAGTATGTATTCGTTATATTTGTTTTCAAACACGTTAAATATTTTTAGTAAATTAAAAAAAAATAAAAAAATAAAAAAAATAAACAAAATTATATATACCCGTACACGTATATGATTAGAGAGAGTGTATCTTATTATATTGCCGTGAGAATCTTGACCTTTTGAATAAAAATTTAAAGTACTTATGTACCTAACTTTTTGATTTGTCGTCTCCAATATATACGATCATCTGACTGCTTAAAAACTTTCAAAAAAAAAAACTGTCAACAACGGCTTCGCGTCGTTATAGCATGGACGGCCAAAGCAACAGGCCAAACAAGGCAGTTTTAGCATTGGTGGCACACCACCATATCTGGACTCGAAGCGCATATTCTTATAAGGACAATGGAAAAGTGTCTATGCGCCACCTATTTTTAGAGACGCCAAATACGGAGAGCTTAGGCGGTGACTAAAGGGCTCGCAAAAGGCCAGTCCAAAACTGCTTTAATCGCTGACGCGTTGTCGACAAATAGAACTTCAAAACGGAGCTATCAAAACTTTTAGGTAGGATACTGGGTAATAATAAACATTCATTAATTTCTATTGTTTTATACTCGATTTCAAACAGCATTTGCCATTCCACTAAATTTCTAATTTGTAGCTTAAGCGCTACCGTTTAAAAATTTAATATTATCTTCATTTAAGCTGTGTTTGACTATATTTTCTAAAATCAATTCACTAAGATAAGCAAACTTAAACCCCTCCCTTACTACTGCAGACACTTGTTCGATCGCTTTCTGCCTGGCGATAGCCGCGTCAAATTTATCCTTTAGCTGCCAACCGTAAATTGGATAGCAGTCGCTTCCAAGGGTGAGCTGTAAGTTGTTTACAAGCTCGTCATTTCTGGTGTAACGAGCCACAACGTCCAGTGGCTTCGTAAGCACAGACAAGTGTGAGACAATGCTATCCTTAATTATGGTCGTCTTCATGGCTGTCAGTTCGGCTCGGCAATTTTGATAGTAGCTTTCGACCGCTGAATTTTCCATGATTGCCCTTAAGTTGTGTTCGTTGAAAAGCGGCTTGTTTGTCCTTGCCTCGACCTTCGCCACGTTTTCTATTATTAGCCTCCATGCCTCGCTGTATTCTAACGAAATCGCAAGCTCAAGAATCGTTTGCTTAGTCTCTTCGTATGTGGCTGCGAGATTGTTCACATCGGCTCCGGAGTTCAACAACAGTCTCATAACCTGTATTTTTTCCTCTTCGTAATTGGCTCGTAAGAATACTAACTTCATTTCATCAATTTCTTCCTGCATTATGCGTCCGAATAAGCATTGAAATAATGGGGTTCGGTCCAGGCTACCCTTGGCGTTAACGTCGGCACCCTTAGAGATCAACCAGCGAACGTTTCCCAGCAGGGACATTGCGCTAGCTTGGTGCAACGGTGTTAATCGGTCTTCGCTGCACTTGTGATCGATCTCGAGCCCGTCGCTCTTCTGCATCACTAAGTCTATCACTCGTTCGTCTTCATTTTGGCCTGTGAAAGTCAGAGCGTTATTGCCCCAGCGCGATTGTAATTTGTTCAGATCTGCTTTGTACTCGTCGATGAAGAGACTTACCAGGTCGAAGTCGCCAAACCGGAGAACGTAATGGACAGGTGTCTCGGCTAGCATGCCGTTTTCGTGGTTAATGTCACTTCCAAATTCCATAAGGATTTTTATTATCCCTTCGTGACTGTGGTCTATGTTGAGCTGTATAGCCCAGTGCAGGGCAGTGTCGCTTATCTCGCTATCAGTCACGATGTTGACTTCGGCACCGCGACTCAGCAGCAAATGAACCATTGCCTCGTTACAACATAAGACTGCGTCATGCAATACCGTTATACCCATGCCATTCCGATGGTTCAAGTCCGCGCCAGCGTCGATGAGAGCTTGTACTAGCTCGAGATTTCCTGTGTAAATAGCACACTGAAGTGGTGAGCAGCCGTTGGTGTCAATGGCGTTGACATCCGCGCCAAAATGCAGCAATATTTTCAAGAGCACGTGCAGCTCGTCATCATAGATCGTTTTACCCTCATAGCTAGCCACCAGCAACGGAATCCAGTCACGCCGTCTCCAAGGTGCAGTGGCCAGGTGAAGAGAGTGAAGTCCATAGAAAATCGCCGTTCGGTATCATCTCATTCAATACGTCAACGTGACTCTTATTGGCCACAGCGACTTGTAAAGGAGTTTCATCTCTGTTATTCGTGACACAAACGTTCGCACCGAGCCATATCAATTCAACGGCGAGCTGAATCCTGTGATACCGGACGGCTATGTGCAGAGCCGTGTCTCCGGTAGCATCGGCGTCGTTGATGCGGCAGCCGGTTTGAACAAGGCGCTGGACGATTTCGATGCTGTGTCCATGAAGGACGGCGATCTGAAGGAGAGTTTCTCCTGTACGTAAACATGCGTTCATCAGCAGTTTACCTTCCTTGAAAAGTAATTTAATCATAGGAATATTACCTTCCTCGAGTGCTTTAAACATTAGCTTTGTACTTTCGTAACTTCGACGGAATTGAGGCTTTTGACTCTCCTCATTCGTGGCCATGGTATTAGCATATGTATGTGTATATATATATATATATATATATATATATACTGGTACACGCTGATGATTATCTGTAACACTAGAACGCACAGTCTTATATCTTCATATAAATAATACCTGTGAGAAGATGCCGAAGAGAGTTTAAGCTGTCTCTGAAAATCTGGCGACGTTGCGAGAAGCGATGCACTTTTAAGACTGAATGATAGATGAGCATACCTTGCTTAATATAGGCTATAATGGTATGGGGGGTATAGTCCGGGATTCACCCCCCCCCCCCTCCCCTCTGACAAGTCTACCCACGCTGTATTAATTCACGGAATTAGTCTACGAATAACGATGCCAAACTTTGTGGATGGTATGATACTTCAAAAATTAGAGGCTACTTTTATTTTTATCAAATTGCATTTTCTTCCTTTGATAAAATCCCTAGACGTCCTCTACTATCTCGTTATTAATACGTTAATACGTTTTTAAGACGTCCTAAAATTAAGAAAATTAATTACTAAAATATTAGTTAATAAATTTGTTTAAACAAAGTTTAGAGCCAAAATGGATACCAGAATTGGAAGTACACTCGGCGGCAAGGTATTCTTCCGGAACGTTTCAAACTGAATGGCGTTTTGACGATTTTAGATTTGCAGAGGTTATATGGGCCGGTACCGTCAAAAACCATGCGACGTTGCCATTCTTTTTAAAACCTTCCGCAAGAATACCTTACCGCCGAGTGTATCATCCGGATGGTACTTCCAATTCTGGTTTCAACAAATTTATAAATTAATATTTTATTAATTAACTTTCTTAATTTTAGAACGTCTTAAACACGTACACGGAAAGAATTTTACAATGAAAATTACTAGAAATTAAGGATCAAAATTACTGTGCTAGCATAGTAACGCTCGGACGCAGCGCCATCTGAAGCATTTTTACTGGATCGGCACAGTAAAATTTTCGATACTTTGTTATTTTTCTCCATAGCCTCTATATTATAATATTTTGTTACATAAATGTGCATGACGCATTCTCAACGTCATATTATTGATAAATAAAGGGTTATTCATAAATGACAGACTTTAAACCAAGAAATTCTTTGGATTCAACGAGCGTACATCGGGGTTAGATTTGGAGATTATGGAAGCAGATGACGCACATGGACGCGCTTGAATTCCTGTGCAGCACGGTAAAAATTTTCGCCATCAAAAAATTTACAGTGCTGGTTCAGTAAAATTTACGAGGAGCAAGATAAATAATATCTTAATTCAGATAAAAACTTCCGGAAAGACACGGAGCCCCACGATTACCGTGCTATTCCGGTAATTTTTACTGGAAAATTCTTCCCGTGTATTAATAACGAGATAGAGGACGTCTAAAGGATGTTTTTATGACCCAAATTATCATTAAGTTAAGAAATAAAACATATGTTTACTAATAAACAATATAACAAGAATTCAATCATAATCTGTTCTATATAACAAAATTGAGCAAAATTGATAGAGTGTATAACAAAGTGTATAGTTCATAAATATTAAGTACACAAAAGCCATTGTTAAATAAACTGAAAAACGCGTCATAGTATCTCTACTGTGCGATTGAGAATGACTTTCGATGTATTGTAGAAAAAGATTGCAATGATTATACGACGTCAGCTGCACTTGTACCGATCTATCATCTTTATCAGTTACTTGTACAACGCAACCATCAGCAGTTCGGATATAACATGAGCTTTTGAGCTCGTTTGAGTTAATTGAGCATTTTGTTCGTGCAATCGTCATTCGTGTGACGTTAACCCTTGAAAAATGTTTCTTTATTGGCAAGACTGCGAGAGTAGTTGGCGACTCGTGTGGGAGACAAACGCAATTGACAAAGAGGAGGTGAACGTCGAAGCGGTCGAAGCTTGCAGGGGTTCAATTATGATACGGATTGTCTAGGAAATTATGGCTGATGTGATGTTGGTTCGAGTTAAATATATAGGTTTCTGGGAATTAAAGTTCTTATATATGTATGTAGCATGTGACTCATCGTAAGCTTTCATTATTGCTCAGGGATTTAGTGTACCAATAAAAATGCGATTTTTAAAACCTTTTTTGAATTGACAGATTCTTTTAATGGTATAATGAGGAAAAACTAAACGTTTATTCTTACAAGTAAGAAAAAAAAAACGATTTTAAAAACTACTTTTTCTATTCTCACAACGTTTACATGAGAATGACCCCATATTTTGAATTTATTTTTTTGTTCTTTGTGTCTCGAAAATATTGTTAAATTCTTTATCCAGCTTTCATTTAATCTCAACATTCTATAAGTATAAATATTTTATAAAGATATTATAAATAAATTTTATCTCGTGTATAAGAAGATATAAATTGAAAGAGTCGACTTATCCTACTTCACACGTGCAGGTGTGAAGTTTCAATAATGAATCCATGTATACGTGAAAGAAAATGTGACAAAAAATAAGATAAGGAAACTAATCGTCTCAATCAACGGATAGATACTCGCTAATAAATACGCTTTTAATTTCAAGACATGACCATATTTCTGAAATGGAAAATTAAGTCAAGTTTCATCCTATACGTCGTTCTTGGGCTATATAATATTGTATATGACGCCATTAATGCATTTTTTTTCAGATAAACTTGTTGTACATATGTTTCATGAATATATATCCATAAACTCGGCATAGGTCAGTTATGCAATGCGCAGTTATTGAGCTTGTCAAACATTTTCTAAGTATAAAGTCTAGTGGACGTGAGAAGCACGTCATCAGCAGACGGACCGTATTATATATAATAATGCATAATAATCTCATGCACATTTATGAAAGGAAGACGTTATTGCGACGGATGTATACACAAAAATGCAGACAGGCTCGATTACGCGATTTCATAAACGATCGAGACGACTTCTGATAAGAGTGCAACGTATAGTTATGTATATTTCATGTTGTCGGATAAATGTAAAATTGTATAATAGAGGCGTTGTTATAGTTCAGGCCTGGACAGTTTTTAGATATTCAGAAAATAGAATTAGATAATTCAGACAGACAAATAAAAGTGAACATCATAGAGAGATATATTTGTTTACATTCAATGTAGCACGAATTTATACTGTATCAGCTATATGATCGTGTGATTTGCTTCTTTCACTTACAATAACAAACTTTTTTTCTCGCGCACCGCCTCGTTTTATCTCCAGACTATATTATATTCCAAAGGAAGAAAACAAAGTAAAGTTAGCAAAATTTATCAGTTCAATGTCTCAAAGAAAATGACAATTGCGATTACAATAATCTATGTTAATACCAATCATCGAATCATACACACGCGCATGCTAGACAATAACTTTACATCTACAAAAAAAAACAAGAATCTATAGATAACATACTGCCAAAGCTTATCAAATTTAAATTCCTCCATCATCTTCATTTTATACAAATTTCCCATCTCTTCTCGCGACTCTCATCGACAGTCTCTCCCCTCTTCTCTCTCAATTAGAAAGTATAGCCTCGCGCTCAGTGCATAAGTGCGTATATACAGAGCCGGTCTCGAACTGGCCTTCTTTGCGCGCCTGCACAGTCCGCGCGAGACCGAGACGTCGACTGCATCTCTTATACTTTTACACTCCTCCGTGTTTCCGTGGAGTGTTGTTGTGTGTGCCAGTTTTAGGTATTGAAGACGAGATCGGTGAAGGTGGTTCCAAGCTTCTCTCACTTTCTTTCCTTGCTCGTACTATGATAATTGAACGTTTTATTGGATAAGCGTTGCTGCTATTATTATTTGCTTTTTGGCCTGTCATTGTGCGGAGATATAGATAAGTATAGGATAGAGAGAGAGAGAAGAAGAGATAGCGAGTGATTGCGCTCTGCAACTGGTGGTTCTTTCGTTGGAGTATAGGCGCGGTGTGCTGAAGTGTATTGTAAGCTGCGTGTTAAAATTATTTTTTTTTTCATCGTTTTGAGTAGCAAAGTTCTGTTGTAAGTGTACAAGTGTATAAGTGATCGGCGTTGGAAATATTCCTGATTTCGAGTCGTGCGCATATCGCCTAGATTTTGCTCAGTCGTTACTTTTTAGTAAAAATATTATCACGTATCGAGCATGCGGTTTCCCAATGTGTGCGTGTATACTATAAATAATGACTTAACAGCGTTACGTTGCAGTACGAACGATAAGTGTTGAGATTTTAAAAAATTTTAATCTTCCGCGAACACAAAAAAAAAATACGAATACTTTTATCAAATCCGAATACGAAAAAGAAACTTTGCAGACGAACTTTTCCTCACAGCGCCGCGACGATAAACAAACGACCACGAAACTTGCCGGCGTTTTGTCGTCTGAAAAGAATAAGAAAAAAACTCCGCACGAGAGTGGCATTAAAAATAAACTCGCGCATCAACATTCTCTCCATACCTCTTCAACACGTGTGCAGTCGCGTACGTTTATGCGCATTTGATATTCAAATCGCGTCCCCCTCCCTACGGTGATTGAGTTGGAATAGTGACATTTTTGTGATATAATCCATATGTAGATGTACACGTGTAAAAAAATTAAAGATTGTGTGTAGGGTGTAACATATATATACGATTGGTCATCGAGAGACGGATACAATTAGATACGTGTATGTGTGTACGATTAATGTTTTGAGCTGCGGTGATTTGTCACTTGTCTGCTTATTAGCATCGCGCGCGATTATACGCGATGCGTAGCTACTGTGTTTGCTCTTGGAGCGTGATCTGGCAGTTTGATTGCAGTTTCGTTGAGTAGTTGTGGTTTTTATTGGCGGAACGATTGTATAAAGTTAAATTTATTTTAAATTAAAAATTTGTTAGTTTGAATGATTATAATGTATATGCCTTTGTTAGAAAATATGCGTTTGAGTATGTGTAGATTCAGATATAGGTATGCGTATATCGAAAAATAATAATCTTTGTAGTATCTCGTCGCACTTGAATGCGACCCTCTCAACGATTCTTATTATCTTTTTATTCGTTGCTTCATCTCATAGAAGCGATCTTACCTTGGGCTTGTTTCACATCATTTTTTTCTAACTTGCTTGACTAAAAATAGTTCAGTGTTGTACATACGCATAAATACCACTAAAGTTAATTATTCTGTTACGAGCAGTATGATTTACGTTAAAATCTATTTGATTTTACATTAATTAATAAAAACCGTTAATAATTATTCTGTTATGGTCAATCATTGTTCGCGACACTTATTCCTATTTTCTCATCATTTCCCACCTCTTATCTATATGTTTTATCTGCGACTACTTCCCTTTGTTCGTGATAATTTTTATCCTTTAATTATGCGTATTCCTACTATATTATCGCTTTCCTCAATTATTTGTTCAATGTATGCACGCATCAATATTCCGTCAGCATATTCTACATCTGCAATACATAAACAAAGAAATCAATTAGGATTATACATTCGTCGATTCAACTAACAATCAATCAATCAACCAGTCTACAAAAAAAAATTCAAAAAAATTCATAAATCTCCAGCGTATCAAACGCATAACAATCCACGTTCGCAATACACTCACTTCGATTCTTCAATACTCATCTTCCAGCCTCAGTAGTGTCGTTCCAGTCTCGGCAACCGGACGCATGTGCAGATACTTAAGCAAACTCATCATCCGCCAATAGCGATAAATGTACGAAAAGGAGATGGAGGACTGCTCGGCGCCGCTGCAACCAAGTGCCAATGGACATAATAATAAGGTCACGGCCATCGCAGTCGCCACGACGGAACAGCCGCATCAGATCGACATCCAATTCGCGGACGTTCATTACTCGGTGCCTCACAGAAAAGGCGAGTGTTTGAAAATTGTCTGGACTGATGGTGCAGGTGTTGACAGAGGGTTCGATGAACTTGGGACATTGCATCAGGAGTTAGAAATATGCGTTACGTTGCGCTGCGTGCATTTTAATTGCATGCGCGCTTTTTGCTATAATATAACGTGGATTTCGTCACGCTAAATGTTGGAAAGGCAGTTGAACTTGTGCGATGATTTAAAAATATACCCTGGCATGTTAACCGCGACGGGTCGAGTATGTTAATTTTGGTGTTGGAAATTTTTTGTCCTATACGGCTTTTATCTTATCACGAATATTTTCTTTTACTACTATTTTGTTTTTTATCCTGTCTGTAGATGTATACGTGTATTATACGATCATTCAATATTGGTTCAATGTCAAAGAGGATTAATGGTATAGAAAGAACACTTTATGCGACTATCAGTCGAGAGAAAAAAAAACTTTATTATTGCGGTCATAAAGAATATTTCGCAGAAAAGTACCCAACGCTTTTTTATTCAATGAAATTGATTCACTCCATTCAAGGTCGGCAGCATGCAAATAAAGGCTGCCATTGCAAAGAACTTTAAAATTATTATGGTTTTTGTGTCTTGAAATACGGGTTCCGATCGGCAACCTCTACAGTTACCGAATTTACGAACGGCTTTTAATTCAGTAAATAAAATCCACAGAAAAATGGAAAAAAATCCTTCACGGAGTAACCGGTGAATTTCGCGCCGGTCGTCTCACAGCAATCCTGGGACCCTCGGGTGCCGGGAAAACGTCGCTACTGAACCTTCTAGCGAGTCGTGGTTCAAATTGGTCTCAACGTCGAGCTCTCAGAGGCAGCTTGATGATCAACGGCATGAACTGTTACGAGCATCCCGAGCTTTTCCGTAAACTGAAGGTCTGCTACATTCCTCAGGAGTTTGCTCTTATGCCTCTGCTCACCTGCAGGGAGACGATCTACATCGCTGCGAGATTGAAACTCAAGATCGAGGGACATGATGAATATTCTAGGAATCATGTTGTGAGTTTTATAAAATTATTATTCATATGCGGATGAATTGAAGTTTGCGAAAACATCTTTGTAGATTTATGATTGGAAATATTATTATAGTTGTGAATAGTATGGAGGAATTGCTAGTGCAATCTAAACGATGCTCGATGAGTTAATTTTTCAACAATTCTTAGAATTCTATTATATGACCAGGTAAATAGATGATTGAGCGAAATTGATGATCACGTACACATAGTTTTTATTAGATTTTTTATTGCAATAATTTATCTGCACAGGCTAAAACATCGACAAGTCGATTCATAGTAGTAATGAAAACATGTTGACAATTTTGCTTTCTCGAAAGAAATTTATCGCAGATGTGCAATGATGAATTATATAAACGCGACCATATTTTTAATGCTTATTAAATAATAATAAATAATTAAATCTATGTACCAGTAACTACTGAATACGAATACCGGATACACTGATTCAATGATAATGTGTAACCTTATCGAATACCAGTTTTACTGTTCATAATCTTAAGGAGGCTGTAACATGAGTATTTTTGTTTTAAAAACCAAAAAGTATTATTTTAATGCCGTTTGCTTTGACTTCCCCAGACTTTGATCAATCTCAATCCATTCGCAGTTCCACTGCATTTTAAATTGCTTTAAGAAAGACGAAAAGTGTTCCGACAACTCTCCAATCTGTGCAAAAATACAGGATTACCGGTAGACCTCGGACATTTCTTGGAACGAGTTTTCCAAGCGAAATGTGCTTAAAGTATAGGTGTAGACTGTAGCTGTTTCAAAAGATGCTCTTGGTATCCTATGCGTGCGAGAATTCGTATTTCTAACGTTTGAAAAGTTAATTATATGAGAAATTGCATATTATTAAACAATAGTTACTGTAAATTTATCCTATGATTATAACTAAGAAAGGATGCATGAATTTATAATTATTTGGTCACTTTCGCTATAATATACTGACTGTACATGTCCTCATCATTTCACAAACCAGTTATTTACAGTTATATATTTTTACTTTCACTTTTATTTATCAAATATAAGTATTGTTTTACGTATACCCGATACAACTTACTTCTTCAATGTAAATCTTTTCTTCTCGGCGTAATTTTGGTAAATTTTTTCATTTTTTATAACTAACCATCATCGAGTCTTCTTTTTTACAACTTTTCTCGAGGCCAACGCGTCAATCGTGGAATTATGACATTCTTTTTTGGCTTCAGTATTATATTTGAATATCTTAGAATCTATATGCAAATAACAATAGCAGTACACAATTAACGTGTTTTTTCATATAAATTAACAACTTGAATTTATTATTTATTAGCTACAGTACCCTTTTTCAGCTTTAAATTATTTTATGGTGGATTTTTGCACATATATTAATAATGATCAGTACTCTAATAAAAAAACGCCCAGATAAGATTTTTCTAAAACTTTGCAAATATAAGTCATTACAAATATATCAATGTTAAACTCAAAGTTTACAAAATAAGTAAATTTTCGTAAATGAGTCGAAAATGAGGTATATTGTCTACTAACTAATATTCAGAGCGTAAAATACCGAATGTACAATGTTTTTACGCGCTTGTTTACAATTTTTACGTTTCATCATTTTATATTGACAGTCAATATGTATATATTTCTTAAACGTTTTCTAAATGTTGAACTACAATAGCAGTTAGAGCATGAGTAGCCCAAGCTGGCCCACAGGGGCAGTTATAACACAAGTGGCACACTGCTACAAATACATTCCGCGCGTAAGATAAGGATGAGAGTTTAGTTTAGTTTAGTTTTACTTTATTGGCTTTAAGTGCTTTACATTGCCCTATTACATAATGAACATATATTACAGTCAAGTTTTACATTGGAAATATTTATTTTAATGCTAGTCGCTACATGCGCAGTAGTGTCTTCGCATCGGCGCCAAAATTAAATTTAAATTTTGCATTCTATTTTGTCAATGAATTCCCCTAAAAAACGTCTAAAATATTTGTATCATTTAAAGCTAAAAAATTTATCACAGAGAATGGGCCTATTCGACACTTTTTCCTTAATTCTTTTAACATTTAATTTTCCCTTTGTTCATTAAATAAATTAAAATTCTAAAAAATGTGTTCTATCGTATCGACTGCTTCGCCGCAATTACATTTATCTGTGTCTGTTATCTTATGTCTAAAATATAGACTCGAGTTTAACGAACTATGTCCACATCGAATCCTGTTCATCGATACTACAGCTTTTCTAGACAGCCTTATATTGTTAAACCAAGGTTTATTGCCTTTGATATTACAAAATTGATCGAAGTAAAAAATTCCTTTCATTTTTCCTAGATTCATAATTATATTTTGATTTTCTTTTTTACATGTTTCTTTAATATTTGCAAAGAAGTCTGAATAAGGTATATAGGTTCATTCAGGAGCTCTCCATCAATTGCAGCTTTCTTAGCCATTTCATCGACAATTTCGTTGCCTCTGATGCCCACGTGGGCTGGGATCCAAACTAACTTGATTTTAATATCTTTTTCTGCTCGCGAGGCTAGTTTCTGTCTAAGTTCCGCAATCAGTGGAAAACACCTGTTTTTATTATTCGCAAAAGCTAGTAAGGCACTTTTTGAGTCAGAGAATATAAGAAATTCCCACTCCCACTTGTCTATGATTCCATCTATAAACTTTATAAGTGCTTTACATTCAGCTGTATATATTGAATATCAAGGATTTTGTATGAACTACTTTTTCTTTACTCCATGTAGCGAAAGCTACAGATGATAAGGATGAGAGAAATGTGAAAGTGGCTTTGCGCCACCTATCGTCGCCAGCTAGAGACTAAAGAGTAAACTCTATATAGTTTAGTTGAAATCTTGGGCCTTTTTTAAACAAAATCTAAAAGTATGAATTTATTATTGTGGGATTCCTGTATTATATAAGTAGCATATGTTGAGAACAAGTATACAAGACACAAATTAAACAACTTCAAAAAGCTTGGAGAAAGTTTTTTTTTAAATTATGAAGGTCTGCATCAACAAAAGTGCTTTTCTGACTTGTGTGAAAATACTTGAAATGCAAATGCAAAATGTACTTACTTTATATGAAAAAAGTATCTATTAAAAATTTGTATCTAAAAAATTGTCAATTCATCATTTTATCAATTAATGATAACTAATCAAGCTATCTAGTATCCTTAAAAACTACCAAACATTTCCGTCAAGTTTAATCTAAAAGCCAAATGTTAAAAAAATTAACCTGCGTTTTCCTCTCGTAGATTTTAATTTAATTTTTCAGCTGGCAATCGTTCAATGTTATTTTAATTCAAAGCCTGTAAAATCTTAAAATCAACCAAAATTATATGTTGAATTCAATCAAGAAGAAATAGAATAAAAGAAATACAACAAAATCTAATTAAGTTCTATAATTATTTGTTTTAATAGATCCAGGATGTAGCAGACAGACTAGGCTTATTGAACTGCATGGACACGTTGACGAGTAAACTCAGTGGCGGCGAAAAGAAACGCCTGTCCATCGCAGTGGAAATGATCACAAGCCCGTCTGTGATGCTTCTCGACGAGCCAACTAGTGGTCTCGACAGCGCTTCATCCAATCAGGTACTACAAACAGCTTTTATCATGTATGTACGAGTATAAAAAACATCTTGTTAATTTTTGCACCTTGATTAGACGATAAAAATTAGCAACTACAAGCATTTTGTACTTTTGACTGATTTGCTTCGAAGATTATTTACACACGATGCAAATTTTTGCGAATACATTTTTCTTGAAAATAATACTTTCTATAAACAAATACACTGCGACGTTTATAGAAAAATCAGCGCCGCGTTATCACTGAAAATTACCAAATCTGTTTTGGTACTATTTTTAATCGGAGAAAAATCAACTTACAACAATTCACTTTACAGGTGATAAGTCTACTGTGCTCGATGGCGCATACCGGTTGCACGGTTGTGTGTACGGTTCACCAGCCAAGCAGTCAGATGACCTGTAGCTTCGACGACCTGCTGATAATGAGTCAGGGTCGAAGTCGTTATTGCGGACCACGTGAACGCATCCTCGAGCATTTCAAGAACGCTGGCTACGCTTGTCCACCGTTTTACAATCTAGCTGAATTTGGTAAATGCAACTATATAACGAGTGAGATTTTTCATCCATATAAAATAAAACGACAAAGTAAACTTCGAATATTCATTGATTGCAGTGCTCGAAGTGGTGTCCGGCCAACGTGGCGGTAACTACGAGCGCATGTGCAGCAAGGACTCGAGGGACGAGACTAGTCAAGTGGATTCCAAGTATACGACGTGTTCCACCCCCACTGACTGGAATTCAAACATAAGGCGATACGCTGTTTCGCATTGGGAGCAGATGAAAGTCCTGTTGCGTCGAGCTTTTATCTGCATATTACGTGATAACGTAGGTTTTCCATCGATGAATGGATTTTTCACGAAATTAAATTTCAAAAACTTATATGTCTCTATTTTGTTTTCTAGACACTGACCGCTTTAAGGCTTTTGGCGCACTTGATCGTAGCCGTACTGTTAGGAGTAGTTTTTTACAAGTTTGGACAAGACGCGAGTAAAGTACAAAGCAACATCTCTTGCCTCTTCTTCTTTGTGATATTTCTCTTTTTCGCTAACTCCATGCCATCCGTCCAAATGTGTAATGCTCAATTTTTTATTTTATTTTAACATTCAATTAATTTTTTTTTCATGCAGTTTTAATGCAGTAAAATTTTACTTTTATAAACAGTTCCCACGGAAGCAACTGTCTTTCTCAGGGAAAATACAAACAACTGGTATTCGCTAGAGTCTTACTACATCACGAAAGTACTTTCCGATCTTCCACTGCAGGTATTTCGAAAAAATTCAAATTTTTAAGTATAATTAAAAATAATTTTGTATAATTTTGAAATAATTTCAGATTATCTGTCCAACTGGTTTCTTGGCGATAGGTTACTACATAACGGGTCAACCTCTCGAGATTTCAAGGTTTTCCCAGGCTTGGCTAATCTGCACACTTTTCACGATGCTTGCGCAGTCCTTTGGTATCGTCACTGGAGCAGCATTTGGCACACATGTAATAATTTTAATTATGAAATATTATAGACCTCTCAAGCGAGAACTGATGATTTATATTTAAATATTTTTCAGGCCGGTATGTTCTTAGTTCCGGCGTTCAACATACCGATGTTCCTTTTTGCCGGTTTCTTCCTCAAGCTGAACGAGATTCCATTTTATCTGAATTTCTTCAGTACAATCAGTTACTTTCGGTAAGTATATTAAGAAAATTTTCCAAATCTTTTAGTCGGCACTCTATCAATTTATACAATCAATAAAAATTTCAGATACGCATTCGAAGGCATGATGCAAGCCGTCTACTTGAACCGTCCAAAAATCGACTTCTGTCCAATCGAGTACTGCCACTTGCGTCTGTCCAAGCAGATCCTCGGCGAGCTTAGTATGCCATCTGTGCCTTATTCTACTACGGTTTTTGCACTTGTTGCATGGATACTTGCTCTTCATACGCTTACCTATGTAGTATTGCGCTGCAAGCTCTATCTTGCTCAGAGATGACGATAAGAGCTTTTTGATTTTTTATAGGTACTTTGTTTAGATGATTTTAATATTGAGTATTATATAGAAAAAGAATTTGATGTGATTTTCAAGGCAGAACGCGTTAACATGACGATTGAAGTTACATTCCAGTTTTTGTATCGCTTTTTGCATACATAAAAAGACTAAAGTTGTGTTTCAAATTGAAAGGCAATTATAGGTTTTCAAGTAAGGGATATTATAGAAAATATTGTATATTTTTATAAAACAAATTGATTTTAGTCGAATAAGAAAAGCATATATGATTTATTTTTAAATCATATTTTTAGCGAAAATTAAATTATAGCTGAATTGTTAAACGGCAATGCGATAATAAGCTATATATACATTATAATAATGGCCGTAGATAAATGTGATGTTTTACTTTATCGATACCATGAACTTTCAAAAAATACAAGTACATGAAATATGATCAAAAATCAAGTTATGGGTGCTCTCTTATTACTGTTAAATGCTACCTAATAAAGAAAAAGGGTTATCTAACGCATTTCCATTTATATACACGCATATAATAATGTACATAATTATGCAAAATAATAACGGCGTGATATCGTTAAGTTTTCATTGTAAACATACAATTTTTATACTATTTATATACATTTGATATACATGTATAGGGTTGACATAAATAAAGCAACTGTTTATAATAACACACGTGTATTTATACTTATACTATCGCACATAATTGCATATTTTTACATGTTTTTTCTTATCTCGCCAAGACAAGTTTTTTTATCGGGTATACATGTGTACGCGATGATGTGTATTTGCGCTTGTATTTATAAAAGGTACTGGTCGCTGGGACAAAGCCTATATAATCAGCGCGCGTAGATAATAAATAAAGAAAAAAAAAAATAAATCGTCTTAATTGCGCTTATAAGAAAATTTACAATCAGTCCTGATAAAAAGAAGAAAAAAACAACGACTTGCTTGCATCAACATCGCCGGCATCCGTTTTTCCTTTCTCCGCGTCATTGACATCTTCACGAAAGTTACATTAATTGTAATAATTATAATAATAATAATTAAGAATAAGAAAATGGAGAAGGACTCGAGGTCGTTATACACAACAACGCAACTGCATCTATACAGACTATGATAATTTATCAAAAATATAGAAACCTCTGCGTTTAAAAGCTCGACTGGCGATATCATTCGGACGTGATCATCTTGGGTGAGATCATTCGCTCAATATCCTCCTCTGTACAATGTCATATAAAACTACATACAATTTATCTCCTCACATTGTTTATAGGAAGACCATCACTTACAGGCTAATTGGATTTTATTTGTCACTAATTAACAACAATTCTTATTGCTACACTAGATTGTAAAAATGCTACACTGAGATAGAAGATTCTGAACAAAGTCCAATGAGTAATTTCATATAAAACCGTTCTTTTTTTAGCACATTATTCTTATTTCGATATCAATAAGTTTGCTGACTAGTCTACTTTCTAGAAAAAAAACAGTAATTTACAAATCGTTTCAATGAATCCCCATAAGTACAAACATTTTTTTCAAAAGAACAACTTTTATTCCAAACGAAAAAGGCTCGTGTAGGATGAAAGCTTCATGTAAGTTCTCACTTAGAATTCATATATTACATAGGAACTAAGACACTCGGGCTATATATACCGAGCTTATTACTGCAGCCTGGCACTAGATTCAAAATTTCTCTCTCAGCATACATGTCTCGTTATTTTATGTACGTATACAAAAGCTCTCCCTCCTCGTCATGCTACGATTACTTTTACTTCTTTTTTTTTGCAAGCAATTCCAGAGTAGCGACTTTTTCGGAAGACTCGGATCAAAAGTCAAGAAACACATTCTCAAAAAAATAACAGCACGTTTATCTCGAGGCCATGAGCCTCCAGCGAAGGAGATAGTAGGCGCAGATCCTCATGAGGAAAACGATGCCGACGAGCGAACCCAAATCGTACCAGAATCGATCAGCATCCATTGCGATGACTTCATTGACGAACTTCTTCGGGTTTTTGTAGTAACAGAAATCCAGAGGCGGATCCTCGATGTCGTTGTGGCACTCGAGCGCAGGCCTGTTCAGTCCGTAGATTGCGTTTACGTAGCTGAAATGAAAATTTAGATTTTTAATTTACGAAATTGATCACGAGCTATAATTACGTAAAGTGTTTTACGATGACAATTACGCTTTGTCGCAATATGTCCAATCGTTTAGTCTGTGCGTGACACTTATCGCAAATGCAAATAACTACTAGAATAGCGACAATTAACCGAAGTAGAATAAATACTCACCCTTCAAGACCATATCTCAGGTAACTGATGTAAGTTCCCCATCGCAGGTAGCCTGGAAGATCACGAAGAGAAACTCCGAAACCGGCGAACATCATCATCGGCACCGATAGCGTAGGCGCCAGGAACGTTCCATTCTGAAATTTGAAAAATGCAAAACAAGCTTTAAATAACCAGCTGTGAATAACATCAATTCATTTTGCACCCGTTTCATTCATAAACGCGGCAATAATTTTTTTAATTAATAGCCCAACCTTGAGATAACAATAAAGCTCGATCGACACGCAATAATACACATACTTTTACGCTGTATCTCAGCAAATAATTGCTTGTTAACATTAAAATATCGCTCATTCTCGAGCAAACTTGAACTTGATAAACGCGATTGCGAAATAACAATATATATCTATAAATATAACGTCAAGACGTTCGATCCTTACCACAACGTTGAAGCAGGCGCCGATCATGAAGCCGAAGCTCTGAGCGACGAAGACCACCATAAGACTTATGCTGAAGAACATGGAAAACCTGACCGTCTCTAGGGGTTGCTCCGACATGAAGTAGACTATCGAGGTGAAAAGGAAACAGCAGAGGAACGTCACCGGTATGTCGACCAGCGTCACCGACGTGTAATACGCTTTCAAGCTGTACCACCTGTTGAAGTGCTCCTTCTGCAGGATACTCATCTCCGCTGGGACTGAAATGTGTTCGTTTATCGTTATTGTCGAGTGAATCACCCAAATAAAGAAATGCAGTTTCGTATCTGTTCCCAATCGCAAACCAAGCTATCATCAATTTGTGTATACTCACACGTCAAGACGGTCAGCATCATGGTGGTCATCATGTGGTGAATGAGACAAGCAAACAGCAGATTGTAGTTTTCGATAATTCTGTCAGCGTCATTTCCGGCGGCGATAAACAATGAGCCCAACATCAGTCCCGTGCATATGTTCACCATTATCCGGAGATGCGTCAGTGTCTATATAAGAGAACAAGAGGAAACGTTGTCAAATGAGGTTGATGACCTAGTGGATATAGTATGGAAAATTTCATGCATGTGTGACTGCATCAACTTACGGCATCTCGTTTGACTTTGATCCAGCCTCGTTTCATCAGGATCTTTATTTGATGGCCCTGTGATGTGGCTTGAGCTCCTCTGGCAGATTTCTTTTTTGATCCTTGCAGTGGATTCAACGCTGTAATTGACCAATGTATTTTTTAAAAACCGATTCGTGTTGAGATCTTTATTTTTAATTGAAAAAGGGGTAAAGACGTACCTCTAAGAGATTTTGCGTCCAAAAGTGAACTGGGAAGGTCGAACCACTTGAGGCTTCGACCATTTTCCGATCCCTGGATGAGCGTATCGATTTTGTCATCGCCGTATTCGCCACAAGCCAGTTCGATAACTGAAAAAGTCACGTCGAAATTGGTATATATAAAAATAAAATGACTTTGCGATACACGACAATGTATACAAAAGAAGAGATGATATAATGCAAATTCACTCACCGTAATCAGCCGGGTTGTGGTACATCGGACACGGAAGCTTGACGCTCTCCAAATATGGCACGAGATTACGTGTCGCTCCTTGATAAAGACATTCGCCTTTCGCCAAGACGTACACCTGTCAATAAAAAGATCACAGATTAGCTGTAGTTCTCTCACTTTTAATATACACGACTCGATAAAAAATTTTTATTCGTGAGTTTTTTTTCTCTTATAAATAACTAGTCGAATTTACAAATTTTTTCTCTTCATGTTTCCCATCACACACATACCGATTTCCAAACACCAATATCGCACGTACTACAATAAACTTGTGCGAGTCACATACGCTATTGTATATATGTGTGCAGTGATTTAATTAAATTGTGCCATCTTATCAACGACGCGCCAACGTCACCACACGCGTGCATTTATCGTTGTTTTCGAAATGCTCAGCACGAGAGCTTCGACTACGACACTCACGTACGACGACAAGAGAATGTGTATAGCGTTATTTTACTTGCCTGGTCGAAAAGCTGGAATATCGTGGCACTGGGCTGATGGATCGTGCAGATTATCGTTCTTCCTTGACGCGCGAGAATCTTCAACAGGTTGCAGACCTGCATACATGATGAGCTGTCGAGTCCACTGTAAATGTTTCGAAATTTTTTTTAGTGAACGATTTTTTTATTTTTCGACGATTTTTAGTTTAATGTTTTATTTAACATTGAGTAATTATTTTTTGCAATCGCTCAATCGTGGATGCTTGCTTTCCCTGTTTATAATACACGTGCATACTTTCCTCGTTCGCTATATTAAAACACGCAGAGTTGACAGTTCGACAAACTTTCAGATTACGGTGCATATGTATACGAACCATTATTCATAAATTAGAATTCACGAAAGCACGAATATGAACGTTCGAATCAAAAACGCATCACGAGCATTGCGTGATCAAAAAGCAATAATAACGGTATAGCCGATTATCCTTCCGGTTACACAAAGCAGCGGAAAACTCTGAGATCAACAGTATGACCCTCGATTATCCAGATGCAGTATACCCTAATCGTTCTGTTTATACACATATCCATAATTTGCAGACTCATCAAGTACTGCATCATCGCATAGAGAAATCCATAACTCATCGTCGACAAAAAAGAAAAGATAAATACAAAACAAGTACTTACGTGGTAGGCTCGTCGAGGAAGAGTACCGTCGGATGGTTGACGAGTTCCAGGGCTATACTAAGACGCTTCTTTTGGCCTCCACTGAGTCGACCCGCCACTGTGTTCATGTGCTCGTACAGCCCGAGGGTCGACAGGATCTCTTCGATCTGAAAGAGGTCGATTGTAATTTATATTGTACAACGTTTCCGTTTTGCATAATGTGTGTCTACTGACTTTTTCTAGTATATTAGGAATAATAACGGAGTATCTATAAATAATTATATCAAAACTGATTATTTTTTTAATAAACAGGTAGTTATCGAGACTTTGCGCAATTATTTAGTTAGCGAGGCGCGATAATTACAAGAAGCTAATTGTGTATAACAATGTATTCACACATACGCTAATTGCATTGTTAAAAAGATATTCATATACATACAACCGAGCTTATATCGCGTATTTTTCTTAACCTCTCACATACACTGCAATCTCTTCGATTCCTCTTAAACTTATTCACTTCGCAGAAAGCGCACAATGGCAATTTATTTAATTATCGCTATTGCTCACGTTTTTCTTGCCAACAACAACAATAACTGAATAATTTCAAGCGTGATCTTTAAAATTCACGCAGACGGTTAAACGCGCAACTTTTAATTCGCCTATACACACAAGGACATACTGGTAATTTATCTTCGACACTCCGATCCTAAAAAATATCTATACACGCGCGTCAAAAAAAGAATACTTACGACTGTCTCCTTCTGGTGTCTGGGTGTATCGGTACCGAGTTTCAAATCGGCAGCGACGTGCATATTCTCTATGACGGTCAGCAACGGCTGCAGCCGGTCGTCTTGCGTGATATAAGCACTGGACCTGCAAACAATCGACAAAAAATCGTTATAGACACACGTGTTTGACACATTGCCTCTCGGTGTACAGAGAGAAAGAAAAAAACGACTGCTTCGTAACGGTTCATCGACTCGTATACTTCTACGATTTCACGCAAATTTCTAAGATATAGGTAGGCGTATAGCAATCAATCTTTATCATAGGAGAAAAAATTCGCGTGTCAGATGCAAAAACTTTTCCACTATTCTCCGACGTCATCTGCATTATATGTACAATATATACCGATCATCTAACCGATTTCACGTAGACTGTGTAGTAAACGCAAAAAACGGAGTGGAGGCAAAAAATTCGACTGACTCACCTTCGAAAGGAATCCAAGTCACGGATTCGGCCGTTTACGTAGACGTTGCCTTGGACGCCGGTAATGCGAAAGCCTGAAAGCACGTCCAGGAGGGTGGATTTGCCGGCGCCCGACGGTCCCATCAGGGCGACCAGTTGTTTGGCTGGAAGACGACCGTTGAGGCCGTGGAGAATCTCCTTCGTACCTGAAAGTCATAGGATTAAGTATTTAGTTTTTTTAGTTCGGCTTATTGTGTAGTTCTATATGGTATTGGCTTTGCGTTTTCATGGAAGATATGCGGTTTGCATTGGATTAAACTCGATCGTCGCTCGTATGTTATAGGATGAAAACAACTTTTTGCGGCGTTGTTTACTGTAGAAAATTATACCGGGATGCGTTCCGCAATTACCTTCAGTAGAATTTCAGTAAAAGGCACTAAACATTTTTGTTGGCAGCATTGCTGGTAATACACGGTGTTCTGTGTTCAAACAATGTCACCAACCTTATTTCACAAAAATGTTTAGTGAGTTTTACTGAAATTCTACTGAAGCAATTGCGGAACGTACCCCCGGTATGTAATCGAAATTTTTGTTTAGAGACTGCGTGTGTATTCGTTATAGCGTATGTAGTGTTTTGATCGCATGTCCGATAAGCAATTAAAATCACATTGATCAGATCGGTATAATAACCGCAAATTAGTCTATCATAACGATTTTATAATTTACAGCTGAAAGATCAAGTTTGCTCAATTAGTCATCGACGCATACCGATTATAAATTTATTTTTCAATTTTGCACAAATCATATGCGGCTGCATGCGTAAGCGATCTAAAAGCATCGTGTTCTCCGATTTGAAATCGATATTCATCGAATCTCTTGCATTAATGTCACACTGACGTCTTTATGTACTAAGAACTCGAAAATATAATTAACCTTTTCTCAATCCCAAGTAAACGGTATATGTAATATTCTCGAAGGCGACATCCATGGTCTCTTCGTTCTTGCTCTTCGTGAAGCTTGCGTCGTTTTTCTCGCTGGCGGTCTGCTGTTCGAAGCCGATCGGCATCAGTGGCATAGGCGACTTATTGGCGCAACAAGTGGGTAGATGTTGCTGTGGCTGTTGCTGCTGTGGCTGGTGGTGTCCATTCACGTTCGCTTCGGGGACAGGAACGACCACCGAGTTGCCGTTTTGGCTGCTTGCCTCGTGCATGAGAACCTCCATTTTGGGCTTTTCGGACTCGGGGTCACTGGTAGACTGATCGACTCCTACACGCCAGGTTATTCGCTGCCTGTTTGGAAAGAATAAAAGAAAAATTAATATTCTGTTTGGTTTTACCTTTGTAGCGTGATTTTTTGAAAATTTAAAAATTATCATATTTTTCTGTGAACCGAAAACGTACTCTCTCAAAGACGTAAAATTTAAGAAGAACTGCATGAGTTCTAAAGGCTTCATTTTGACTCGGAAATTACAGAACGCCAAGAACAGACAGAAATACTAACTTAGCGGAGCTGAACTACGAATGAAAGGTGCAATAAGGGACAGCATGGAGACAGCTAAGCTTGCGCCCTCTCTACGCAGAGATGCATGCCGTACCTCCACCTACACTCTAACTACCTAATTACACCTGCAAGACTGCAATATAGGTATATGCAAAGGGTGTGGTTTTAGGGTAAACCGTTGCAAAAATGGTAACACCCCCTTTTTCTGAATAATTATCGTGGTGTACGTGACAAAAAGTGAATAAGCTAAGGCGATGAAAGTATGCAAGAAAATCACTACATTATTTGCAAATTGTATTATTTTAGATTTTTATTATTTATTTAAAAAATTTAGTCGATCTGCAAATTTAAAAGGCTTTTGCAACCATGATTAAACGACGAATCGTTTTAATTTGTATTCAATCTTTATAACGTGCATTCAAGACCAAATAACAGCATCATCTAACACGTTTGCCACACTCATGCCCCCGATAACCAATCTCATAAGGAAAAATAGAAAACACCGCATTTTTTGGTTCGATCTGTTTACCACATAAATAGCGATTTCCAGTTGAAAAATATCATGAACGCACTTTTTCACGTGTCTTTTAGCGTGATTCACCGGGTTCATGGTGAACGGAATAGAGATGCGCTAATTATTTAAAAATCATCGATATGTTATCTTTATAATAGGCACGCTTATACTTATAGACGAACTTTAAGTGTCCTTAAAAAAAAAAAAGCCCGCGCTACTTGCGACGATCCTTTCGAATAACAAACTCCACCGCGTCAAAGCACGCCCATATATATGTAAAATAAAATTCCACAAATCCCATAGTCGATGGCGTAATACAAAGAAGACGAAAATAATCTTACAAAACCTCTGGAAAACACCGATGAATATATAAATAAGTGAGTTAACTAAACTAGCCGCTCCTCGATCTCTCGGATAAGATAAGCCTGACGATATAATATTTGATCGAATCATGAGTCCAAGGGTCCAAATTTGCTGAAAGTGTATACACGGAAATACGATTACCGGTTCGTCATGTGTGCATACCTGCGCATGAGGTTGACGAGTGAAATTGGACTTTGGAGCTCGAAGCAATGATATCCTCGCGGATTTGACCTTTGGTGCGCGATTTTTTTTAAATCGATGATGAAAACCACTAATGGTTTTTATTTTTCTCTGATTGTGTGGCGAGTTATTGTTTTCGTTGCGTAAGCATCAGAGGAAAACGATTACCACTGCACTAGACGCTTCTGCCGATGATTACGATACGATAATTGTTTTATCGAAGACGACATAATGCTTTTTCATCGAAAATCAGATATACGCGCGTGTATTTTTACATCGTTCTTCGGATAATATTTCGAACGGACGCACGTAAGCGTTTTTTGTCTCGGTCTAATTGTCTAATCAATCAATGTCTTTTTTTGCAAGTCTGTAATTCTGCGACTGGATACACCGCTCTGAAATTAAATGACATTACACTGTACAAGCTATTGGAAGGTCGAACAGTAGCAGATTTGTTTGTAATAACGTATTATTAAAAAAAAACGCATAGACGTGTAGTCAAACGGAAGTCATTAAGGTGAACATCAGCGTGTATGGCTATCAATTAAGAATTACAAGAAAATAAAAGAGAAAAAATCATAATGACGATGATGGAACGCAAAAATATAGAATCAACAGGTATATTTTACAGTTCCGGGACTGTAAAATATACGAGAGAAATCCATTTGTTGAGAGGACACATGTCACTTAATGTAAGCCGATGCGGTCAATTTAAGAAGATAAATAAGAATAGCTTATGAATTCCTACTATAAAAAATACATGGTTTCAATCATTCTATTAGTCCTCTGATCAGCTGTTCGTTTTGCCATGCAATCTTATGTTTGAATTTCTGATGTCAAAAATGAAAATTGAGAAAATATGCGGGGTGTATTTCGTTATATTGTCGCAGGAATCTTGACCTATTAAAATCAAAATTTAAAGCTTATTTGTATACCAAACATTTTTATTTTAAAAACACTGTTGCGAGTCTATAATCTAAACTTACTTTTTATTTTTTAAGAGTGCTCCACACCTCGAATGACCCGCCACCTAGGGTTGAAAACGTTTTTTGTTTATTGTAATTAATTGATAAACTTTATCACCATAAATCAAGTTTCAGCACTTGTAATAAGTATCAAGGAATGTTTAAAACAAAAATACGGCCCGGAATTAAATTGAAACAATTAATAACAGACGCTTTTAATTTCGGTGGAACCCCAAACTCGATGTGTAGGTTAGAAAAAATGGGGCCACTTGGGCTTCTTAAAAATTTTGTCCGACGAAAAAATAAAAGTTAACTATCAACTATCCTTGTAAACCTTAAAAGTCAATTTTTTTGCAATAACTCATTTGGTAAGCTTCTATAGGCCAGCCTGAAAAACTCAGATTATATCCAGTTTCGAATTTGGTTTTAATGGCTTTGTTTACATCAAATTATGTTTT
>CM053170.1:10784066-10873826 GCA_012977825.3 Pteromalus puparum | reverse complement strand
AAAAAAAAAAAAAAAAAAAAAATAACGCCGCTAAAAGCATCTGCGGATTTGAAAAGAAGACACCGTTGCGTCCATTATATCGGCAGGATTTGCCCTTCAAAAAATTCCACACCGCCAATTCTATTCAATTGCCGGAATTACATAAATATACAACATATTGCATAACGATTACAAAAAAAAGAAAAAAATGTTATCGGAGACCAATAAACGTTGACGTTCTCTACAGCGTATAACAACATTTAAAACACTGTATAGTCACTCGCCTGGTACAAAGAAACCTCCCCATCATCAACAAAGAAGCTACAAAGCGTCGATCTCCCATCCCCACTCGATGATCCGTATGAAAAATGATTTACGCGATGCACAAAGCAAATCTGCCATCGAAACGCAACGCGTCGTATCAATCATCCGCAAAATTTTTCGTTGCTCGTGAACTTTGATTTACTCTCTCCTATCCATACACGCGAAGATATACGCACACATTTTCCACGGCTTATCGCCAGTAGCGGCCACGAGGCTCGAGCTCATTGTTTTTCCCGCTTCAAAGCAAATATATACGGAGAATGAGTCGCGGCAGATTACTGCGGGGACTCGTGTAGTGTATGTATGTATGTACATTTTAGTCTTGAGATTGCGTCTTCGGATAATGCTGCTGGGAGAGTCGTTTTGGTTTTTTGTCAAATTTTGGATGAGAGGCGAGAAGAGAAGAATGTTGTACGGGATGATTTCAATCTAATGTAGTATAATCTAATGAATTGCTTGAAAATAAATGAATCTATATACACTTTGATTTTTACGTACCGATATGCACGACATTCTCAAGTGCTATTTGAAATCGACGCTATTTTTTTATCAGGCGATTCGACTTGACAATTATCTGATATACTGGAAGTATCAAAAAATGTCATTATCGGGCGATTATGCCGCGCTGAACAAAGTATCAAGTGATGTGTTATAATATAAGCCTGCAACAAAAATCAATATTATTCGAGAAATCAAATATCAATGTGTAAATGTTTTTGGCTCGATTAGACTTTATTTCTGTTTTCTTTGTTTTTAAGAAACATTTCATACAGAGAATTATAATTTTACGATGTTTTTTAGTAACGTACTTTTTTTTTATCAAAGGCTATAATATATAGTTGTAAGTAATCCACGTTTGAGCTTGCATATTATTATTACCTGCACGCGTCTCATTTCCTTGTGAAATAGTAATCAAAGTGTGGAAAATCTGGTATACTGAATTCCTCCATTAATATGCGTTAACGCATCCCCATTGAGATATAATATACGCGAAATTGTACTTGCGCCAAAAGAACCATGGATAAAAATGAAAACAAATGTACAAAATTGACTTTTACAAGCGATTATTCGTTCGTTCCTTGTAAAAGATTAATTGAGATTTCGCTTTCGCTTGAAATACATATCGCGTAGACTTGGCTATAGAACATAGAACAGAAATAGCCAGTATTCAACATTGAAAACTAATCTAATAGACTCAGGTGTAGTTATAGTGGTTATAGCGTGAGCGGCCCAAGCGGCAGGCCCAACAAGACTGATTTGGCAATATTTGCATAGGTGGCACACTTCTATATCTAGAGACTCGACGCGGAGACTCTGATGAGGGAAACGGAATAGGACAGTCCAAACCTGTGTGCATTACAGATTGAGCAGATAAGTTGCAATTAGACCAAAATGCAATTTGAACCCGTTTGAAGAGGAGTCATGTCCACGACTCTGGCTTGTTTTGAAAAATAATTGGCCTTAAGTGGTTTAAAATGTATATGTTAATGAAATCAGCCAAGCAATTGTAAAATATGTACCATAACATTTAATAAACTAAAATAGAAATTTCTATGAACCAATGTACAGTATTTTTTTAAGTTAAAAAAAAAAAATAATAATCGTATGCCATATCAATAAAATCCTCAATTTTATCATAGTAACCTTGTGCGGAATTTGTGAAATGCAAAATATGATTTATATCGCTCTTAAGAAACGAACCATCTCTCAAGAGTAAAAAAATCTCAATTCGCTTCGAATCAATTCTTAATCCTCTCTCCCTCTTACGAAAGACCTATGAAGAAAGTCACCTTTGAGCGGCTGCAGTCGATCAGTGCTGTCCCCGTGCAAAAACGTCTTCCAAACTGCCGCCTTTCGCAACTTTTCCTCATAAGCGCACTCGAAAGCTCTTGAACTCCACCGCGCAGATAATCACGTCTCGCCAACGTGAGTAGCAGGAATTTTCGCAACACGCACCTAACTCTCTGTGTCTATACACATACAGAGGAGGAGAACGTTTGCATCGGAGCCGATAATGCCGGTACAAAGTTGAGGAAGCGCAGCTTTTTACGCGCTCGTTTCGAAACGAAAGCTTCGAATGCCTTTTTTGCTGGATTGTCTGGCGCGCGTATTGATGGATATTAAGAGAAAGGCTTTTCGATTATCAGCTCGTTTTTTCCAGTCTACGCTTTTTTGTGTAGTGTTCGATGCGATCCTCGAGACTCTCTGTAAAAAATCGTTTGTGCAATTAATTGTCTGCTGTTGTTTGTTTTTTGCCTTTTCAGGTGAAATTTAGCGGCTCGATAAGGAGTAGTGGGTTATCAAGAACGTTACATAAATTTGTTGTTTATAAATATTACGATTTAGTAGTCGAAATTTTTTCTAGTAGCTGGTGTGTACTTTACTTGTTTACAAATGTTTGTTTCGAATTATTGTGATATAATAAATTGTAATTGTCCATGATTTCTTATGCTTTAACTATCCAAAAAATTTAACGAATGTAATTTATGGTACCACTAAATTAAAGTATATACAAACGGACTTTTTTGATGAAGGAAATAATAAATATTTAAATTGAATCTATTTAATTCATCATCAATAATTTACTTACCACACGTGTCTCGTTGCATCAGAGGTTTGTAAACTTTGGCCTCAACTCCTTGTAATAGACAATCACTTTGATGATTCAAATGACTAGTTTCATCATCAAAGAATGCCTCCAAGTCTTTTAACATATTTCTTGTCATGCTACATCTGAAAAAAAAAAACAATCATAGGTAAGAGTCTTTTATTCAGATCAAAATGCTTTTTACTAATAAATATTCATGTCTTTACTTGATTGCAGCATAAGTCCATTCTTCTTGCAGATCTTTGATTACCTTCTGCAATTCTTCTTTATCTGTGTACCAATTTGCACCATCGTACTCACAATAAAAAAGATTCAATGGAATGTAGTGTCCCAAATTATATTGAGGTTTTCTTGGGCACTTTTCAACATCTAAGAGTTCAGTAACCACTTCTGGCTTTTCTTCCTCCCGTCCAACAAGTAGTAAAATTCCCATAATGCAACGAATTTGATGCCAAAGGAAAGCATTACTCTTTATGCTTAATTCACACATGTCATATCCTAAAACAAACAAATAATTAGATAAAAACGATCTGGATATAATTTAATATTTTAAAAACAGCATTAAAACAATACCTGATATTTGTTCTGGATCCTCTCTTTTTATACAAGTAACTTGAGCATTAACAATATTCCTAATAAAAATGACCACACCATTTGCCACATCCATTTTACATAAGTTCCTAAAGTCATGACTGCCTACTGTCAATTTTGCAGCCTTGTCCATAGCTTCAATATTTAAGTTTCCTCTGGGAAAAAAGTACTTGTAATTTCTGAATTTACAGTCAAACCTGGCAGACATCTCAGGCTGAGCTGGAGACCAAGAGAAGCATCGTATGTTCTTTGGAAGAAGTCTATTCAACATTTTACAGTATTGCAATTCATCTGACAAGTTGTTCTGCTTTTCAGGTTCAAGTCGACTTCTAATGTCGAGAGAAATCACTTGTGAAAATGCACTCACACCTTTATCGGTTCTACCACAGCGATGATAATTCGATGTCTCCCTACTTTCTATTAAACAGGTCTTAGTTAATGCTGTGAATAGATAATATTCTATGGTACTTGTTGTGTCTTCCTGTGCAGCAAATCCTTGATAATCCCATCCCAAGTAGTAAAACTTTAGAAAAATATGCCTCTTATGACATCTATAACAGAAAAGTAAATGCATTAGTTAGATCCTTTATACAAAATGTACTAAATCTTCTTTTAAAAAATGTATCTCACTTTGCAAAGTCAAATTTTCTATTTGACGAACTAACTCTATCTTTTTCTACAGTGCCCAATCTTTTCTCAATAATTTGTTTCAACTGAAAGTTATGAGCTTCAAGTTGCAATATTCTATCAATCAGATCCTAACAAAACAAACAAAATATGAAATAAAAGTATGTAAATATATCAACTTTATCATAATGAAAATTATAATGTAAATTCATTTACAGTTTTATCAAGTTGTTCTAACTCCTCTCTCGTTGAAACTTTTTTTTTCTTAACGACTTTTGCCATAGTTTTTGTTGTTTAAGATTTATTTAAAACATAAAGCACATGCCGTGTATAAACAGTCGAGTCGAGTCTTTAAGGTTAGGTGCATTGATGCATTCGCCGAGCCGACCATGTGTTGATTTGACGATTTGACAGAGGCACGTGCCTGTATTTTGTATATCTGTAATATATCTACATCTGGCATTCTGGCATGTGCTTGATGTGCTCCAAAACGAACTTCGGAGTTTTTCGTCCGTTTCCTTCCGAGATTAAGATTAAAATAAAAAGAATTTGTACATAAATAATAAGGGATCGAAATAATATTTGTAGTTCTTATCAAACAGAAAGTAGGGTGATTGTTTTTAGTTGATTTGAACTATCACGGTTTTCTATTATTGACAGGTTATTGTTTTATATATATATATATATTTTTTTTTTTTTTAAAGTATTGTTGCTATACAAAATTGATACTTTAATTTTAGTTTAAGTAATCTAAGATCTAATTTTATAACAGTACTTTTCTACTGGAGCATGTAAAATGTCAGGTTTGTTCCAAATTTCTATTGTAATAACAACAAAATGAAATAACAAGAAAAACAACTAAATAATATTATTTTGTTAGGCATTACTGATGTATCAAATAAGGATCTGTACAAAATTCTTGACTGTACGGTAGTCTCTTCACCAGAAGAATTAAAGCAAGCGTACCACAGAAAAATATTAGAATCTCATCCTGACAAAAGTACAGATCCACCTAAAAGTACAGAGACATTTCACGATGTCAAACTAGCCTGGGAAATTCTAGGAAATCCAGTCTTGAAAAAAGAATATGATATAAAGTGCAGACAAGCAGATTTAGAAGCTCAAGGAGCACTTATCTATGCCAGAGTCAGTCCTGGAGAATTAGAAGAAACAGAAGATGAAGATATCTTATCCTATCAATGCAGATGTGGTAATAGTTATTTAGTGCAAAAATCTGATCTGGAAGAAAAAAACTGTGTTATACACGTGCCTTGTCAAGACTGTACATTTTCCATAGCAATAGAAACGTGACAGTGAAATAAATTAATATATTTCCTTAGATTCCATTTCGTATTTTTATTTTTTTATCAGGGTGGAAATTTTAAAACCAAAATATCAGACTAACACATTCTTATAATATAAACGATTGAGCGATATACAAATAAAATACGGCCTGCAAGATCTGGGCCCAATAACAGTCACACTCTCAAAATAGGTACTAGTGCATCCCTTCAAGAATTTACATGCTAACAAGTTTTTTTTATGTTTTGTCTTATATGATAAAAGAAAAGTTTGATATCAAACTCATAAGGTATCTTATACTTAAAAGAAATAACTTCATCCGTTAAAACATATCGTCAGCTGTGTGCTGTCATTGAGATGGTACTTAGAGACAAAATATTTTTCTTGCAGAATTAATCTATATTTTATTTTAAATACTCGGTATCAATTTGATGTGCTAGTTATTAAACTTGTCTTTATCAAAATCAACATTCAGAAATCCAATTAGGTTTTCGTAAAGCATGGTTTATACGTTATCAACTTATTGTCCAGATCAAGTTTTCATAAGAATATCTTAACTTTAAACATGGGGTCGAGACTCGTATCAAGTCGGGGAAAAACACACCATGAAGTACTTATTCATAAAGTCTTTTTATTTTAGTAATTCTGGAAATTTTAACAAATGAAAATTATATTTTTTTATCAGATATATTTGTTTTAAACGTTATTAGATATCATTGTCTTGGCCTGCAGTTTGGCTATTTCCTTTTTTTTGCTTTCTTTCCTTCTTTACCTTCGTTTCTTTCTCCCTACAAATAAAATAAAAATGAGATATTAGACAATATTTTAATGATTATTGTTAATCATTAAACTAAATTAGTTATTTTTACCAGTACTTCATAAACTTCTTTGATTCCATGCAGAAAATTGCTGGACATTCAGTCAGACAGGACTGTGCATGATAAGAAGCGATTACCAAAGTACGTCAACAGCACTTACAGCTACGAATGTGGCTACGATCCTTGTTGCAGATCTTAAGGTGGTTGCAAATCTTCTTCGTAGGCTGGCAACTGGGTGAGCAGCAGTTTGTGTCCTTGCACTCACTCAGATCTATCTCAGGATTCACCTGAAAATTAAAAAAATCGTTAGGTGGATAGCTTTTTACTATTAAGGTAAGCCTTATTTGTCTTTGAAACAGAACTCAAAATCAAATTTAGACTTTAAATGAAGAGCTGTTTGTTTGTTTAAACAAAATGGCTCAAACTTAGGCTTCCAATTTTTTGTTCAGTTTGCACAAATGATAACGTCGTCTTATGCAGAGCTTTAATAGTAGATTACGGGCCTAGGGAGGAAAAAACTCGCCTTCGGCTCGGGTGGCAATTTACACGAGATATGGACTGTCCAATTTTCCTCCCTTGGTGCGTATACTATTTTTCTTCATACCAGCACCGAAAATGCACATTTCTCTCCAGGCGCCCCCCGGGAGGAAAAGTGTACTTTCGGTGCAGGTGTGGAGAAAAGCTGGTCATTTTGGGATTTAATAAGTTCAAATGTCCAGACTCTCTGTAGACACGAATAGAGTCGAAAACACAACCATCTTACCACAACTTATCTACAGCCATTTGTAGCGCCCGCAGAGTTGCCTTGTTCAGCTTGTTCTCTTTCGATCCGTGAACTTCTGTTCGATCTCGGATGTTATTTCACCGACGGAGACCATGTCCATTTCCGAAAGGATGGGCCGACATGATCGGCTAGCAAAAATTCAAACCTATGGCTCCGTTTTTACAAACATGCATTTTTTACACATGGTTTTCAATAAGTTATAAGTACGATTATGGAGATATTTTATAATCGTTTGCTCATCAGCAATGCCGCTTTGTGTTTTGCACTTCCTGACTCCCCCACCAATTTCCACTCGAACGTTATAAATACAAGTCAGTATATGTACATGCAAGAACTGCTGAAACCATCGCGATTAGATAGCATGTAAACAAGCACGTGCGTGTTTCGATATTAACCGGTTACTTATTGATATCAAAATATTATTCATCGATGTTTGTACGTCCCTTAGGGTTTCGTCTGTTTGTTTACATTAAAATGTAACTTTGCAAGTCTTTAACTAAGGAATTGTGAATGAATAGATTTTGCGTATATAACTCATGAAAAACGTTAAATTAACGAGTATTGCATGACGTCCCCTATATCTATTTTTTTCCTCTCTATAACGGACACCGACATCGGGCTTCGCCTTGAACCGTCTTCCATTATACCTATATCTTCGCATGTTGTTGCAGAAGTGCGCGTCTATATATGTATATACGATATCCGCATTTATGCTCCGGAATTTTTCAAAGGAAGCTAAACCTGTCGATACAGCTTCGGTGTAAACGATTGGAGAGAATATTTCGGTTCAGTTTCCCGCCTTTTTCGTTACATTGAATTATTGTCAGTAAATTATGGCGCTTTAGAAGCCAGTTGTGAAATAGCTAAAGAAAAAGAACCCTATACTCGACTTATGCAGGTTCACCAGTTAGCAATTAAGGCGTACGTTTATATTGATACTTTATTTTCAATAGTTTAAATAATAGATTATTCTAATTTCACAATGTTGATTGTTTTCAGATTCTCCAATACGATATGTGAAATGTAACACCGACCAATCTCTGGGACTGGGCTGCACTGAAAACTAAAATTGCAGAACATGGCATTCGCAATTCTTCGTTACTTGCGCCTATGCCAACAGTTTCGACGGCACAAATTTTGGGCAACAGCGAATCGATAGAGCCCTACACAAGCAACATTTACACTAGGCGTGTTCTTTCTAAAGAATTCCAGGTCGTCAATCCCCATTTGTTAAAAGACTTGACAGACAGAAATCTGTGGGACGAGGAGATGAAGAATGAAATCATTGCGAACTACGGTTCGGTTCAGAACGTTGCAAGAATTCCGGATGAATTAAAGATAAACTGTACAAAACAGTTTGGGAAATTTCGCAATAGACCATTTTCAAAATGGCTGCGGATCGAGGTGCCTTCATTATAGATCAGTCTCGCAGTCTCTAAATCTACACATAGCTGAACCAACAACGGAAAAACTCACATCGATGCACTTTTACGGCTGGAAGGCGGTTAGTATTTTGACTTTTTAGAAAACTAAGTAGTCAGCAGTGTTATTAATATTAATTACGCATTTTTTTTTTTATTGATTTTCAGGGTCTGATAACCGGCATGTATGTACTATTTGAGAACGAAGCCTATAGCACTGAATTAGATACGGAAAATCTAAATTCTAAAGTGCTCTGGGATATCGTAAAAGAAGTAATATTCCGCGATGATGAGAATTTATTTCAACATAACAATTCTGTGTTCAAGAAGCGATAAATTATATCATTGACTTTCTAAAAAAATATGAGGAAAATGGCTCTGAAAGAGATTTACATGGTACGCCGGACAACGAATCGGACACCGATGAACAATTGACAAACGAGGCTGATGAAAGAGGATCAAGCATCGTTTGATGATTTTCTTCAGCAGAACATGGAAATTGGAAGCTATTCGGACGCTGAATCGATATATTTAGGAAATACAAGGTTTAGCGATTGCTATCAATCGGATGGAAATTCCAACATAATCTCTTCAGATGAATCGACGTCATCATCAATACGCAGTTAGTTCAGATGAAGAGTACATGCAATTTCAAGAACCACTTAATCGCTTCAACGTTTAAAAAAAAACGTCTCAAGAAAAACTGTGATATAATAGTAGTAATAGTTACTTGTATGTGGTGGTAATAGTGGTAACACTACTAGTGCAACAATCTGATCTGAAAAAAAATTGTGTTATACATGTGCCTTCTCAAGACTGTACATTATTTATACTTTTTTTATAAATAGATTTGAATGTAAAAGTCTTATGATCTCAAAATAAATAAATATACGTTTAATAAGGATAGACATATTTTATGAAAATAATAACATATGTTTAAAATGCAGCAACATTTTCTATTTCATTAATTTCTTATAAAAAATGATACAACAGATAACACGTTCTTATAATATAAACTATTGAGCAATATACAAATAAAATACGGTCTGCAAGATCTGGGCCCAATAACAGTCAACGCTCTCAAAGTAGGTACTACTGCATCCATTCAAGAATTTACATGCTGACGAGTTTTTTTTAAATTTTTTGTCTTATGATAAAAGAAAAGTTTGATATCAAGCTCATAAGGTCTTATACTTAAAAGAAATAACTTCATCCGTTAATCAGAGGAAGCAATGAGTATATTCGTACAGTTAAAGTCTTGCTACTTTTTCCAGTATTGTATTGCACAAAATAAATAAGCCTTTGCGTTCACTATTACTGGACTATGGCAAACCAGATCTCTACAGATGTTTTAAAAATCGATGATAATCGCTTCGATACGCAACGTTTACATTGCTGATATTAACTCAACAGTTCATTCGGTATGTTTATTATGTTTTTTTCGTATTCGTCTTTCGTATCCCTTCTGTTGCCATAGCTTTATTTCTTGATTGTGGATATTTACTGCATACGGCGTGAATTTTAATCATTGAAAATCGTTTATAAATTAAAAAATTCATTACATTACACAGTTGCTACGTGTCACAATTGTGGGAGATTTTGAGAAAATTTCTAATTTTCTCTCAAATTTAGCAAATTCTTTTTTGTTTCGTTTAAATGCAAGTTAAGTATGACAAATTCTTTTGCTTACGTACTAAAATACCGAATTATTTAGCTTACAGAAAAATTTCTATCAAATTTATTACGAGAAAATTCGATTATTTACAAAAAGAACATCGACTTTTTTCCTACTGATATTTTTACATATTAAAAGTTTCATTTTCTCAACGACTTTAAATATACAAAAGATTACAAATGATAACAATTTTCACGGAGAAATTAAACGCACGATAATTTTTGCCTAAACTAGCGCAATAATCGAGATACTATGAAACAGAAATGATACTTTTGTTGTTAAACTCAAATTATAAATTGGCTCGTAACGTCACACATGTGTGACACGTCTCTAACGCGTTTCAGGTATCGCAAAACAAATTTTTTTTCAATAAACACAATCTAAATTTGATAATAAACATCACAATATACCCATCCAATCTAATTTCATATTTTTCAGACTCAATGCTCTCAAGTATGATACAATATCTTGGTAAATATAGCTCATCATTCAAGTATAATTCATGCAAGTACAATTATACACAAATTTTTCGAAAGACGTTACCAACGTTCAGGAGATCGGAGGTCAGATAAATCATTTTTTTTAAATTATTATAAACCAAATATTTTTGGTCTCAACATATTAACACTTTTCACGCGTTTAGTTCCAAGATGCCTGCATGAATTATCAAAAATGAGAACTGCTCGGCACATTGTAGGAAAAAAATTGCCCTCTATATACCAATACATCAGTCCACAAAACGTCAGAGAGCTTCATTGCCTCCAACGGTTCTTCAATTTTTCAGCACAAAGTAAAAATAAGTTCTTAATTTTCAAAGATCTTTTCCTTCAATCGTATTAGCATTTTTTGTATATTTATATATCGACGCATTAGAACAAAAACATGCTACCTCAAATTCTGCCAGGAAAACATGCTACCTAAAATTCTGCCAGGAAAACATGCTACCTCAAATTCTGCCAGGAAAAAATGCTAACTTAGATCTTTAAGAAAAAGCATGCTATCTCACGCAGACCAGAAATTTAAATTGGCTGCATTGGCGTTGCATTGATGCGACATTAGTCGAATGTGAATACATTGAATGATTGAAATCGTACACTGCATAAATAAACTTATAATATAATATATTTTTCTAAAAGTAAGAAATATTTCTGTCCAGGTATATACACAGTTAATTAATTTTTTTTCATTCAACATATTTCAATTCATTTTGTTGAGTTACTGCAATAACGACAAAATTGTTAACTAAAAAAAAATATAAAAATAGAATATTATGCGCGTATATTACTTCCCTTTTATCGACAAAAAATTAAAAAAATTGCACCAATTTAACGAAATTAATTAAAATATGTTGAATGAAAAATAAAATAAATCAACAGTGTACCTGGACATAAATATTTCTTACTTTTTGAAAAATATATTATGTTAGTTTATTTTAAGTGCGCGATTTCAATCATTCAATGTGTATTTTAACGCCACTGCAGCCAACTTAAATTTCGGGTCAAACTCGCTTCTGCGCGAGATAGCATGCTTTTTCTTAAAGATCTAAGCTAGCATGTTTTCCTGGCAGAATTTGAGGTAGCATGTTTTCGTTCTAACGCGTCGATATTAGGACTGTTCAACACCCAGAATAATTTATCATGCTTAGTTTAAGCCATTTAACGATGTAACAAAAAGAAAAATATACTAAACTTTACCTAGTGTTCAACAGTCTTCGAAAATTTTCCCAAAGTTAATCAAAAGAATTAAAAACAGATTTGAAAAATCTAAGCAACCACCTCAAAAATAAGTTAATGAAGCTTTACCGCGTGTACTTTTACGTGAAAAAGTACATCCATCATTTAGATACAAATTCGCACGTGAGCTAACGAAATATGTTCAAGTCGTTAGATTTGATAAAGTAACACAAATTAATTTATAATTTACTTTGTACAAATTATGCTATGGAAATTCTCTACTTAAAGGAAAAAGGAGTTCGTCGTTGAATCGTTATGTATAATAAATACAAAGCTTGAAACATGAAGCTTTTAAAATAGTTTCATGGGGTTATTAATTAGCGATTACTTATCATAGGACTTTTCGAACACATTCGAGTAACTCAAGATCAAATGGTAAATACAGAAACCTGATACGCAACTTACTGTGGGAACGAGAAAATAGAAGTATTTCACGACTTGCTGTTCCACTAATCCCAATTATTAGCATCTTGCGCCATTTTGAAACGAATACCTTTCAATACATCTTTAAATTTCAGTGTTAAAGTAAAATTAGCGTACAAAGTAAGAGAATTACTTTTATCAATACTTTAACTTGGGTTTACTATTTTGTAAAAAAAATTTACAATACCATTTAAAATTGTATACTAAAGACTAAAATCAATAAAGTTAATTACACATGAAATTCGACTGTCAAAATAATAGAGTACTCCAAAAGAAAAATAACAAATATGTAAAAAAGGTCTTCTTTCAAAATGACATAAGCTGCGACTACCTGTCTGCACCGCTTATGTCTCGCATTTGTTACACTTTACTCCCCCCACAATTCCTACTGTCGTTCATTTTATCATTGTTTACATTCCATTGTATTGTGTTTGCCACTATTCTTGCGGTGCCTCCCCGGTCAGCTCTCGGTCTCCCAATCTCACGGTCTCGCACAAGCAGTCTTAATTCACAATCATATGCACGACGCCATACACGAAAAATTGTACAGTAGATTGGTTATACTATCTAAGTTAAAGTATTTACAGAAGTCACATGAGGAAAATCGCTCTTCTTTCTTCTCCCTTGCGTTCTCTCACCTTCCGTCCCATTTTGATTCGAGTCTGGCGAGCAGCTGCAATTTATCACACACATTCACTCATCCTCTCCTCAATTTTAGTCGACTCATTTTTTTCCTTTTAGTTTTTCTTTTCCTTTTTATAAGTAATTAATAACCGTTAGCGTTTAAATGTTTTGTATTTTTTTGTTGTAGTTTGCTTATGTTTATATGCCGGTTTCTTTTACTCTGTTTAACCATCTCATATTTACTTGACTTCCACATCAAAGTCGAGAACAAGGAGCTTCGTTTCTTCAGTGCCGTTGCGACTGCCCACCGCGCAGACGAGCTTCGTGTCGCTGGCCCGAATACGCCAGACAACGCCTCCACTTCCTCCACTCTCCAATGCTACGAGGTTCCGTATGAAATCACCTGCGAACAACAAGCAAGAATTTAGCACATCAGCATATTTTTATCTAAGTAATCTATTCTGTAAGCTTTTGCGCGACATTATTTCATGACTAGTTATAGACTTTTGATGGTTATTGAAATCCGAGATTTATTACATAACTTGCGCATCAATGTTTGTAAACTAATTCTCGTCTGAGATTTCATCATAGTACTATTTTATTGATCGACTGTTGATGCATTGCGATTAAATTCTATGACGTTATAAGGTTTCAAATTTCATCACATTAATTGCTTCGATTGATAGCAACTAATAAAATCTGTAAAGCCAATTAATATTTATAATCTTTCTCTACAGTTTACTCTAAAAAACCTTTTCATGCATAAAATCATAATAAACGCAGTGATAAATAAAATTGCAAAGAAAAAACACGATACGTACCTGTCTTAACGTCCCACAGTTTAACAGTGCCGTCATCGGACGAGGTAATGACAAAGTGGCTATTGAACTGGAGGCAGGTGACGGCTGACTGGTGCTTATTCGGCCCGGATAGGGTCTGAAGGCAGTGTCCGCTGACGATATCCCAGACTTTGACCGTCGAGTCAGCGTTGCCCGAAACAAGTATGTTATTACGCAACTCCATTCCGGAGGTCAGACTCTGATGACCCATTAGGGTGTGACGGCAGGCACCTGTTTCTACATCCCATACGCGGATGCTGGTGTCCAGTGAACCACTTACCACGTGAACACCATCGAACTAAAAATATGCAAAACAAAGTTTTGTAAACTCTTTTCGTGTAATACGTCGTATCAATTTAGATTTGCCGTGTGTAATTTTTATAGGTCACGAAGTATGTACCCGCTTTCCCGGAAGAAAACCACCAAACGAAAATAAATCAAACACAAAAGAGCACGCATCACGCGTGCCTCAAGTATACAACCAGTCATCGACACTCACGGTAAATATTCAAATAGATTCCCAAAATGAAAACAAGTGCAGAACCAGTTCCGCGAGTCCACTGACCTGTAGCGAGTAAACCCTGTTGGTGTGACCCTGCAGTGTGTGTAGGCACTCCTCCCTCTCGGGATTCCAAACTTTGACCATGTAGTCATAGGCTCCGCTGACGACTAGTTTGCCGTCATACTGGACGCACCTGACTGCCGCCAAATGGCCTACAAGCACGTGCAGGCACTCGCCGGTGTCTATCCGCCAAACCCTAAGGGTCGCGTCCCTGCTGCCACTGACAACCTTGTTACCGTGCAGATGCATGCATCGTACCGTTGATGTGTGTCCAATCATTGTGTGTATGCACTCGCCTGTCTCCGCGTTCCAGACCTTGAGGGTGCGGTCGGTGCTGCCGCTTATCACTGTCGTGCCTGACATCTGCGACGACCAGACGCCACCCGTGTGGCCGCACAACGTTCGCAAACACTGTAAAGGAAATTATCAAAGAAAATTATAGAGCTGGTTTTTTATGTGAACTAGTAAAAAGATTAATATGGATAAATGGTAATAGTGTTTACATAATAAATATATATATATATATCATACATTTTTTAAAAATTATTGTTAATACATAGTTGTACTTTATTAGAAATGGAAAATAAAATACCGAACTGTAGTATTTCAAGAATATGAAATAATTTTAACAAGTTTAAGTTTGAGCCACATATACTTTACAACCTCGTTTATAACACTATAGATACTCTTGGAAAATCGTACGGTAAACTTAGATTATTTGATAACGAGAAGAAAATAAACATCTATACTTACTTTACCAGTCACCGCCGACCAGACCTTGAGCGTATTATCATCCGACCCACTGACGATTCTATTTCCTGAGAACTGTAGACACGTGATAACGTGATCATCGTGTCCCTTGAGTACTTTAGGTGGGCGTATGGGCTTTGTCCTCCAGTTCATCTTAATGTTGTGTTGCCTCATATATGCTTGCTTCCAGGGTGACACACTATTCATAATCGGAGCACTAGATCCCGTACAGTTGGCGGCTCCGCACTTGGAGTTCTTGCGTCTGGGCAAATCTTTCAGGTCATCGATACCAGCTGCTCGACACTTCTCTTTCCAGAGTAGATTGTCGTCGGCAAGGAAGCGCCAAGAACGACAGGTTTGAGCGGCGCGAAGAAGGTCACGGGGTTCGAGGAACGTTAGCACCGAGAGCGCCAGCTCCTTTGGCAAAAGGGAGATAAAGTCACGCTGGAATTGCGGCTTTATAACCTGCATCATGTGCCGGACCTGGGTTGGCTCGCTTCGCTCAACCAGCACATCAATTGCTAGCATACGCTCGGCGTTTGACCACCTCTGCGAATTTCAAGAAAACATGTTTTGTTAATTAATGCGTTAAAAAAAGAATAGAGTCTAATCTTAGTAGATCCATGCTAGGTATAGTTTAGTAGCGATTTATAGAATTTTTTTATAACATGATTGTTATTAAAATACTTAATAAGCGTTAATTTGCTGCATTGACATGTTTATGATTTTTTTTGTTTACATTGAATAATCTGTTTTGAATTCTCAAACACTCAAAGTATGTTAAGTAAACAATAAATGTGTGGCTTTGCAAATTAAGAACTTCAATAACTATAAATGATTATTGCAACAATCACATTTAAAAAATGAGTTACATACGTGGTATTGCAAAATCCAATCATTCATTTCTGGAGGAGGATTGTCCTTTGTTGGTATGACTGGTCGGCCATGTTTCACTTTCTCGTCGAGCCTCTTCAGACTTCTGAAACAAAAATATTGAAAAATATTCAAACCACAATTGTATTATAATTAAGTACAGGATTAGATTCTCCTGAACAACATTAATGATTGATCAATTACTTTCCATGTGCTATAGACAACTTTGAGGTTAATGTCTCCTTCAGATATTAATTAAGAAAAGTAAATCTAGTACTGCTAAATTAGTCAATGTAAAAGGAAATAGAAAATGAGTCTTACACAGTAGATTTGTCTTCGGGGTTGGGCTTTTTACAAGGTAAGCTGGATTCAGTCTCACTTTTACGTTTCCTTGGAGGTAATACGACATCCAAGGGCACGCAGGTTTCCAAATTTGGACTTTGGATACGCTGTGGCAGTTGTGGCTGCCTCTGCAGAGCCAGTGATTGGCAATCGGATTCGTCAACGTCCTCATCACCCTCTCCATCGCAAAACAGTCCGGAATCGCTGATCTGTATAGACAAGAGGTTATGTTACACCACATGTCCAACAATTTCAGCATTATGCAATCACAAAATACCAATAATTACCTCGCAATCCTCTTCGGTGCTTTCTTCCTCTTCCTCGTCAGCCGATTCTCCATAATCATCCAGCTCTTCATTTTGTGTCAATGGGATCTGATCTACTGTGCTTGGGCCTGGAACACCTTCGACACCTTCTATTGGGCTAGGACTTGTACCACCTGGTTTTTCACTGGCTGTACCCTTAGAGGACGATGGAGGGACAGACATTACTGGCGTGTACTGGAAAACAAAGTTGAAAAACACATTCACATATATGTTGACTTGGCAAAAATTATGTGCATCCAATCTTGAGTCTAATATTGCAAGGTGGAAAATATTCCCTTGAAGATATATTTTCCAGAGAAAAATCGAATCTTTGTCTACAGCTTGAAACCTGTTTCCAAGCAACAAATAAGATCCTCACAACACACTCAGCCAGAAGCATTCCCACACACACATACACATACGCGCGCACACGTAGATCCAGCAACAAAAACAAGCACAACGTCGCGCGACAATCGTATACCTCTCCCCGCACGACGACCTCCAAATCGGAGCACAACCGTCGACTCCAAAAACCACTCCTTAGCGATCCGCCCAACAGAAAATCTCTTGAATCTTTGGGAAACCTTTGGAAATCTCACGGCTTACCGCTGCAGCGGTAAAAACGCAGATTCGATGAAAATATCGGCCGTCCTAACCTTGACACAGCTCGTGGCTACTAATACACCTATACCCAGTTGCACACGGTGTGTATATTAAATTTCGCGCATTCCATCAGGGGCTGGCGCACAAAGCCGAAGAACTGGGAGTATACAGAGAACAATACAGGAGCCGGTTATAGGCCCGTTATTAGGAGACGATGCGCGCCACACCCGCAGTCCGAATTTTCTCTCGTCTCGCAGACAGAAGTGGCCAGCAACAACCCCAAGGAGCGAGAGATCTCCACACGATTATAATCACACGGCCCACACACGCACGGGATAAATTTATAATAATAAAATCACCCTTGAATCACGTTGCTCCGAAAACAGCAGCAGCAGTACTGTGCGGGCCGATTTTCCAGCAGCTCCGCCTCTGAGCCAGCATGTGATTGGCAACAACGGCGAGATCGTATAAATAACAATGTGCGGGCACTTATAAGACGAGAGCTTTTGTACTATAAGAGAGATGCGCGGTGCTACAGAGCTGGCGTGCTACTATACTCTGTATAAGAGAGCCTCTCCTCCACTGCTCCACTCCTCACTTGCGAAGCCAGAAAGAGAGAGAGAGAGAGACTTTTCCCAGGGACCGTGGGAGAGAGGAGAGCAGAGAATATAAGCGCGCGTGTATACGTGCACACGTACACCTGCGCATATAGCCCGCTGCACAGGCGATCTCTGCTCTGCACCCTCTTCTCTCTTCTCTCTCGCTCTCTTTCTCTCTCACTCTCTGTGTAATATAACCTTAACGGATGCGCTCGTCCTTGCGGAGCGAGGGTGTAACCGCGAGATGAGCGAATTCGATTGACTCCAATACGTAGATATAATTCACGCATCCGGGAGACGAAGTAGGTAAGCAGTCAAAAAAATGCATCTTATATAGGTGGAGAGAGAAAAGGAATTAATCGACACGTACCTAACCTCGTGGCGGCGTTGCTCTGGTCCAGCCTCGTCCTTGGCTTCTTGGCTATAAATGTTAAATGTTAATGGGTCTGTATGTGGCACGTCCCTCCCCCCCGGATTCAGTGCTGTCTTGGCTGAGGGCCTGAGGCTGTGACTTCGGTATTGTGTACCTGATGCTACTCCGCTCCTCGCACTGATGTGCTGATGATGGTCGTCGGCACGATTTTCGCGGAGAGGAGAGGAAACGCGAAATTCGCCAGCATCAGGCGAGACGACAACGACAAGCGACAGCCTAGCGCCTGGATTAAAATCTGGCGGCTCGCGGTTCGAGCGGCGCGAGGAGCTTTGCTCTCAGCTGGTAAATTCACTATAAAAAAAACGTCGTGTGGAAATCTAGAATAATGCGTCCGCCAGAGGGCGTATTGCCATTTTATAACTGAACAAAATGATATGAACTATATCACTATATGTCAAAATTGTTGATATAACAAATTAAATCGAATAACTTTTGTTTTAATTTTTTTCAAATTTTATTTCATAGATATCAATTATTATTACTTCGTAGGTATTATAGTTATGTTATATTTTTTCTCTAAATGTTTAAAACTTCCGCGTTTTTTATAGTATATTTATCATCGGTCGGTGCGCTGCACATCTGCAATCATACAGTATATAAATATAGATGAAATAATAAGCGGAACTGCGGAACAGCCGAGCTGAACTGAGCAGCTGTGTGGGCTTGTGTGGGAGCTTGGGAGTTATTATAGTAGTATTAGTAGCGTCGCCGCTGTCACCATCCGTCTTATGCAAATAATTAGATATCCAAGTGAAGTTTTTTCAATGAAATAGTACTTATCGATTTGTGGTCATACTATAAATAAAAAAGTGTGAGTGTTGAGTAATTCGCAAGAAGTTTTAGTTATCGTTTCTCGCCCTGACTTACTATGTTTGATAAACTTTTCATTCAATAATTTTCGGTTGCTGTATTGTGATTGACAAGTGTTGTTGTCAGCTCTGTTATTTTAAATTTTCTTATTTTATTTTTGAGCAGAAAAAATAATCATGGAGAAGGAAGCAGTAGAGATCAGTAGTGAGAATACTGCTACTACTGCTATTGCTCCTACAACTCCTACGGCTACTTCTACTAGTAATACGACTACAACTACTACGGCAAATGAAGAAGTGCAAGAATGTAAAAAGGAACCTGTTCATCAGAATCCTCTTCCGGTTGTTCGCGTACCAGTAAAGCATGCCAATTTAGGAATAAGAAGTCCAGCTATGTATGTGAAAGAAAAATTGATCTTTGACTATGCAAGCCAAAATCATCATACTTATTATGTTTTTTAGGGATATGAGCACCATGGTAGAGTTGACTTCATTCAGTACCTTAGGCAAGATTCAACCTTTCCTTGTGACTATTTCTGCCACTGCTGCTCTTCTCGTTGATCTGCATTGTCACCTTACTGATAAAGAAGTTTGTGGATATTTGGGAGGTCACTGGGACATAAATGCACACAGTATGATACACAATACATATATCTATATTTATGTCACACTGCACATTTTTTGGATGTTTATAACATGAATATGTATTTTCAAATAGATTTGTCAATTCTTGGAGCGTATCCTTGTCGCTATGCAGGCAAAGACAAAACTGCAGCTGCAGCTGTAGAGGCTGAAATCTCCCGTGCCATGGAATGGAAGAGAATGACTCTAGTTGGCTGGTATCACTCTCATCCTCGTTCACATGCTTCCCCATCACTGAGAGATGTTGATGCACAATTAGATTATGAAATTAAAATGAAAGGACCCAGTGATAATGGTTACACACCTTGTGTAGGATTAATTTGCTGTAAGTAAAGGAATATTATGTTAATTAAAACATCACAGTAAAGATTAGCATTAATACGTTTCATTTATATTCAGCTCCATACAACACAGATGCTAATTGTTACGAGTCAAATTTCAATGTCTTCTGGTCAATGCCACCACCTGAAAATAGACCTCATGAGTATCCCAGGCCAATGCTCCTTAGCTATACATTGTCACAGGAGCAGTACATTTCACAAGATGCTCTAGAAGAAATTGTAAGTTACACTATTCTTTTTTTTTTTATAGTTTTGAAAGATTACTTCTTACAATGCATAATTTTTATTTTTATTTCCAGAAAAAATGCATAGAGTACTACAAATTTGAAGGAGGTATTGACTTTACCTCGAAACTCCACGGTAACACGACTTACTTAGAAAGATTAAAGGTACCACTTATTTTAAAAAGAATTTATTCACTGTATAATTATCAGATTGTATTGTTACTAATCTTGACGAATTTCAGAACTCGCTGGCGTCAAAGCTTCCAGGCCGAAACAATCGAACAAACAGTTCCTATTGGGACCTGATCAAAGAGATGATCGCTCCAGGCTACGACGACGGCTCAGAATCTCCCTTCGCCAACATGAAGTTCCCTCTGATGAACGACCCAATCGCCCAGGCCACCGGAATATCTCCAGCAGCCAACGTCTTCCTCACTCCAGTGGGCTTCAAACCAGAAAACTCCATCTCTGCTGTGCAAAAAGCCTACGCGATGCACCAGCGCTCGGAGAGCACCTCCGAGAGCAACAATCACAAGGACTCAAACCCATCATCGAAACACTCGCCTCACATCATCACTACTCCAGACGGCATTCCCACGTTCCGGACGGGTGAGCTGACGGTTTCTGTAAAGAATGCCAAAAATTCTAAGAGCGATTACGATCACGGACCGACCGACCTTGCCAAGATGGACTTCAAGGATCGACTCGACTGGATGGAACTTGCGAGGCTCAACGAGTTGCAAGATCTCTCCAAGGTTCCGAGTTACATATCCGAAGAATTCGCCAAACTGACTGGTGTCTCCTTCTCGGAACTCGCCAAACCCATGTCCTCCTCGGCCTACAGCCGTACCATCGCCAGTATGCTTGCTGGTATTCCACCGGGTAAAAATCCCTCGTCTGAACACTCCGAGAGCAACGACAGGAGATCTGGAGACTTCCCGGACATCTCAATTCCGTTCAAGCCTCCGACTTCCTCATCACCTGCACCAAAGGCAGAGTCGAATCGATCAAACACGAGTGCAGAGGATTACTCGACGACGAGCGAGAAGAAGAAGCCGCCACCGGCCGAGCCGATGGACACTTCAGGAAGCTTCTCCGGGACAGAGGATCTGTCTATGTCCAGTTCGAAACAGGATTTCGGGACCACACTCGACATGAGCACGAAGAAACAGCAGCACTCGATTGACTCCGGAGACTCTCTGAATCTTTCCAAGGATCGTCAATAGCAGAGCTAAGTGAATGCCAAAGTCCGATTTTACCGACCCTTCGATTTGTAAAGCACGCTGCGTAATTTTTGTTATTCTGAAAAGGGGTTTAAGATTATTTTCGATGTGGATCACCACTTGTTAACTTTCCAAGTTTTAGAATTTAAAAATTTCATCACGATATATACTTTGAATTTGTCAATAAAAAAACAAAAAAGACAAAACTTGTAATAGAATTTCAGAATAGCAGCAGTAAATTACGCATAATAGTTGCAAAAATCGAAGTCTCGGTAAAATAGGTGACGGATACCACTGCAGGAACATCGAAATAACGCCTGAAGTGACTTTGAACTTTGACAATGACACGAACTCTCACGTGTGAACAATTTTTTATTCCCGGATGTGCGAGATGCATCGTCGTCTTGATGTTTTTATAAGTGAAATACTTCATCTCTTCAAAGTATTTTACGGAAACGGGGTGAGAATAAACTACATACATTTTTTGGTACTTAATATTTATGTTAAAAATTGTAACATAGGTATCTTTATTGTTTAATTTTTTTCTTTAACGCATTTTTAAAATCTCAATTTTGAAGTATTATTTTTTATTCCGTTAAAGTAATCGTATAGTATTAGAGCTTTTTAACTTCATGATATTACAATTGTGATAAAAATCACAGGGATCTCGTCTTTTCCATGAAAGGATAAATACATAACTAATATTTTTAGTATACTGTTTTTTATGTGTTGTGCAGCCAGGCTAATCAATTTGTGAAAATTTTAGAAAATGAATTTTCGTTTAAAAACTAATTCTGATACTATTGTTTGTTTTGTTTATTTATGTCATCTTTCAATTGTTATCAATTGTAGATACAAATATTTAAAAAACTGCTAAATAGGGAGTGACAATTTGAGAAATGGTTCATCATTAAATTGTCACCCGGCATATTATCGTATACATAACAACAGTATGGAATAATATTGGAATTCCATACTAGAACCTTTATTGATATAGTGAAACCGCTGTTATCAGTAGTTGAGCCGCGTGTAAAGAGATTTAATGGCAATTAAAACTGTTTAACTCATCTTAACAGGTTTAGTGCTAGTGATAGTCGTCTCATAAATTGTTTTGAAGGCGGACACCACGATAAACTACGGTTTTGAGATTGCCACCTTTTTCATAAGAAACTTCAGCTAAAAACTTATTTATTTTCATTTATTCATTCATCACTGAACCTGTTAATTTATTCCATTTCGAATGCGAGTAGCACAGTTTTTTGGCTACTCTATAAAACACAATTTGTAAAACAAATTACTTAAATGTGATTGTAACATAGGATCTATATATAGTCCTCGTTCAAAATATACTGACGAATTTCTCTATTTCATAGCAAAACAAACGAATTACTACGTGTGACATAAATAAACGAAAAAAATGTAACTTTGCTCAGCGATAAAATCAACTTATATACTGTAAAATCGTTATTCATAAGTATACTTATGAACAGCGTAAATCGGTCTGAAATGTCCGACTAGGGTCTTCGAACAAGATTCTGTGTGATATGCAATAAGAATGATCATGACGTTTAAAGGTTTATCTAATGAACAAATCGACTGTGTACTGTATTATGTATAATAAACAAAAGCTATTTAGAAAATGTAGATTCGATCTTTGCGATAAAAAGAAAGCTAATTGTAAATCAGGTTCTTAACCAACCAGCGAAAAGTTTAAAAGCTTCTCTTCCTCTTAAATACAGCACATAAATGTCAATGCGAATTCCGCTCCTCTTGACACCTTGCCTCGCTTAAAACTACCTAAAAGCCGTTTCTCCGCGTGTTCGTACAAAGCCCAACGATCTCATAAAACCACCCGCTGGAATTCCACGAACCTCGAAAATAACTCGCGATAAAAACGTGCCGATAGTGCATCTTCACGAAAAAAAAGTGTTTTCGTTACCTCCTTATCGATTCAGAGGGTGTAGCGCAGGTCCTTTGCTTGGATTCGTTCGCGTAAATACAAAAGCTTGCATCCATAGTTTTCTGACGAATAACGTTGGTGCATGACTAATGTCGACGGGTCAACGACTCGACGCGGAACTTGCTTTTCAGCTCTGACGTTGGGTTTGTTTAGGATTCAGCGGAGTGCGCTGCAAAAGGGTTTTGTTTATTTTTACTTCAAACAGTCGTGACGTACTGTTGAAGCGATTCGGACATATAGGAAAAACTCGAGGATTTGATAATTTGCCATTTTCGTCTTTTTTTGAGGGATAATTAGAGTGATACTCTTTATAGAGAAAACTTTTTATATAGGATGAGTCTTTATAATTGAAAGGTAGATCATATTATTATATCACAAAGATGAGTTTTTATCCTTATAAAGATTGCTTAACGCTAATGAATTAAAATAAAAAATTATACTTAGTAGAAAAATTGTCAAATTTGACTGTTGTATTTTAAATTTTACAAGAATGATAAGTAAAGCAAAAAAAAGGAGATATCAGGATAGTTTTTTATTATATCCAAACAGACTGATATTTAGAATTTTACGACTTCAGACAGTGCACGACATAACGTATAAAACTGGTACGTATGAATTTGGAATCTTCCTTATACCAAAAAGGATAGTTTGCACCTGACTTTTATGAATGAGTCCTTAAAAAAGCAATTAAACTTAATTATATACATAATGTACTTATACGGCGGACCGCTACAGCGATATCAATACCAAAACAAAGCAGTTTTGGACTGGCCCTTTTGTCATCGTCACTGCCTAAACTCTGTGTCTCGGGCAGGTTAAAATAGGTGGCGCATGGACACTTTTTCATTTCCCTCATAACAATATGTGCGCCAAGTCTAGATATAGTTATAGTGTGTCACTAATGCTAAAACTGCCTTATTTGTCCTGCTGCTTTGGCCGCTCATGTTAAAGATGATATTTTTTATACAAATCTTTTTTTTTTCCAATTTAAATTTAAATAACTGATACCTTCAAATGCTTTAACTCGATCGACACACAAAAATCGTTAACTTTCTCTCCCAAATCCCGATTAATTACAAAAATATACTCCAAAAACAAACTAAAATCACATCCAGCTATCAGCTGGTCTACGCCGCTACTGTCACTAACATTAAAATCCTCCTCCGATCCCATCAAGCCTCCCTACTCTCGCACTTCTACAACAGCGTACTATATACACGCGTTCTCCATACAGTCTGTTTTCTCGATCTCCACCACCGCAGCATACTGATATACACACTATAAAGCCTCTCGCGTCGCCGCGCGCGCGCGCGGTGAAAGTCAACTCAGAGCGGACAAGCCGCGAAAGAGAGACAGACACCAAAGAACCATACCTCCTCCTCCTCCTCCTCCTCCTCTTTCTCGGTCTCCGCGGGGCCGTTCTCCTCGAGCACAGCTCCTCAGTCGTTCTCCTCGGCTTTCACCTGGCCGATCGGCGCGAGCGCGCGCGTCCGTGCCTCCGACTCTTACACATTCTATACATCGTTAAACTCTGTGCTCTACTCTTCTTCCTTATTCCTTCTCCTTTTATCATATCGTTACTGGTATATTATCGTGCGACACAGGAAAGCTACGTGAGAGAGAAGACGGAAGGATCACCATGAGATCGGTTCGCTGACGGCGTCTGCTGCGCCTGCGAGAAAGAGACAGAGAGAGTACAATACAGGATCAACGAGCGGTGGAGACCAGCTGGTGAGTTGCGAGGCTTCTGCTCTTCTTCTTCTTCCTTCTGTATCCTGTGCTACTTATGTGTGTATTTTCTGCTCCGGTTATAAGTGTGTGGAGAATTAAGCGCGCGTGCGAAAAAGTACGAAAAGCTGTGGGAAAATCGGTTGCTTGTAGGTGATAAAGAGATCGGTATGCCGATTGCGCAAGAGAGAGACTTTTCAATTTCGCCCGCGGGAACACGAGACGTTTTATATTGCTGTGGAAATTCGACACACGTTCGATCGGATGTGTATTGTATGTACCATACCATACCTATGTGTGTGAGCGAGAATGTTTGAGAAAAGTTCTCGACAATGCAGTTCAAATGATGAGGTATTCGTTGAAAGTAGTCGTTTAGAAATGTTTCACGTTGTATACGCTTTTCACATGTGCGCTGGTATGTATGTAAATAGAAAAGAGGAAATGCTGTTTTAAGATGTACGGAATCCTTGCAGTATTTACTGACGCCCTTAAATCAATAGCTGCGACTAAAATTCACGTAACGATTTTTTATACACGAAAATGAATACGTCAATAAAGCAGGTGTCGAAAGTCGCGCAGCTCTCTCTTTGACGTAAACAATGTATAAAAACGCGAACGAGGAAACGGGAGCTACGATGCAAATGAGAGAAAATGCAAAAACCAAGGGGTAATCGCGCGTGAAAAAAGGGAAACCGAGTATTTCCTCGCTGCTTGCTGATGTGCCATTTATACACTCGCGCCTATGTAGTCTTGAAGGTGTACACATACATTAAAGGAGGACGTCGGAGATTTCACCGTTAAGCCGTTTGCGCATGCACACGTCGCGCCTTTTTTAAGGCGCCTACTACTATACACTCGCTCGTGAACGGCCGGACAACTGGACACACACACATATATATACACAGTACACTCACATGAGAAAAGACGAGGATAGAAAGTGATTTCCGGCGGTATGCTTTTGATTCGGCGCGTCAGGTGCTGTTGATGGTATATATGGGCTTTTGGATTTCGAGGAATGACGGATTTCGGGAGACTTTCACTGATGTCGATTTTTCTTTCTTTTTGTAAAAGTTGTGTGACTGTCGTTATACCGAAGCGGGATTGCTTATTTTTATAAAATGTGTGTCTGCCCGAAAATAAGTTCAGTAGGAATTAAGGTGTTAACGTATGGTGGAGTATGTCGTTTGTTTATGTAGTGAAAAGTAACTATGCATCTATTTACTTCTATAAATATTCACGTTACATAAGCCTAATTCTTCTGTCTTCTTTCGATACTAAACTAAATCTGTAACTCAAATTATCAACGGGCGTGTATAAGCGCCCGAGCGTAGCGAGTGCGCTTAACGCCGTGCTATAAAGAACGACTCATGACACGTGTATCGTACAATATTTTATAGCACTGACTGCATAAATCCGCCATGTCACGCCTATCCGTGGCCTAAGCAGTCCGTTTTTGCACCATGAGGTTAGCACGGTGCAATAAAGGACTACTTATACCACGGATAGGCGTGACATAAGTGCGGATTTATGCCACTTAGTGCTATAAAAAAAAAATAATATGCGGAACAGATACACCATCGACAATCTAGATGTCACTCATTAATTCATGCAAATACACGTTCAAAGTAGTAAAAAGGAAACGGAAAGAAAAGTGCTGCATATATATATAGGAACAGGTGCGTGTAGCTCGTAATAGAGCGCGAAATTTAACGATATCGGCGTGAATTTAAGCAGAATTACGCGTAGAAAGTTCGCGGCGGAAATAATAAAGGAACGATGTAAAATGTAAAGCATCGAGCTTATGTGGCCACCGTAAACTTATACGTTCGTAATAATGAACAAGTACGAAATTTCAAATGCAATTACCGATTTATTTAAAACTATAAAAATATACGACCGTATACAAATTTTAAATTTCACATAAGTAGCATACATATTATAAAATCGATCACCGATCAGTCCTCCAAAACCACATCCTACAAAAAGCCAGGCTCTCCCACGCACATAATCGTAACTAATTCAAGCGCAACACTATATAATTATAGTCCGAACATTACTATACCGAAAATTTCTCCAAATCCATGCGAGCCGCTAATACGACCGCATAATAGGACATCCATCAGACACACACACACACACACACATTATTGGCTACTATAAAAGTGTATATGTATAATCCACATGCAGTAGGGTATAGAGCAGCCCAGAAACGGGCGTCAGCCGCTGCGCGCACGAAGTGAAAGCGCGAAACTCACAAAACTCGATCCTTACGCCAGCTGCCGCCGTCGACGTCGATTCACGTAAGACCGCCAGCGAACGCGTTATATATATATATATATATATATATATATATAAACAACGTAGTATAGCGTGTGTATGTGCAGACTTGTTTTTTTTATTCATGCTTGACGAGGATATGAAAGAAAATTTTGGAGACTCAATTTTGTAAGATGATTATAGAGATTTTATTTTTGGAAAGAAATGTTAAATGTCCTTTCGTATATGGAGACATGTATGGAAATGTTGAAATTAAAATGAGTTGCATTGTAATTAACGCTTTTTATAATCGATTTTCCGAGCGTTTCAAAACTTGTCGTTTGAAGTGATTTTGAACTTTTTGGAAATTATACGAGAATAAACTCTACAAGGCAACGCCTTGTACTCGAAATTTCGTTATTATTACTTTTGATAACGATGTATAAATCCAAAAATACGATCACAAAATAATCAATCCCAAAACCTCCATCACCATGCATCATATAAAATCTCAACTCCTTAATCGACACTCGAACACCGTTAATAAAACGTCATCAACCATACATATAATAACACATCTCCGAACAAAATCCCTCGCATTGCACACAAACGCCTCTCATCTTCAACTAAGCGTCAAATTCAATTAACCCCTCTCTCCTCTCCACCGCGTAATACGTAAGGGCGGACGGAAGAGGCGTCACCGCGAGGCGGAAAAAAAGCCGCAGTATAATCCATATACTTAATACACACGCACTCAAGGATCTTACACACATTACGGTAGCGGAACATCGAGGAATTACGAAAGAAAGTGTCGATTTTCTGTCGGATCATCGGGAGCACTATCCGGATTCCCAGTTTTTTTGTTCCTCCACACGTACACATCGCAAAGTCATTTCGTGATTACACGCTTCGTGAACCTCAATGCGACGTGTTTTCAGGTCTTTCAAAGTAAAAATCGAAACGGCCGGACGCGGTTTTTTTTCAGTGAGATCGTGTGGGTTTACACAGGTGATAATCGGTGCTTTTTTCCGATGTCACTCTACGCTTTCTCTATATGGGAAACTTTTCGGCTGACCTTTATTATGCAGAATGAATTTTGAACAGTATACCTACATTCTTTCGGAGAATAGTTTGGCTGGTAGAGAGACGTATACCGATATCCAAAACAACGTAGCTTGTTGTGTGTATTGACACACTTTTGTGATACTTCGTACCATTTTTAAAAAAAGAAAAGAACGCTGGTTTACTCGACTATTCTCACGGGTCTTACGAGCTGCACTGGTAAATTGCAGATTTTCGCAACGCTATGATTTTTCTTCTCACTCCAACCAACGTGCACAACGTGGCAATTCGCATACCGATTTCTCGAAAAAGAATGCGTTAAAAATCGACGCGCGATTTCAAATCCTTCTATTAATGTCTTTGTCACACTGTTATACATATAACTCGCTGCAGGACACGTCATCGGAGAACGACGAAGAAGCGGAACAGCCGCGTGTGTGTCTCGTTTGCGCAAGCCGACAAATCCTTATGATTAAGGGCGGCCTTCAGACGGGCAAAAAATACACTCCAGTAGAGAGCTTATACTATAGCGTGATTGCCATCACCTCTATGGGCGTTTTGCTGCTACTGCAGCGGCCGATTAGAGAACCACTACGTCGCCTACTACTGTTATGTTCTCCTCCGCTCGGCTAATACACTCTTGCTGTACTTGAGGAGATCGTTAGGAGATTTTTTGAGAGACTTCCGTGGGAAAGAGTTTGGATTCTTTTTTTTATGAGAGGAGTATATCGATGATTGTGCAGCGTTGCTAATTGTGTCTTTATAAGGTGATTCGCTGTCGCGACAGTAGCGAGAATCGGTATGATGGGTTCGACGATTGTTGGAAATCGGTAACGCAATAACACACGTGTATTCGAATTTCTTAGTCGCAACAAACGAATGACCTATTTTTGTTTACGAGTGTTATACCGGAGATAGAATCTCTCTCTCCCGATCATCAAACAGAGCGACCCATTAATCCTCTTGAAACGTCCATAAATCTTCGAGTGCGTATCTGCGCGGCGCTTAGAGAGTTTAATGAGTAATTATTCCGAGCTAATCGTTACTCCTCAAGCAGTAAAGATTTATCTTTGAGGTGTGTAATTAAATTAATGCAAGCAATTGTGAAAAGGAATTGTGCACTTTTCTGAACGATTATTCTTGTCTGCATCCAGAGGTAAAGAAAATCGATTTTGAAATGGATTCAATTAAAAAAGTAGTTTTTAACGGCATTAGGAAGTAACTGTACAATCATTTTGTTTCGAAAGAATCTCAACCGATTTATCTTGAGGACATGTATAATCACAGAGATTCTCGAGTACGATCGCATGAAATTCTGTTGAGTATCAATTACATTCTTCGAAAATGCGTGCGATCTATTTCCTCACATCCTCTGTAAATGCATTCGTCGACAATGACTCACTGACTGCAACATTCAATCAAAACGGTTTCCATACGTCTCACTAAAAATAGATCGATGATGATATAAGATCCTTAATGCTACCACCTAAACCTCAGCACTCAAACTTCTTCTTCGTCAATTGCTCAATGATATTTTTCAGCAGGTACACAATCGTACCGTTTAACTACAGATAGTAATTACAGCAGACCCAGAGTATACTCGGAACAATAAAGCTATCAAACGATCCCGATGTAATTAGACGACTCGATGCGACGAAGCTGTGCATACAATAGTAGGTACATAGGGGGGGACGTCACTTTATTTCCCCCTTCGCCAATCGAGAAATAAATACGGAAAAAAATGAGACAATGCGTAGTCCCGCGTACACAATGCTATCGCCGACTGCGTATGTATGTACATACGCGTGTGTTATTGTACGAAAGCGCGAAAAAATCGGCAAAAAGGACGTATGATAGGATAGAGTTGGTATTGTTACCGGTTACCTTGTTTGGAGCTAATCGATGTGGAGGAGTTTGATTGTTGAGTGTACGTGTGTTTCGTTAAAGACATTTGGATAATTACGTACTGTAGGATAGCTATATAATATTAAATATAATTTAACTTTTAAGAAAATCGTTATTGAAATAATACAATAAGTGGAATCGGTCATTCGAATTCAACTATAGTGTCCCTTGCGAAATTACCATACAATATCATAAGGGAAGTTGGTGTGTATATAATATCGAAACGGAAATTTAAAGTACGTGAGGCTCCTTTTACGACTGCCGTATTTGGCAAACATTCAGTATACTACAGTACACTGCGGTCTCTGTGTATGTATACAATACATAACGATTTTCATCGATTCGCCGAGTTGCATAAAAGTTTATGCAATTCGCATACATAGAGAGTTGGATGTGCGCGGCGACGCGTTAATTGGCTCACTTGCGGCTAGAAAAAGACGGGCCATTACTCGTTAAGCTGCACCGATTTTTGCTTTAACGAGCTGCGCTAGTACGAGAAAGCGGTATCAATTGTCTTCTGGCTTTATCTCTCTTTCTTTTTTTGTCGTCTCTCTCGACTGATGTGGTAAATTGGTTTGGACTCTGCGCGGGAATGTCTATCATGTAACTTCGTTATGTGCAGAGTTTATCGTAGAATAATGCAAAGCAAGAATTCAGTTTCTACGGGTCATTACCAAAGTGTTTGAGTCCATATCGTGGCTTCGTTTCCGTAAAACACTTTGTTCCACTTCGCCGTTGTTTTTTTCTTTTCGGTAAAAAAAGAAATGGTAGAAAGTTTGAATCCACGGCATAATACGCTTTTCTTACACAACGTCGGCGGTAGCTTTTGTTCTAGTACATGAAGAGCGCGTAAACAAGAAAAATTTAGGACTGCTTGAAAATACAGTAAATCGTTTTACCGATCTTCTTACGATTTTCAGCAACAAAAAGCACCTACTTCAAACTTTTACTCCCGATCATTGACTATACTTATACCCATTTCCTCGATCGCAAAAACAAACAACTTCCGAATCTTCGCAAAAAGCATAACCCGGCAGTAAATTGGAGAAATCGCGCGCGACTCCTCCATCATATTATCTCCAATCAAACTCTCGTCTGAATAAGCTCGCGTACACACAATGCATACATGCCTATCCATTACTTACCCGCAATTATTCCCCTGTGTGTCTCGGTTCGTCGTCTTCGTCGTCGTCTCAAACTTTCACTAACCGCGAGGAAGGGAGTCGTCTTTTATAATAATAAAGCGTTTGCGCGAATACTCCTCTCGGTGCAATTATTGCCGGCGAATGATTAAAGTGCGCGAGGCTCTCTGCTCTCACGCTTTTTCCGCCCGAGAGACTATGCTTCCTTTTTTTTCATTCTATCGTCTGCGGTGGAGCCGCTGTTTTTGTCAGAGGTGTGTATGCGGCTGCGAGAAGAGACTTTGTATTTATTTTTTAATCATCCGAGAGATCGACGCATCTATTGTATAGTAGGTACATTCCGAAAGTTCGTTTTGTAGAGAGACGATCCATCCTCGAAATATAAAAGCTGTGTGGTGTATAATATAATCCGTTGCCCAATTCGCGCGACAATAAAGCGGCGCATCACGATCGACTGCTACATTCTCTATCTTCTCTCGTTGTAGTGTGTGTCTACTATAAAGATAAATATATATACATATAGTTGGTGCATACAGATGCGATGTTTTATTCAGTAATTTCGTTGCAGCTTTGCGTTACACTTTGCGCAACTTGCCGCTCTTTGTGGGGTATACACCATATTGTACATATATATATATATATATATATATATATATATGCCGCATAATAGCGAGAGAAGATGCGTTCGTATATTCTCATTCTTTTGTGTGAGCAAGTGAGTGTATCCGTGATGTACATAGTTTGGGGTGATATTTTAGACTTTGTACATTCCATACAAGAAAGAATATGTTTCAAGCTTATAATTGCTTGTGTACTTGTTAAAATTATGTAATTGTTAAAAAGATATTGTAAGAAGTGTTTTGTCATGAGTGCAATTTTATAGTGTAAGCAGCCCAAGCATCAGGCCAAACAAGGCATCTTTGGTTTAGGTGGGACACCACTATATCTAGAGGGAAATGGGAATGTACCCATGCGCCACCTATCGTAACTTACCAGGGACTAGAGAGCTGGCAAGTTGAAGCGTGAGGCCGAAACGGTGGGGGCGCGGAACTAGTCCAAATCCAAAATTTACATAAACTTGCAGTTTGCAAAAGTAAACAGTTAATTTCCTATACGAAAAAAGAACAAGCTATATAGATATACACCGCCAGTAAAGAATCGCAATGCAGAAAATAAATCTGCGTCGCAAGTATTTAGCAATCATCTCAGCGTATAAAATTGAATAATTAGCGGCCATAATAAATTTCGTAAACTTTCTTACTATAAGCTGGCTCACATATTATTTTATAATAAAGCTATTTTCTGAGTCATCATCCTGCTGATTCATGTCGTTAAAACCTCACGCGCGTTATATTAATAGAATGAAAAAACCCCACAGGAAATAAGTTTCCCCATAAATCCCATGTCGATGTACGAATTACCCTACTTATATTCCGCGAATTCGAACACACTACTACTTTGTACACCCGCAATTCAATTTGCAGACGTAAAGAAAATTATTCATACAGTAGGTATAGGAATCGATGCAGATCATAGCATATAGTCATGCATTATTGACAAATATCAATAAACTTGGATCATGAGTGGCGCCGCGCGTTACTTTACACGTTTGCTCTATCATTTTCATGATTTCATATACAACGTATACTATGTATTCGTTAGGTGAAGGTTAAATTACGACCTGACGAAACAGCTGAACGAAATCGTTCGTTCGTACGCGGAATTCCTGCAAGAATATAGGTACAATAGGCGAACAATAAAAATCGACTCGTTATTGGACACTGTGTGTGATTTGATAAATTTGAATGAATTTGCTGGCTCTACGGTATCTGTACACACGTTTGCATTCGTATCTATTAGTGAAAGGAGTCGTAGCAGCCTGAACTGTTTATGACTGTACTATACCCTGCATTCCTCGTTGGATAATTGTTCGGCGAATAATAAAATGCGAGTAGGCTAAAAAAAGGAAATTTGCCCGATACATTTTCAATTATTAGACAGCTCTACACTCAAATGATGAAGGAGTGTATTTAGGATTCAACATTCCGGTCTCGCTGTGTTCAGTTCGTTCTACTTATAACTCGTTCGAAAATACGATCATAAAAATGCAGAGAGACTTTCGATTTCGAATTGGAAAAGCGAACCATCGCACTCCAAGCATCTCATTACGCAATCGCATTTATAATTTCTTCTTCACCTCATAATATAATACACACGACTCGTGCATCAGCCTCCCAAAAGAAAGTCATACACGGCCCAAAACGAAAGTGAAATTCTGGACCACAACTAAAATACACTCTCCGCAGTGCACGTGAGTCACGCCCCTTTCTATTCCGCAACCTTATACACACGCATTGTGTCCAGCTCGCTTTATATACACTCATACATGCACATAAAGCTATTGCTCTAGGAGAGACCTAAAAGCGAGTGTCGACCGTATAGAAACATTTAAATATCGAATAAGAAAACGAGTCTAGAGATTATTGCGCAAGTAGCGCAAGTTGTGTTGTAACTTGCCTCTCGAGAGTCTCTCCGCAACACGACGACGACAACGACCATGTTTTCTATGCTCACCAGATGGATTTCTCTCCGCGCGAGAAGCCGGAAGGGATGGAGAGATTGGATTTTTGAAAAATTATGACTGTGCAATAAGTAGGATAGGATGATGCTCTGAAAAGTTTCTTTTTCCTTTTCTCTCTCTCTCTCTTGTGTATACCTACGTAAAGAAAATTTAGGTCCTACGCGACTGTTATCATAATTATAACAGTGTTGAGCTTTTAACTATATATAGTTTGATTGGCGCGTGCACGAAATATTTTTCAATTAAACTATAATAATCGAAAAGTGCGAGTGTACACAAGCCGCAATTATACTATCTTACCCGCAATCGGCCTAAAATAGACGTACGTAAGAAACAGGAGCAATTAAACGGGAGCGAAAATTGAATAGCTTAATTTTACTCCACTGCGTAAAAAAAGCTAATTTCAATATCTCTTTAGCGTAATCGCCGGTTCTCCGCTGTGTGTATAGGTACTGATATACTTTTAACGCTGAAATTAAGTTCTACATGCGCAACGAGCTCTAAACGCGCTGAAAGAAGCCGATTGATTCTTTGTCGAAAGTATACGAATGGCATATAAGTATAAGCGATTTAATGCCCATCAAACTTGTGTGCTTACCTAACGCCCTGAAGCCAAAAGTACACGTACCACAATTAACTTTTTTTTTCGGGGCGTGCTGAATTTCCCTATTGTGCGCAGATTTAGGTCACTTCTTTTTAAAATTGCTCCGTAATTATTAATTTTAACACTGTTATAGTGTATGTTATCCTGGCGATATAAAGTTTAAAGAAGCTCAAAGAATTCGAAGGTCGACCGGTGTATGTATCCAAGATTAAAAATTCCTTCGAAGGACGAACCACTTGAAAATAATCATCACTGACGTGAAAACAAAAACAGAGTAAAAGACCTGATAATCAAAGCTTCGATGAGCTGAAAGAAAAAAAAAAGTAAACTCGATTTCAAGTTTGAAAAATCGGCATAAACTCGTTCCGTCGAGATGATCCACTTTCGGATTACCCGCAAGACTATGCTCTGATAATCCTGGCACAATTCGATTTCCGAACGACTCAAATGAAGCTCACTACGCACAAGCGTAATATAGTAGAAAATTCAAAACATCCGCGATCGGTATTACAGCCGGGAAATCGGGCTAAACACACACACGGCGCAAATCAGAACAGCAGCAGCAAATTACGTCGCGGCATAGTTTCGCGCACTTCGAAGTAAGTAGCATAAAAGCGAACAGCTTGACTTGTGAAAGTTATTCGCAACGCCGGAGCACGAGGCCACAGCGTGCAATTTCTTTTTTCTCCCCCGTCTCCCGAGGTTTAGTTAATATAAAGCGAGAGAGAGACAATAATCGCGGTGGCAAAGTTGGAAATTTTCGATTCCGCTGTCTCTATTGAGTTTAATCGATCATTCACCGGTAATCGTATAATTGCGTTCGCCACAGATCGGTTTATCGTTGTCGTAATGATCGGTATTATAAGCGGTCGATTTATATATAGTCAAAGATCGAGTTGTTTGAATTTTTTGCCGATCGAACATTGAATTCCCGTGATACGTACGTGTACATGTATATACATACAGAGTCGAGCTTTCAGGTTTCGAGATTTATTGCGTTGGGAGTAATGAATAGCTATGCAAATTGCGGAACTCGATCTGCAGTTCACTGACATTCGCGGTGTGACTATACGAAAACTGAAAACTGGACGGGATGTAAACAAAAATCGTTAGAGCTTAACATTCACCTCTTGAATCCAAGCGAGTATAGTCCAACGCGATAAACAGCTGACGTCGCGTCTCTAGAAAGTAGTATAGTCGACTCGCGGAACGATATTTAAAATACCGATCGGCAGTAGATCGAGTCGCGATAGGGATATGTGTACCAGTAAAAGAAAGATTCCTCGTTCGAGTTACTAAAAAATCGGTACTCGACTTATAAGTAGGGCGTTTTCTCAGTTATAAATCACAACGAGCTTACCGATTTCCTATACAGAGAAGTGCTGATCATTGCGATAAATCGGATGCCTTATGAAAGCCATAGTTACGCCACGACAATGGAAAAAAAGCACTGCTCCGACAATCGAACTTTCTTCCACTCAGAGAGTGACTAATAGAGCGATATTCGAACTGCCAATTCTAGAAGCCAACCTCTAAAGATCATACCGATAACAGCAGCTGTATGACCTGAGAAACGCACACCCACACATCATATAGTACAACCCGACTCTCGAGACACTGACACTCGACGTCGGTCGTAAGCGATGACTGGTTATTTTCATCGCTGTCCCTTTCTCCTTACAGCTGGTATATAATATCGTTGATAAAATAAAGGCCGCGAGTGTCGTAACGCGCGAGAAACGATCTCGCTCGCGATTGGCGTTTGAAAAATGCGCGCGCATTGTGTCTACACAGCCGGACATCATTATGTTTTCTCGTGTCTTTTATTGTACAGAGGAATTTTCGTATATGTATGTATGGTATCGAGCGGAAGCTACAAAGGATATATTTTCTCGAAGTAAAGCGCGCGAGGATGTATTGCGCGGTATGAGAATTCGCTGCTGTTCTGCTTTCGAAATGATGGAATGTTGTGAACGTCATGCTGAGGAATTTTCGTTGTTCTTATATAGAGAAGTCGAGCGAGAATAACGATTTCGTTTGCGAATTTAACTTATAACTACTCTTCGATAGGTTTCTAAATAGGTCGAATCTTCGTGAAAAAAAAAAAAAAAAAAACAAGTTCAAGGCACACACGCATGAGAGCCTCCGAAAACTGAAACTTTCTTCCCAAAGTCATTAAAACGTCGTATATGGTATATACACTTCGCATTTCGACAAAAGACCTCGAGTGAACCCACTCATTAACTGTGAAGCAAACGCACAGCACACCGAAATACATCAGATATAATACTACTACTATACAAGTTCACGGTCAGCTCTTCAATCGCAAAATAAAACAACGACCTGTCGCAATGGATGTAGGTATCACTCCCGAGGATGAGAAAAATCGACACTAGTACAAACGAAGGTGACATACATCACTCCTGCGTGTCTAAGCATTGTACCTTCGTTGTGTTTCTAAGTGTCTATACATACATCTCTAGTCGCATTGTACATAAAGTCTCGCGAACACAAAAGAGAGAGAGAGAAATAATAAAATATGGCCTTGCGCGGGGTGTACAGTATATAGTAGGGGCCGTGTACATGCTCGTTGTGACACGGCTGTGTGTTCCAGTCTATTTTCTAGCCGAAGCTATATTTCGCGAGACGGCAGTGTTTTGAAACGTTACTTATAGTCGCGCTTGCAGTCTCGTATGGAATGTGCGAGAGTGTGTACGTATTTTTAGGAGCGGGTAAACAATTGAACGCGGTATCGAAAACTATAAATTTTGGGTTTAGGTGTTGGATTGTATTGGCGATAGATTTATACGACTCGTCGCGATTTTTTTTAAATCTTGTAAAAATACGGTATAATACACGCAGTGGTATCATATGAATTCTTGAAGTTTGTCAAAATCCAAACTCAAAGACCATATTATACCTATACGTAAAAAAAGAGCATCGACCGTCTCACCTCTTTTAATTCAAGGTGCGCCTCTACAGCGTTGCGAAAGTTAACGATCGCACATCCTGCAGTACAGTCTCGCGTGTATATACCTACGTACACCGCGTCCACTATATGGAAGATCGTCCGAAGTATTACACACGCACACGTGCGGGATGACTATCTGACTTCCGTTTTTCGCAACGGCCTCCTCTCTGTTACTATACACACTCTTTCTCTCTCCATCTCGATCGGTGGTAGTACAGCCGCTTACTTTTCTCTTTCACGGCACTGGTGCGAGAGAGGATCGCGGATGTTCGACGCAAGGCCGTTTCGCGCCTGGTGATGCTGGTCTCGCGCGAGTAAGCGAGTGTATGAGAGGGGAATGTTTTTGTTTTTTTTCGTGGGATTATTTAGTGGAGAGGAGTAGTTTGTGAGAAATTTTTTTTTGCGGGTTATTTACTTTTATTAAAAGACTGTTTGAAAATAAAATCCAGTCCAAGATTTTTTTCAAAAGATATATGTTTCTTTTCTATACTGGAGTCATTTTTCCCACAGACACGCAAAAAATAAATCTACAAACTCTTCAAACAGCGAGGGTGCGTTCCGAAATTGCCTTTAGTAGAATTTCAGTAAAAGGCACTAAACATTTTTGTTGGCATCATTGCTGGTATAATACACGGTGTTTAACAATGTTACCAACCTTATTTGACAAAAATGTTTAGTGAGTTTTACTGAAATTCTACTGAAGCAATTGTGGAACGTACCCCGAACAAAGTCTCCGCTCCAAACTCCGCCTATACATTTGAATACACGTCCGGCGACTTTAACGCCCGGACAAGGAAGTCACTCGTCGTCTATATCCAAGCGTTTGACTCTCTCGCCCACATCGTGTCCGTCAAGCGCAATCGTGTATAACTGAACATCTCGCGAAAACCTTCGATATTTCAAGAGCTGATATTATCTCGTGTTTATACATCGCGAGAGAGGCTTTTGTGCGGTTGCGGCGGCGGCGGTTCTTTTATTTTTGCGCGGGAAAAGGAATGTCTTTGAAAGCAAACGCGCCGAGGGAAGAATTCGAATATTTGAAGGGACGTTATTTTTATTCCAGGTCGTTTGGTCGGATAAACGAGGCTTTATTCGAAAAGGTATTGTCGATTGGATCGATTTAGGATGGGGATTTGGTATAAGGATATAAAATGAAGTGATTTTAAATCCTGTTTTTATAGACAGTATATACATAAAATTATTCACATACTTCCAACGCAATCATGCGGATCGAGCGTGAAGCAATTTCTAAAACTCGGTAGCTTACACATTACCATTTAAAGCTACGCTTATCAAAAGTTCACATTCACATTACTATAATTTCATCAGAAACCTTTTAGTTTTCGCAACAAATTTCACTCCCCATACTACCTTCACCAAATTCCAGTAAATTCTCACCTATAAATAAACAAAATTTAAATTAAATTCATAAATCCGTCGCATAAATTACCGCTCGATTACCCTCATACCCTCGTACACGTCTCCTCGTTTCATTACACCGAATAAAGTCACAATGGGCCGCAGCTCGCACACGCGCGTATAATATAAGCACGAAACCCCGCGGCGTCTGCAGGAAAACCCGATCAGCGGTATACAAAAAGCTTACCATATACCTACCTCCTCGTAAATATCGCACAAAACGGGCGCGCGCCCTTAAATCTCAATTACTCCTCGGCATGGGGCGCGACCTTCGTTACGCTCTTTACATACACACACAGACACGACGGATTTTTTCGCGCTTAAAATAATAACCTGAGCTTTTAACGCTGGTTATGGATGTGGGAGAGAGAAGAGAGGAGGCTATCTCGGTATTGTCGGCTAAATCAGCACTGCGGGTAGTGAGTTGAAAAAGGAGGAGAATTAATGGTTGCGCATGTGGGTATGTAGGTATAGGTGGACGTTGTTGCGGGAGAGAGAGAGAGAGAGAGAGAGAGAGAGAGAGAGAGAGAGAGAGAGAGAGAGAGAGAGAGAGAGAGAGAGCTTGTTGGAATTACTTCTAGCAGGAGGAGGAGGAGGAGGATGAAGGGTGAAATATATGCGATGCTGCGAAATATTTGCAGAGGAAGATCGTTTTTAGACGCGCGTGGAATGTTTGCAGGGCAAACAAAGGGTTGGTTGAGTAGGATGTTTGTACTTTGGATTAAATTGACATTTTTATAAGAAATTCTCAATCTCACTTCGTCTGATTGGTTGCAATTAAAAGCAAGGACATAAAAGATCTGTCGAGATAAAGTAAATACTCGCAAGTAGATTAGTACCGAGTCCGGTCAGACACACGCGGTAAAAACGCTCTTCCCGCGCCGTATCAAATTGCACCGGCGACGCAAGTTTCCTTCAGGAAAAAAATCTTGCCCCCTAATTATCGTAACTCATCCTCTCCGCGGAATATTTCCTTAAAAAATCCTCAAATTTTTACCTCCCGTATAAAGTCAGCGTCGTAAAACCTCTGGCTCCTTCCAACAAATTACCAGTCCCTTAATTACCTCCTCTCCTCCTCCTGGTACCTACGTACATACACTCAAGGCATAAACTACATGCTCGTCGGCGGATGTAAATTTCGCCAAGACGCCCACACTACTGGAACCTTAAGAGCAAATAGAATAGCGACTCTTTCTCGGGGGGTAAGAGGAGAGTCGTTTGGTGCAAGCTGCACTCGCGCAGGTGATGACCTCAGCGGGACAACGTCCTCGCAGGAGTCAAGGGACTTGAAAGAGAGAAAGAGAGAGAGAGAAATTCCCGATCGTTTTGCATTCCTCGCTGCGCGCGTGCATCGCGACACTACTCGCGGTTTTCGTTTGTTTTTTCAGGTGAGAAGGTACAGTTGGAAGAAGAGGTGTTGAGGGATTTTTTGACGGATGAAGTTGAGAGATTATCCGATGCGAGATGAGCTGGGTTTGTAGGAGATTACTGCTGGTGATTGAGTACATGCGGGTATATTGGGATAGTGGGGTTGAAAAATGTTGGTTTTTTTTTTGTATACATACAGATAAGACATCAGGCTCGCAAACTTGATGTATGAGTAGCAAGTGAATATAATATTTTTGGACTGGCCTTTTCCCCACCGCTAGAACTTTTTGGCTCTATAAAGTTTCCGGCGAGCGACGCTAGGTGGCGCATAGGGACTTTTGTATTCTCCTCCATCAGTATCTGCGTGTACACGGCATATATAGGTACTGGTGTGCTGCCTATTCCCAAACTGCCTTGTTGAGCCTAATGCTTAGGCTGCTCATGCTATGACTGCATTGGTTAATAAAATTTTCACTCGTGAATTTACAGAAAAAAAAATTTTTTGAAAGTGTATAATTTTCTTACTACGGTGATACGAGTATAACCCAACAAATTATTCTCAAAAGAAAAATTATTATTGTCTAACTCGTCTTAGCTCCTGAATTTTATTTTAATCTAAGTGAAAATAGAATTTTCACTTAGATTAGCTATCGATATTTGGGTCTTATAAATATTGTGCTGATAATACTAGAAGCCGTCATAGTATACAGAAAATAGCGCTGTATCAAAATTAAAATAATGAATTAAAGTTCTTAAATCAATATACGATCAATCAATTGCTATGTATAATATGTACCTATATGATTCACATTCAATATTATTTACACTTGTGAAACCTCATTCGTTTACGTAAATTTAAAAACTATCCCACGCGAACAATAACCAAATTAACCAACATTTTTGTTCTTTTTATAAATAAAATAATAAACTATGAAAACATCACACGTATAAAAATAGAAAATAAACCAGCAGAAATAATCTAAGGCCGAAAAGTGTCGAAAAAACTCCAGTCCCAAACCAAAAGAGAAAGATCTCTCACCAATAATACACACTAAGCATTCAACTAATACACAATCGGTATCAGTCGTACCGTACCGGTCACGTGTGTGTGCGTTTCTTGCTCCATTTGCGCCCGTGGGCATCTCGAACACCGCCGCGCGTGCATGCACTAACGAGCGCCGGCAACTTCGTTCGTCGATTTCGGAAACGAGCGGCATTCTTTTTTGTCGATTCCCTGCTGTGTCTGTTGCCTTACGTAAACACGTGAAATCCACGGCTTTTTATATCCCGACCTGATGTGATATCGCACGCAGTGATCGGTATACTGGATATATCTGCATGTCTCGTTCTTTTCTTTTTGGTTCGATTTATCCACTCAGTGAACGATTGCTAGCGATACAACAATCTCGCGAACAAGTCCTTGGAGAGAACGTTTGATAAGTGTAATATCGCTTTCGAACAGCGGAAACTCGTTGCGATCGATTTTTTCACGCGAATTCAAAAATCATATAAAGATGAATCATATATAAAATCGTGACTCACGAGAAGAATCTCCTGTCGTAACAAAATTCTCGTTTACGCACATCTTGTGTTTTTCGAGAGAGCCGTTTCGCAGGTGTCAAGCACCGCAAGAGAAAGAGGCCGAAAAGACGCGAAGGCGAACAGACGTCCTCGAACTCCATTATAAAACGAGGACTATTACTAAGCGAGGCGCCGAAAAGAGAACGGTGCCGTCGTGTAGCTTTATGCGAAAAGGAAGAGTAGTTGTAAAAAGTTAACTTTTTGGAGGGAAATTGCGTATTTGGATTCGTTAGGTTCAATTTTTTTTTAAATTGTACCTACGTCAGAATAATTTTCCATAACATCATATAGGCAGGAATGCGGGAAAGAAAAATTCGGCATTTCAAACCCGCTTTCTAAGAAGCCCGTGTATACGTGTGTTCTTGCTTTTGGCGAACAGGACAAAAACTCTCAAGGAGTCAGTGAACGAATTTAATCTCTCGTAGGCGAGCAGTATAATTCTGCTATCTTAAATGCAAATTTTTTTCTTAGATCATATTGTTCCTCGTTTTCTTTTCACGCGCTTTTGTGTCCTATCCGAATAACTCGGGCTTCTCTTTTTAAATTCTTCGGAGTTTTCAGGTAATCAATTGAAATTTCGAGTGAGTTTTCGAGAAAAAAATAGGCATGCCTTTCTCCTCACCGAACAAAACGTTCTCCCTCTAAGAAAAAACATCACAAAATCCAAAGCACAAAGCCCAAGTGCAACAGTCAGTGAAAAAAAAGTACCCAAGCAGCAATATCGCGAGGGCGGTAACCATCGACACGGCCAGTCGCGCTTACTGGACGTCCTTGCTACGTTATCTTTCTCTCTCTCTCTCTCTCTCTCTCTCTCTCTCTCTCTCTCTCCTTACGGCACGTAAAGCAACTCGCGCGACGCGACACGCGTTCGCTCCTTTCACTTTCCACTCGCAGAACTGCAAGAGCGAGAGAGAGAGAGAGAGAGAGAGAGAGAGAGAGAGAGAGAGAGAGAGAGAGAGAGAGAGAGAGAGAGAGATATGTATATGTATATAACTTGCGTCCAGGAACCAACAACGAGACTGAGCCCCGGATCTACGGTCGAACAAAAGACAGAGCGTGACTTCTTTTTTTCGAAGGAACGCGTTCGCCTTGCACTTTTGTTATGCGGCTGATGCGAGTGAGGTTTTGCTTATATAGGCTAATTTTAGGCGTGCGTTGGGTTCAGTGACTGTTATACAATAGATAAAGAGATGAGTAGGCATTAGTTTTTGAGTAATCGGAAGTTTGCGCCAATCTGCGTCACTGTGGTCCAGAGGAGATCGGTTGACGATCGGATGAAACATACGGTGGTTGGTTTCAAAGAAGTGGCGCGAAAGTAAGAGGAATCCTTGGGTGAAAATGGCCTTGAACGTCGGCGTAAAAATTAAAAGTGAATCACACCCGGTGATATCCTCAATCTTGACCACTATGTGCATACCTATCTCACTCTAAAACTCTAACTACCAAACTACAGCTTCCAGCGTATACAGCATTCCACGTGTCAACGAACCATCAGCGTTCGTTAACGGACTAATAATTCCTCGATCCGTTACATTATCCCGTAGAAAAAAAACCATTAGATATATTCGTTCCGAGATTTTCCCGATCCAAAACTCACTCCGCTACTCCATACCGATCTCTCCCCACCCAGGAATCTTTCACTTTTTCTCTCAAAAAAGAGAGAGAGAGAGAGAGAGCCTTACGCGCTCTCATATAGTCACCGGGCTTCCAGTAGTGCATGGGCGCGAACCTCTCGCGCTCACGCATAGTCTCGCGCTTGTCTGGACAGTTTCGTGTATTAGCGTGAGATATTTCATGGTACCGATCGTTAGTGTAAATGTGAAGTGTTTAGTGCAATTCTTTCGGCTAAGGGGAGAGCGATATGGAACGTTAATCGAGGTGCGTAAAAGTGGATACCAAGGTCGTCAGCTACACCTTTTTTTTCACACAAAGAGGAAGACTTACGTGCAATCTTATGCATATCCACAAACATCTTTCGTGAGGTGATTTTCGCTAAGTGGGCCTTAAAAATTCCAACCGATCGTAAAGCCATAAGATGTGCGTGCTATAAAACAGCGTATATACACGCGTGCAAAAGAAAAACCAGTTGAAATTCACGTGTGCAGCGTGGTGCCATTGTTCGGCTGTTATGTGCGCGGCTATCATTAGCTGAGTATTAATTAAGACACTATAAGAGAGCAGCAACTAAGCGTTCGCGCGCGGAGAGCTTGCAATTGCCGTCACTCGCACGCAACGATTTTTCTCTCTCTCTCTCCCTCGATTTGCGAAACGAGCGCCCGACAGACGGGTGTATGCGTTTTCTGGAGCACCATATGTGCTGTGGCGATAATTTGGAAATTTTTAATTTTTTGCGCTGTGACGAGAAAAAATGCTAGTGCTATACTTGCAAAATAATAATTATGTAATGTGCCGTTATGCTCGTGAAAGAAAAAATACTGTGAGGTAGTAGAGCTTACGTAATTCTATCTAAAAACAGCCGCTCGGTAATATATCTTAGCTGAGATTATCGTTTTGGCACAAAATGCAAAAAATTCGCAAGCTTAAAATCACGAAAAAATCAAGCTCGAATAAAAATTGCTCAATCGGACAGCAGAAGAAAAAAAAATCGGCAACAGATCGCGAAAATAATTAGCATAAATCGAGTCTCGATTTCGCCAATAGTAAGCGGCGATTTACATATAACGCCACTGCCGAGAAATCGAGAGAAGAAGAGGCAGTATAGAAGAAGAGAAGAAGAGGCGTGTAAAAGACGTGTTGCACTGGTGCAAGGGGTTACGCAAGGAGGAGTAGCGCATCGCACGGAATTGCAGATTGCGCCGTGCGCTACTTCGTGCCGTTGCTGTTGCTAGTTTTCTTTCTTTCTTTCTTTCTCTCGCGCGCGAGAGAGCCGCACACGCGAGCGATGCTTTTCCGCATATACTTAAGGTCTAGTAATACTTGCGTGTATGTTAGAGAGGAGGCAGTGTGTTTACTAACAAAGCGTTTTTGTAATTTTTTAGAACCCATTGCATTTACGTGACTTTAGACGCACTTCGCGCGCAGTTATATATATAGCATGAGCGGCTGAAGCAGCAGGCCAAACAAGGCAGTTTTAACATTGGTGGCACACCGCTATATCTAGACTCGGGGAGCATATTATTGTTATGAGGGAAATGGAAAAGTGTCCATGCGCCATCTATTTTCAGCTGCCAGAGACACAGAGAGTTTAGGCGGTGACGAAAGGGCTCGCACAAAAAGCCAGTCCGAAACTACTTTGTTTTAACATTATTTGATATTGCACGTATACGTTATGTACATTATAAAATTAAGTTTAATTGCTCCGCGCGTTTTAATTTTTTAGTAGAGATTTAAGATACGTGTGCATACATGAACGACATAAATAAAATTCTAAATATCAGTAGTATAACAGCGTTTGAATATAATAGCTTATTGCTTTACTTATCATTCTTATAAAATTTAAAATACAACTTCGAATTTAAAATCGAACCGTGTATGTATGTACGTTATACGAACGATAAAAAGTGCGTTTGTAGGCTAATAAGCGAATCTTATTAGCGGTAAACGCTTCCACCGACGATTATCTACAAACCATGCGAACCGTCTACGTGATCTTACCTGCATAGTTTTTTAATATCTCGAGATTTCAAAATGAAAAATTTCTCACAGAGAGCTTGTACACTCTCCGCGTGGATGGGTGTCTTAAAAGTGCAAATTTTACGATGGCTATAGCAAAGAAAATGCATGTATACACGTTACGCGCAATTTTACGCTTCTTGTGGCGATCGATAGAGTGAAATTTATCGAACCGCGGATTTTTACGTTCACCGATTATCTAATAAAGTTAAAGTATCGAAAAAAAGCAGGAAAATGTAACTATTTTTTCTGTTGCAAATTCCACGTTTTTTTGCGCTTTGCTTTATACTCGAAACACTTCATCATAATCGAATATTTAAATACGCCGAATCGTAAACCACACAAGTATCTATAAACACTTGAAACTCCTTCTTTCTTTGCGTTACATCAACAGACAATGTCCATCATCAAATAGGCGGTGTATTTTTTCACGGAACAAGGAAAAATTCAACGTTAACTCCGCTAGTCGAGAATCTAAAACTCGAGCTCGCTTTCACCGGATATATAAATAATCAAGGGATTGTCTTAATGTGACCCCTTTATATTATTTCTCACGATATTATAGACCTACGCAAGCCTTCGTTCTGCAACATTTATTCGTCTCGCTCCATATTTGCCGGTCAGAATAAAACATCATATTTTTGTAATACTGAGCTAAATTTATGCGCGCTCTCCGAATTTTCAAATTTGCCGCCATTATTCAAAGACTACCGCAATCACACAATATTGTGTTAAGTAGTCGGTTTCACTTTCCTCGTATCACTTTTTTTTTTTTTAAAGGGAAAGTCTCACTAAAATATAGGAAAATTCGTTTTTCTTCTAATCTTAACCGTATATAAATTTAATCATATTAACAGCTTTGAAATTTGATTTTTTTGATTCCAGTGGTGAAAAGAAACAGCAAGAATGTCGAAGAATCATTTACATCAGCAAAATGGCTCGGTGCCCGGAGGCGGCGGTGGCCCCGATGACTTTTCGGACGACGACGACAGCACACCTCTCACCCAGGACTACATGGGCAGGTCAGTGGACTTTCTCTATATAGTATGTCTATAATCGCGTGTTGGTCTGCTTCATTTCTCATTTGAGTTGGTTAAATAAGTTAATGAAGCCGTTTACTTGAGAGATCGAGTGTTTCTTAATAAGGATGATTTTTAGTGATGGTCGTAATTAATAAGCTAATTATAATGTGTTCTTTGAAGATTATTAGTTGCTGTTTAAAAGTTGTAACACGTCTTCCCAATTACCTTTTTTGAACTTTCTTCGATTAGTATTTAGTACAGATTTTCATGATTTTTGAATGGCTTAGTTGAAATAAATAAACTAAAAGTGCAAACAACCGAATTTTCAGTCAAAGAACCGTGGTGGAGACAAAAGGATGGGACGTGTTCCGGGACCCACCGCCGAAAATCGACTCTGGTTCGATGGCGAACCAGAAATGCCTCGAGATCAGCGTCCAGATAACAAAAGCCGTTGTCTATCTTCTAGTCTTCGTGATAGTCCTGGGCAGCGGTATCGTCGCCAAAGGGACCGTCCTTTTCATGACCTCGCAGCTCAAGGCCGGTCGCACCGTCTTCTACTGCAACCGGCAGTTGGGTAAGCGCTGCATTATTATCGCTTTCTATTCTATTCTATACCGTAAACTTAGTGCTGCTGTAGTTATTGCGGCTTTTTGCATCACTGAGCGTGATGAGGCTCAAGTTCGATCGAGAGATTATTATTATTTTTTAAACCATGTGAATTATCGTATACTAAATTTTTTTCACATCGAAGTTCGAAGCTTTCTAATCATTTTTTTCCCCGTATAATGATTGGTAATTTAAGCAGATCGCTAATGATCGATAAAGACACTCGAGCGCAAACATATCCATTTGACACAATCGTTAGCCAATCAATTGATTATAAATCATTAAGCACCGCGTAATTGCTCCTATCGCTATATAGTGTCGGGTAATAAAACCGAAGAAGCGCCAGTTCGACTCTTTATTATCTTAAAGCAATTTTCTCGCGATTGCAGCTCGCTCGGCATTTTTTATATATTGTATACACCTCGAATGAGGCTCCGTCGTGCATTTAGAATCGAGATGAAATTAGTAGGCAGACGCTTATGTATATAGAAAAACGTTACGGTAACGTAATTTATGCGAGAACTATACGATGTACTCTCTTCTTTTGTTCGATTCGGCGTAGGCGCAGCTGTATGTAGACACCATAACATCGCAGCTGAAAATGATTAACATCCGTTCAGAATGTTCGCGTTTACGAGTATAATATTATTCGTGATTAGCTCGATTGCGAGATTGTTTTCGTTTTCTATTCTTCTTCAATACTCTTATATATGAAATGAAGTACACGATGGCTCGTCCCATTTGATGAGCATATACCTATGCATAATCGAAGAACACGTCAATCTGAAGTTACGACTACAATTGAATTGGATAGTTTATACAAGTCACGAGGAATCTCAAGGTTGCATAAAAACCCCATTTTTTCCCTTTCAGGTCGTGACAGACAATTCGTGGTGACGTTGCCGGAGGAGGAGCGGATAGCCTGGTTCTGGTGCATCGTGATAACGTTCGCTGTACCGGAGATCGGTACACTCTTCCGTAGCATACGTATGTGCATCTTCAAGTCATGGAAGAAGCCTCTGTCCTCGCACTTCATGCTCGTCTTTATCATGGAGACGTTCCACGTTGTGGGTCTGGCGTTGATGTTTATAGCGGTGCTGCCTGATCTCGATGTCATCAAAGGAGCCATGATTACCAACTGCGTCTGCTTCGTTCCTGGATTGTTAGGTATGACGATTTTCTCTGATGTAAAGTATTCGATTATTTTCAGACCAAGTTTAAACTACTAGTACGATTTTATTAATTGAAAATTCTAGGTATGATGTCGAGAAACAAGAACAAGGACGAGTCACGTCGTTTTGTGCTAGTCCTGGTGGATCTGGCAGCTCTGGCAGCTCAGGCGACAAGTTTCGTCGTGTGGCCTTTACTCGACAGCAAGAACCCGTCGCTCTGGCTCATACCACCCGCGCTTGTACTCGTTTCCTGCAGATGGTGGGAGAACTACGTGTCGATCCAGAGTCCAATTGGTATGATAGTTTCTGTATCTTAATGGAGAAACTGTTAATCTATAGTTTCTAGTATAGAATAGATTATTAATAACCATTCAACTGCTTCTATAGGTTTGATAAAGTCTCTCAGCCGCGTGAAGAGGGACCTGATCCAGACGCGCTACTTCACCTACATCTTTATCTCCGTCTGGAAGATCATTGCGTTCGTGATAAGCAGTTTGGTGATAATGCACATGAAGGGTGAAAACGTTGGCCACTTCTTTACGATGCTGGGTAGTGCCTTCGGCGAGCACAAGATCACTGTTCAGACCGTCAAAACCGATGGAGGTGGAGCCATACCTGATCTGCTCGAGATCCTGCCGAACGGCGAGACCGAGATCGTCGATGCCGATTTCCACACGCCTATATATTTGATGCTGCTGTGTATCTTCTGCGCTTACTTCATGTACATCTTCGGTAAGAATACCTAATTTAGGTATAACCTAGGTTCAAACCTAAATTTTGATTATTTTTTATTTATTATTATTATTTTGATTATTATTTTGATTTCCGTCCTATCCAGGTAAATTCGCTTGCAAGATTCTGATCCAGGGTTTCAGCTACGCCTTCCCGGTAAACCTAACCATCCCCGTATCGGTATCTCTGCTGATCGCGGCCTGCGGTCTTCGTAACGGCGACCCCTGTTTCTTCCACGGCACGATTCCAGACTACCTATTCTTCGAGTCACCTCCACCTTACTTCCTCAACGACTTCGTGTCCAAACAGTATGCCTGGATATGGCTCTTGTGGCTCCTGTCCCAAACCTGGTTCACCATTCACATATGGACCCCTAAGTGCGAGAGGTTGGCTGCCACCGAGAAGCTCTTCGTCGTACCAATGTACGATGCTCTGCTCGTGGACCAGTCGATGGGTCTTAATAGAAAAAGAGACGATCAGCCGGAAGTAAAAGTCGAGGTAAGAATTAATCAAATTAATATTTCAATCGCGTCAAATAAAAATTCTGAACAGAATAGTTTATTGGCATTTTCCCTGATTGCTCGCAGCAGACACACGTTGATAAAAACGTTTGAGATGATACATACGAGTATGATATGTAAATAAGCAGTCGCTCCTGCATAAATAGAAACACCGCACTCACTCGTTATTGATTAGATTTTTCCTATCGTCATTAAAATAAGCAGACTTTGATTTATACGGTCGCACTTTCGATTTAATACCATTACAAAAGCCGGAAGCTTTCACCATTTACTATACAACGTCTTCTTAAATAATTATCGAGATAAAAATATTGTCAAAAAAAGGACGAGAAAACAAAAGACAAGAGGGGAGCAATATAGCAGGTATTGTTATACTAACTGGGGGGTCGACCTCGATTTCGCAGGACCTAGCGGAGATCGAGAAAGAGAAAGGCGACGGCGATTACGAGACGATCTACGAACAGACGGACGGCACGAGTACGCCACCCTCAGCGATTAAAAGTAGTGATCACGTGACGCGTATCTATGCATGCGCGACCATGTGGCACGAGACCAAGGAGGAGATGATCGAGTTCTTGAAGAGTATCCTCAGGCTTGACGAGGACCAGTGTGCCAGGAGAGTCGCCCAGAAGTACCTCAAAGTCGTCGATCCTGATTACTACGAGTTTGAAAGTAAGCGTCTCTTATTATCTTTATTACTCAAAGTTGCTTCTATATAAGCGATGAACGTTCAGCTGTTAAGAAAAATTATTACTGCTTTTAAGAAGAGCCAAGTGATCGTAAAAGCTTTTTTCCTTCGGTGATAAAAAATAAAGCGTTCGTTCTCTTTGAAATTAAGAACCTGTAATCTTCATCATTGCGATCGTTAAATGAAATACTCGTTTAACAGCTCACATATTCTTCGACGACGCGTTCGAATTGGCGGATCACGATGAGAACGAGTCGCAGGTGAATCGTTTCGTGAAACTGCTGGTCAACACTCTAGACGAGGCTGCCTCGGACGTACATCAGACCCGGATGTACGTAAGGCCACCGAAGAAGTACCCAACACCTTATGGTGGTAGACTCGCCTGGACACTACCCGGAAAGACCAAAATGATCGCGCATCTGAAGGACAAGAGTAAGATTCGTCACAGGAAACGATGGAGCCAAGTGATGTACATGTACTACCTTCTCGGTCACCGTCTAATGGAGTTGCCGATCAGCGTCGATCGAAAAGAAGTGATCGCCGAGAATACCTTCCTCTTGACCCTCGACGGTGACATCGATTTCCAACCGTTAGCCGTCAAACTCCTGGTCGATCTCATGAAGAAGAACAAGAATCTCGGTGCAGCCTGTGGTCGTATCCATCCGGTTGGCTCAGGTCCTATGGTCTGGTACCAGTTGTTCGAGTACGCCATTGGTCATTGGCTGCAAAAAGCCACCGAGCACATGATCGGCTGTGTACTTTGTAGTCCTGGATGTTTCTCCCTGTTCAGAGGTAAAGCTCTCATGGATGACAATGTCATGAAGAAGTACACCACGAGGTCCGACGAAGCTAGACATTATGTGCAGTACGATCAGGGCGAGGATAGATGGCTTTGTACGCTTTTACTTCAGAGAGGCTATCGGGTTAGTAGAACGACTTTTTATGGTGTACTTTGGAGTACATATTCGTCCAATACTTATTATAAACGATGAATTCAGGTCGAGTATTCAGCTGCTAGTGATGCGTATACTCACGCGCCTGAAGGTTTCAACGAGTTCTACAACCAACGTCGTCGGTGGGTGCCTTCGACAATCGCCAACATTATGGATCTGCTGATGGACGCGAAGCGAACCATTAAAATCAACGACAACATTTCCATGCCCTATATCTCTTACCAAATACTCCTCATGGGTGCGTGTTATTCTTGTATACACATTATTTAACTGTATTTTAACAGTATTTATAACGTATATTTGTTGTCGCTAAAGGTGGTACCATCTTGGGCCCTGGTACGATCTTCCTTATGTTGGTGGGAGCTTTCGTCGCAGCCTTCAAGATCGATAACTGGACCAGTTTCTCCTACAACATCTATCCTATCATACTGTTCATGCTCGTCTGTTTCACTTGCAAATCAAGCATACAGGTATAAAATTCGCCTCCTCAAAATCTATAAAAAATGCATGATATAATGTCAATAATAAAAAAAATTAAAACACATTCCAGCTACTATGTGCGCAAATACTCTCAACGGCATACGCGATGATAATGATGGCGGTGATAGTTGGTACAGCATTACAGTTGGGGGAGGACGGTATAGGTTCGCCGTCGGCGATATTCTTGATATCACTGTCAAGTTCGTTCTTCATAGCAGCCTGTCTACATCCGCAAGAGTTTTGGTGTATTGTGCCAGGTATAATATATCTGCTCTCGATACCCTCGATGTACCTGTTGCTGATCCTCTACTCCATCATCAATCTCAACGTCGTCACCTGGGGTACTCGTGAGGTTGCCGTCAAGAAAACGAAGAAGGTGAGAGCCGTTATCGAGATCTTCAACGTTGTTTTGCTTATTGTTTTTAGGGTTTGATTAATGCAGCGGAGCATTAAGTTGTAGTCTGCTTACCTTGATGGTAACGTGACTTGTTCATGCGATCATGAATCTATTTCTGCGAAGGCATGAAATATAGGTATACGGTTGAATTTCAAATAACACAATTTTAATCAGGAACTCGAGCAAGAGAAGAAAGAAGCCGAGGAAGCCAGGAAGAAAGCCAAACAGAAGTCTTTACTCGGTTTCCTGCAAAACGGCGTTGGTAGCAGCGACGACGATCAAGGCTCCATCGAAATCTCTCTGGCTGGTCTTTTCAAGTGTATGCTCTGTACCCACGGCAAACCGTCCGATGAGAAGCAGCAGCTCGTCGCCATCGCCGAATCTCTGGAACAGCTCGGAAAGAGACTCGAAACCATCGAGAAGTACATCGATTTCCTTTACTTTTAATTTGCACCTGGTAAAAAAGGACATTTCTAATCACAAATTCAAATTCACAGAGCCGTGGACCCACATGGTCACTCAGGTCGAAGACGCGCCTCATCGGTAGGTTCGAGATCGGCGGATCATCTCGGAGCGATCGGTGAAGATCCTGCCGAGGAAGACGGCCGTGACAGTGAAACCGAGACCATAGCTAGTCAGAACACGGAGAACAATCGTGGTGATCTGGGATTCCCTTCGAGGCCTTACTGGCTTGAAGACGAGTGTTTCAAGAAGGGTGAGACCGAATCGTTATCGGTGCAAGAGGAAATGTTCTGGAAAGACCTGCTCGACAAGTATCTTTATCCTATCGATGAAGACAAGGCCGAGAAGGTATGTACTCGGATTTTTGGATGGGGTGATTAGGGAAAGTGTGTGCGATTCGATTTTTTTTTGTTTTTTAGACAGACTGATTTTATGGTCGACAATATCTGTGATTAAAGATACTCGATTTTATTTGAAAAATTATAATTAAACAATATCAGTCCTAAAGTTGGTAATTATGACAAATTTTAAATTGTTTCTCAATCACGTTATTGATTATGCAGCTATTTTCTTACTTATCTTGTTAGTAATGAGTAGTTAGAGTAATCTTATAGCTCTAATATTAAAAAAGTTTTCAAAATATTAATTTGATCTCTGCAAGTACAGATCTAAAGAAAAACAAAAAATCTAAATCTTTTATTAAAACCATTTTCAACTATTGTAATTTGAAAATAGAATCGACTCGCACGTCACCTTGTTTAGAGGCCGAAGAAAACCCTACTTACCCCACACCTAAATGCACCTAAAATTCACGCTGGTTCATTATATAGCTAATCAAAAAATTCAATTCAAAAGTATTTTTTTTTAAACATTGCCTAAAGTAACGACTTATATAATGATCCAACTTAGAACCTTTACGTAAAGAATCATAATGGAAAAAGCTGTAACAAATTCTGCTGGTTAATTATTCAGTATTGCTGCATTATACTTTCAGACACTTTTGGAACTAACTTTTAAGATCGAAATCCTTGTAGTCTACTGTCTCGAATACTTCAAAATTTTTAAGTCAAGAATTTAGAAAGTTTTTAAGTATTTGAAAGTACATAAGAATTCAGATTCTCAGTCCGTTTACAGGAGTGTTCGAAAAAGATGCAACAAGTCTACGTATAGTTGGCTGCATGAGCTGATTATGCAGAGAATATGCTATATAAGACGCATACATTTTTTTTTATATTTAAGATACTGACCTCTAGTAAAGGTTTATACAAGTATTCATACAATACTGCAGCTATATGTGCAGACTTTGCTACAGCTTTTTTTCGTAAGAGAACAATTTTCTGACTTTAAAAACGCCAAACCGTAAGTAAAAAAATCTTCCATGTCACTTCTTTCTTCTTCAAAATCATTTTTCATCCACCTTTCATTTAAAATCACTGATAAATAATTCATTTTTCAAAGTTTGTTTTTTTATATATCATTTAGTTTAGTAGACTGTTAACTAGCTATTGATAAACATCTTATCATTTAAAACTTAGAGTCACTCTTTTTTTAATTATCATTTGAAACTTAGTCACTTTTTTTCAAACTATCATTTGAATATAATTTCAAGTTAAATTCTCCATAAACTGCATCGTTTCATCAAAAATAAAAAAATATACATATATAAATTCAATAAATAATGCTAAACTCGCCCTTGCCCCTCTGCTGCGCCACCAAAAACTCGCAGGCACGAATTGCCAAAGATTTGAAGGACCTGCGCGACAGCAGCGTTTTCGCGTTCTTTATGATCAACGCCCTCTTCGTCCTGATCGTCTTTCTCCTTCAACTTAACAAAGACCAATTGCACGTGAAATGGCCCTTCGGTATCAAGACCAACATCACCTATGACGAATCCACCCAAGAGGTAAAAATTCGCTCCGCTGCGTGATCTGTGCTTCCCTGGTACCAGCCACTCTTGTGTCGCCTCCTACATTCTATATAAAAATCGCATTATTATGCGAGATAATTTTTTAATCAAAAAATATATTTATTCAAAAAAGGATAAAATGAGCAAGATGGCAAATAAAAAGCGAAGCACGGCGTCGCGAGCGGGGCTTAAGATTACGTTACTAATGATGCACGTTTTCTTGTTTTCTTTTTTTTTTGCGCGACAAAAACAAACACAGGCAAGGATAGCAGCGGACCTGATTGAGCTGAGGAACAAAAGCGTGTTCGCCTTTTTAATGTTCAATGCCTTGTTCGTACTGATCGTATTCTTACTCCAGCTGAACAAAGATCAACTGCACGTCATTTGGCCTTTGGGCGTCAAGACGAACATCACGTTCATTGAGGAGACTTCGGAGGTACTGGCTTTCGCCTAATGTGTGGAAGCCTCGACACAAAGCATTTTAAAAAAGCAATAAAAAGTGTTCTTGAGAGTGACTAACCTAGTGGCTATAGGAGTGTCTTGTATATTCATTTTATACTTATTTTTCAAAATGTATAAATAATACTTGTAAAATACCCATATTTTACAAGACATTCCGTTAGAACTGCACTCACTCTTCTGGTTCACGAAATCTGTGGTGTGTCTTATACTTGTGTCAATAACAAAAGAAAGATGTTCGATGATTTGAGGTTCATTAAACTAAAACAGGCTGGCTTCTATAGCAGGAAATGTCGGTGACTCACCTTATACCCTCGTGGTCGCGGGTGTTTTTACCGGATAGCGGTACTTTTTTATTCGTTTCGTTCCTATATACATATACTCTATTGTGTACATATCAAAATTTTCTATTCATCGTTGAAGCGTAGAGTCCTTAAATCTGTACAAAATTAAATTCAATCATGAAAACTATTTTGTTTTTTTCAATAACCAGTTCATTCTTACTCTTCGCTTCAATTGCTACATCACAATGCACATAAAATCTATCACTCCATATTCTGTTCCACAAAATCGATCGACCAAAGAATACAATGCATTGTTCGATTCTTCGTAATAGGATATGAAACGATATTCTAATATAGCAGCACAAACGAACCGAACGTATACCCAAAAACACACTAATTGGGTTTTGCCTGGCAGCTGGATGGATTCTTTACACACCTGTGGGACCCTCCTAATGTGTATTCTGTCGTGTCTAACTCTAATTAGACCTGCTCTCTCGTGTGAATAATTTTTAATGTTTGTTATGGAGGATGCACTGGGATGGCGAACTCACTACTACTGCGGTTCCCCCTGGAGACTTGTGTGTCCATAATAACTTTATGATTGTTTTGATTTATAAATATTTATCCATATATAAGTGTAATATCTATACTTAACAACACCCTTTTGTGGTGGGCTTACAGGTGTCTTCGTTTGTAAATATTATGTATAATGTGTTTTAACACAGCACCATGTATTAGTATATCGTGAGCTCCTTGTCCTTGTCACGGGGTTTTTGTTGGTAGAATTGATTGAATTTCAATTTTTAAATCACTAGAAATATATAAATTAAGTTGCTGTCAAGTTATATTCAAAATATTAAATATCATTATTGTAAAACTTTGAAATTTTTCTACTGCCAATACATAAAAACCTAAAATTTTTAAATAAAGACTTTTTGTATTATTAATTTACAAGATGCACAAAAAAACGTAGAAAACGTTGACGATGGCAAGGATTTCTCGCGAACTAATAAATCAATAATAAACTAGAAATAGCTAAAATCCAATCGAAATATCGTACCTCCATACACTCGAGCTTCAAAACGCTTCCATCCGAATATATCTGTACAGCAGTAATATAACCTGCACAATTCATGAATGTAAAAAAGTATGATACTTCGATTGGACGCAGTAATGTTACACTAAAACCGGGAACCAAGACATCTAAGCTTGTTGGACCTGACAGTTTCTCTTTTCCATTCTAGGTGCACATTTCCAAGGAGTACTTGCAACTCGAGCCAATCGGTCTCGTGTTCGTGTTCTTCTTCGCTCTGATTCTCTTGATACAGTTCAGTGCCATGTTGTTCCATCGCTTCGGAACGTTGTCTCACATCTTGGCCAGTACTCCTCTTAACTGTTTCAAGAAGGTACGCACATTTTTTACTTGATAAATAAATCTCATTATTTTTTTATAATCAATATTTTGATTAATTTTTTGCAGCCTACGAATGACTTGTCGGAGGACGCGTTGTTAACAAAACATGCGGTGGATATAGTGAGGGATCTACAGAGGCTAGACGGGATGGAAGGTGACTATGACGAAGGTAGTGGAAGTGGACCTGGTAGACGAAAGACGATTCGAAATCTGGAGAAGAGCAGAAAGAAAACGCAGGCGATCAACACGCTCGACGTCGCTTTCCGTCAACGTTTCTTCAGTATGGCCGAGGGACAAGGTAATGTGTAATTTTCATTACGATTAGTTGCTTGAATATTGATTAATAAAAAACTTTATTTTTCTAAACTTGCAAAAAATTTTGAAATATTTTTCTTTAGATTCGTTAAAAGTAATAATGCATGAAAGTAACTATTTTTTTTTATAATAAGAGCTTTCAAAAAAATCTTTTAAAAGGTGTTCGTTCTTTTAAATAAAATTTCAATGCTAATACAATAATTATACAAATCATTAGTCAAAATTTTAATTTTTTAAATAAAATGTCAGCAAATACAAACGATTTCATAACGCATTACAGGCCTTCCACGCAACCTGTCGACTCGTCGTTCAACAAAAGCTTTCAAAGCTTTCGAAGGTCGTCGCAACAGCATAATGGCAGCACAGCGCCGTAAGTCCCAGATGCAGACCCTAGGTGCGAACAACATTTACGGAGTCGCCGGTAACCCTCTGGGTATCCAACCTCGACCCACAAGAAGCAGTCAGATATCCGTGAAAGACGTGTTCGAGAATCACGGAGCACATACCAACCCCGGCTACGAAGCCGATGAAAGTCCTCAAAACAGTCTGAGGTTGCGACCACTGGAAGCCCATCAGATCGGTTGGCGCGAACCCAACTCAAACCTATGAGCATATAAGACTTTGATATGAAGGATTCTGGATTTGTATTGGAAAGATTTTAGAGAAGTGAAAGTTGTGCTTCAACGAGTTCGAGAATTCGATTTACTGATTTCATATTTGCTTTTGAAAGGCTCGTATTTATTCAATAAGGTGTAGCAGATATTTCTCAAAACAGCAAAGAGGAAGGATCGAATTGATTTCTTGAATAATAGTGTTGCGTACATGCATGACTTCACTTCAATTTTAAACTTTTTTATCCGATAAAATTGTTTAAAAACTGTCTTGATGTAATTCAAGCACTGATGACTATACTTTTAAGAAGAAAAAATCGCATTTAAAAATGCAATGCATGATAATATTAGTTGACTACCGTAGTTGTTCGAGATACTAGATTGAATTGTATGTAAAATGAAAGAATACTCAATGAAAACAAGGCTTATATTGTTTGAAATTGAATACGATTTTTACATAAAAAAAAAGCTGACATGACAATAACTCAATTATTTTTTACCATGACAAACATAAAATTATTTTAATGATTACCATTCGAAGTGAGATTAATTGAATTAACATTGTACATGTTTAGTGTTAATGAAAATGTGAAAATTTTAATTAAAAAATTTTCAGTAATTAAATTAAAAATTAGTTTTGATATGTTGAATTGTTATTGAGATTAACGAGGAGATTATAGGGCATAAGTTTTTTTTTAATTCATAGAAAAAAAATCAATTAATATAAGAAACAGCAAGTTACAAAAAAAAAATTAACTTAAAACCATCGAATTTAGTGTAACTCTAATCGAGGTGGTTCATGATAATATCGCTAGCATGATTGTACTCATTTTGTTTTAAAAACAATATGTGTATAATGAAGTAAAGTGTGAAATACACGCTTATATTATGTATTTGCATATATAATTATAAGGATTATTTTTAATCAACACCATTTTTCTGCAACGTTTTTACCGAATAATCTCGTTTTTCTTAATTTTTAATATTTTTGTATATGTGATTGAATGAGCGAGAATGTGTTATTTAAATTATGTGCGCGCGTGTCTGGTAGACGAATGTAAAAGGTGTATTTTAGTTTGTGTTGCCAGAGTGCTTATATGACAAATAGATTATTAGTTTTGTAATAGAAAAAATTGTATGATTGTTTGTAATTCATGATCTTTAAGGATTATAAATACAATTTCTTTATAACAGATGTGTGTTCAAGGTTTTATTTTTTCAAATTGTATAATTGCATTCAAAAATATACTTGAAATTACCCGAGATAACCTTCCAAGTCAAGAATGGAGACTCCGAGCTTCTCGGACTGCTTCTAACATTAAAAATACGTGAGCCATCATCATGTAATTGTTGACTATCCAATTCCTAGACCAAGCAAAGTCTTTTTTCGGTGGCACTGCCAGAAATGAAATCGCGTAAGGCAAATAAGCCCAAGAGCAGTATTTGTTTCCTTTCATCCATCTATAGTGTATTAATACAAAATTAGTAAATAAAAAATGAAAAAGTGCAAGAAAACACATCAGTTTACCCGAATAATCCGCCGGCGAACATCCACAAAAAATGAAACCATTTGTTATTTTGGTGTCTAGGATAACCTCCACACAAAACATGGCGCAATTCAAGCGCTGATAGTAATGATACTATAAATATACCCGTTTTGCGATTTTCATGCGATTCACAGACAGCGTAAATTAATCCTGACATGCTAATCACTCGGCAAAGTTTTTCATGCAAAGGTCTGACTCGTAGTCTCGCTCTCTCTTCATCATTATTGGCTATCTCTATTGGATCAATGGCTATAAAATTAATATTCTTACATAAGCATAATTACAAATAAAAACATATACAACATATAAAATGAATATGCTTATATAAGATATATAATGAAAGAATAAAATCAAATTGAAAAAAAAATCGGAAACAACTAATATAGCATACAAATTTTTACACTTACGATAGGATGCATGAAAAATGAAAGGTGATAGAAAATTAAATATCGATCTGAAATTTATCGCTAATACGCCTACTGTAGCAGCTGTCAAGTCCGGTTCAAAGTCAAGAATAGTTGTCGATAATTTTTTGTGCGTATGATAGATGCAAGATGAGGTTGCCAAAATAAGAAAACCATTAGATAATGCTATATCGATCAAAATCATGAAGAAACTTTGATTTTAATATACTGTCTTTATAATTTTTGTAAAATTTAAAAGTAAACGCGAGTTTAGCTTAATAGCGAATTATCCAGATGGCCTGATCATTTTGTATAGGTTGACTAATTTTTAACCTCACCTTTTCATTGAAAGTATATATATGTATATATGTATGAGTAAAAGAAGAGTTCAAATTTAATTTAATTAAAATAATGAATGTAATAAAAAAATATAGGTGTATAGGTGCAAATAAACAATAAAGATTTATAACCATCAATATATATATAATCAAAATATAAAATATTTTTTATTTAATTTTATTACTTATTGTAGGCGAAAATAAGTATGAGTAATATGCTATAGTTATACATATAAATCGAATCCTGTGAAAAATTTAATTATATAAGGTTGTAAAAAACGTCACATCTGGTCGCATAATATAATTATAATTGCAGGTACTAATTCGCATAGTTGAAGATTATTTCAGCGACGCATATATAATATGAATGCTATATGAACGCAAACGAACAAATTACATAATTTTGAAATAATTTTCAGTATAGATACCAGAATAATATTATATTAATATTATATATAAAAAAATGATATTAATCTAATGCAATATATAACGCCATTGCATGCACATAAGCTTCTAACATTCACAGTCATATTTTGTAAACTGAAAATACATTGTTATTCAAGTGTCAAATATTACGCAAAGTGAAATGTACAAGTCATCAATACACTGTAAAAAGCAAAAAATTCAATCATTGTAATAAGAATCAATAAGAATCGGCAAATCTTTTTTTTTCAATGAAAAAATCGGTTCAGTGTCATGAAGAATCGGTACAATCTACACTTGAACTAAACTCTCGCAAAAAGCGTTCTTCAAAAAACTCTCGCGCTTCACACTCAACACCTCGCTCTCTAGTTCGAGATAGACTTCTTTCCGGAAATATGCTTCCAAACTTTCTTGAAAAGCCGGGTATAGTAACCGCAAGTGTTGCTCTTGACGACATACTTGCTAAGTATCTCGGTAATCTTCTTTCTCTCGCTTTCGGTGACCCAGAGCAGCGGGGTAACGTCGATCTCTCCCTTTTTCATAATGAGGCTCACGTCACCACCATAGCTGAGGATCAACTCGGTGATCTCCTTTTGGCCTTTGACAGCTGCGCAGTGTAGCGGTGTAACTCCGGTCCTGGTTTTGGCGTTGACGTCGCTGCCGTTCTTCAACAGAAGCTCAGTGACGTCGTAAAGTTTCCTCTCGACGGCGATGTGCAGCGGTGTGACACCGTGTTGGGTGCGGTCATTGACGTTGGCTCCGATGCTCAGCAGAAGCAGAACCATCTCGGTCTGTCTACTTTTGACGGCAAAGTACAGCGGCGTCTTGCCGCTTTTGCCTCTATAGTTGACGTTAGCACCATGTTCGATGAGCAACTCGGCGACGTCATAGTGTCTGCATAGGATGGCGATACTCAAAGCTGTGTAATCGCCCTCGACCTCGAGGTTCACGTCACCGCCGTATTCTATAAGGAGCTTGAGGATGTCGCGATAGCCGTTGGCCGCGGCTACGTGCACTGCCGTGGGATTTTTTCTGTCCCTTGGGAGGAACTTTTCGCTGACGCTGGAGATGCTTCTCTTCCTGTGGCCGGTGTAGGGGTTAAGCGTGTATGCTGTGCCGGCGCTGAGGGTCAGCGAGCTAAAACCGGTCGAGTTGATAGAAGCGGCGCGATACCGGTAGAAAATCTCGCGTACCTCTGGATTAGGATCGGTACTGAGAGTCTGTATCGGCTCTTTTCCGGAGCGCATACGTGAGTTCGGGTCCGCGCCGTGTTTTAGCAGGAACTTCACGACCTTCTCGTTTCCCTCCATTACCGCCGAGAGCAGCAGTGAGTTCTGGCTCACCGGTTGAGCTGTCTTCTGTTGTTGCTCCTCGGTTTTGAACGATCTTTTTATCTGATGCACGCGTGTCGGCTGATCCATCTTCTGTTGACGCTCCATGGCTTTTAGGACACTTTTTTTTACTCGACACACGCACTGATTTTTGTCACCTCTGTATACGCGAATTTTCAAGGGCGTTTACGCACCGACGCGGCTTTGACTGAGAGTATTTTGTGTGTAGAGAGTATGAGTAACAGGCGTGAGGACCGCACGACTCGAGCTTCGCAAAGCGACTGACCTGAAGCCGGTGCGCGTCGCAGATCGGTAAGAGCCTCGACCCCTGTAGTGGGGGGAGGAGAAGTAGAGGTGCGAAATTTTCCAATTGGTTGTGCTCGGCGAACGTTCGGGGGTAAGTATATGTTCATAGCGATGCCGGAACCTCAGGTATACGTCTGGAGAACCAGAAGCTTGGGGAGAGAGGATGTGTTATAAGGAGCGTACCTCTCTGACCTCTCCCGTCTCGTCTCGTCATGCTCTCTATAAAACTCTCATCGTCTCTCCTCGTCTCTCTCTCTCTGCTCTCTCTCATCTCAAGTCTGCTCTCCATCATCATCATCGGCATCTCTCTCTCTCGAATATTCGCAGGAGACCGGGAGTGGAAATAGTGCACGCTATACAAAAGTATAGTGTAGTATACAATATTTGGTATATTGCTGGGGTGGAGGAATCACTTTGTTGGAAATCGACCTACTCTGCTGGGGGTAGGATATTTTGAAGCGCTGGATTATGTTTAGTGCAGACGCGAAGAGCTGTATTAAAAACAGCTTAACGGAATCGGTAAGTCTTGCCGATGAGAAGGAAAGGTTTCGCCGATCTTTTTTCGAGGAGTTTCGGGGATTTTCGATGGATGTGGAATGTAAATTTGGCAGAGAAGAGGTATAGCTCCAAGCTATTGGAGTAATGTGGATAGCTGACCTGTTATACATGCTTTTGATATTTTCTATAGTTGATAGCATATAATGGAAAGCTTGAGGCAGACGATGTGCTGCAGTGTTAGTGTATACGAACAGATGGAAGTGATTTGCAAAAACTGCATCAATCTTATATGTATGCCCATTTATAACATCTATTAGCGCACGCCTAATATGCTTATTAGCGTGATTTTACCTCTCATCATTATCCCTTCTCAAAATTTATTAGCCGATCTCTCGAAAAGTTGCAGGGGTCACTCGCAGGTATAAGACTGTGATATATTGTTGGCTATGTGTATATACGCAACGTTGCATAATTTAAAATGGGATTCGTATTGTAAACCATCTATTTTGTACAAAATTTCTCTTGATAATTTACAAATACATAATTGAGGGTGAATTTGACTTCTCGACCCTATCGTATACCATTAGCATGAGCATCCCAGGTATAGATCAGCTGTTCTTTCAAAACACGCAATTTAGAGAAACTCTCATCACTCCTGCGAAGATAATACGCAGCGTTCTTTAAATTGAGTCAAGAATAGAGTAATGGAAACTAATTAGCGCGTTTCTAATTTTTCTCAAGAATGCAAATATTAATCCCAATCAATGAAACTATGACGAATAGATCTAATTATAGTATATTATCATGCATCAAAGACGTAAAGTGGGATTTTTTAGACCGAGTGTGGAATTTGCAGTACACGAGTCGGAGGCGAACTAGCACGAGCCGACGATGTTCAGATGAAGTGAGAAAATGATGAATTTTCAAAAGGAGAGCACACCTACTTTCTATTATAGTTTTTTGTTATACAGTGTAAGAGTGAAATATAATAAAAGTACCTTGCGACACTGCTTTCTCGGTCGAGTTGGTGCATACTCCATGGTATCTACAGGGATATTGGTACTTTAATTTGCATCTCGTTTTCAGAAATAAGACTCACAAAAATATTTGAATAATAAATTAAAAATTTTATTCATTAGATAATAAAATTATATAAAATCCCGCGTTACAAAGTTTTTATTTTGATTTGACTGCGTCCTAATTCAAAAAACTATATTATTATATCTGAAACGTATGTATTGTACGTGTTAGGGAATTATATATAAATAATACAATCATATTGTCTTATTCAAACAAAAATACAAATATATATTAGTTTTTAAATTATATATGTATAATATATTGATTTTGCCTCATCTGACATTTAAAAACGACTATTTTGAAAATTTCATATACGTTAAACTTATTTGTATAATATACGCACGTAGGCATTGCACATACACAGCAAATTCAATATAAGTATATTACTCTTTCCACGTGTAGAATGAACTGAATTTTAATTTTCGCGTTTTTTAATTCTATACGTTTATAAGTTTTATACAGGTGATGGGAACAAACCTAGCAAAAGTAATTAATGTCAATGAACTTTTCTATGAATGAATAATTCTAGTAATAAGTTATCGCATTGATTTTCTTTAGGAAAATTATAATAAAAGATAAGATAAAAAATAATCACCTAAGAATAGCTTTGCTTCCATCTTCTCTGTATAGTTTTGACTTATAATAGATATTATGATTAATCAATTTCGATATAGTTCTAAAAAATATATATAACTTTAATTATTTTTATTTTTTACAAACTTTGTTTATAGAATATTCTCATTTGAACTGTCAAAGCTATTAAATTTCATCGTAACTATTTTTAAATTTTAATAAATGAAACAAAATTATTAAAACGATTAAAATAATAACACACATCTACAACACGTGTGATTTGATCTACATACCTACAATACATGTAGCATATATGTGGCCTACCTAATTAATGTATTTGAAAATAATGATTTATTACAAATGAAAAAACATTTTCACAAAATGTATGATGTATTATCGAATTATATTCAAAATAATTTATCTCAACGATCGATATAATGCTGTATAGGATTATAATCAAGCTGTTCGAATTTGAGATTCTATTTTTTAATTCATGCGCATAGAAACATTGTTTATATACAATTTTAGTTACATATCTTAACGGAGTCATGAGCATTTTAGGATGGTAATGTGTATTGTAAAAAATCTATATGAGTGTATTCTATTACAGCTTGCTTATTTTTCGTTGTCCATTAAATTTTGAAAAATACCCTGATTTTCAGTTCTATTCTGCCTATATCTGCATATAATTTACAGTGTGAATTTTTAAAAACTTCAATAAACTATGGTATTGCACGTAAAAGAATATACAAATACTCAATTATTTTTAATTACATCGCTCTTATATGACTCATCATAGATTATAGGAAAAGCTTAGTTGTGCGACACATGGAATATAGCTTTACTTCATTTAACATTGAAATATTTATAAAATAAAATATTTGTTCATACTTTATATCTTTTCCGTCCCACGTGTAAGCTTAAAAATCTTTTTTGAAAAGTATTAAAAATAGCTTCTAAACTATATGAGTATACTAATCTATTTTATTTGTAAAATATCTATAAAAGACGTATAATTTTGATTGCAATGTTATCAGTATACTACTCATTTGAATTATTCATCAATTGAAATATAAGCTGGTTTTGGTTAAATTAAGGATTGATCAAGGTAAAGTAATCGTACATGTATTAAAATATAATTTAGTTTTATTCGTCCTATCATTGCTGCTAAGTGTGAACTATTTTCAAAAAAAAAAATAGTTTTATATTCCGCTCTTGTGGATAAGTTTTCGTTCGCGATCTAAGTACCGAAATTTCACAAGTATATAAGCACGCATTGTTTAAAAAAATATACGCAATATTCATGCGTACACTGCATAGTAAAATCGCTTGTAAGATTGTTCACACTCGAATAAAACTCAAATATTTCGCAACCGGGAATAATCTTATAATGCATCAAAAGCTTATAATATTATCGCGCGCTCGTATACGGCCTACAGTATAATTTAAAAAATTACTCGTTCGATCTCACCCGTTCGTCCACAAATAAAAAGAAAGTCAATAATAATATAACCAGTTAGAAAAAAATCACTAATTAACACCGATCGTCCGGCACTTGTATTTATCGTTCCACAAGAGCAAACACTCTTTCCTCTGCGCGATCTCCCGAAACATCACTGGTCTCTTCTTGGATATTCCAATTAGGTCCTTGAAGTCTCCGCTTTCGCATCGACTACATCTTCTCCTGCTCCGGCTCGGCCGATTGAAAAATACTCGTATTATCCTTGTTTCGGCGGTACAGCTTGGTCATCATGTTGTTGTACCAGTTGACGATGCTCATCTTAGACGAGTACCGAGAGACAAGTTCCAAGGCCCTCTTCTCCTCGTTCTCGGTGATCCAGCTGAAGGACGATAAGTCCAGAGCGCCTTGCTTCATGACGACGTTGATATCGGCGCCGTTGTTGATTAGCAGATCAACGATCTCTTTGTGGCCCATAACTATAGCGTAGTGGAGAGGGGTGGCGCCGCTCTTGCTCTTGATGTTTATGTCGGCGCCGTTTTTCAGAAGCACAGTGACGATCTCCTTGTAGCCGGCTTCGGCTGCGATATGCATCGGAGTCAAACCCTCGAGGTTGGCTGCGTTTATGTGGCCACCGTGTTTCAGCAGGTACTCGAGTGTGATTTTCTGTCCAGTCTGAGTAGCATAGTGCAAAGCAGACTTCCCCCAGGAGGTATTGGCATTTACGTCAGCGCCGTGTTCGACCAGCAGCTCGACGATCTCTTGCTTTTTGAAGATCACAGCGATCATCAGCGGTGTCTCCCCGCCTTCCATCTCGGAGTTTACCTCTGCACCGTGCTGGAGTAGAAGATCGGCGATGACCTTGCTCTTGTTGCGGCAGGCCAGGTGAAGAGCTGTCGTGGTCTTGACGATGTTGAACACGAGGTCGTCATCGTTGAGCTCTTCGCCTTGGATTGAGTTGAAGTACTTCTGATGCTCCAGGTCGGTGACAAATTCGAGGGATAGCTGTTTGTTGACGATACGACTGTTCACCGGGATACCATGTTTTAGGAGGAACTTCACCACGCTGTCGTTCTCCTCGATCACCGCCAGATGCAAGAGGCTAGTAGCGTCGTTCTGGGCGGCGTTGTGGTTTACGTCAGACATTGCCACTGTGTGATATAACAATTAAACTTTCAAACAGTCGAACTTAGTAATCGGAGAGACTTAGCGGACTAATCTCACACTCGTCAGAAATCAAGAGCGTTGGATGCTTTCGGTTCAGCGCTTTCGCGAACACTGGTGACGAGCAGGTGTCGACAGGGTCTTTTGTAGCCCAGCCGACGAGTACGTGGTGGTAGGGATGAAGTAGCCGGTAAATCTATCCTACTTTGCGTCGATCGCCAATAACAATCCGGAGAAAATCGGTAGGACACACTCGTTAGATATAACAGTTGAGCATTTGGGAGTGTTGCCGTATGATTTATGAGGTGCAATTCATCGGACGAATATATTCAAGCTATAGGTAACAATATTCGTTGGGGAATTCCACAAACAATGCGAGCATTCTTGTACATGTCTTTGGAAGAATTTGAATTGTCGAAAGTTCACGAATATCGAACGATTCGGTTTAAGTAAACAAAATTATGTGTATAAGTAAATCTTCTAAGTAATTCAAGCTCTTATCACAGTTTTGTATTGAATCGCCTGTAAACGAATTTTCTTGCTAAATTTATCACACTATTTACACGTGTTATATACCTATAGTTTGTAAAGAACGTTGGTCTCGTGCTGTATTCGCGGTGATTGACATTTCAACAAAATTATACGTCTTTTCATACTTATTATGCACGTTAATTTCTATATATACTAAATCAAAAATCGCATCTGATTTATACATAAGTATAAAAGCAAAAAATTGTATAAAAAAAATAGATAAAACATATAACTGTATATATATACGTCTGTATACGATCTGGTATATAAAGTTGCGTATAATAATTGGGAGAGCTTCTATATATATATATCGATGATTCATATAGTCTTATACAATTTATATAGATACAAAAGTATGAATATAATAAATATCTGCAACATGGTAACAGTGTATTATTTCTCTTGGTTAGTCGTATAGATAATAATTATCTGATAGACTAATAATTATAGTACATTATTCTAAGTAGGAAATTTCATTGAAAACTGAAATTCAAAAATGTACAATGTATTAGGCTGACTTCTCTTTCTCAATTATTATTTTCTTATTGTTCATTCTTTTTATAAATCGCTAATTAATGATCGTAAATAAATGACTGTAAGAGTATAGAGTAATTGTTTCAAGCATTTTCGTCAGAAACTCCTACTTAAAGAACGTATCCCGATAAGTCGTATAGCTAATAAAGCCAGTTATGTACTAAGTTACTTTGTAAAAGGTACGGAAATGCAGCGATGTATCTATTATATTCTAGATGTATAAAGATTTTCTGGCCTCTCAAAATCCTTCTCCTTTATTTAAATCTCGAATAATGCTACTAATAGAAAAAACAAAACCAATAATAAACTCTCTCTCTATATATCGGCCGATCAAAATTCACAGCTTGAAAACTTTTACAACTGCCATGCTTTTATCGGACTTTGGTTCTCGTGAAAGATCTATGGGCGTATTCTATTTCCTCAACTATATATTCGACGGGCTTTCTCTAATTGTTCATCTAATTCATTTTTATCAACTTTTTGAAAATTGACTCAAGGAAGTTTTTCGCATCGTTTCCTAATATAAATCTTATTCTCGGACCTATCGTAATAGGTTCTATATATGGCAACGCAGAGAAAAGTCGGTACAAATGGAAGATTATCGAACTTCTTTCTTATTAGGTCTGAACTTTTTACTATACAAAGCTACAGTTTCTCCTTTAATACGTTACTATGTATATTATTCTTGCGTTAACTCGCTACTGTTTTTTATCTTTTCTTTTAAGTAACCCGTGATCACCGGTTTTTGCTTATGTTCTCATCTACCCATAAGTCTCTTTGGTCTTTGATAAAATTGTCTGAAAGTCGTACACCTTGAAAAATCAAACGCACATCGATATTATGCAAATTTTTATATGAAATTTCGACATTTATATACGGTAAAGTTTACGTAGCAAACAACGGCTCTCTCGCGCTATATCGAAAATTCAGCAGTAGAGTTGGTACATTGATCAGAACTTTTAAGTATTATGCAGAGCAACAAATGTTGTAGTTTTTGCTTGTAACTATTAAGTACGTCTTATCCAATATGTAGGCCTTTGAAAAAGCTTTAAAAAAAATGATTAAAAAAACTCTTGACAAGAATGTCTTCAAAAACTAAAACATTTTTCTCCGGCCGTCTGCGCGACAGCCCCTCCCCTCGAAACTCTATAAACATTGATTTTTCAAGCTTGTAAGGCGACTCCGTTTCCCCCATTTCGTATATCTCCGTCTAAAATCTACTAATCGAATCGAGAGCATGACCTTAGATATCCTTAAGCGTAGCAAGGGCGAAGACCTCGACGAAGCCCAGACTGTACTGGGACAGATCGGCGTAGGGCACTTCGTAGTGGTCGCAGAAGTCCTCGGAGAAGTATCGGGCGACAGCGAAAGATGCAGCGAGACTGAGTCCTCCGTAGTTTTTATTGAGTAGGCAGACGATGATCAGCGCGGCCGATTGCAGCCCGAAGATAATGTTGGTAAATTTAGAGAGCTTCGAGCGGTCCTTGATTCGGGCCGAGCTGAGCTCGATTACACTCGGGGACAAAGCCAAGGCGAGAAGGAGGCAGCGCAACTCCTCGCGCACGCGATACTTCAGCAGCACCTCCGTGGTGAAGAAGGCAAAAGGCACGACCTCTATGATGCTCGTAAATAGCTCGTAAAAGTTTCTGAAGCGTTTCGTGGTGCTCGAGCCGCCTGTAAAAATATGTTATTTTTGAGTCAGAAGAAACTCAAAAGAATTACTCATTCTTTTTAATTTTGACAAATCTGAAAAACATACCAAATCTGAAGATGCCCAGAATGGAGTGCACAAGAAGAATCTGAAGGGCACGAACAGCCCAGCTTTGTTCAGTCACTCGGAGGGAAAAGGAATCTTTGAAGAATTTCATACAAGCTATGGTAATAACTAGCTTAGCTATGTGTGCCACAACGGTGCCTGGATTAGCCATTGTGTTGAATCTTGGAAGAGCTCCGTTACTATTTTAGACTCTTGAGTTTATGTATATAAGGAAGTTTTGGTCAGAGTATTCTTGCAGGATTTATGTTTTCAGTTCAGCAATGACAAAAGATATGGTAAAAATTTTAGAAGCAATTCACAAGCCATTTAACAAATGACTTGGATTGTATAATTATCTTTGCAGCAAGTTCCCGTCACTGCGTTGAACCTGTAAAAAAATAAAAATTTATTATTAGAATTGCACACTGGCAGTTACATAACAAAGTAGTTTGCATGACAGGTTGTGCTGACATTCATGGCTTTGAAAAAATATACCTGACAACAGGAAATATTAATAATTTAATAAATGCAATTCTTATCTTTTTTTTCTAGTATAACTATGATAATAAAATGATTATAAATCCAATAGCTAAATGATAAAAAGAGTACTTTGATGCACTTATACAATCATGTTAAGTAGTTGCCTTATCACTGCTTAGCAACAACTTTATAAATAAAGTTAGCATCCTCAAATTGTAAAATTACATTTAATCACTTTCAATTCAATTAGACTACAATTATTCAATTAAATTTTTATGGATAACGAGAGATACTTAACACAATAGTGAAAAAATAACTGGGCAATAAATAGCACTTAGACACTAATTGATGCAGTAAATTATCGAGCACAGAGCGATAGCTAATTTAAAGCCACCAATCCTTACGATATCATCCGTTCTTTGCAACATTGTAAGCACAACGTGCCACTCAATCCTCATCAAGAGAGATAAAAATAAGCAATTACATAACACATACTGACCCAAATACCTAAACACTAGAACAAAAAATAATCAACCCTCCAATCAATCAATCACTGATAAACAGACCATAAAACCCACACCAAGATTGAATTCTCTATTATAGGTACTCACTGGTCTTTTGCGCGCGTCACCAAACTCCAGATCACAAGCAGCAGTGGACGTGCGGCACTGTCTCATCGCCAAAATCGTCCCGACGACGACGACGGCGACAATATAACGAGATCAGCTCGCGACAACTACTTCTTTTCCACGACTCACTCCCTACTACTCTGTCCACTTAAGTAGCCGCTGCTGATCCGCTGATGTTATTGAAGATAGGCATGAAAACTAACAGCGGAGGAGGAAAAAAGAAAGAAATACGATGATAGACGCGCGCGCGAAACTAGAACTAAATACCTACGCGAGCGCGACAACAACACGCCTGCAGCAGCTGTCGCGACGCCATGACTCGCGGTGGACGCAAGGGAGTATACATATAGGTATAGAGAATGTAGAGATGGATGATATCACATAACCTAGTTTTTCTACTGGAGCAAAACAGACGGTGTGTGTATATATACAGTTTACGCATTGCGTGGGTGTACGTGTTTATATGTATAGTGGGTAATCGTATAATGCGGTGTGTATACATTCTAAGACTTTTTATTGCCGCCGTGGGAAAACAAACGGATCAACAGAGCGCGAGTTAATTAATGCTTTAGATTAGATGGATATTTGTTTTTTGCAAAAGTATAAATATCTTTTTGAATATAGTTTTCGTGAAGAGTAGCTATAATAAAGTTTTATTACGTTATTAGTTATGCTGTCTCCGAAAATTATAACGATTACAACCAAATGATAAAGTAAAAAGACAAATCGATAGTGAAGATTAGGCAACGCTAAAATGACTTACGAACGAGCATAATTTTACTTTCAGAATTCACACCACAAATGAAAACAATAAAATTACAAAGAAACGAATTCCCGCGTCAAATTTAAAAACCACACTACTGCCCTCTCTGCACCGCGAGTAAAACTCGCGCAAGCGCCGTACTCGCGCGCGGCGGTTCATTGACTGCCTCGATCAGCTGTTCGTCAGCTGCCATTCGCGATTTCAACAGCTCCACGCGGTCAGTCGTCGGCGTGCATCTGTTTACATTCTCGCGAAAAAGTACAGTAAGTTTTAAGTGAAAATGACAAACGAAGAGACGGAAGCGTCGCGGCCGCGACTGACCTACGCGGACAAGTTGATCATGGCACCGATGGTGAGGATAGGCACCTTGCCGATGAGGTTACTCGCCCTGGAGTACGGTGCCGACATCGTCTACACCGAGGAGCTCATCGACTGGAAACTGCTGAGATCTGTGCGGCGGGTCAATGGTGAGCAAATTTTCTTCTTTTTTTTCGTCGGGTGTTTGTTTTGGATGAGGTGTGTGGGTGAAGCTTGCAAGTAGTGGATAATATGTGGTAGGGAGAATTATTTGTTTACATTGCTTACAAGAGCTTCTGAGACGATGTTTATGTACTAAAGATGTTGAGTACTTTTCTTTATACAGGAGAATATGCTTTACTTAAACAATAAATATAATTTCTTAGTTGTTGATAGGACTGTAAGGTTTTTCAAAAATCTTGACAACTTATTATCATATGATTTAAGGTTAGGTTTTCATGTGCCTTTAAAAAAAAGAATATGACAGGTATACCTATGCAGACGAAAGTTTTCAAAATTTTCGAGAATAATCGCTTGTTGAAAACTGATTCCAGATTTTTCATCGTGCTTAAAGTGATATCTATGTCAAAAAATTACAAATCAAGACGATAAGCTTTTTGTTGATATATTTTTATGTACTTTTTATTGCTCGTTTATTTGACACAGGTATTAATAAGTAATAATAAATAAATTCTTAAATATGCCTGATTCTAGAATCATAGATTATCCACTTGTATCAAGCCGACATTGACCTATAGAATTATTGTTTGCAGAAGAGATTAAAATAATAAAACACTTGCTCAAACTTTACCCTGAACTTAACTTTCATTTACTCTGCGATTGCGCGAAATTTATAAACGCGGCAATGCATCGTGTTTGCCTTGATGACAGTTTTTAAACGACATACTTTTTATAAATGCAGATTTCCGTGAAATCATCTTGCGTTTAGTAATTTATATAATTTATAAATAAATAATTTGTTTATTTTAAATCAATTTTTTTACTATGTATAATAATTCTATGCTCTTATAATGCTATTCTAAAATTACGATAATAATATTTATAAAACGAAGCTGATAGTACAAATAGTTATCGTCAATTAACAAAAAATTTATCCCTTAGAGGTTCTCGGCACAGTGGACTACATCGATCGAACAGACGGCACAATAGTCTTCCGAACAAGTCCGATCGAACGCGACCGAGTCGTTCTCCAACTGGGCACCTGCGACGCTAACCGAGCACTAAAGGTCGCCAAACTCGTGGAGCAGGATGTCGCAGGAATCGACGTCAACATGGGCTGTCCCAAGCGATTCTCAATTCTCGGAGGTATGGGAGCAGCTCTACTGAAACAGCCGGAAAAAGCCAGTGAGATTCTTAGGACACTCGTGGGAGGATTGAGTATACCGGTCACCTGCAAAATCCGAGTGTTGAGTAATATGGAGGATACGCTCAAGTTGGTGGACACACTCGTGGAGACGGGGATTTCCGCGATTACCGTGCACGGAAGGACTGTAGATGAGAGGCCGCAACATCCGAACAGGAATGAATCCATCAAGAAAGTTGCTGAGCATGCGAAGATTCCGGTTATTGCTAATGGAGGATCTAAGGTTTATATTTTTTTTATACAAAATTAAAACGATTGACTTTTTAAAAAATTATTTTTATTTATTTTCATATTTTTTGGAAAAATATGGAAAAAAAATCAATAAAAATTTGATTAAAATTCTAGGAAATAGAAAAGCGAGCAGACATTTTTAAGTTTAAAAAGGAAACAGGCTGCAGTAGCGTGATGATCGCTCGCGCTGCCGAGTGGAACTGCTCGATATTCCGTGAAGCGGGTATGCTTCCTATGGAAGACGTGATAAAAGACTACCTCAAACTTGCTGTTGATTACGACAACTCGCCCAGCAATACCAAGTACTGCGTGCAAAATATACTCAGAGAGCTGCAGGAGTCGCCGCTCGGCAGGCGTTTTTTGGATACGCAGACTCTCGAGCAGATATGGTTGGTATTTATTTTATTGTTTACGTTAAAAAAGAACCTACCCGCACGGATTATTTTATTCAATTGTTGCTACAGTTAACAGTTAACAGCCAACTCACGATAAAAAATAGGATTGCTTTTTTAACAATAAATATCTTGCGTCTCTCAATTGCAGTAATTAATTCACGCTATTATAAATCAATCTATTTGGCAATCTACGATAAATCATAGCTACATCTCTCTATTTTTACGCTGGCAATAGCAAATAATTGCTTTCTCAAGGATGAAGCGATTCACTTGCCTGTTGATGCAGCTTGTAAATTCATCTTTCCCACTCTTATATTACATAAAAGTATCCGTCTAATGAAAACAAAAATATTTTAACGGTAAAACATAGTTGACGATATACTTTAATAGTACCTTTAGAGAAATTGAATTTTCCGAAAATCCGAGCATAGCGTACTTCCACCCCCACCCTATATACAACTGCCCGACGATTTAAAAAGTTCAGGTCAGGCTCGGTGCGCATTTAAGTCTAGATTTTTATCACCCCCCATTCAAGTCCATTTCAAATCCCTTACACCACCCATCCCACAGGGCCGTGTATACGTGCTACTTGAAATGCTTATGTCTTTCTTACAGCGAAGTTTGGGGCCTGGACGAGTATTGCCGTACGAAACAAAAGGAGCATCGCGATCGCGGTTTCGGAGGCCGATTCGAGGTGGTGCCAGAACGACTGAGTTTCATCGACGGCAGCGGCGCCGCCGGTAAGCGAAAACTCGACGAGGAGGAGGACGTGCTGTTAATGCGCTGTGCCTTTCTCAGAAATAATTATCCCGAAGACACGAGTCTGCCGAAGAGCCGACTAGCCAAATGGACGAGGGACAATCGTAAGAAGCTGCCAGCCTACGTTACTCATCACGAGGACAAGCTTTTCAGATCTGTTGTACAGGTCGACGGGAGGAAGTACGGATCGTCGTTTTGGTAAGTGCATTATTGGGGTATCGACGGTTTATGGCGGTGTAGGCTTGGACTACTTATATTGACGGGGCGGAGACGCTCGCAGTTTCGAAATCTTTTGCGCAGATGTGCGGCTCATTTTTATTGCCTTTCTAACGGTAGTTTCGCTCGCCGCGTAGGATAAAATTTAACTATAAAAATAATTATTTATTTTATTCTTTTTTTTCAGGGAGAAAAGCAAAAAATGGGCTGAGCAAGGAGCAGCCCTGGTATGCCTCTGCGCTCTAGGAGTGATCGACACTGAAACCCTTATCAAAAGTGGTAGCCTCGTCGCGTGACACCGAGCGACACATGCTCTCCCGGTGCTACTTATCATATAAGTTAATGACGTGTGCTGTACAGCTCGGACAACCTTCCACCTGACGCGTCGATAAGCGGCGACAACGTTGTATCAAATAGCGAATTATTTTATATACTATGTATTATAAAGATGGACTTGAAGTTCTTTTTTTTAAAGCGTATAATATGTCACATACGTAATGTTGTACAGAACGATACAGATGCTCAAACCATATAATAGAAAATATACTCTTGATGTAATTAACTCTATTCGAAGCAAGAGTTGTAATGGATAAAGCGATGTGCTTATCGCGGGTTGAATTCACTTTCAGAAGAACACAATAGAAATTTAACAAAGACTGTTCTAATCTGCTTTGAGCGCAATATCGGGATTACTTAATCCTCGCGTTTCCTCTTAACATTTTTCTTGAATTTATTGTGACGATGTTTTTCAAAAGACGGTCTCTATGCAGTACATATATTTTTTCACTTCCTTATCTTTTGGATTTTTCACTCGATCTCCACCGATAATCGATGAAACATCAACATTATTGATTACTAATAGTTGCATTTATATTGTACAAACGACTTCCAGCAAATTCTCACCACAAAATCCATTAATTCTGATTATTTCTGTTAAAAAAAAAATCAATAAAAAAATTCAACTGTATCAAACCGATTTCTGTATATTATATATTCAGCTCGGCTCCTCTACTCATAAACGCCATCCAAAACTCACGCCTAAAAACCAATCGCCCAAATGTTCGTCTCTCACCTACTGACCACATCGCCGAGCAATAATCATCATACCTCCCACCACTGATCTATCCGAGTCTTATCGATCCGCTCGGCTCGCGGCCGATAAGATTAAGCTTGGGATCGGTAATCCGTATCGGTATAGTGCTCTAGGAGCAGCGAGTGAGGATCGCACGCGCGTGTCTATCTCGGTGCGTGTCCATCGATGCAGCTATGGACAAAAGTACGCAGGAGCACGGCCCCGGCACGAGATTCGTTGAGTTCGGCGACCCTGATTACGGATATGGAGACAGTGTGTCGACGGATAACGAGATTCAGGATGAGGGGTGAGTTTTCGTCTGCGATCGGTTTTAGTTCAAAGTGCGCGTTTTTGTGAAGATATTGAAGAAGAGAAGACTTGTTATTTTTTTTATGCCTGTGTGTGTGTTTTATTATGCAACGGGACAACGGCTTAAAGAATAGGAGACCTTATGGTTGCAACATCGTCAGCTCTCTAAAGAAACTGAAAATGCCTGAATAAAAAAAGTGTATTAGTACGTTTTTTTTCTTTTGAGCGAAATTTTATCACAATAATCCATAATAAATACTTAATTAAATGAAGTGCATTTCGGATTTAGTTAATCAAAATAACTCAATAATCAATGTGACTTTCCGTTATTAAAGGATTATTTAATTTGCATGAATTTTTAATCGACAAGCTCGATCAATTCTCTTTAGAGTGAAACTTATTATATTTTATAGAAATTAAATCGACAATGTGTATCATAATTCAGTTACACGTACTTGGCCTTCAGTTTTGAAAATATGACACCTCTGCACGTCGGAATAATTACAAAGTCTAATAGTCAATAATTCTCGTTTGCGATTTGTTTTACAATCTTGATTTTCAATTCTGAGAAGCTAATGGTTGATTGATTTTCAAATAGATGATTCTGCTGCTATTTTAATTTTCTATTCATATGATATATCATGCTATAGCATAATAAACAACTCTCCGCTTTACATAGAGTTAAAATGAGTATAACCCATAAAGTAATTTTTTTTTTTAAATAAAATTTACTTTATATTTCTTTCTGTCATTGCGTGAGTACAATTGTTACAGCATTACTCATAGCTTATTTATGGACTTCCATTTTAAGATTCAAATCTGATCTAATCTCAGTGACGCGTTATTCCAAACTTATTGAGTCTTATACTTGAACATTTTTTTTTAAATTGTGAAGATCATAAGCAGTTAAGTTTTCTCTTTTTCATATTAAAAATACTTTACACGTCATAAAAATAAATGTAATATCAGCGAACAATTTTTACGAGACGAGTGGACGTCAGCAACAACAAAAGTAAATTCTTTCTTTGTAACTGACAATTGTCATCTTGGTATGAGGCAAAAGCGGCGAAGATCAAAAGATTGCCTATCATAGATAAAGCAGCAATACGTGACTTATTGTGTATACGCTGTTTAAAAATCCAAATTTTTAATCAAACTCTATACTACAGTTAATATTTTTTTTGATGCTTGTTTTTTTTTTCACTATAATTTATTATGGCATTATAGATAATAGATATTTAACTACGTTAATCAAAAGTACTTTTTAAATCACATATACACATTCAGAAAAATCAGTTATTATGTAGACCCAGAGGCAATTATAGCATACGCGGTCCAAGTGCCCACAATAAAGCAGTTTGGCATAGGTATAGCACACCGCACTATATATCCACTTGGCTCGCAGAATCCGATGAGGGAAATATATTTTCTACAGAAAAAGTACCTACGCGACACCTATCGTCGCGAGACAGAGACTATATCTATAATACAGAGAGCCGGTTAGTTCAAGCAGAGGGGGATAAAGAGCTGTTTCGTTCAATAAGAAGAATCGTAATTAGTTTGAGTATACAAATGACCAGGTGTGAAAAAAAAATGCAAGCATGCGTATAATAATAAAAAAGTCAGAACAACTCCAACAACAATGAAATACCGCAATCTCGGGAATACCCTTTCAAAATCTCAAACGTTATCTTATCGCGCGATCGCAACCCATATCGGCAATCTTGCAAAACTACTCGATTTCTCGCAATATCGCATCAACTACAAAAATTCTAAAATCCATCCGAAATATCCTTTTTTTAGAGTCGACGAAGAGATCCTGCTATGGGATTCCTTCAAGTGCACAGAGCCGGAGCCTCGTTCAGGCTCGATGGTGGAGAAGCGCTGGTACGAGATTATGCTGCGCTTCATCAAGGCTTTCCTCTACGGTTTTCTACTCATTGCCATCCTTATTGGAAGCGTCGTCTCCAAGGTCACGGCGTTGTTTGCTGCTTCTCAGATAGCTGGCAATCCTGTGCCCTACTGCCGAGATTATCCCGGTAAATCGTCTGTGGCGAAACTTTTGGCTTATTGGCTTGATATATTATGGGACATAATGGAGAAAGCAATTATGTATTATATACACACACAATATAATATATCACTACCGTTGAGACTGAGAGAATTATGTTTGGAGTTTATTGCGGGGGAGAATATTAGGTCGATTTTCATGGAGATACCGGTAATGGTCTTGTTTATAATGAACGTAACCTTGTAGGAATTTTGACATTTGACCGGAATTTACTTTAATTAGCGATTGTAAATTTAATTTGTCTGCTATTGCAAGTCAATCTTAAATATGTGAATAAATTAGTTGGTTTAATAATTTAAAACTAATCTAATATATTTTTAAATTACTGAACTTTCAATATAATTATTCCTGTGAAAATTTAAAAAAACGTTATAAAATTCGCCTTTCTAAATCAAAATAACTTTTTTTTCAAATAATACAATTTACAACTTCCTAAATAATCCACAGGCTACAGCAACCGCGAGCAGTACAGGCACGTCTCGATCCTACCAACAGAAGCCCGCATGTCTTGGGTCTGGTGCGTGATCTTCGCATTTTCGATCCCGGAATGCCTGGACTTCGTCCGCTTTCTGTGGAACTGCTTCTTCGTCGATCTGAAGTTCCCGAAAGCTCGTCACTTGGCTCTACTCAGCTGCATCGAGATTCTACAGGTAGCCGGAGTCGCTTATCTCTTCATCGGTGTCTTGCCGAATTTGGACGTTGTGCAAGCCGCCGCTTCGCTGTCCTGCGTCTGTATCGTGCCTAGCTTCCTTGGTATGTCATTTAAAAAAAAAATATTTTTATCATTATTAAACAGATTTGAAAATTCAAAATTTTTATTCTGCAGGATTTTTATCAAAATTCAAGCGGAAGCAGAGCTTGGAAGAATCTCGTTTCTACTTCTACGGCGACGTTCTAGCCTTTCTCGGACAGATAGGTGGACTGGTGTCGTTCACCTACGTAGCCTGTCAGAATCAAAATTCCTTCATACCCGTGGCACTACCCGTCGCCTTTTTTCTCGTGTCTCTGCGATGGTGGAACAATTATGTATCGAGGGACTGTCGATTCGGTAATATTTTTCAAAAGTAAAACTGACTATACTCCGTCTTTGAAACTTTGCCTAAGGCACAAATCTCTAAGATTTGCACCTGCGACGTGCGCGCGCGCGCGCGCGCATGCGGACATCCCTTTTCAGAATAACATGGTCAGGTACACGTCTAAAGCGGTATTGTCTCACTCTCGGGTATATGGTATAAAAGTGCTCTCAATGCACTTCCCCGAAAGTTTTATGACGGTTCGAAAATCGGGGCTGGGAATTGTTATAAACGGTGTATTATGTACGTAGGGAAATATTCTCGGAGTGGCGGAAAATAGCTAAAAACTAATCCGCTGTCGAGGGGACACTCGGCGATCGTCTTATGTACTTGGGGAAAGACTTGTAATAAATGCGCAGAGCTTTATGATGAACAAGTTTCGCAGTGTATACCGTTATTTCTACTGCGAGAGAAATTATCTTTTGCTGGCGGCCTTTGTGAGCCATATAATATAGTGTCCGTGGAGTAATAAATGCAGGAGCTTTACGGAGAAAATAGTTTACGAAGTATCCGAGAGATTTTTTTTTAATTTATATAGGTACTTGCTTCGTAAAAAAAATGCCATTCGTCTAATTCAGAATCGTAAATATTTTTCCAGGCTTCATTCGATATCTTGCCGAAGCCAGAGCCAACTTGCAAGCATTTCGAGCAGTGTTAATAGGCTACACGTCGCTACTTCGAATAACAACGTTTTTATTAAGCGCCTTGTTGATCACCTTCTGGCAAGGTGTGGAACCAAAGGTTTTCTTTGATGGTTTTTGGATGAACAATTACACTTACACCATCAAATTGGTTAACAAATCGAATACAATGGCGGGATCAGAGGTGCTGATAGACACGGAACCGGTTAGCGAAATGCCTGGAAATGGATATGCGCCGCTTTACGTACTTTTGATACAGGCACTGAGCGGTGTGTGCGTTTACAATTGCGGTGAGTATATGAATAAGTTATAATTTTTTCGGCCTCCGAGAAGATCATTGCAGTTTTTTTTTCACAGATCACAATTATTTTTAATTTTATCATAAAGTCTTGAAAAGGGGATTAATCTTTTTTAAACCGTGAAAATAAATTACTGCGTCAATAGAATTTGCGAAAAAAACTTGTTTAACTGGAAGATATGTACAGGCACTAGTCGTCGTAGAATAACCCGATGATGATCAAATTAATTACAGTTAATGAAATTATGATATACGCATCCTACTCTAAAAAATACATGGTAATACTTTATTTAATAATTTATTCATTCTCTGATCATTAGCTGTTCGTTTTACCGTGCATTGTCGGCGGATGTTTAAATTCATAATTTTAAAAAGTGAACATTGAGAAAATACGGTATGAAAAGGAGTGATGACCGCGGGCGTTCTCAGGTCTGGCCCGGACATCAGAGAGGGAATCGAGGGAGCGGGGTCTCAAAAAAAAAAAAAAAAACACCTTGACTGAACTCGAAGTGCGCGGCGGTAGAGAGAGAACGGCCGAAAAAAATCTCGTTATTTGCGGATGCGCGTTCCGATGCGTCTCTGAGACTCTGAGACACAAACGTTGTCCAGGTGACGATTTCCTCGTTACCACTCGGCTGTTCGCTGTGTGTGGCACGAGCAAACGAGCCGCCCCGTATGCACTGGGCCAATGCGTTGCATTCGCCCTGGAGCGAGGGTAAGCGGAGGTGCTCCGTATGCCCTAAGCGACGAGCGTCGCTTGTTGGCGAGAGTCGAGGAGATGTCGTAGACTTTGTATGTGTCCGAGAGCAGCAGCGGTCTCTACGAACTGATTGTCGGGAGATGAGTGAGTCCTGCGCGCGCGACTGGGCCCCTTTATCACTTCTCGTGGAGTCACAGCGACGCGCGCCGATTGGTTGGTTGCGATGCGGAAGCAGCGAGAACGTTCCCCCCTCCCGGCTCCGAGCACCGGCCGGCCGCATCTGAGGAAATGACCCTCCGTTCTGAGAACGAAAGACGGTTGGAAGTTTCTCGTCGCTTCCGTGCGTGAGGAGAAAAAGTCACCTGTCCGTGTAGCTGAGCTCGCGGGCGTCAGGAGTGTATTTCGTTATATTGTCAGGAGAATCTCAACTTTTTTAAATTGAAATTCGAAGCTAATTAATTCTGTACCAAACATTTTTATTTTAAAAACTTGCGATTTAAATTAAACTTATACTTTTAATGTACATGCAGTGCATCTGTAAATCGCTAGAGCGATATATCATTTACCAAATCAAAGCAGTTTTGGACTGGCCCTTTTGCGAGCCTTTCCGTCACCGCCTAAACTCTCCGTGTCTGTGGCAGGTAAAGATAGGTGGCGCATAGGCACTTTTCCATTTTCCTCATAACAATATGCGCGCTGAGTCTAGATATAGTGCTGCGTGCCACCAATGCTAAAACTGCCTTATTGTTTTGGCCTGCTGCTTTGGCCCGCTAATACTGCCTACCGATTCTGTAACAAAAAAATACGCGGGCGTTTTAGTTCAGTTCTGAACAAGATCAGCGACTGAGCGAGACTAATATGTCGCCGTACTCCACGTGGAGCCAACGCCCATAATTGAGTCGGCGATGCGACATTTAACAGGATCTTCGCGTTGACATATAATAACCCCTCCACTGGACCAAGTCCGCAAAAAATGCGTAAATTAGTCACCGTCTGAAGTATCGGTCTGTGGCAGCGTAGGGTGAAACTAGGTGACGCCGCATAGTCACTATATAACGGTGTGCCATCGATACTAAACCTGTCTTGTTTTGGCCTGCTGCTTTGGCCGCCCATGCTATAACTGCGCGCGATTTTATGCACTATATCAATAGTGCAGGTCAGTATTTTCATTTATACCAATCGGATTATTATAATCAATCAATTTAAGGACATCCTACTTATGATTTAAACTTTACTTCTTTTTATTATTTATTACGATATTATAATGAAGATAATTTTCAACTTTAAAAATCTATCCTTCACAGCCAAGTTCGCTTGCAGGACGATAATGCAAGGCTTTGGTTTCGCTCTACCCTTGAACCTAGCAGTTCCCACGACTGTCGTATCCGTCTGGGTGCTGTGCACTTTACGCACTTGGGACGTCTGTGTATACCACAGCGACGGCGCCCTTCGTTTTCTGGACCACCTGTTCTTCAATTCTCCGTCGATGCAAGACTACGTAAACCAGTGGTACGCCTGGACCTGGCTTATCTGGTTCTTCTCTCTACTCTGGATCACTATGCACGTATGGAGCACAACAAACGAGAGACTAGCGACTACCGACAGGATTTTTGCTATTTGGTCTTATGAATCGCTTTTGCTCGATCAATCGCTGGCACTTAGTAGGTGGAGAGGTGAGCCAGATGACGATTACGTGGAGACGGTGCGATTTCATTATTTAAACGAGTAAATTAAATTTTAAAAAGGAATAAACTGATGTATATTTGTAAATTTCTTTTAAAGCGAGACGATGCCGAGGAGCCGATGAAGCTTCCCAAAAACTTCACTTCGGTGAGAAAAGAAGATCAAGTTACGAGAATTTACGCTTGCGCTACAATGTGGCATGAGACTCCGGAAGAAATGAGGGACTTCCTCAACAGTATTCTTCGTATGGATCGTGATCAATGCATTACGAGGATACTCCAAAATCGATATCACATCACGTCACCTGATTACTATGAACTCGAAGGTGACTACGAATTTTAAGTCTATCCAAAAAAGTTTGTACAACGATAAGCTATAAAGAAATGTTTTATTTTCGTTTAAAGTCCATATCTTCTTTGACGACGCTCTGAAGTGCGTTCACGGCTGCAACGGTCGATGTACACACGACGAGAACAAGACTCAGGTGAACGACTGGGTGGTGAGCTTCGTCAAGACCGTCGAGGATATAATTCGCGCTCGTAATTTAAAACCTTCTCCACCGGTCAAGTATCCTACGCCTTATGGTGGTAGACTTGTTTGGGAATTACCCGAAACTACCAAGATGTACGTGCATCTCAAAGATAAGAACAGGATTCGTACGAGAAAACGCTGGAGTCAGGTGATTGTGATTTTTTTACTATATGATTAATTTGAAATAGTACTTGAGACATTCTTAATGCCTTGTTTATTGCGTAAAATTGATTTTTACGCTCGGCTAATAAACAAAATACATCCGACTTTATGCTCAATATATTAATGCAAAAAAATAATTGAAAAATCGTATGTTATATGAGCGATAACTTGAGTTTCAAAATGTCTAACATAAGCGTTTCGGTATTCAGGTCATGTACATGTACTACTTGCTGGGTTATCGACTGATGCAGTTGCCAATCGAAGTAGAGCGAAAGGAGGTGAAAGCCGAAAATACGTATATTCTCACGCTCGACGGAGATATTGACTTCCGGCCAAGTGCAGTCAAAGTACTCGTCGACAGAATGAGAGTAAACAAAGATTTGGGCTCGGTTTGCGGAAGGATTCATCCCTTAGGCACAGGTATTTTGATTTTCTATAAGAATAAATGCCTCCTTTTTAAAAATAGATGTATCAAAAATTTATATTCAATTTTTTTCCAAGGCCCTCTGGTCTGGTTCCAAAAATTCGAATACGCTATCGGTCACTGGCTGCAGAAGTCGACGGAACACACGATCGGTTGCGTACTTTGTAGTCCTGGTTGCTTTGCGCTATTCCGAGCAAAAGCTCTCATGGACTACAACGTCATGAGAAAGTACGCGACGATACCAAAGGAGGCACGACACTTTATCCAGTACGATCAAGGCGAGGATAGATGGCTGTGTACCCTTATTTTGCAAATGGGTTACAAGGTGTTTTAATTGATAATCAAAATAATAAATTTTCAATTTATTTTTTTAAATGTATAATTGTAACGATTTATTTTTAGGTTGAATACTCGGCGGCAAGTGATGCTTACACGCACGCGCCCGAGTCGTTCAATGAATTTTTCATTCAGAGAAGACGCTGGATTCCATCGACTGTGGCTAACATCTTCGACTTGCTGGACACAGCCAGTGAAACAAAAAAGGCTAATCGAGACATTTCCTGGGTTTACATATTTTATCAATGGGTATTGATGGGTAATCTGAAACATTTTTGCATTCTTTGATGCGCGCACTATTCAATTTTCAATAATAAACAATGATCGTTCTTCTCAAAGGCAGTACAATTCTGGGACCTGGTACCATATTCCTTATGTTGGTTGGAGCTTTCGTCGCTGCTTTCCAAATCGGCAATTGGTATAGTTTCGGCTACAATCTGATTCCAATCTTGATCTTCTGTGTCACTTGTTACTTTTGTAAAGAGAAAACCCAGGTAAATGATCGTATTCTTTTTTAAAAATAATTTTAAGGGGGTGTCAAACCCATTTCTGCGATTTTACCGACCTTGCGATAGAGGTGAAGTTGGAGATGTGTAATTATAGTTAATCATCATAATATATTATGTTTGTTTGATGTATAACTTCTAGTAGAAGGTCAGACCCACTCTAAAACTTAATAGATATTTTTTTACTTTAAAAAGGCATCTCCATGAATTTTTTGGTCTAGATCCACGGGATCGAACCAGCAGAATTTCGTATTTAAAGGTTTAAATGGCAAATAAGGTAGCCTAAACATATATATATGACTTTAAGGATATTTTTATTGAAAAGGTGAGAAAATTTTACAAAAAAAAGTATTCTTATGTCTATAGTGAAAAATGCTTCCCTGAGCAGTTATCAATCATTCAAAATAGGCAAAAAACGCAGAAAATGCTTAGCACCTGCTTTTGACCCCCTATAACTCGAAGAGTATCGATGAAAAAAGTCTGAAAAAATTCATAAGACTATTTGGATATCTATAGAACATATTCTCAAACTTATGGCTATATTAATTTTTTAGTTCTCGATTTCACAGAGAACCATCCATTTATTCGTATAAATAATATATATATATATATATATATGTATATATATACACAATGGTATATATATATAGTATAATGGTATATATATGGGTATATATGAAGTTATATATACATATATACAACTTTACACGATTATGACAAATTCGAGAAAATGGTGAAATAAGGTGTCATTGGTCTATCGTTGCCTACAAATGCGGGAATGAAAATATCAAAATTATCGCAGTAACACCTATTTTTAGGAGTATCAGGGAACCCTTTTCAAGTGGTTTTAGGGCGATACCTTGCGAAACCAGCAGTTGAGCGAATTTTGTCCAATTTCCGACACTGTGAGCCGATCCGCGAGCGAGCTTCAAAGCACACAAGTACTTAGGTGTACATACATGCGCCACAACACTTTTCTGAAGATAATAAAACTGTCTCTTCTGCATCACGTCGTCGAAAAGCACAGGAATTCGGTGATCGGAGGCCGTTTCAAAAGATCAAAACACGCACTGAAAGCGGGTGCGTGCACGTGTCGACAGCGATGATAATAAAACTATTTTTTTTTTGTTCAAATTATACAAATCCAAGACATCATTACCCTCCTTTTAATAATTATCTACCTCTGTGTAAATTTTCAAGCGATTATATGCACACATAAAAGAATGGCATTCGAACAAAATTTCCATTTATTAATACGTTCATATTTTCACTTGAAACTTTGCACGGTGCTAGATGAGTCCAAGACGGAGGGCAATGATGTCTTGGGTTTGCGAAATTCGTTATATTTATTTCGTTTCAACTAATTTTCCTCCGAGTACTCACACTATCGACTCGGTCGGTAAAAATTGGGTGTGACCCCCCCCCCCCCTTAATCAGACAATTAGATTTTAAAACAAAAATTATTTTTAGTTGCTGATGGCCGGTGTAATCACAGCACTGTACGGCCTTGTGATGATAGTCGTACTGGTAGGCATAATGATCCAGATAGCCGAGGATGGTTGGCTGGCTCCAAGTACCTTACTTTTCTTTGTCGTCGCGGGCGAGTTGGTAATCACAGGATTGCTTCATCCACTCGAATGGACCTGTCTCCTTTACGGAGTCATCTATTACGTTACTGTGCCTTCCATGTACATGTTGCTCATCATATTCTCGCTGTTTAACATGAACAACATCAGCTGGGGAACTAGAGATGTGCCTAAACCGTCGCTTAATACCGTACGTTTACTTCACTGTTGTACATGTTTGTGGTTCATCAGTTTTATTTAAATTTTAAAACACGTACATGAGTCATCTACTATTAAATTATTTTATTCATTTTTGGTCCAAAGGAAGAGCAGCAGAATAAATCGAAGCTAAATCCACCTAGCGTATCCAACAAACGTGAAAAAGCGCCTATAGAATTTTCGATGGCGGGTTTATTCAAATGCATGCTGTGCGCGCAAGAGCAGCCTCCGGAAAATGAACCGCAGCTCAAAGAAATAGGTTCGTCCTTGACAAGGATTGAAGGACGATTGGACGACATCGAGAGGTACACGCACCTCTTCTCAATTGAGCACAAAACTGAGTTTTATGCACAAGTTGTTAAATGTGCATAAAAATTCATATACGCCACAGTAATAACAGCAATTCCTATTCTTTCAGAGTTGTTGACAACGGACCACGAGCAGCTCGCGACTCCAATACCGGCAACGACTTAACTTCCGAAGACGTTCATCCTGTGGGCAATCCAGTTGCAAACCGTGGCGTGAGCTTCAGCGACGAGTTGGACGATGTTGCCAGTATAGCTAGTTCCGATCTAGGCAGCGGCGATGACGGTATGAGCGCTGACGCCAATTCCTTACACGGAAGCGATAACTTCCTGGTTTCGCCAAATTGGTTACATGGAAAGGATCTAGGCAAAGGTGAAGTAGAGTATCTCAAGTCCGAGGAGGAGATCTTTTGGAAGCAGTTCATCAGTTCTTATCTATATCCGATTGATAAGGATGAGAAGCGAGAGGTATACATTATCTTCATAAGTTAATCAATTGAAGTTTATAAGCTATTGATAACTGAAATATGCCTCTTACACGTCAGGCTGAAATAGCTCGAAGTATCCTTGATTTAAGGGATCAGTACGTTTTCAAATTCTTTATGATAAACGCTCTGTTCGTGCTTATCGTCTTCTTGATGCAGCTGAACAAAGATTTGCTACATTTTCAATGGCCACTTGGAGTTAAATACAACGTCACCTACGACAGCGACAAAACTGAAGTAAAGTTTACTTAAAACTTATTTTTTCGAGCAAGGTAATTTTCTGATCAATTTTTTCATATCGCACAGGTAATTATTACCGAGGAACACTTGCAATTAGAACCCATTGGCTGTCTCTTCATCATCGGCTTCATCAGCGTTTTATTCATACAATTCGTGGCGATGTTGTTCCATCGATTCGACACCTTCTCTCACATCATGGCCAAAGTTTCTCTGGACTTGTACTGCTGCGATAAGGTCTAATTTCATACAATTAACGTATGCATCCCTTCATTTATCATAAAATTCTAAGTACATTCATTATACAAAATTTCAGGCGTCGGACTTGTCGGAAGAAGCGACAATCGAGCGTCATGCCGAGAAGATCATAAAGCAGCTGCAACGGCAAATAGACGGGGACACCAAATCGGACCACAACAGTACGGTACCACCGAGAAAACGTATGACAATTCACCAAACGATGAAAGGCAACGATCGCAGGCATACATACACCAGTAACTTGACCAAAGCGCTTGAGAGGAATCTGGATGATAATGGACAAAACAGTAAGTTAATTGCATAATATCGATATAATGATTACTTCTTTAACTATCTGAATTTTTTCCGCTACAGACAGCGGAGGATTCATATCGAAGCGGCTGTCCCAAACAGCTCTGCGAGCTCTGCAAAGGCGGCGCACGACGATTCTGGATGCCGAGAGGAGACAGTCGCAGATGCGGAAACCCGAGCCCGACAACATTTATGCTACTGCCAACAATCCCATCAACAACGAAAGGGCGAGCGCTTCGGTTCCTTTGGCTCAGCGCAGACCTACTGGAGTACACGCGACGTATGAAAATCCTTCTTTTGTTCACGATGAAGACGGGATAATCGAGGAGAGCGATAGGATGTAAATTGTGTGCCTGTGTTCGACTATTGTGGATATTTTAAAATGTGAGTTAAGATGTGAGGACGTGTTTGATTGTTTGTTATTTATAATATTTAAGTGAAGTAAACTACAGTATACGAAAGTGTTTTTATAAGAAAATTGTATATTAATTATGTGTAAAATTAATAAATTTATTATATAATTTAATTATTATTACTTTCTATTATCTTTATTTTTTTTAAGTATTAATATAATACTATAGTATTTGTATGTTGTAGTTATATATTGTATTTGTAATAATTCCTTATCAGTTGTAGCAACTTTCATGAGTGAAATATGAAATATTGTTGAGTGTTCGTTGTTGTGGTGCTTGCGTAGTGTTTCTAGATGAATGCGTTCGCCAGTGTGGGCTCACCACACCCACGCCTGGGCCTATCGGCTGTCCGCGGCTGCTTATTCGATTTATTCGCAGCTAACCTCTTTCTCAGGGGCCGTTCCTCTATCCGCAACCTGAGGACGCGCTGTGTAGTGGTGATAGGCACCTACCCGTCCGCTCTGGACGACTACGCCCCAAAACCCCCTTAGGGTACCGGCGTTGCAACAGAAAAAAGTGGTCTAGGCATGAATATTTTTAAAATCCTTATAACTTTTGATCCGAGCGGTCAATTTCAACCACCCGGCCCTCAAAGTAAAGCTCTTTCTCCTACTTTTGTTTTTTGAAATTTAAATTAAATTTTGCTGGTTTCATTTGCTATATATATCTTCCTATATTATATAGTTGTAAGCGTGATTTCAAATACCCTCCACCCCCCTCCAACCCCTCCACTTCCCCTCCATCCCTCTCCACCTAATAACGTTAAATTTTTTCAAAATTTACGTTATTTTTTTCATACTTTGACCCTCCACCCCCTCCATCTACCCCTCCACTTCCCTCCACTTCCCCTTCACCTAATAAAGTAAAATTGTTTCAAAATTTACGTTATGTTTTCATAATTTGCCCCTCCACCCCCCCTCCACCTTTTTTACTTCTCATCCGCTTTCCCTTCACCCCCTCCATCCTCCTCCACTTCCCCACCACTTCCCCTCCACGTCCTCTCAATTTCCTCTCTATTCCCCTATATGTTTATATTTGACGTTATTTCATACAAATGTTACGTCATATTATGATCGGTATATACTAGAACAGCTTTGATATTAGTTATTTACTTCTCTGTAGAGTCGATTGTTTGCATGTTCTCAATTGAATCAAAATCTTCTCTCTGCATTATCGGGCTTGAGACCGTCATACTTTTACTACGTAAATAGTAAAATATGGCTGCATTAAAAATCTTGATTCCTAATTCAGAAAGTAGAATTAGTACAGATTCATTAAATAAAAAACAGTAACAGTTGATAAGGTAATAAGTAAACGCATTAAGACACATTGTTTGTTAAGTAATTATATAAATTAAGAGATTAACAGATTAGTTTAATTATATAATATGATCTTTC
>CM053170.1:10677831-10774232 GCA_012977825.3 Pteromalus puparum | reverse complement strand
GCTCTTAAGAAGTACAATTTTTGAATCGGCAGCGGCGAAACTTTTTTTTATAATAAAGGAGAAAACTCGAGCAGGCATCATTCGTTCAAAATTGCACATAGTGCACACTGAACAAAACGAGAATAAAATAGCCTCTAAGTCTCAACGATAATAAAAGTTCTTGTTGACCCATAGCAGCGAACACTTTCTTGTAAGTCATTATAGATTATTGAGGAACAGATGACACAAACAGCATTCCAAGTAGGGGGAAGCAGAACGAGATAAAAGAGAGGTGGAGATGATGTGAGAGTGTGGAAATTAAGAGGGGGAATGAAGAAACAATGAGAATATGAAGCACGAGTGGAGATGACACTTATGGCAATGAAAGGTAAACAAATCACGATTGAATATGCTGATGGGGGGACTCTTAATGAGCGCACTGGATCCATTATCTGTATGCTAACATTCCTGAACGGGAACCGAAGAAGTGATATATTACAAGAGGCTATGGAAGTGGCAGAAATCGTGTGGGGAATGGGCGTACTATCCAACAGACGCCAGCACGATGAGAAGCACATTCGAGCTAATCGAGCAACAACCAAACCTTCCGTAAACAAGAGACCAAGAGACACGCCTAACGTCATAATAAGTAAGTCTATGTTCTTAGTTCTCCTCAGATTTATACCAATGAGACATTTCTTCACCATAACAATACATGTTTTATTTTCACTTTTCAGAATGGATCTATCTGCCTCAAGATGATTCTGAGCAGAATTTGTTGGCAAGGGAAAAGGCTACAGAATTGGGAAAAAATACTTAGTCAGAGTTGTGACAGCCTCATGAAACAGGTCAAGGCAATATTCGTATGAAGATTGTCTGCGTGGAGGGGGGTGGAGGGTATTTCATTTAAATCACGCTTACAACTATATAATATAGGAAGATATATATAGCAAATGAAACCAGCAAAATTTAATCTAAATTTCAAAAAACAAAAGTAGAAGAAAAGAGCTTTAATTTGAGGGCTGGGTGGTTGAAATTGACCGCTCGGATGAAAAGTTATAAGGATTTAAAAAATGGGAGTAAATCGCGAATTTTCGTAAAAAATCGTGATTTTCATGATTTTTTGCTATATTCAAGCCTAGACAACTTTTTTTCTAGGCCACCATTTTTAAATCTTTTTTCGGATACTTTGAACGTATAAATACACATTTTTCGATTGCGGCTCCTGGCATAATGTTGAACTTTGGCTGGTTTTCGTTAATTTTCCCCATGTTGAATTCCCATAAGAGAATTTAACGTGTCCGGCAAAAAAGTTTGGCAAGCGATCGGGCGTGCACGCGGACATTTTCACGCAGTGGATGGTTCCAGGAACCGAAAAAAGTGGTCCGGTAGGTGTGCCCTCGAATCTAAATTTTTAACTTCCACCACCCGAGTTGTTTCCAGTCAGCCGCGAATTTGCACATATACTATTCTAAATTTCTCCATTAAAAAACGCCTTTATACTTCCAAAATAACAGATTAAAATTCAATAAAACCTTACACACCACAAACCAAGCCAACCCTCTTATTATTCACAAGTCCTGAACTCCCCCCCCTAATAAATATCGACTCACAAAACTACAGCAAAAGCATAAAAACACCAAAGCACTGAAGACACTGCAAACGCAAAAAGGGATGAAAGAGAGAGAGAGAGAGAGAGAGAGAGAGAGAGAGAGAGAGAGAGAGAGCTATATATAAAGGATAAAAAGGCGAACGCGCCGAGAGAAGCTGCAAGAGGAATGAAAGGAGAGCTGGCGAGGGAGGTGGAGGTCGGAGATTAAGGAGCACAAAAGGAGAGCGGAGGGATGGAGCTAAAGAAAAAAAAGCTCTAAACGCGAGATCCGAAAGCGTGCAATGACCGGCACGCGATTCTTTTTCTCTCTCCTTGCGCATAAGATGTTGCAAAGATTGTTTAGCGGAAGAATTTATCGACGAATTCGATTAATGCGTAACCGGTCTATACTTTATTTTTTGCTTCCTTCCGAAGGAAGCCTTGTAATAGTGATTTTTTGAGTTTGTGTAAAAACATGTAGAAAGTGTGTTTTGATGTATTTTTAGTCGAAAAATAGTGTTTTTAGAAAATGTCCGTATGGATGTGTGTGTGTGTGTGTGTGTGTGTGTGTGTGTGTGTGTGTGTGTGTGTGTGTGTGTGTGTGTGTTCGTTCGTCGACATCTGTATCTCAGCTTCTACTCAGTGGATTTTTATCCACCAACTCTCATTTTCTTCGTTTTTACTATAGCATGATGGGAAAACAGTCCGTTTTACATTTTGTAGGCGTTTTTTTTTTATAGCGATTTTTTAGTTTTGAGATTTCAGTTTTCTCCGATAAAGTTATTGAAAAAGTTAATAAAAGTAAATTGCTTAATATGCACATGAAAGAGAATAAAATTACCTATCTTTTTACAGCGGAGAATTTATATTATATTACATCGTTCTTTTATTATACACCATAAAGTGAAATTTTTTTAAATCGTTATAACTCAAAAACTAAATAGTGAATCATTCTAAAAAATACATGATTATTATATGNGATTCTTGAAGGTAATTAGAACTATGTACCACTTTAATTTTAAGTCAGTTCATCGAAGAAAAACATCATAAACTGAAAAAAGTCGTTTTTCTATGGGAGACGATAACTGGAGTAAAAAGGCATTAATCAAGTTCAAATTTTGGATTTAGTTAGTATTATATAGCATCTTGATCCCTATGTTTGGGTTGTTTACGATACCAGTTAGTTTCAAATATATTGAGCTTCAAAATTTTTTTTCNATCTCTAGCGTCCTCACAGTGGCGCGTGGGTTATATAAAGAATAATAGTTAATTAAAATAATACTTAGTATAAGTATATTACGCACCTATAGGCCGGGAAAACAAAGAATGTTTTAAATCGCACGTGTAAACATTTAAGTGCAAATTCGCGGCCGAGTGGAAACTTCTCTGGGTCTGGAAGAGACAATTTGAAATTTGAAGGCACTCGTACCAAATCAACTTTTTTGGGTTCCTTAGGCCATCCAGAACACAAAATCCAGAACACAAAAAACTTTGCGTTCCCAAGATTTCGAAATACTTATTTTTTTACCCGGCAGTTCAAATTCTCTTATGGGAAATTAACATGGGAAAGATAAACGGAAACGAGCCATTGCTCAATTGTGCGTACTCACGTCTGGAGGCGCAATCGAAAAATATGTATTAATATGATCAAAGTATCGGAAGAAAGCTTTAATTTGAGCCCCGGTGGGTTAAAAATAGTTGGCTAGATCAAAAGTTGTCTAGGCTTGAAAATAGCGAAAAATTATGAAAACTTCGATTTTCTACGAAAATTGGCAATTTTTCCCATTTTTTAAATCTGCATAACTTTTGATCCCAGCGGTCAATTTTAACCATCCGGCCCTCAAATTAAAGCTCTTCTCTTCTACTTTCGTTTTCAAAAATTTGGATGAACCTTTTACTGGTTTCATCAGCTATATATATGCTTATCAATTATGGCTGTTTTTTGACCTTTTTCATTGCCTTGTTCAAATTTCAAATTGTCACTTCTAGACCCAGAGAAGTTTTCACTCGGCCGCGGATTTGCACGTAAGCAATCTGACCATTCGTTATTCCCGCAGCTGTGGTGAATTCGTTATTTTATGTGCACAGCAGTCGGAAAGTGACATTTTCCCAGCCGCTGGCATGTAAAATGCTTCAACAATATCTCGAAACGTTTTGTTTCAACAGATTAATCAATAATTTTAAATTACGACACACACACATATATATATACTCATACATATTATGTATATTAAAAAAAAATTATTAATTAATTTTTATTAAATTTTTGCACAATCAGACTTTTAAAAAGGTGTGTTTCTATAATTAATTATTTAAATTTTTAAATCTTTAAATTATTATTTAATTAATACAATAATAGTTAATTATTTAGTATGACTGTAAAATATATACAATTATGATTTATCAATAAATGATTTTATAAATTTTAAGCCGAATTTATAAAACAATTTTAATTTTGCAATATATTATAGCTGTAAATTTACGCGGAGATAAATATTTATTTTCGTGCAGAATATATTATACTAGGAAATCTAAGTGCGCTTCGTGCACCTCATATTATACCATCAATTATATCTTTCCAGAATGTTTTTACATTTTGCCGCCAGCTGAGCATTAACAGTTTCAAAAGCGTTTCTATGTTGCGTTTCTAATTCGCGTTCCTTAATTCTTGTACCAGACAATTGGATATCAATTAAATGCCTCATATCACTTTTTTAAGAGAGGATTATATTATATATGTATGTAATTGATTCAAAATAATTGTATAAAAAAAACAAATAATAATTAAAAAAAAACCGCTGCCAATTCTTTGGCACGTAGCTTCCTTCAACCTTATGTATCGCTTTAATATTTAAATTGTTTTTACTTCATATATAATTCTATAAAGTTTTTATGCTTTTTCTTTCGTTTGATGGATAAAATTATTTCGAAATAATTATATTACATAATCAATGCGTAACTGAAAATATTGTTTTTAACGATTTAATAAAACCAAAAACAGGAAAAAACTAGCCGATAATCATGATGTTTTAACGAAAAGTTCAAAATTTATTTTCCGGTGACTCCCACCAGTGATCGAAAAATCGCCATGAATATACACACATGCGTAACTGAAAATCTTATTTTTAACGAATTAATAAAACAAAAACAGCAAAAAACGAGTCTAAGTATAGATTAAAATCCATTAATGGAAACTGAGATCGAAGCGATACAGTTTTCAGTTATATAGAGTATACAGGGTAAGAAAACAAAATTTTGAAGCTTAATATCTTTAAAACTAACTGGTATCATAAACAACCCAAAGAAAGAGATAAAGGTGCTATATAATGCTAACTAAATCCAAAATTTAAAAATGATTATTGCCTTTTTACTCCAGTTATCGCATCACGTAGAAAAAACGACTCATAGTATACAGGGTGAAAAAACAAAAGTTTGAAGCTCAATATCTTTGAAACTAACTGGTTTTATAAAAATCCCAAAGAAAGGGATCATTGTGCTATATAATGCTAACTAAATCCAAAATTTGAACTTGATTATTGCCTTTTTACTCCAGTTATCGCGTCACGTAGAAAAACGATTTTTTTCAGTTTTTGATGTTTTTCTCAGGATCTGCCCCATGAAATGACTTAAAATTTAAGTGGTATATAGTTCTAATTACCTTCAATAATCATATATTTTTTTAGAATGATTCGCTATTTAGTTTTTGAGTTATAACGATTTAAAAAAATTGCACTGTATGGTGTATAATAAAAGAACGACGAACGATAATATAAATTTTTCACGGTAAAAACATAGGCAATTTTATTCTCTTTCAGGTACATATTAAGCAATTTACTTTTATTAACTTTTCCGATAACTTTGTTGGCAAAAACTGAAATCTCAAAACTAAAAAATCACTAAAAAAAAAACGCGTATATAAATTGTAAAAACGGACTTTCGTCCCACTATCTTCTAGCAAAAACAAAGAAAATGAGACTTGGTGGGTTAAAATCCACCAAGTAGAAGCTGAGAAACAGGCGTATACATACGCACACACACACACACACACACACACACACACACACATACATCCGTACGGACATTTTCTAAAAACACCATTTTTCGACTAAAAATTCATCAAAACACACTTCCCACATGTTTTTACACAAACTCCAAAAATTACTATTACAAGGCTTCCTTAGGAAGGAAGCAAAATATAAAAAAATGATAGAATTATATATGAAGTAAAAACAATTCTGATATTAAGCAATACATAATGTTGAAGGAAGCTACGTGCCAAAGAATTGGCAGCGGTTTGTATATTATGAACGTTCGTCTAACGAAAAGTTTCTTATACAATGATTCGTAAACAGACACATTCTAAACGATCGCTTTTTAGCCCATCATTAGCATTCTTGCACCGAATGTTTGAAAAAGCATACATACGCGTCGTTGGATAGTTATATTTATTCAGCAAACACTTGTAGCGGCATTTAATAGCAAAAATATGAGTCTCGCCGGGCCTCGACTAAGTACGATTTAATTTGAATTTTTCAAACACGTTTGCGACTCTCTCCTTTTCGCGCACAATAGGAGCTGAGCAAATAAATCTCGATTCATTGAATGGGACCACGTATACGCGCTCTCTTTTTTCTGCGTCTCGGGCAGCCCGGTAAAGGCTGAGTGTCGCGTACGGCAGTTTCTCTCGTTAATACACCTTCGATCAACATCAAACTTTACTAAACTTATAATATAATATGGCTAAAAACATACACGTATACAAATCATACCATAAGGTCCTCGCGAGTATAAGTAGCAATAAAAATTTATTCAAGCGACCCTTTACCCAAACACGCGTAGGAAAAATAAACTCTTCTTTCGACACCTGCAGCTCTCTCACATTTTTACAGCACGATATTGTACCTCGTCTCGTCGTTGTAAAAAGAGCCTAATCTCCTTTGACTCACAACATTGAACAATAAATCCCTCGAAATTGAAAAGAAGCCACTGTGCGCCCGGCTATGAATACGAAATAACGCTGAATCTTGCTTTTCGCGCCAAAGAAAAGCTCCTATGCATATCCGTCGGCCCTTTCTCCTCTCGCGACTCGATAAATCAACATAGAATCTTCTCTCTGTCCGGTGAAGCACAGCGCGGCGGACAAGAGTGAGGAGATCTTTCACACGTTGCGAAAAAAGGGCCAATTGTTTTTCCTCGACTCGTTCCTTTGTCCAGACATTAGCATAATGCAAAACAATTTTTGCTAGAGAGAGAGAGAGAGAGAGTGAGAGAGAGAGAGAGAGAGAGAGAGACAGAGCGGCGGCGGCGTCTCGTTACTCTCGCGGCCCGGGAGAAAACCAGTCCCTCGAGTTGGTTGTATATGCGTGTATGTGCGAGTACGAGAGAGAGAAGAGAAGGTGGAAAAAGGATGAAATAGAAAGCGGTCCGGCAAGTGCCGTGGAGAAGGAGCGACGAGTGTGTTTGTGTGTTGGGACAGAGATATGGAGGGATACCGCCAGACTGAACCCTTTAAGGTGGCTCTTCTTGTGTGAGGGGGCTCCGTACGTTCGACTGGATTTGTTTTTAAAGGTTTTGTGGAGATTGTTGAATTTTTAAATGGTTTTTCAACTAAGCTCTCATGTTGTTGGTTGTATGTGAAATTATTTTCTCGAAAATTGCAATTTAATGCGTGATGTTATCAATAACTACTTAAACAAAAATACGTATAATTTACGTTTACACCCAAGGAAACGTACGCGATTGAATGTTGATTTTTGTCTTCTTCGAGAATCGTGTATAGTTGCAAAACAAAGGGTATACAGCCAAGTATAATACCCAAAATCTCGTAAGACTCCCCGGGGGATCCATTCAGCTACCGGTTTAGGATTAAAGCTCTAAACGAGAATTTGTTTACAATGCGGTATTGATATTAAAATGCAAACAAAAGCGTAATCTCAATTATCCTTAAAAATCCCTACAATATAAAGCTTTCGTACACACCCTTTGCGTTCATTCCTGGGTATAAACAAGCCTATTGTACTATTTTCTATCTAGAGCCGTTTTGTTATTCGCATTATTTCCTCAAAACGCTCTTTTCACGAAACTCAAATACCATCTCGACTCGCAATCCCAAAAAATATCATCGACTCGAACTACACCATACAGCGAATTCAATAAACAATAAAATCCCAACCACCACCACCACCACCACTACCACCACAGAGGCGAGCAAACAATAGTCCATCGGCCAATAACCCGTTCGTCCAGTAGTGCAAAGCTCAGTGCGCAAGGCCCATATCCCCCCTCCACACGTAGAATCTTCCACTTCCATCGGGGCCCGTAAGGCCCCATCGACACACGCTCCTGACAGTGCACAGCACATACGCGCTCGCGATCCCCCGCCAGTTTCGCTTCTTCTTCTTCTCTTCTCTCGCTGGTCGGTTCAACGGATGCGAGGAGGGGGCGAGATACTCACTCTAGGCCCGTCGAGCCAATGTATGCTCGCATTTCTCGTGCGGTTGTCGACTCGGAAAGTATCCTCAGGATATTCTCGGTAAGTGCTGCTGCTGCTACTGCCGATCAGAGAGATACTGTCTGTTGTATAGTTGTATACACTTATACTTTGTATCTTTTTTTTTTTTTTTTTTATATTCTTGGTAAAAGAGAGTCAAGGGTTTTGGCACGGTGAGTTTCGTGCGTGGATTCGAATTTTCGCGCGGTTTTGATATTTCAAGTAAGTAGTATAACGGGCGTCGACGATCCTTTGTGCGCGCGCGCGTCGTCCTTTGTGAGCGCGGCGGGTCGCTGCCCCCGCTTTGAGACTTGAGTAGCGAGTTGCTTGTGATTTTTTTTTTTCAAGTGCGAAAGGATTATCCTTGTTTTGTCCGAGTAGCCGTTTGGTCACTTTTCCTTGTATATTATAGAAGAAAAATGAACTGCTTAAGTGCGTTTCATTTTCTAAACATAAATTCTCTCTCAAACCATAAATATCTCGTTACGACTCATCTTTCCTCGAAGTATAAACTTTTCGCTTTTCCAAAGAGCCATAAATCCCACTCTCGCGAAAACCGTCGTGCAGTCTTTGTCCTGAATCTAGTCGAGTTGACTCTATCGTCAATTACGCAGCGGTTGTGGTTGCGAATCTTTTATACACGCGACGACAGTAACCCGATCTTCGGTCGACGATGAATAATTCAGTGATTACGGCGAAGCAACCTCCCGACTTGTGAAAATCACGGCTTCGCAAATCCTCACTGCGTATACACGCAATAAGTCACCCGTTGTCGGAGATGTAACGAGGCATTGAGAAAAACCTGTTGCTCCGAAAGCGCGTAACGAGTGCGCGGAGAAGCTGAGAATAGATCTGTGTTCTTTTTTTTATTCGTTTGTGTTATCGGTATTTTTGTGTCATTTTTAATTGAAATCAGACTTATAAATCACTGCTACGCAAGCAACTCGATCTGTGAAAAAATTCGATCACAGCTTATACTTTCACGAAAGAAAAAACGTACTCCTATCTATCTAAAAACTCGCTACACTCATACACGTCCAACCGATTTCTATACGTCACGCGCACAAACTGTACCGATCGTGAGAAATGTTTCTCTCCTTTCGCGCACGAGATAATTGCGCAACGAGAAATTCGAAGCGATTATCGCGCTGCACACGCTCTCTCTCTCTCTCTCTCTCTCTCTCACTACGCGGCTGATCTCTGCCAAGTATACGTATACAGAGACTATCCTCTGCAATTACGCGAGCCGCGCGGCGTCGTGCTTTACGACTCGGGACTCGTAACGATACGCCCAATTACACGAGTATTTTTCTTTTTAGTTGTGTTATACGTGTGCGTTTCAGGTCGTCGTTGTTACGAAGACTAATGGATTCTTGCTTTCTTTGTTGCAGAAATTATTGTTTGGTTCAGGAAAGCAAAACGCAAAATTACGATTAGGCCGCTAAAATGACGAAATTCATCGCTTTCTTTGTTCTCGTTTTGGCTTCTGTAACCGTCAATGCCCAAAGTCAAGCCACTAATCGAAATCGTGAGTATAATTGCGTGAACTTGTTGATATTGATATTGTGTAAAATTGATATTTAATTGAAAATGCAACGAAAATTTTGCAGAATTCAACGGTCAGACATTCGACGAAATTGTGGTAACGTCAGATCTAAATGTCCGGCGGAAAGCAAAAGAGAATCGTCAGGGCAAGCAATTATTGACGAACGTGCCGTCAGGAACCACCAGTCCGCCCGGAAAGTCAACAGCTCTTGCATCGAGGCTAGTATTGAGTGACGGAAGCAGCGTTACATCGGAGAGAAGAAAAAGATGGGCCGCCAACATGGCGAATCGGAGGTATGACAAAGATTAACTTTATTTTTCTTATATATAGTTTTGATAAAACAAGATCAAACTACACCTGGATTTCTCGAAAATATTGCAGACTCTCGGAACTAGGAGTAATGAAATACTTGCTGAGATCTCGACAGCTTTGATACAAAATTAGCACGTAACGAGGACAACCGCACGACCCCTCATCCTCATCTGTGATCACACGTTTCGACTGACCTTTGGACTTCGGCTGGTAACAAAAAGTGGAATAAAATTTTTCTGTGTCATAACAATAATTCTTTTGTGTTTTTCTTTCGTGAACCCAGTACCACCTCCAACCTCACTCTCAAGTCCGTTTTGTCCCTAACTTATATTAAGAAAATAGAAATAACTCAATTTATATAAATCAAAGTCAACAGTATAATCGTAGTTGTAAATCAATTTTTTTGGGGTAAAATTTCAAATGTATAAAAAGTTTATCGATTGTGAATTATTTTTTTCAATTAAATACAGAATGATGTTTTTGCAGCCATTAAAGCTTAATAAATCAATGTTAATCTGACCTATAAGAGAGAATGTTTCATGATCATTAGCACTGTACTCACGATCATTATCGCTGATCTAATTGCCTTCGTTTTTGCCGACTGTTCCAAGAGCTGTGGTCAATTTCACTTCACTCGCGTTTTTCGCCGTACATAAATTCAAGAAAGTATTATATATGTATCAATATTTTAAACGTCTTATTATCAGATTTCAGAATATAATTATATGTCTAGAAGATATTGCTTAATATGTTTACAAAAATTTAGAATGCGAGACGATATTAATAGACTCGTAGATGTAGAGTCATCTGTTTTTATCCGGGACTTTCAAAGATGAAGTCATTGACACGTAGTTCTGTTCTTTGCGACACTCACTCGATCAGCTTTCAACGAGTAGGATCCGTTGTTTATTTTCCTGGTAAGTTAAGACTTTTTATGACGCAGTAGGAAGCCGACAGTATTTTCGCTCATGTTAGCGGGATTTACATCAACTTAAAATTCGCACACCTGTGGTGCACAACTTGTCACATTTGTAAGCTAATATGTTTAGTAATAACTGATTTTAAAATTCCTTAAGCCTAATGACTTTCTATACGTCCAATTTAGACGGTAGTGTAAAAAAATTAAACAATTAAATTCTTTTTATTAGTGGAGAAAGGGACAATTAAAATAATAATGCTTTCGTCGACTTAAAATAGACACAGAGACAGTTTATTTCAAACGAGATAACGATTTAAAAAGTTCGTACCAAGAGCGGTCATTATATACAATCATAATTTCTCAATCAGAGCGAAGCCCAATTATTTGAACTATCTTTAATCGCACGACGTGTATAAATAAATGCATTCATCTATTAAAATTCATTCATGTATTCAAAACAACTATTTAATTTTTTTGTTATACGCTCGTATAAGATCATTTCTGTATTGTGTAATAAATAAGAGTGAACTCTTGATTAGAATATCGTGATGACATTGACATTGCAGCATTGTTTGCTGACGTCTTTTTACTCCTAAAATTATAACATTTCATTTTGCTCTAATCTGCTTCTTATCGAAGCTAATACGTGAATTTTTATATTATCTTCTATCAAAGTACTTTATATATAAGTCATATTATGAACTATTAAGCTTTCGATGCGCAAATTGTTTTCTTTCTAAAGTCAGTATCGTAATCATATACTTATACTATATTATTATGTATTATATTGGGTTATTATTTTTGTTACATTTATACAATGTGGTAAGGTCATTAACTCTGACTATGTGTTTACGTACAAAATTAAATTAAAGCTAATACTCTATTGACTAGAAAGTCGTAGCTTTACGTATTCTATTTTGTATAAGTAAAAAACTGGAAGAATCTTCTAAAAAAATTTTGCAATTTTATATACATAAAAAGATAGTATGTAATTAAAAATTTATGATAAAAGTATCAGCATTTATTTACACGTAATACGCTATCAAACTCTTCACAAAAGAAAAAAGTTTCTCAAAGCAACCCACAAATTCCATTTCAAAATCCTAAGTCATTCACAACTATAGTCCAGCTTAATTCCTTAACTCACATTCCAATAGCTAGACCATCGATAAACTCATCCCAGCGGTGCCTCCAAATCTCGAGAGCCCTTTTCTTCTCTTGTTCGGTGAGACTCGAGTACTCGATGGAGTTGAGCGCCAGTTTCTTTAACGATCTGAGATCGGCATCACGAGACATGATACCAACGAAGGCCTCGTAGAAATCATAGCTCAGACCCTGGGCTCCCCAGAGGCCTGGGTCATCGTTTGAAATAACGACGGGGTAATTTTGGGAGAAAAGTACACTGGCGGGATGATTGCGAAGGTCTTTAACGAGATCCAGAACTTGGTTAGAGATCGGCGCGATCTCGATCGCGATTTTCTTCTGGCGGGCAAGCTCGAGGACCTTTGGGTGTTTTACCAAGGCGTATCTGAAAGAGGAAATTTGTACTTATTAAAATTTTATTAAAAATATGAGAATCCTTTATGACGCAAGTATTATCCAATATTCATGCATATTTCTATGTGTCATGCGAATTTTAAAATGTACATATTGTCACGTTCCGTTAAATTTGTATTTTTATGCAATTTTTTGCTAATTATCATGATTGAAATTTCAAGAGAAGAATCAGCCGCCTTTATCAATAGGCAGTTATAATAAGCATATTGATGCTTGCAAAAATAGTTTACACATACTCGCAGACGATGAATTGATAAGAAACTTTCTGATTGATCCGAATGCATTTATAGCATAAAATGAAATCGCGTGAAATCGAACTAATTAATTTCATCATTATTTCTACTTCCTCGTGCATCGTTTTGAAATCTAACAAAAATTTCACAATCTACTGTGGAAAAACAATACGCACCCATGACCAATTCTCTTGGTGTTAAGCATCACAGCATCGATAAGGTTCTTGTCGATACTGGTTCCATACCAATTTGTCTCTCCGGCATGGAAGAACAAATGCACGTCGTCACTGATAGTCCTGAGTTTGTCAGCGAATTCTATGAGCGGGTAACCCTTGTCCTCTTGGCCGACGAGATCAAAACCAACGACAAAGTTGGGCAACTCCTTTTTCAACTGACGAGCTGTCGCCAGAAACTGGTCAAGCTCCTGCTGGCTGCATTTTCTATGCGGTGCGTAGATCAGCTTCATACCCATGAAGTCTGGATGGTTCTTAACGAATCTGTAAGAATTTTTATTTTAATAAACAGCTCTGCTTGTACAGTTTATATTTCATCTATGTATACGTGTATGTTTTTACTTGTCAGACACTTCTTTGTAAATGTGAGCAAGGTCTACAGCGCTGTATTGTTTTCCGTCCAGGTCGTACAAGGGTGGCAGTGTCGAGCGCAGTTCTAGGTAAAGAACGTTGTCGTGGTAAAGCTCCAGTAGTCCTCGGTAGAAGTGATCTTCGTAAACTGGTCTAAAATAGAAAAACAATATAAGTAATTGAATTGCTAAACAACAAGTTCATCTTCGCTTACTCACCTGTAAGTCAACATAGGCGTGATGAACATGAAGATCTGAACGAACTTCTCCCAGGCCTTGTCACCATCAGGATAGACCTGTTCTGGGAACTTCGTGACCATCGACAGTTGCCTGGCGATTCTGGTGTCGATAACTCTATGGGGATCGTTTTTTCTAAGGTCTTCTAAAAGCTTCCAGTTACACTCCTGGTCGGGTTTGTCGAAGAAATGGAACTTGAGCAGACCGTCGACTTCGCAGGCGTAGAGGTTTGGTCGGAAAGTGATGTTCCAGAAGATGTACTCGGCCGAGGTGATGGCTGTGTCGTGGGCGTGTAAAACTGCGCCCTTGGGAAGCTCCTCGATGATCTTGAAGACAGGAGACTCTCGGATCTTGCTGGCGACTGTCAGGAAGTTTTGCGATGGTAGGAACGAGGCTGGATCGCTGATTCCTGAAATGTAGTCAGTTAATTAAACAGTGTAATTCTAGAATTCTTAAAGCTTAGATGTAAATTAAAGAGCGTCATCTGCATTTATAAGAATCAGGAATAATAACAAATGTATCATCCACAAGAGTATTAATCTCTACAAAATGTACGAAACAATATTGACAATGAGGCTAGGGATGGGAACTGCGCACTGATCAATGGAATGCCAAAGATATAATCAGCATTCTCTTTATCAATGTAGTTTCTTAGTTGTCTAAAAGATAACAAAAACAATTGCTTTTAAGAAAGAAATTCGTTTCGAATCAATGTTGAATAATTTACAAAATTGTAGTATACACATGTGCTATCATGTGCGTCATAAAAGTCATCGCACCATGCAAATGATAAGATAAAGCAAATTTTCGTGCATCAATTTTATTCAAAGAAATTCCATTATGCATGTAATCAAACACGTTCACAAAGAAATCGTTGTCTTATAAACTTCAAATTACTACATTTTAATGTAATAATTTCATATTGTAAAATAATGGACATTTGTTTTGTATTATGTTATTGAATCATATTTTCAATTTGATTTTCGCAAACATAATTATTACAGTCATGTTGTGTGTTATTTATTAAACAAATCAATTATAAGTTGAAAACTTTAGTCAAATACTCGTGTTGAATTACGCACTGATTTAGTAAATAATATGCTTCTACCGTTCATGTGCATTGCCTATCCATTGCCAGAAATGATAATTGAATACGCGGATGTTTAAGCTGCAGTATAGAACTGTTGCTGAAAAAAGAATAATTTTGTAGCTGCGCGTCGTCAGTTTCAATTGTAGAGCGTGTTATGGAGAAAAAAATATTTTAACGAAATGTTCAAATATATCGATGTTTCAAAGAGATGAAAGTGAAAGGTGTTCAAAAGCTTATATAATACTTTATAAGGTGATCTGATCAATTTCTTTAGATAAATCTTTTTCAACAAAATAATCTTGAATTATAATACAAAATTCATCTTTTTATACGCAACGTTTTCGAATTGAGAAATTGTGGCTATGGTCATAGATTACACCATTGCATGTTGACGTAGTTAAGTAAGACTGCATAATGAAGAATAATATTGCTTATAATAATTCTATTGTTCGGAGTGTTTATTGCTGTAATTCTTATAATTCGAGCTCGAAGTGGCAACGAGTATGAACGTGAATTAAAACGTGATTATATTATCAAATGTGACGATTCAAGTTAAAACTGAAAGAAATATTTACAATTTTCACACTATTATCATTTTATACTTGACGTCATTATGTTAATGATGTCATTTTATTAATCAGGCATTGACTTTTATACAAAAATAATAAAATGATAATGAATAATATTAAAAATTCATAGAAAGTTTATATTTGATAACTTAAGATCTATAAAATTATGCAGCGTATGAAATGGGAATCTTATATAATATTTATTATAACAATCAGACATAGAAAACTGAAAAGTTTATAAAAAACGCAATACTACCATGAAGGGAAATACCGTATCGATCAGCAAATCGATTCGATAGTCATCATTCAATTAATGTAAGTAAAAATAATAATGATTGACCACCTGCTAGGTATGATATCGATCATCTTTTTCAACGTCTTTAATCATAGTAATCGCGATAGTTGATATTAATATAATGTCATTAAACCGATACTATCGCTTCCTACAGCTGATCGTCATTTTAGATTAAAGTCAAGTGCTATAAAGGTATGTGATGTTTGTCATTCCTTACTGCAGCAGCATGAAATCGTAAATACATTCAACTAATGAACTTTGTCTTTGTTTTATATGAAATCACGCGTATCCTGAAAACCTCACGCGGAATGCAAAAGCTTTCCCCAAGATAGTGTTAATCACAAGTGTCAAGCGGCGCGTCAGAACTTGTTAAACTCTCAGAAACGATTGAAAAATCATTCATAATTTCATTACTATCAAGCTCTCTCTTTACGCTATATTTATAATAAACCTAACAAAAATAAATCAACAGCATATAATTCAAGAATCAACAAACCATCGTCCACCTCCTTGCGTTTAGCGATCATGAGCACCTCATTGGCTAGTCTCTCCTTCCCCTCAAACTTGAGATCACCCCCGAGCATCGAGTTCTCCTCCTCCATCAGAATCTTCGCCCTGTCAGCCCAGTAATCATTTACCCCAGGCTTCTCGACGATCCGAAAACAGCTCAGTCCTCCCGCAGTCAGTAACACCAGCAGCAGTATTTTCTCCATGATTCTATTCTCAACTTTGTACTGCCGCGTAAATAGCTATAGCTTGTTTATAAATAAGATCTATACGATGATGCGGGTCACTGCAGCCTCGACGGCACCTCGACAACGACTGAGGGAAACGGACGACGGCGCGAGTATAATCTCTCCGACTGCCGCTGGCTTATACATACTCCCGCCATCGTTTAGACTTGTATACGCGTCCGAGAATTGCTTGCTGTGTATATATCTTATATCTATATGTATGCGTGAGCTGACCGCGAGCTCGAACGTTTACGTGTGTAAGATGTATAGCAGAGAGCACGTGCGCGCCGCGGATCGCGCGAGAGGAGAATTTTAATTGATGGATTTTGTTGCAGAAGTTTTCACTGCGGGTTACCTAAGGTTATACCTATTATGGTTTTTTTAACGTTCGCTATAAAGGCTTTTGGAGGATCAGTACTGTACTGTAACCGTCGGTCAACTTCTTTTTTTAACTTCGTCTATAATGGTATAATATATGAATAAAATATTGAATGTCCAACAACAGTGCAGAATATCAGACTCCAACTTAATTCAGTCTGATTAAATGTGTAATAAACACTGATCACTTATAGGTGCTTACAGTTAAAATATAAAATGTATATGTTACGAAATTATAACATTGGAGTAGGAGACTCTCGAATTATACGAGAAAAAACCTGCGCGCTACATGAATTATCGCGTTTAGTTTAGGGTTTCCAGTTTTTTTTTCTACTATTAAGGTGCGGAGTTGTATCGAGAAGTTGCAGCTCATTTATCGCTTATAGTGATAACGCGACTTGTCGAGCTGGACTTACGATGACGTACTTAGTCTTTGGTATCACAAAAATATTACGCATCATCCGATAAGTATAGAAGGCCAGTGTTAGGTATAAGTGCGGTGTCAAAAATGCCCAGTGATAATAAGGGACCGTTATTCGGTCAAGCCCTCTTTTATTTCGTACTGTTATTGCTTTACTGCAGTAGAGGGCACAAAGACGTGATCATTCACATTTCCAAAAGATTACTTTTTGCTATGTAGCTATATACTTTATGACTATCTTCATAGCTGAATAATAAGGATGCGTTCGCTTTTATAGACGTGTCTACCTGAATATTTACGAAGAAAAGTAAAACAAAGAAATTTTAAAGTTTTGTATAGAAAATTGAGGCGCTATTGCCCAGAACATGGCAAATTTTCTGCTCGGTGGGCAGAATATATCCTAGATTCTGCGCAGAAACTCCTGCCACGGGCGACGGTACTCGGACAGAATCTGCTGAAAATTCTGGCGAATGTAGATGAGAACATTCGTATCTTCGAAAATTGAAAACCACGAGCAAATGCTTAGAATCATTTTTAATTTTTCTAATAACTTCTGAACTATAAATCAAAAAGTATTGATGTGTAATCTTTTTGGAAATGCCAAAACCTTATGAATAAGTTTAAATAATCTCTATTGTGTTATCACTTTAATTGACTGATTTGATATTTTGGCCCTAACCACCGTATCAAGCAAAATGTGAAATTTTCATCTCATGCACTCTGTACTCGACAAGCCACAATGAATGTTCGAATGGGTTCATTTGAGGTTTAGTTTTGTTAAGCAAGATATTTTGCACTATTACCATGCTACTATAAACAATATCTATTAATTTATTTAATCAGACAGCATAACACAATTAAATAAAAGCTAATGACTTGGTTCAGTCAAGTGAAATGAAGTGCAGTGGATAAGTGTCATATAAACTTTGTACAAATAGTAGAGTAGGACTGTATTAAATATAAAAAATCAAAGTATTAATCAAACCAAACTGATTTATTAGCTGGTGATTATCCTAACCTCTTAACCTCAAATTAGCGTCTCCCTACATTTGCCAGAATTTTCAGCAGATTCTGTGCAGAAACTGTTCCAGGCGCGAATTTTTCTGGGCTGAATCTGGGATAAACTTCTGGGCAGAAGATCCTATGTATTAACTGCGCCACCAGAAATTATGGCGTATTTTCTACCAGGAGGCAATTTTGATTTTGAGTTGAAAATGGTACTTCGCAGTTGATGATTTGACTAGAAATATTACTTAAAGATCCTAAAAATGTTCTAAAATTGTTTGTTACATAATATATATTATAGCAAATATTTATTAAAAAATGTTCATAATGCAACCATTTAACTTGGACCACCATGCATTATGTAATTGATAAACAATATATATAGATTTATGTAATAATTGGTTGTTAAAATAAACGTATTAAACCGTTTATGCAAGATGAATAATTGATGTGATCTCTCTAGCTATACGGATTATAATTATATATTACGTCGTTATTATGTCATTATAAGTATACCCGATCGTTAAGCATTTACGTAGATACGTTTGTACATTGAGTTTATAATATAGGGAATCATTCAATTAGTTTCTGAAGTAAATAAATAATCATATCTTTTACAGGGCTGATGGGTATACCATCACATTATATTATTTTTTTACAGAAAGCACAATACAATATAAATAAATATAATACTGCAAACAAAATAAAACGCAATAACAGTATACAAAAATCAAAATTCACATCTACAATTATTCTATCACAATGTGTTCAGCCTCATAATTATATTACACAAATAAAAATTTCAAACACTATGTTCCAATCCTTTATCCAACAAAAAACAAGCATCAAAACCTACTAAAAATTATCTAAAAATTATGAATGATTTTTGAAATAAAACTCGCCCACCGTTTTTCCCATATCTCCATTACACTATTCTTTTCCGTATCGTTCATACTACTGTAGACGATGGAATTCAGAGCCAGCAGTTTCAAAGCCCTCAAATCGGCTCTGCTCGACATGATACCAACAAAGGCCTCGTAGAAGTCGTAGCTCAGTGCTCTGGCACCCCAAAAGCCTGGATCGTCGTTCGACACCACTACCGGCAGATCCAACGCGAAGAAATAACTCGCAGGATGATTTCTGAGATCTTTCACGAGCTTCAGGACTTGGTTGGAAATCGGGCTCACTTCGATCGCTATCTTCTTCTCCTTGACCAGCTGCATCAATTTAGGATGCTTTGCTAGAGCGTATCTATAAAAATAAAGAATCATTGATTTTAATCGCTTAATATAGAAAGTTCTTCTCTGTTTTAAAAAATCGATGAGTCGTATAGTTGTGCAAGTTTTCATAAACTGTTTTTGACGTTCTATTTTTATTCACACTACAATACTGCATGTTATCTAAGTACACATGGCCAGCTTTACAAACATTTAAAAAAAAAAAAAAAAAAAAAGTTGTTTCAATCTAATAACAGTGATACCGATCTAAGAATGCATTAAAAACAATCTCGTAATACCCATGTCCGATCCTCTTTGCGTTCAACAAGACAGCATCAATCAAATTCTCATCGGTCTGCATTCCATTCCAGTTAGTCTCGCCAGCATGAAAGAAGAAGCTTGTCTCCTTTCCGAGAACCAGCAGCTCCTTGGCAAAGTCCCTAAGTGGCCGACCCTTATCCTCCTGACCGACGAGATCAAAACCGACAACGAGATCTGGTTGTGCATCCTTCAAAGCTCGGAACGTCTTGACGTATTCGAGGAACGTTGACAGAGGTACGTTTCTCTGAGGAGAGTAGATCCATTTTATACCAGCAAAGTCAGGATAGTCCTTGACGAACCTAGCAAAAAATTTATTTTCGATAGTTAGTTCTTTGATGATAACGTGAGCTACTATACTGGTTGAGAAAAATAACTTGTGTAATCAATTGTTGCGCAAGCGAGTGTTGCTTATTGTGTGCGATTTTGGAATAAATATTAAATAGATGTATTTACTTACTGATCAACGATTTTTCGGTAGATTTGTAATACCTGGAGGTGCGTGTACTGATAACCATTCAATTCGTACAACGCGGAGAATGGTGTTCGCACTTCAATGAACTGCACGTTGTCCTCGTACAGCTCCTCCATAATGTGGTACAGAAAATCTTCATAAACGGGTCTGAAAATACGCGTAGAAGAATAATGCGTCGTTTTTTTCATAATTTCAAATACAACTTTTGGTCTCAAAATAACAGTACGATAAGAAAATCTGAACTTTAAAACACCTTATCTGAAATTTGTTGCATTTATTGAAAAATGTTTTTTATACACAAATAAACAATGCGATGAACATGTTTAACAATAAAATAGTTGTTGTAATTTCAACTAAGCTGATCTGAAACCCATCAAATTTTCTTTTTATAGCAATAACCAGTTAGCATTTGTACGAAGAAAAGCACATACCTATAAGTAACCAGCGACTTGACAAACTTAAAAATACTCAAAAACTTCTTCCACGCCTCATCGATCCCCTTACCACTTCCATACGGATTGTCCGCGTACATAGTCAATGCCTCGGCGATCTCCTCGTCAATCGTTCTATCCCTAATCCTCGCCTCAGCCAACAATTCCCAGTTGCATTCCCTTGATCTTTGCAACGAAGTCTCGTCAAGGAACTTAAGCTTGAGCGATAGATCGAGTTTGCGACAGACGTAGAGATTCGGTCGACGTGTGATGTTATTCAGGATAAAATCGCGGGAATTTACGGCGGAGAGGTGAGCATGGAGGACACCGCCCTTTGGCATTCCTCGAATGAAGCGGAAGACTTTCGAGCGAGAGATGGACTCGGAGGCTCCGAGAAAGCTTTTCGATGGGAGGAAAGACTTTGGATCTCTGAAAGCTGAAAAGAATTGAATGTATAAGGTGTATCTGTAACGATGATAATGTATGAGAGAAATGTGATTGCATTATAGAGAAATCGGTAATGCGATGATAATTGTGGTGTAACAATAGTACAACCGTATTCACACTAAGACTGTCAGATATACTCGATTATTATTATTATTTTTTATTCTTAATTTAGAATATATCGCATGAATAGCAAAATAAAGTCTGATTTTGATTGGCCATACGATTCTAAGAATTGCTAAATCTTATAAAAATAGATTATAGTAGGTTAATAAATCAGTATTTGATTTCCAAATTCATGATACTATTTTTGAGGAAAAATTTCTTAAAACATTTGCACTTGCGATAACTTATTACATGACTGTGTGCCACTTGATAAACAGAAACACACCTGTCTTTAATTCCTCGTGTTTATACGTCATTAGAATATCATTTGCTCGCTGTTCTTCTTCATTCAAGGTAATATTTGAACCGAACGATACCAACTGTTCTTCGGCAATCAGTTTAGCACGTTGTGTTAAATAATGAGCATAATTATTTTCGATGCTTAACACTTGTTCGTTTAAAAATAACAATGACAACATTAAGATTTTAAAACTCAACATTTTAACTATTTACAATTTTAATTTTATCCAAAGAATAGCAACAATAGCAACAATGATTTACAGTCTATAGCAACAATGATTTACAGTCTACCAATAAAATCCAACTTGAGATAGTTCATAGAACATTTTTCAATCGACCAATATTTAAAAAAAAAACAGACATTTCCACTTATTAACAATTAACTATTTTCACATATTAAAATTAACTTCAACATTTTCGCGTAACACAAAATCAAACACGCATCCCAGTGACTATTTACAATATCTTTGCTCTACACCATACCCATAGTACCGCACAAATCGAATGTATAGTGCTGCTATCTTTTGTTTTATCAATGAAATTCAGTTTCATGTACGTTGAGTTCAAATTCAAATCTAAAATTTATGGCGCATATGCCATTTTTCTCCACACCAAGCGTCAAGTGCGCTTCTTAGCGTTCGCTAGTAGCGTCGTGTGAAAAAACTACTTTATATACTATTTATTCAGCTTTATAGTAACGCAGTATTGTTCATTTGTAGGCAGGAGAACGTCTCGATCGATCTGCGAAAATTTAACAAGCGTGCAGCGAGATGCAGCAAAAGAAAAATTAGCAAATAAAAGAATTCGGCCTATTGTCAATTGTATTTGCAAAAACAACAGTGTGTCAACGTCGCCTCTACAGAAGATGATTCAAGCTGCTCACGGTCGTTATCCAACTGTTCAGCTTGTCAGGCATTCGATCATTGAAACCATGAATTCGAGATCAATTTTTTAAATGGAATGTATTTTGATTTATCTATTACAATACTGGACGGAAAGACTAAGTTTAGGTTTTGAATTCATTTTCAATGATGGAACGACCATTCCAAGTGAATCAAAGACAACTACCGCAGACAGTGAATTGCCATCCATTTACTGAGAAGCATCGGACACACGTACTAAGATTTTGGTTAAACTTCTATATATACTAACCGGGAAGGTATCTCACCGCTTGCGAGAAGAGCCAAAGTCTAAATATATGTGATCGCCGCCTACACGTAAACTGCTGATACTACCCGATGATAGATATGTAAATGTACAATTATATAGTCGAACGAGCGAACATTTGTAAGACCCTTAGACAACCGATCGAACCTAAACGAGTGTATATCCGAGTTAGTCCTATTTGTTATTGCAACAGACTACGAGAAGAACAAGTCGGAATACAGTTAACAATACAGTTCTGTCTCTTACCGACACATAGTGTGGTTCTCTTTACGGATCACTAAAAAAAAAAATAAATAAAAAAAAAGAATTGGTATACTTTGAAATATTTGTATTTCCACGGTTTATCTAGTTATATAATATGCATATAACTGTAGCGCGAATAATTTTCAAACTGTTTTTTTTTAATTTTGCCCATATGTATAAACATTTTGATCAATAAAAAAATTAAATAAAAGAATAAATAAGAAGAATTGGTATATTTTAAAATCATTGTATTTCGACGGTTTATCTATAGTTATATAACATGTGTATAACTGTAGCGCGAATAATTTTCAAACTGTTTTTTTTAAATTTTGCCCATATGTATGAACATTTGGATCAATAAAAAAATCGTAAAAAAGAGTAGAAAAGAAGAGTTGGTATATTTAAAAATTTTGTATTTCCATGGTTTATCTGGTTATATAATATGTATATATCTGTAGCGCTAATAATTTTCAAACTTTTTTTTTTAATTTTGGCCATATGTATAAACAAATAGATCGATAAAAAATTAAAAAAGAAGAATAAAAAAGAAGAATTGGTATACTTTGAAATGTTTGTATTTCCATGGTTTATCTGGTTATATAATATGTATATAACTGTTGCGCTAGTAATTTTCAAACTGTTTTTTTTTTAATTTTGCCCATATGTATGAACATTTGGATCAATAAAAAAATCGTAAAAAAGAGTAGAAAAGAAGAGTTGGTATATTTAAAAATTTTGTATTTCCATGGTTTATCTGGTTATATAATATGTATATATCTGTAGCGCTAATAATTTTCAAACTTTTTTTTTTAATTTTGGCCATATGTATAAACAAATAGATCGATAAAAAATTAAAAAAGAAGAATAAAAAAGAAGAATTGGTATACTTTGAAATGTTTGTATTTCCATGGTTTATCTGGTTATATAATATGTATATAACTGTTGCGCTAGTAATTTTCAAACTGTTTTTTTTTTAATTTTGCCCATATGTATAAACATTTTGATCAATAAAAAAATTAAATAAAAGAATAAATAAGAAGAATTGGTATATTTTAAAATCATTGTATTTCGACGGTTTATCTATAGTTATATAACATGTATATAACTGTAGCGCGAATAATTTTCAAACTGTTTTTTTTTTAATTTTGCCCATATGTATGAACATTTGGATCAATAAAAAAATCGTAAAAAAGAGTAGAAAAGAAGAGTTGGTATATTTAAAAATTTTGTATTTCCATGGTTTATCTGGTTATATAATATGTATATATCTGTAGCGCTAATAATTTTCAAACTTTTTTTTTTAATTTTGGCCATATGTATAAACAAATAGATAGATAAAAAATTAAAAAAGAAGAATAAAATAGAAGAATTGGTATACTTTGAAATGTTTGTATTTCCATGGTTTATCTGGTTATATAACATGTATATATCTGTAGCGCTAATAATTTTCAAACTTTTTTTTTTAATTTTGACTATATGTATGAACATTTTGATCAATAAAAAAATTAATTAAAAGAATAAATAAGAAGAATTGGAATATGTTAAAATCATTGTATTTCGACGGTTTATCTATAGTTATATAATATGTATATATCTGTAGCGCTAATAATTTTCAAACTTTTTTTTTTAATTTTGACTATATGTATGAACATTTTGATCAATAAAAAAATTAATTAAAAGAATAAATAAGAAGAATTGGAATATGTTAAAATCATTGTATTTCGACGGTTTATCTATAGTTATATAATATGTATATAACTGTAGCGCGAATAATTTTCAAACTGTTTTTTTTTTTAATTTTGCCCATATGTATAAACATTTTGATCAATAAAAAAATTAAAAAAAAAAAGAATAAAAAAGAAGAATTGGTATACTTTGAAATGTTTGTATTTCCATGGTTTATCTGGTTATATAATATGTATATAACTGTAGCGCGAATAATTTTCAAACTGTTTTTTTTAAATTTTGCCCATATGTATGAACATTTGGATCAATAAAAAAATCGTAAAAAAGAGTAGAAAAGAAGAGTTGGTATATTTTAAAATTTTGTATTTCCATGGTTTATCTGGTTATATAATATGTATATATCTGTAGCGCTAATAATTTTCAAACTTTTTTTTTTAATTTTGACTATATGTATGAACATTTTGATCAATAAAAAAATTAATTAAAAGAATAAATAAGAAGAATTGGAATATGTTAAAATCATTGTATTTCGACGGTTTATCTATAGTTATATAATATGTATATAACTGTAGCGCGAATAATTTTCAAACTGTTTTTTTTTTTAATTTTGCCCATATGTATAAACATTTTGATCAATAAAAAAATTAAAAAAAAAAAGAATAAAAAAGAAGAATTGGTATACTTTGAAATGTTTGTATTTCCATGGTTTATCTGGTTATATAATATGTATATAACTGTAGCGCGAATAATTTTCAAACTGTTTTTTTTAAATTTTGCCCATATGTATGAACATTTGGATCAATAAAAAAATTTTAAAAAAGAATAAAAAAGATGAGTTGGTATATTTTAAAATTTGTATTTCCATGGTTTATCTGGTTATATAATATGTATATATCTGTAGCGCTAATAATTTTCAAACTTTTTTTTTAATTTTGACCATATGTATGAACATTTTGATCAATAAAAAAATTTTAAAAAAAGAATAAAAAAGAAGAGTTGGTATATTTTAAAATCATTGTATTTCGACGGTTTATCTATAGTTATATAACATGTGTATAACTGTAGCGCGAATAATTTTCAAACTGTTTTTTTTAAATTTTGCCCATATGTATGAACATTTGGATCAATAAAAAAATTTTAAAAAAGAATAAAAAAGATGAGTTGGTATATTTTAAAATTTGTATTTCCATGGTTTGTCTGGTTATATAATATGTATATAACTGTAGCGCGAATAATTTTCAAACTGTTTTTTTTTTTTAATTTTGCCCATATGTATAAACATTTTGATCAATAAAAAAATTTAAAAAAAAGAATAAAAAAGAAGAGTTTGTATATTTTAAAATCATTGTATTTCGACGGTTTATCTATAGTTATATAACATGTGTATAACTGTAGCGCGAATAATTTTCAAACTGTTTTTTTTAAATTTTGCCCATATGTATGAACATTTGGATCAATAAAAAAATCGTAAAAAAGAGTAGAAAAGAAGAGTTGGTATATTTAAAAATTTTGTATTTCCATGGTTTATCTGGTTATATAATATGTATATATCTGTAGCGCTAATAATTTTCAAACTTTTTTTTTTAATTTTGGCCATATGTAGAAACAAATAGATCGATAAAAAATTAAAAAAGAAGAATAAAAAAGAAGAATTGGTATACTTTGAAATGTTTGTATTTCCATGGTTTATCTGGTTATATAATATGTATATAACTGTTGCGCTAGTAATTTTCAAACTGTTTTTTTTTTAATTTTGCCCATATGTATGAACATTTGGATCAATAAAAAAATCGTAAAAAAGAGTAGAAAAGAAGAGTTGGTATATTTAAAAATTTTGTATTTCCATGGTTTATCTGGTTATATAATATGTATATATCTGTAGCGCTAATAATTTTCAAACTTTTTTTTTTAATTTTGGCCATATGTATAAACAAATAGATCGATAAAAAATTAAAAAAAAAAATAAAAAAGAAGAATTGGTATACTTTGAAATGTTTGTATTTCCACGGTTTATCTAGTTATATGATATGCATATAACTGTAGCGCGAATAATTTTCAAACTGTTTTTTTTTAATTTTGCCCATATGTATAAACATTTTGATCAATAAAAAAATTAAATAAAAGAATAAATAAGAAGAATTGGTATATTTTAAAATCATTGTATTTCGACGGTTTATCTATAGTTATATAACATGTATATAACTGTAGCGCGAATAATTTTCAAACTATTTTTTTTTTAATTTTGCCCATATGTATAAACTTTTGGATCAATAACAAAATTGTAAAAAAGAATAAAAAAGAAGAGTTGGTATAGTTTAAAATTTTGTATTTCCATGGTTTATCTGGTTATATAATATGTATATATCTGTAGCGCTAATAATTTTCAAACTTTTTTTTTTAATTTTGGCCATATGTATAAACAAATAGATAGATAAAAAATTAAAAAAGAAGAATAAAATAGAAGAATTGGTATACTTTGAAATGTTTGTATTTCCATGGTTTATCTGGTTATATAATATGTATATAACTGTTGCGCTAGTAATTTTCAAACTGTTTTTTTTTAATTTTGCTCATGTGTATAAACATTTTGATCAATAAAAAAATTAAATAAAAGAATAAATAAGAAGAATTGGTATATTTTAAAATCATTGTATTTCGACGGTTTATCTATAGTTATATAACATGTATATATCTGTAGCGCGAATAATTTTCAAACTGTTTTTTTTTTTATATTGCCCATATGTATGAACATTTGATTCAATAAAAAAATATTTAAAAAAATAAAAAAGAAGAGTTGGTATATTTTAAAATTTTGTATTTCTATGCAGCGCAGCTGAGAAAAATCAACGCCATCTCGAAAGTTTTTAACGCTCTGCGCTAACGATTCAGCTTCTTATGCACGCCGTCTTANGAGAGAGAGAGAGAGAGAGAGAGAGAGAGAGANGAGAGAGAGAGAGAGAGAGAGAGAGAGAGAGAGTTTTCCTTGCGAAGCACCTGTTACGATTACGATAAGGGCTTGAGCCGTACTTTCGTAATTCGAAGGATAATTTCCAAAGCACGCGAATTTGCAGAATCGGAACGTGTCGCTGCTCTTGTACCTAGGCAGCGTCGTTAAGCTGATTTCACAAATTAATAAGCTATACGTGACAGCGCGCGCTTGTGTGTGGGTGTTATTATTTTCGACGAAATTTCGAGTAACGCGGGTTAATTATTCCAATCTCGTCGGCTGACCTTCGGGAGCTGCACGTTCCAATAAAACTTATCAGATTTTCATTAGACTTTGGCTCGCAAGCATATATTGAATGTGAAACGCGCAAAAGTATATACGGACGTGTATAAAATATGGTCGCTACGCTTGGCGTCGCCAAGTGGACGCGGCGTGGGTGGAAGCGCCAGCGGAAGTTAGCGGAAGCTTCCTGCGAGAAGCGGAAGAAAGTGCGGGCCCAAGCCGTATACTGCTAGGTTCAACGTGAAGTCTGGAGAGAAAGAGGGGAGAGAAGGGACAGCTGCGAGCACGCTGCCACCCACGCAGGTAGTCAGTTCATTGGGAGAGCTGGCAGCGTGATGACGCAGTCCGTTCCAGTGTGTGCGCTGGATGATTGCAACGATGCCGCTTGAAAGCTCAGGCGAACCAGCAGAAGCCGAAGCCAGCTTCGCCGTTAATAGGTAAAATACTTAAACAGTTTTTAAAATTTTAAATTATGCATCTACGGAGTAAAAGAGGGACGGTTCTTTTTTCTCCCGCGGCGAATATGCCATTTTTCTCCACACCAAGCGTCAAGTGCGCACCTTAGAGTTCGCTAGTAGTGGTGTGAAAAAACTACTTTATATACTATTATTCAGCTTTATAGTAACGCAGTATTGTTCATTTGAAGACAAGGCAGGACAAGGAGCGTGCAGCGAGATGCAGCAAAAAAAAATTAGCAAATAAAAGAATTCGGCCTATTGTCAATTGTATTTGCAAAAACAACAGTGTGTCAACGTCGCCTCTACAGAAGATGATTCAAGCTGCTCACGGTCGTTATCCAACTGTTCAGCTTGTCAGGCATTCGATCATTGAAACCATGAATTCGAGATCAATTTTTTAAATGGAATGTATTTTGATTTATCTATTACAATACTGGACGGAAAGACTAAGTTTAGGTTTTGAATTCATTTTCAATGATGGAACGACCATTCCAAGTGAATCAAAGACAACTACCGCAGACAGTGAATTGCCATCCATTTACTGAGAAGCATCGGACACACGTACTAAGATTTTGGTTAAACTTCTATATATACTAACCGGGAAGGTATCTCACCGCTTGCGAGAAGAGCCAAAGTCTAAATATATGTGATCGCCACCTACAGGTAAACTGCTGATACTACCCGATGATAGATATGTAAATGTACAATTATATAGTCGAACGAGCGAACATTTGTAAGACCCTTAGACAACCGATCGAACCTAAACGAGTGTATATCCGAGTTAGTCCTATTTGTTATTGCAACAGACTACGAGAAGAACAAGTCGGAATACAGTTAACAATACAGTTCTGTCTCTTACCGACACATAGTGTGGTTCTCTTTACGGATCACTAAAAAAAAAAAATAAATAAAAAAAAAGAAGAGTTGGTATATTTATAATCTTTGTATGTCGACGGTTTATCTATAGTTATATAATATGTATATAACTGTAACGCGAATAATTTTCAAACTGTTTTTTTTTAATTTTGCCCATATGTATAAACATTTTGATCAATAAAAAAATTAAATAAAAGAATAAATAAGAAGAATTGGTATATTTTAAAATTTTTTAATTTCCACGGTTTTCATAGTTATATCGAGTTATAAGTAGTGTAAGCGAATCAGCAAATAAGGCAGTTTTAGCATATTTAGATCTATACTTATACCGCTATTGATATCGCTTCTTCGGTCCACTCGCTGCGTATGGATTCAAAGCATACATACGATAGATTTGAGTTGGCGAATCAGTATAGAGCGGAAAATTCCGCACTATGTTTATCTGCTAGCCAAAAGCCATCGCGACTATATATTATGGCAATTCAACCACGTATATATACACACCGCGCGATCTTTAATTTCCCAACGGTCGTAAGTGCATTAACGCGCACGGGGACTAAGAAACGCACCAAGATATGAATATGCGATATTGCTGTGTCGTTCCAGATATTCTCCGCTTCGACGACGCTTGATTTTTCAGCCCATCAATACACATATAGGTATGTACGTGTGGAAGCGACAATAGGTTCGCGGCGCGATCGGCTATTCTTCCGATGTATGTGGGTTAAAATATGAATTCTATCGCTGCGCGAAGGTGGCCGGGTTTTCATCATATCTGATGCCCGGCGATGGCAGGGAGTGAGAGAACGTTCAGGTTCGTTTCCGCTGGATTTTTTTTTCGTCTCGCTTTTTTTTCATTCTCTCTCGCCGTGCGGTATTTTATCTTTCTCTCCGGGCAGCTGCTAGCCAGGGTTTATAAATAGAGGGATGGAGCAGGAGGCTTTAATGAAAATTGCCGGGATTTCTGGGATTGTTGTTGTTTGCCCGGAGACAAGAGGTTTTTTTAAGATGGGATTGGACGTGACCCTATTTTACGCTGTTGTATAGAGAAATTTATTTACGAAATTATCAGGCTTGATATATGAGAGCAGCCGGACGTAAATCAATCTAACGTATTTTCGTTCGTGTCATAATTGCCTATAACGCAATGAAAACCATAAAAACTCAGCAGAAAGAGCCTCAAAAGTCTATAACCGAGTTAAAATTTCAATCGTAGCTTCCCTGCCAAAATCCCCGAATAAATCACTCGTCCTACTGCAGCACGAACAACATTTTACGACGTCCACATTCAAATCCTCCGTACACCTATCCACGGCCCCATATATACTCTAAAAGCCCCAATCGATCGTCCCGCGCTACAAAGCCGAGCTTTTCATCGGCGCAAAAAGCTCGAAATCACAGTCGTATCGAAGAAGGAAAAAAACTGCCACATCGCGTGCAAGTCTCCAGGACTCGATCATTATTCATATACGAACGCACGAGACAGTCAGCGTACAAGTGTAACGTCGACGATTATGCGGTCGGTACGTTAGTTAATAGTCAAGAAGGACAATTCGGCTAATGGAGCCATATATGGTGTACCAGGTACTTATAATGACAGTTGTGGTACACGCTCTATGAGATTTTATATCGTTCGCTTTTAACGAGGTTTGGATATTCGTGTATAGGTATAGTTTCGTTTCCTTTTGAGATATAAACGAAAGTTTGAATAGCTTGAGATAAGGTGGATTTATTTTAGTGCCTCGAGTGCACGACAATCCTGGCGCACTTTATCATTCCTCTTTCTCTGGTTTATCAAGGATGGAGGAGGAAATTAGTTCGCGTCTTAATAAAGTTTTTAATCCGTCGTGTATTAAAAATTCTCAGCCTCGCAGAAATCGTCGAGTAGTCGTCCGGAAACGTAATCCCGACACGTACACGTATCTGTTTTTAATTTAATATAATCAATAACCTACTTCGAGAAACTTTTAACCAAATCAAAATTTTATCGCTCACACACGTCTAATGACCCCTGGAAAAAAAAAAACTTAAAGTCACCAAGTCATGACTAAAACAATAAAAGTGATCGATCGTCGTTGAACGTCTCACGTGTCATGCGATGCGAGCATCCACTCCTCCGTGGCCGCAAAAGATCCACAACACACAAAACACCCCAGCAGCGGAACCAAAACAAAAAGCAACTCTTTTTAATCCGTTCGTGTCCCACAAAAACACAAGCTTTTTATATATATACGCTACACATGGCTAATCGGACCTACTCCTCTGCTTTTCTGTTACAGCGAGCACTCGATCAGTACGCGGGTGGAGCGCAGAGGTCACCCGGTGCACTGCGAGTGCGGCGAGGTCATGAGGCCCTTGTGACGTCGCGACGAGACGGCCGAGAGTACCTTGGCCGCCTCTTAAGCTCAGCAGCATCGTCTTGGAAGACTTACCCTCGATTCCTTCCTTTTTCCTCTGTGTCCTCCGCGAAATTCCGAGCATCGATCGCCGAGTCTTACAACCGCGTGACGCTGTGAAACGAATCGTGCATTTGTTTTTTTTTTTTTTTTTTTTTTTATTGTAATATAACTGAGGATATTGTAGCTGGAAATTGCTAACCGACTAAAATTTGTATGATAACACTAAGCTTCAAACGCTATTTAGTTTCACGCCAATAATTTCTATACGACACAATGAAAGCTTAAAAGCATTCTGCAATTTATAGTGTACATACACAGTAAAACGCCAATCAGCAGCAAACCCACGAAAATTACGGAAAAAGCTTGCTTGAATTATTGATACCATACGTAACCACACAACGACGCCTGGCCATATCCAGATCGCGCTACTTACCGCTTGAATAAATTATAGCAAGAATCACGAAGCAATTTCTGCGTTTAATCCATTTCATTAACAAATCATGAACTAATACTTTCGCTGAATGTGGTTTTTACCATAACGAACCGCAGTTAAATCCTGTCTGTGAATTATTTAACGCTCTGAAAGTCACGTTCCCTCGAACCAGTTTAATTTACAAGAGAGTATGTATAAAAGTTCGAAGAATAATTTTTCATCTCTTCGCGGAGCAATTTACTGCAGCTACAAAAGTTCTCGCGGCCTTGTTTTACAGTGTATAAGCATCCAACCTCGGCTCCTTCTTTCCTCCTTCCTCTCGGCCACTTTGATTGGCTTGATTCCGCTTCCATTGAAGCTGCGCGTCTCTTCCGCTTGCCGGAGTCCATCTTGCCGGAAGACTCATCAGCGAAATTGAGGTGAAAATATGCCCAGAATAAGGATATCGACCGTCGTCCTTTCTTCTTTCCTTTTACATACTTGGCACACAAAGTATATCGTCTACAGGAGTTGGTGAAAAAATATCGATGTGCATCTCATCGTTGTGGATAGTTTGATGGGACACTTGATATTTATATAGTTGCTTTAAGAAGTGCTGAAATGGTTATAGCGTTGGATACTCGATGCGTAAGTTGTTATTATTTATTTTGTAAGCATAATAACGAGTGAAGAATGTAATACGAGTACATCGATGATTTCAATGTGAGGTGAATTTCATTTCATTTTTCGAAGTGCGAAACTTTATATTTACGAACGAACATACGAGTCGCTGATGGGATGAATAGCTTGAATTACACGTGAATAGAGAGAATCATATACAGTGATGATAAAGTCATATATTTTAGTGAACTAAAAATATAATAATAAACCGCTGCCAATTCATTGGCACGTAGCTTCCTCCAACGAAATTTATTGTTCCAATAAATAAAATATTGTTTCAAAATACAGTATGTGAATGCTATTTTAATTATTTCTAAGTTTAATTATTTTGCTGTAGAAGCAATTTTCTTATAGATATATAAAAGATATATAATAATTAGAAAGATCCAATCACACCATTTTTTTGTAACGTTTATTCACCATTTCCATTATTCATATACACAGTTTGTATATCAGAACTCCGAATACGAAATCAATCAAATTATCCGGTTCCAAATCTTGTGGATCTGAAACGTATGAAATCCTAGAAAAAGTTTTAAATTATAATTCAAAAATTTTAAATATATTGTTTTAATGTCCATCCAATATATGTTAATTAAATATAATTTGAATTAAATATTTTTAATATATATATATATATATTTTTTTTTTTTTTTTTCACGTACGCACAATAACGTGCGTAGCATGGTAACTGCCAAGGTGCATCGCGAGCTCGCCAAACCTAGCGGATGACACCTAACGCTCACCTTATCACACTGCATATACAGATGTGCAGTCGCGAAGCTAATTGTTCGAGCGCGGACAGCTCGCGCCTCAGTCTACGGGAGGTAGTCTACGGGAGGACTGCTCCAAGAGCAGTTCTACCACCAAGTCCGGTAGGAGTTATTGTCGAGGCTCTAAACACCTCTCTCTCTCTCCGTTACGTCGAATAAACGAAGTACTCAAGCTTACTCCTTGGCCTTTTCAGTTTGACCCCGCGCACCTCTCTTCACGTCCCTGGGTTTGACCCTTAGACGGCACAGCCGACAACCTCATCACGACCACACCACACTACTCAATTCCTCCCGAGTAACGATATATATATATATATATATATATACTAGTGGGGCTTCGCTCCCTTGCTCGCTCCGCTCGCCAATCCCCCATTTCAGTTTCTGTTTTATTTTTATTTTAAAATTATATTCTATATAAAATTTATAGATTATAAAAAAAGATTAAATATTTGTCCAAATTAAGAAAATAAAAATAAAATTCGTTACTCGAAGTAAAAGTACTGTATAACAGACGGTTTGTGTAATGACACACGATTAAAAGTTACCAAATTATTCAAGTATAACATTAAAGCTCAAATTATATCTGGGGAAAAAATTGGAAATAAAGTTTTCATGCCTAGAATTACTTTAAATACCGGAAATTTATTTTCATTGGCAATTATTTTATACAGAAAACAATTTTCTTTAGTCTTACCGTTTGCTATGACTATTAATAAATCTCAAGGACAAAGTTTCGATAATGTAGGAATATACTTTAAAAAATCGTTATTTTCTCATGGACAATTGTATGTGTCATTATCTAGATGCAAAGATCCTAATCGATTGTTTATTCAAAATGAAAGTGAAAACAATTCAGATATAGAAAATATAGTTTGGAATGAAATTTTTTATTACAAGTCATACTTGAATCGCACGAATACACACATACATATATATATATATATATATATATATATATATATAGGTGGTTCTCTGACAAATCGTGCGCGACAAAAAAAAATGTTGCCCAAACTTGGGGGATATGTTCTAGAGGTCACTACGATGTCAGCTGTAAATTTTCAGATCGATTTGATCAATTCTCTTCGAGTAATAAGGGTTCAAAGTTGGTTATTTAGGCATTTTTTTGCATTTTTTACCTATTTTCAATGATTTATAGCTCTAGTATACACAAAATAATTATATAATATAGGAAGATATATATCAGTATGACATAAATTCGTAGACTTTACGACGTGCAACGACAACCCTATAAGAGGAAACCAAATTTTTCAGAAAAATCGGTTTTTACATTTCAGCTCTTTACTTAAGAACCGCTCAACGAAATCGTTTGAAATTTTAACAGCAGATATCTTTGTTTATGGTGAATCACCAAATAAAATTTTCAAAAAAAGATTCAAACCTTGATATCTTAAGAACCATAGGGGTTTCAAAGCTGCCCAATGAACTTAGCCAAAACATATAAAATATCTACCTTTTCCCAAAATCTCAAGTGCAACAAGGCCTTTTTACGCCCGCGCGTAATCGAGACTCAAAAAAAACTCATTTTGTTCAGTTTTCGATTTATTACTGAAAAAATAAGTAGTCAAATAACTTGAAATTTTAATGGAATATAGTTTGACACGTAACCCATGAACATATTTTTTTTCGTGAGGTTATGATGTGTAGTTTCAGAGATATGAATTTTTAAAAAACAATCACCTTTTTCATTTTATCTGCCGAACGGAGCGGTCAATCCCGAGGACCAAACGGAGAAAAGTAGGTAATTTTATTATCTTTCAAATGCATTTTTGCTGAATTGTTTGTAACAATGGAATGATTAAAAAAAAAATGTTTTTCGAAAATCAAAAAATGTCCATAAAAAAAGGAAAGTAATTAAAAAAATAAAAAAATAAATGTTTTTCCCGAATTCAGAATCCAAAAATAGATATGCATGACAAATTTGATTGATATTGACGGAGTAGTTTCAGAAATATCACGGTATACATACACACACACACACACACACACACACACACACACATCCATACGGGCATTTCCTAAAAACACGTAATTCGAACTTCTAACATCTAAAAACATGTTTCTATGAAGTTTTAGCGAAACTGAAAATTTTACTATTACAAAGCTTCCTCTAGGAAGAAGCAAAATATTAGTGGCTACATGCACAATAAATATTTTTCAAATATCTGTTTAGTTGTGCACCTGTCTAAAATTGAACAGAAATTCGCTTTACCAACTGCTAGTATTAATAATTAAAAATTGTACTGTGAAATGCAGCAATAAATTTAAAATTGTAGGAAAAATGTATAATGAACAATTTTATTACGCAATCAATAGAAATACACTTTGAGATTCTATTAAAATTTTATTTAGATAAGTCTAATATTTAACAATATATTTAACAATATCTCTAATTTTGTTGGCATCTTTGAGCAAGAGATTTAACGAAGGTATTCCACGCTCTGTTCCAAATATTAAAAGCATTGATCTGCTCCTGCTTGTTCAATCCACTGTAGGTAATCGAATTCATCGCCAACTGCTTGAGTGCTTTGAGATCGGCATCTCGAGACATTATTCCAATGAAAGCCTCGTAAAAGTCGTAGCTCAAGCCCTGGGAACCCCAAAGGTTGGGGTCATCATTCGAAACAACTACAGGAAAATTTTTCGCAAAGAAGTAACTGGCTGGGTGATTCCTCATATCTTTAACAAGTTCCAAAACTTGGTTCGAAATTGGATTGAGTTCGATTGCGATCTTCTTCTGCATTACCAGTTCCATCAGTTTCGGATGTTTTAATAAAGCGAATCTATAACAACACATTAATTTCATAAAATTTCCTGCATTTAAAAAAATTAATATTCAATTCTACTATATTTTAATTACTCGAAGGAAACGTGATGTAAAAATTGTTTTCTCCTAGTTTTATTATAGTCTCATTTACGGAAATACAAACTACGTGAATCACGTCTTTCTTGTGTCCGTGAGTTATTAAAAAAGCACTATAAACTCATTGGCACGTGGCTTTTTTAAAATTATATACTTACTTGTACCAGTAGAATATACCTAGTAAGGTATATTCTTCAGGTACAAGATATATGAACCTAAATATAAGTTTTGAGCATGATAATTGAAATAATAATTACCCGTGACCAATCCTCTTTGTGTTCAGCAATACGGCATCGTAAAGATTCTCATCTGTGGCATGTCCGTACCAATTGGTCTCACCAGCATGGAAAAAGAATGGTGTTTCCTTGCCAAACTTCTGAAGTTTATCGGCAAAGTTTAAAAGTGGATAACCCAAATCTTCCTGACCCACTAGATCAAAACCGATGATAAAGTTGGGATAGGCAGCTTTCATTTTTCTGAACGTCTCCACATAATTGTCAAAAGTTTGCGGGGACACCTTTCTGTAAGGGGCGAAAATGACCTTTGTGCCTAAAAATCCTGGATGATCGCTGACGAATCTATAAATTGAAGAATAGTTATAGTAATGATATTTTAGAAATTGAAAATACGAAAAATTACTATATATACGCTTACTGACCTATCAGAAACTTCTTTGTAAATTTTTGTAACGCTCACTACATCGTGTAAGGATCCATCGATTTCGTACAAAGCTGACATCGATGAACGAAGTTCCATGAGCATCACGTTGTCATCGTAGAGCTCTTGCATGGCTGCATAAAAGAATCTCTCAAAAAGAGGTCTACGGGGACAAAAAGATTACAATTATTCAAAGTAAAATTTTAATTTTTATTCTGCAAATTTAACTTACCGATATGTAACCAATCCCTTGAGTACACTTATGGTTCCCTCGAACTTATCCCAGAGAGCATTGACATCACTGTACTCTCCCTCGATAAGCTCCAAACTGTGCTTAATATTTTCGTCGATATTAGGCTCAGTCCTGCGAACATCCTGGAGCAGTTTCCAATCACACTTGTCGTTGGGCTGTTGGAAGAATCGGAACTGCATCGAGTTACCTTTACGGCATATGTAGAGATTGGGTTCGTAGGTCATGTTCTTTACGATGAAATCAAGCGAAGTTATAGCTGAGCTGTGAGCATGAAAAAGGGCACCTTTTGGCATTTCACGAAGAATTTTGAAGACCTCAGATTTTTTTATATCATCGCGAGCGTTGAGAAAGTTTTTGGCCGGTAAGAAGTTGGTCGGATTTTCAAAACCTAAAAATGTATATTTTCATTTTTATTTGATGTTATAGTACGTATAGTAAACTTTATTGATAGTTTGATAAATATAAAATAATGGAAAAACGCACCATCGTCAACTTCCTTCCATTTTGCAGTCATTAAACACTCATTGGCTGGTATTTCGTCTCCAGTCAACTGAATTTGACCACCGAAGGCAATGTTTTTTTCTTCTTGAATAAGCAAGTTTCGTATTTTTGTGTAATTACTGACCGGAACGGCTTCAGCGAGATTGATAACCATCAAAACGCATATTGAAAATTTTAGATACAATAGCCCCGAAAATGACATGACTAAAAAGCTTTGATCGAACAATATAACTATGCTTATACTTATTCACAATCGAAACAAAAGTGCTTAAATTGCTTATAAAGTCTTTACTTTATACGTTAAAGCATGACCGTCTTATCACTCACGATTTCAGGCGAAATGCGACTCTAAGTTTGTGCAAATAGAATTGTGAAATTATTCACATGTGTAGAAATCATCTGAACATTATGTAAAATACACATGTACAATTTTAACTTCAACAACGATTGATATGGCTATCTATTTAAACAAAATTGGCTCAGAAAAATTATGTGATTGTGTATCGTAATAGCTTTCTCTTTTTTAGAAAATGTTTATTCAGAAAAAGTCTTAATTATAAATATGGTATGAAAAAATGATTGCGATTATATATCGAAATAATCGAATTGTCATGTTCCTCGTTTGCCGTTCGTTTATATTTGTAATATATTATTAATTTTGTATTTCAAATATTTTTTAAAATCTTAATTAAAGCTTGCCCCTTCTGTTGAGATAAGTATATTTATGTATTACATTGTAGAGTGGATTAATTTTCTTTTCTCAAGTGAAAAGTAAGGATGATAGAGTTTCGATAAATATTGAAATCTAGAGCGATATCAATTCATCAAATCGAAACAGTATAGTTTTGGACTGACTCTTTCATCGCTGCCTAAACTCTCCGTGTCTGTGGCAGGTGAAAATAGGTGGCACATATGCACTTTTCCATTAACCTCATAACAATATTTCTCGCCTAGTCTAGATATAGCGGTGTGCCACCATAATGCTAAAACTGCCTTGTTTTGGCCTACTGCTTCGGCCGCTCATGCTATAACTATAATTATGGTGAGTGATGAGAGTTCGATGCAGCTTCCGATTGAAGCTTTGGTCGCGTTCGTCGTCGTACGGATTTGAACTCGTTAGATACAGGTGATAAATAAAATGTAATTGCGGCTAGACATATTATCTTTGTGCTGTTTAGCAATGCTAGTCAATACAAATATTTAATTTATTAATACTTGATTAACTCGAGATATAAGTAATCATAAATTTCGAAATGTCGCAAACAAATGTTGAACAATAAGTTAAAAGTAGTTGCCTGAGCGCTAAGAAACGTAATAATAAAAAGGAATAATATTGTTAACAAAAGAATATTACACTGAATTGTATATAGATTATTGTATAAAATCAGAACACACATAACAATATAACATTTTTAAATATTTCAAAACTAATATCAATTATATATATATATATTGATTTTTCCATTCGTTACAGCTGTGTGCTTATCATACCGCAAAAAGACTTTCGTAATCGATGGTAGTCCAGTATAGTTAAAAAAACAATATTCTTTCATGCGTTATCACAAGTGCGTTATATTTATTTTTAACGGGTTTAAGTATAGGCATTTTATCAGATACTAAATTTTAAGCCGGATATTTGATTTACAAATTATAAAATAGATATGTGATATTTTGTAAAAAATAAACTGTAAGTTTCTAATTACAAAAAGGTAGATTTATAATATTAATAATAAATGAAAGTTATAATGAAATGAAAAAAATGGTATACGAGGAGGTAAAGATAAATACTGATAAGCCCCATTGTCAAGCACATCTGCTTAAATAAATTATGAAACTAAGCATTATGTATTGATTTCTTGTGTATACTTCAAAATTTATAGACTCTAGTTCTTGGTATTTGTTTTCTGCTACCGCACATGTGGGATAGCTGCTGCTGACAATAGTACTAAATAACTACTTTAAGCACTTTATTGGCTTTTATAAATTGACTCATATATACGAATCTTCAATATTGCGATGCAAAATTTTATAAGTATATAACGATACATGGATCGATCTATATTATACAGTAATTAAGTTACTTTAAAAAGGTGATGATTAAATAAACCAAATAAATTTATGAAATCTCGTAAAATTATACACCTAGTTTATTAATAAATAAATTGTACAGATAGTTGAAAGTCGTCACAATAATAAGTTAAAAATTAAAAATTATATTATAATAATGGTATAGCCATCATGATTACTAAATACATTTTTATACACAAGCGTACAAATAACATTAACTACATCTCGTAGCAAGAGATTTAACAAACTTGGCCCATGCTTCATTCCAAATTTTCAAGGCATTATCCTGCTCTGGTTGAGTCATTCCACTGTAAATAATTGAGTTTTTTGCCAATTGTTTGAGAGCTTTTAGATCGGCATCGCGTGACATGATGCCGACAAATGTCTCATAGAAATCGTAACTCAGGCCCTTGGATCCCCAAAGATTGGGATCATCATTAGATACGACTACGGGAAAATTTCTTGCAAAGAAGTAACTCGCTGGATGGTTTCTCATGTCCTTAACCAAAGCCAGTACTTGATTGGAAATAGGATTAAGTTCGATGCAAATTTTTTTTTCCTTCACTATTCTCATGAGCTTTGGATGTTTTAGTAGAGCATATCTGTAAGAACCAAATAAAATGTTAAAAATACTTGATTAATCTATACTTTCAATAATATAAGAAATTCATTAAAACGCTTAGAATTACCCATGTCCGATTCTCTTCGTATTCAGCAAAACAACGTCATAAAGATTCTGATCGGTGCTATGACCATACCAGTTAGTTTCTCCAGCATGGAAAAAGAAGGGGGTTTCCTTGCCCAATTCCTGCAGTTTGTCAGCGAACTCGATCAGTGGGTGCCCTTTATCCTCTTGTCCTACCAAATCAAAACCAATGACGAAGTCTGGATAGGCAGCTTTCATTTGTCTAAAGATTTTCACGTAATTATCGAACTTTTCTTGAGACACTTTTCTATAAGGAGCATAAATCACTTTCAACCCCAAGAATCCTGGATGTTCTTTGACAAATCTGTGATAAAATACGAATGATTCATACCATTAAAAGATAAAATTAATAAAAAAATGTATTAAGAAAGATTATGCTTCATACTTGTCAGATACGTCTTTGTAGATCTTAAGAACATCCATATAATCGTAGGTAGTTCCATTGAGCTCATACAACGAAGATTTTCCTGAGCGTATTTCCATAAACATAACGTTGTCGTCGTAAAGCTCCTGCATACCCGCGTAGAGGAATCTCTCAAAAATAGGTCTGTAAATTTTAATTGTAGGCTCATGGTTAAAAAATACTTCACTTCATTGTTGAGGCCAATGCAAATAAAACGTACCTGTAATTTATCATTCCACTCATAATATCCAATATACTCTCAAACTTTTCCCAAATAACATTAATTTCGTTGGTATTCTCATCAATGAGTTCGAGACTACTCCTTATTGTCTCATCTATATTTGCATCAGACTTCCGAACATTCTGGAGCAACTCCCACTTGCAAGAAGTGTCGGGTTCTTTGAAAAACCTGAACCTGAGAGCGCCCTTATCACGACAAATGTAGAGATCTGGCATGTGGGTCATATTGTTCATAATAAAGTCGAGAGATGTTATGGCAGATACGTGAGCATGGAACACCACTCCTTTGGGCATCTCCCGAAGGATCTTGAAAACCTCCGATTTTTCAATGTCCGCACGAGCGCTGAGAAAGTTCTTAGCAGGTAAGAATTTCGTTGGATTGTCAAAACCTTGAATTTAAAAATACCAAGAACATCATCCCCTATCTATATTTGTAATATTATTAATATTCTATGGATTGAAAATTAATCATGATTTTTATAACATACCTTCGTCGACTTCTTTCCATTTGGCAGCCATCAGACATTCGTTGGCAGGTATTTCATCTCCAGTTAGTTTTATTTTAGCACCAAAGGCAACGCTCTTCTCTTCCTCGATAAGGCTGTCTCGTAATACCATATAATTGTTCGTAGGAAGTGCATCAGAATGATTGACAATCATCCAAATACAAAGCAAGACTTTTAAGGATTCCCCTACAGAGAACGACATGGTTGCAAAATACGAGCAGTCTGTTTAAAAGTTAGACTTAAAAAAGAACTGCTTTACTTATGCGACTGCCTATATACGTTTCGTGTATCACGACGTAGTAGGAAACAATGAAAATTTCATGTTTGCTATTTGATAACGCTATATGTGATGTCTGCTTTTTTTAATACATTAAGCAAGCACTGAATAAAGCTGATTCCAACTATTGAATATCAGTTTCTATTATTATGCCATCTGTATCGAGTTTTTCAACTACAAGCACGCATTGAATTGAACGAAGTAAATCGCAATTTCGTCTGAAATTGATGGAATCTATTAAATTGTACATATATTATAAGTATTCAATAAAAAATGAATGCGTAGAGCTTGGAGATAATTTTGGCAGGAGTTTAGTTAAATAAAACGGATAGAACAGCAAATCGAAGTAGAGAAAATTTGTACTAATATAGTTACTATAGAACTAGCGCACCCATCATAGTAGAGACTCTGAAAATGGCACAAGTTTAATGGTGAAGCCAGGGGTACATGGGTGTAGCCGTAGTGGAAGGGAGACGAACCACCCTCTATCTTGCATCATGCACGATGACCATCATCGGTTGAAGATAGAGAGGTGGTTTGTCATTACCGAAGGATCTTGAAAACCTCTGATTTTTCAATGTCCGCACGAGCGCTGAGAAAGTTCTTAGCAGGTAAAAATTTCGTTGGATCGCCAAAACCTTGAATTTAAAAATACAAATGTTATCATCCCCTTTATATATTTTTAATATTATTATTATTCTGTGGATTGAGAATCAGTCATGATTTTTATAACATACCTTCGTCGACTTCTTTTCATTTGGGCAGCCATCAGACATTCGTTGGCAGGTATTTCATCTCCAGTTAGTTTTATTTTAGCACCAAAGGCAACGCTCTTCTCTTCCTCGATAAGGCTGTCTCGTAATACCATATAATTGTTCGTAGGAAGTGCATCAGAATGATTGACAATCATCCAAATACAAAGCAACACTTTTAAGGATTCTCCTACAGAAGAGGGCATGGTTGCAAAATACGAGCAGTCTGTTTAAAAGTTAGGCTTAAAAAAGAACTGCTTTACTTCTGCGACTGCCTATATATATATATATGCGTTTCATGCAACACCTCGTGCAACTCCACATAACACAGAACAATGCAAATTTCATGTTGGCTTTTTGATAATAAGAAGAAATATTAGATAACTGAACGAACACTTTCTAATTCCCGCATAGCATTTCTAAACGGAATATGAAGTTAGCACTGTATAAACATATTTACGATTTATTGCTATTTCTTATTCTTATTTTTAACATCTCACATTTGTTTCCTGACATTCAGCTGCATATAATTATATTTTGAAATTATATGGTTTCACTTTGTGATCAGAAATTCAACTTATTTTTGATCATTTTCGTAATTATTGTGTAATAAATACGCTATCGCGTAGTACTTCTACCACCGACCGCTAGGTTTTATAATAAATTACTATCTATATTCCTTTTTTGTACGACTATATACTCTGTAAATATTTATTGGTTTAAATTAATAAATAAATAAATATATGGTATAGGTCCATAGTATGTATGTCTATGTATAGGTGACCTAATAATGATATATGATATGTTACAATAATAATGATATGTTATGAAATTTGAGATTTGTATTAAAGCATAATTTTATTTACAAAAAAATAAGTAATAACTCTACATACTATCGTGGATCGAAATATTGATTATTATTAATACATATGTGCTCGTAAGCCAGATATCTAATAAATCGATTCCAAGCTTGTTGCCAGATCTCAAAAGCCTTTTTCTGTTCCCTAGGATTCATTCCACTGTATTTGATCGAATTGATGGCCAATTGTTTCAAAGCCTTGAGATCTGCTTCACGAGACATAATACCAATAAAAGCTTCGTAAAAATCGTAGCTCAGGCCACTTGCTCCCCAAAAGCTCGGGTCATCGTTCGAAACGACTATAGGATAGTTCTCCGCAAAAAAGTGACTGGCTGGATGATTTCGCAGATCTTTGACTAGGTCTAATACTTGATTGGAGATTGGATTAAGCTCGATTACTATATTCTTCTCTTTTACCATTTGCATCAGCTTTGGGTGCTTCAGAAGAGCGAAACTGTAAACAAATTGAAAAATAGTAATGTACTTAAATTATATGGTTTATTGCTGAAATGAGTGTTGGTAGTATTTTTTAACATCAACAATAGAAGAAAATTTGTAAGAAATTAGAATAATAAACAGGTTAGATTCAAAATATTAATATGTGATTTAATTACCCATGTCCGATTCGTTTTGTATTCAAAAGGACCGCATCGATAAGATTCTCATCTGTGGTATGTCCATACCAATTGGTTTCTCCGGCATGAAAGAAGAATGGTGTGTCTTTGCCCAACTCTACCAATTTTTCCGCAAAGTTCAGTAGAGTGTTACCCCTATCTTCTTGGCCTACTAAGTCGAAGCCGATCACAAAGTAGGGATAGGCTTGTTTGACTTCTTTATACGTTTTAACGTAGTTATCGAAAATCGATTGCGTAATTCCTCGCTGAGGTGAAAAAATAACTTTTGCGCCCAAAAAATCTGGATGATCGGTTGTGAATCTGCAATCATTTTTTTTTTTTTTTATTTTTGCAAATGCAATTTTAGGCTTTATAGTGGCATATCTATATTTTTAAACTTATAATATTTGTTCACATACAGCATATACATTGTCTACGTAAAAAAATGTCGATGTAAACTTCGATAAGTAAAAACCAAAAAATGTATAGTATTAAGTAAGTGAAGCCTCAATTCAAAAATTGATTTTGACAAATTTTCATAAGCTCACCTATTTATCATTTCTTGGTAGATTCTGGCGACGTTGATCGGATCGTACGTCGTACCATTGAGTTCGTACAGCTTTGACAAAGATGCGCGAAATTCAAAGTACATGACGTTATCGTCATATAATTCTTGCATAGCTTGATAAATATATATTTCAAATGCAGGCCTGCAAGTTATAAAAATTAAGTCATTAAAAAAATCTTCTCAAGAATTTTCCAACAAATCGTATAATTTTACCTGTAAGTTATCAATCCCTTGATAACCGCAAATATTTCTTGAAATTTGTCCCAAACAACGTCGATATTGTACTCGGCTGGATTTATTCTGAGCATAGTGAGATGTTTTCTAAACAAGAAACGAAAATTTGAGTAATCAAAACACTCAAGTTTTCTTTTTTTAGAAAATAAAAATAGCAATTCGTCGCATACTTAATTTTAACATCAATCGCGGGATTTTCCTTCCGCAGATCTTTCAAAAGTTTCCAATCGCAATCCGACGACGGTGTCTCGAGAAACCGAAATCGCATTTTGGTGCCGTTGTAGCAAATGTGAAGATTTGGTATGTACGTCACGTTGTTGATAATGAAATCCAGAGAGACTAACGATGCAAGATGAGCGTGAAAAACAGCTCCCTTGGGCATTTGCTGAATAATTTTAAAGACTTCGGACTGTTCGATCTCGCTGTGAACGTCGAGGAAATTTTGCGATGGCAAAAATGTATCTGGTCGTTCGAAACCTTGATCGTTGAAAATGAAATAATTAAATTAATCACCGCTAACAATTTATTTATTGTAATAATATTATGCGATGCGATTTTACGAACTATTTTTATGCACTGAAAAAAAAACGTATGTAAACGTTGTTGTCGATAATTTAAAAAATCTAAGTCTGACGTTTTCAAGCGTTTTACAAAAATCAAGATCTTTAAAGTATAACACATCAGTGCAAACTTATTTGACCTACCTTCGTCAAGTTCCTTGTGTTTCGCAGCCATCAGACATTCGTTGGCAAAGATCTCGTCACCTTCCAGTTTCAAACTTGATCCAAAAGACATCATTTTCTCCTCGTGAATGATTTCTTCTCGTAATTGATAAAAACTTTTCTCTGGCAGATGGAGTGCATTGCAAAAATTCAACTTTGATACTATATTAAAATTAGCTATTAAAAATGTTAATAGATATAACTTCATTTTGGAATTAATACTGCACGAGGTATGAAGCAGTTGATATTGACTCGACAAAGGCTCGATAAAAAATAAAGCTCGGACGAGAGAACGTCGCCACCGAAATATTCACGAACTATATCTGAACTGCTACTGGATAGTGATATGAAATGTGTCACCATTCAATTAATCAGTTATTTTTTTTTCCTATATTCCACTTGAAAAAAAAACCCAGAACAACACTTTCTTCATTCTTAATATACGAATGATAGTTACTGGACAAGGTATAGCTTATCGAAAGACTAGTTACGAAATTGGGGATTGCGTAAAGCAGACAATCTTCACCTTTCGAATTAGCTTCTGTACTGAAAGTGTTGCACCTATAGGCATTGCATTTATACTCATATTGAGATGAAGAGTTAAGTAATAAATAATTGATTGAAACAAAAATTCAAAGAAAGCATTTATATGCATACCTTATATCAAGTATTACTGAGTAAACATTGGGAATCAAAACTAAAGAATTTAGTATAAACGATAAAAAGTAACGTAGTGTGTGTATCAGTGAAATATTGATATCTTTCATTTCCAACGACTTTCTCTATCACTATCTCTCAAATGATTCTCATAATTTCCAGTGACGTTAACCTACATCTTAAAAGTATTAAGTATACGAACATTTTTGTATGCAGTTCAATGAATAGCTGGTTTTGTATTCAAGTTTTGTCGTTCCAATAAAGGAATATATCGCATAGTATATAAGAATGTTCAGACATGCACTTACGAATTACAAGGAATAGAAAATGAAAAATAATAAATTTTCTTCACCATCGTTTCTTTTTTTATTTGCGTAAAAATATTTGTGAATGACTGATAATACAAACAACACTGTTTTGCTACGTATGAAACTTCGAACGTCTTAACGAATCGAACTGTGAGTCAAAATCCAAATTCAAACTCTAATCAAAAACACGGTGTATATGTTGCTCGTAAGAGTTGACAAACTTAATTGACATTTTATATGTATTATATCAACTTTTGTTTGTACGTTCGTGTAACACAGTTGATCGTTGAAATTTTCACATATTGAGTTCATGTACCTGATGCTTACAAATCAAATGAAATTCGCCGTCGTGTCTATCTAAAATTTTTCTTATCGAAAAGATTAAACAATATAAAATTTATCTAACTTTTTACAATAAACATATAAATATAATATAAATAATATTCAGTGTTCAGAATATAGGGATTTTATCAAACCTTTGGTTCAACCTTATTGACAGAAAAAATGCTACCGCGAACGTGAAAATCGTCAGATTCTCACTTTTATCGATTTACAAAGAAAAAGTGCTCTCGTATAATAAAGTGCAAATCTGAGCGATCAACAACGAGTTATACTCTCTTGCACGCATAAAACTGCGTTACCATCGCTGCGAAATTAAGAAAACCTTTGCAAAAAATAAGGTTTTTCCTTGAAGTTGCGCTAAATCGTGACACTTAAGAAAACAGAGTCAGACTAAGCTTACAATGAACAATTCATAACGACTTTGTTAGCTATAAATATAATATTTTTACTCTCACAATTTCTTTTTTATAAATAAAATGTTAATTTAAACAAATTCTGAATACAATAACTTAAATAATCAGTTAACAACGTCGTAGAAAAAGCAATTCATAAATATAAATACGTTATTAATAAATACATTTTCCTTATTCAGACTCTGCTTTCTTAATACTGTCCATCGTGTATGAGCAATATAAGTACATTTAAAAAGTGTACGTAAAGCCACAGACTTCACTCCACTCCTTAATATTACTCCTCGCAGCGTGGAAAAATATATACTTCTAGTCAACAAATAATTTAATCGATATAGTTACAAAGTACCCTGAGTGAACTTTTTTTGTTTCTCGACGGAACGACGAAAGATCTTCAGGATCACTTTTTCTCGGCGCGTGAGTAAAATTATAGCAAAAAATTAGTGATTTTCATACTGCTGTAGGCACTCTCAATTCTAAAATATTCTTTGACAAGTGGCTCTGAAAGAAAATTCAGATTTAAAATAAGTTTTTCGCCATAACTTTTCTCACGAACCTGAACTTTATCAAACTTATAATAAAGGTTGAAAAGCATATTAAATTTTGTATAATTTGTAGCACTTTTACATCAGACTTCTATAAAATTTCCAATCAGATTTCAATTAACGATGATGATGAATCGTTAAATTTTGATCTTTTCTCGATCCGCCTAAATTTATTAATAATTATCGATGGATCACTCGGTCATCCTATAATCTAATAATCAGAGAAGCACCACAGGGAATGGTTCAGGAATAATCCATCGGCTTATATGACTACAATTCGACATCGAGGAAACTGCACGTGTAAACACACATGGTATTATAACATTGCGTCGGAGACATTATCCTGTGCTTTTATAAGTGCGCGAACGCAATCGCAATCACAGCAGTAAATTCGAAAAAAAAAAACTTTCCCAGATCGACGAAAATTACTCATAATCATACATCGTCAATGTGCGACATTCGTCTCAAGTGGTTGACAATCGTTTAAAAAATTTCTTCGGGAACTGAGCAGGAATCAAATGCACTTTGTATTGCTTCTCGATCCCACTACGATCTATAATTATGCATAATTTTCTTCCGGGTCGAAAAAGCATCGTTATTATATCTTGAATAAAATTCTCAATTTGATACAGTCACGTTAAAAACCTGTCACAGTCACTATAAAAATCAACCGTGACATAGTAAAAACGTCCGTTACAGCGTCTCGCTAACGAAACAATTGACGTTATACAACTTTTAACGCGACGTCAAGCACTCGAACTCGAAAGAAAGCCCCTTCGTCTTATTTTTCCTTTTCTCGGCGCCGTGCCGTCTCTTCCGAACTCCGATAAAACACTGAGAAAACACACACGATTTACATATAGCGAGCTAGCGCTAGCTCTTGCTTATTATCCTATCGTATATATGCATATCAGACTCTCCCTCCCTCCATGCCTCATCTTGCGCGACCCAGAAAATTACTCTAAAAATCTGACCCCGCAAAAAACGTACAAAAACATGGCAAATCCTCAATTCTCAATTCGAAGGCTTTGTACACCCGGTTCTATCCACACATTCGCTTTAAAGTGAGACTTTTGCGTGGCTCCTTCGTTCTCTCCCGTATTGTGCAGCCTTGACCGGTCCGCCGCAGATAACTACGAAGCTGACGTCGACGTCGTGTCTAGAAGGCCTTGAGAGCGCGGTCGGACGCGGCGAGCGTCAGAGAACCGACGAGAGAGACGAGAGTACGATCTAGCCAGGTTATAGGGTTGGGGTAGAGAAGGCCGCCCTCGTAGAAGCCCAGATGACCTCCGTGAGCCAACTCGATGTACAAACTGTGCGGTTTGTTAGCTGAAACAGAGAATTTCAATCAATATACTGATCTCTCGATGCGCAAAGTAACGAAGGACGAATTAATTATCTCGAAGTATTTACCAGCAAATTCCTTGATAGGCGTCAGCAGTGATTCAGGAACAATAGGATCGTCCAGTGCGTTGACAAAGACCATAGGCGTCGCGATGTTTTCCAGATAATATGCAGAGCTACTCCACTTGTACATCTCCTTTACAGATCTAAAGTTGTGTACCTACAGAAACAAACGAATCGTTAGCGAAAACAGACCAATAAATATGCATCTCCCACTGAGAAAAAAAGTCACATTTACCCTTCTTGTGTAGGCTTCGTCCAATTCGGGCAAAGTAGCCGCGGACACGATGTCCTTCTCGTTGAGATTGTGCCGTTGCTTCACCTCTTCCGACAGCAATACGCTTTTGTGCCTCAAAATAATGTTCTTCACCGATTCTGTCATGACGTAGAGGTAGAACCGTCGGAAGTTCGTCCAATTGAGCAAAAACTGTGTGCCTCTGCAAGAATCAATTTTCAAAATCAGTAATCTCGCAAATACTGCTTGCAATCCACAAGGCAAACATTCGAGGATCGATCGACTTACTCGATAGCATTGTAGCCTTGGCAGATAGAGATGCCTCCAATAATGTTGGACAGCTTCTTGGTTCCCTGTTCGCCCATGTACTTTGTCACTAAATTACCGCCAAGGCTGAATCCAATGCAGACTATCTTTGTGCTCGGGTGTTTCTCCAGTAAATTTTTCAGCATCGTGTGGTAGTCGTCGGTATGACCTGGCAAAAAAAAAAAAAAATAATAATTAATTTTCATCCTAAACTGTCTCTCTACTTCCTCAAACAAACGCGAAATACGTGATATTATCTCGAGGACGCATTTCGGGGAAGGAAATCTGACTAATAATTCGGCACAGCGACTGATTAAAAAATTGTCACGTACGGCTACCGCAGCTCGCACTTGATATTTACAAAATCGTCACACCCCTGGTGTACATGTATAATGTATAAGGAAGTAATTCGCAGGAAACCCGAAAACAAGGTCAAATACCTATACGAAGTCAAAATTTACTGACCATACGTGAAGATCCTGGGCGAGGTAACTTGAACGCTGGACAAGGCGCCCACGTGATTGAGTACGGCACACCTGTATCCGTGACATTGAACGAAGTGCACGAACGTCCTGATGTAGACGCTCTCCGAGCTGTTTCCGATTCCGGGACAAATGGCTATCGTCACGTCATCTGCAATTTTAAACGGGCCGCTTTTAGTAGTGGAATAAAATTACGATTAAATTTGCCCCAGCTGTACGATGCATCGTGGCCCATTTGCCACGCAAATTGCGGAGAGTAACTTTCCACTGCGTGATGATGTGCGAATCTAATCGATTGCGTTATTTCTTTTTAGATAGTTTGAGGCAATTACCTTCATGTCCGTTGGTCAACGGCTGGTACAGATCGTAGGTGAGCGTCGTGTCGTCGGGAAGTCCGATGTAAACTCGTTCGCCGATAGGCCATGGGCATCGCACTCTGCCAATTATACTGTGGACAATTGTCTGCACGTGTCCGCTGAATCCCCATAATCTCGTCGGTTTGTATCTGTAACGAAAAAAATAGATGTTATGTTATTATATTAGTTACACTTTTTTATTTGGCAAAATTCATGATTTGATTTTAATTTTTATATATAGCGTTAATGATGATAGAGATTGGGAGAGGGTAATCTGGCTAATAAAAACCATTATCGCGTATAGAATGCACTGCAGCGAAAAAAATATTGATGACACAGAATTTCTCAGAACATTCGTATCACTGCGACTAAAATAATATAATCTCTAAAAGGAGTAAAACGAGTATAAGAGAAAGACACGTGAAATGTGTCGTGACGCAAATGGTGTCCTACTAGTCTTTGCTTGCTTTTTTGCATTCAACACTTGATTTCTTCGGATCTCAAGAAAGTTTGAGATGATACAGTGTGTACGTTTTCTAGGCAGAAGTTTATACGGTCTTCGGTTGAAAACAGCCATAAGAAAGACGAGTCGATTTTAATTAATTCATATAGACATTGAATTTTATATTCTTTTGATTACACGCTACATACAAGACAGATATGCGAAAACAATGTTAATATATTATATTATGCGATAAAGCCGTGAATGTTTATTCATGCCTGTGGGAAAGGAATTTATGACTTTACCCTGATATTTTACGAATAACTGCGAGGCCAAATGAAAGCACACGTGCAGAATTTCCATCATAACGAAAAGTTGATTATACGAATATATATATCGAATCACACATATGGCGGGAAGTATATACATTCAAACGGGAAAGACGTATATTTCGTGAATTAATCATCCGATATTCATCTTCACATCAATCAAACCCTGAATCATAGCTTAATTAATCTTCGAATAAAATCAACAGATATAAAAATGAAACTTATAATTAAAATGAAAAAATCTTATCGGATACCATCACATCTCACCTTTACGACAGTCACAGCAAAACGCACTGCATACAAATTCAATCACCAAAAAAAAAAATTCAAATGCCGCACGCGCGTGCATATAGCCGGCGCTTCAAGGTCTAGGTCGGCTCGATCGATCTCACTGTGTATACGCCCGGCGCCACGGCTTTTGTATCGACGTACCTACATACGACTATACACGCATACCTATACATAAGGTGTGTATACTCTTTTGCATTAAACATAGGAATACACAAGTGCCGACGTGCGATGTGTTCCTTTTTTTTCTAAAGAGCGAGAAGAGATGGTATTCCGATGAATGAGGGATGTTTTCAGCGCGACATGGCCGGTGGTTGTTGAATGGAGAGGAGGAAAAGGAGAAGGAGAGAGTATATAGATCGTGGGTAGAGAAAGGGTCGTCCGATTTTTCGCTTGTGGGTGGAGGGTACGTCAGAAGTTTCGGGGAAATTTCCGATGAGGGCCTTTGTTTTGTTTGCTGCGTTTGAGGCGGAGCTTTTCCGATCTAAAATGGGACAATTGAAAAATCTTGACCCTTTAGCTGCGGGTGATGAATAAATAGAGACGAATATAGATTTTTTATTTAATATAAACGAGACCTTCATTGATATCACGTGTGTCTTTGACACATGACGTGCGCGTATGGCAAAAATTAACGTTAGATAATCCATATACTTTATCCTTGAACTTGTATGCTCGCATACATCAACCAGAACAGGTTCTCATATTCATGTCAAATCCACGCAAATCCATAAATTTTACGATTTTTTTATTCATATAACTTTTTTGCAGAAAGAGATTACACAAAAAGTTATTACAGAACAGCGCATACAACGCAAAAAAGTGTGTACTGCGTCAAGAATGAAAACGACAAGTTTTTTGCGGTATTCAGGGAGAAAGTCTCGAATATGAAAAAGGGGGATTTTCGCTTTCATTCGCGAGCGTTAGACATTCGCATCACCATGACATTAATCATGCGGTCTATATATCCCCTTTATAGAAAGCAAATTTGCCGGATGGCATAATTAATGATTTCGAGGTCTTTCATATAGAATTCGCTGAATTATAATGTAGTGTAGTGGTATAGGAGAGCTTTGACATGGATGAATAAGATTGAGTTTCATATATATTCTATTCATATAGCAACATGTTTTAAATTTGCACATGAATTGTATGATTCCTTGAATCCAGAGCGATGACAAAAGATTAACGCTGTTTCAGCACCATACATTGTGAACAGAGACATTTTTACGTTCAAACTGTATACAATAACAAATTGAGTTCTCAGCTACACATAACGGTAATCGCAGAGTACATCCATCACCCACACGTCAATCACATCTCACTAAACACAAGCCGTCGCTCAATCAATTCTTTCCACGCAGAAAAGTCCTCTCCTCTTCAAACAAAATGAAACCTCACACTCACACACACACACACACACACACACACACACACACATGACATCAGAGAACTCGTTGATGCAAATTTTAAAACACACATTATAGTACATCGTAAAAACGGGACAAACGAAGATTTTTACTTTCACCGAGGAAATTTTACTTTTTTTCGCCGACGGGTCGACGAACCGATCACCTGATATTCAGGCGAGTGTGTGACCGTGTTGGGAATAACACGGCCGTTAGAAAATGTGGAACTGCGAGCGTTTCTTTCTCCGACAGAATCAAGGCTGTAGCAGGTTACATTGGATCGACGAGATGAAGTTTTCGGGTTAACGGTACCTTGTATTGAGCCTAGACGAGCCTTTCTCGTGTAAGTGCTACAACATAGAGGAGTATGTATATGTGATCCGATGCTAAAAATTCTGGTACAAGATTGATTATCACTTTCCCGATTTCGCGTGCGGATGAGGAATATGTCAAGTGTGATTACTGGATTTTCTCGAAGCTGCATGTTTTGTACGAGAAAGTTTCATCAGCGGTTGATTGAAGTATAGGAAAATTTTTTTGGACACACTTTATTGTTTGCAAGAAGTTACGTATATGAATCGTGTTGTGAAGATTGGCATGAACAATACACGTACGAGTGTGTTATAACATTCCGGATGTGCTTATTGTATAATGAAAGCACGTTATTATTTGAATCACAATCATTCTGAGCAACACTGGATAATAGTTCTTTTACACAGAAATACGCGAAAAATTATACATCCTACTCTAAAAAAGACATAATGGTAATCATACTATTGGGAGTCTAAATTAAACTTTATTTTAATGTACATAACGTAGATGCGGACCGTTTTGGACTGGCATTTTTGCGAGCCCTTTATCGTCACCGCCTAAAATCTCTGTGACTGTGGCAGATGAAAATAGGTGGCGCATAGGCACTATTCCATTTTCTGCGTGACAATAAGCGCGCCAAGTCTAGATATAGTAGTGTATCACTCATGCTAATACTGCCTTGTTTGGCCCGCTGCTTCGTCCACTCATGCTATAACTGCGCGCGAAACGCGTCTAAAGTCGCTTAGTGAGGAGATAAACGTATACATAAATATCCAATAAAAATTAAAACCGAGTTTCTAAAGTGCCAGCAGCGCTAATAACATTTATCATAAAGGCCTGACTTCTACTCTTTAAAAGCTGACCGCTGACAAACAATTCCAAAAACGCTCTCTCCCGTTTAAAATTTCCTAATCCATCCGATCGCAGCGTTATAGAGCATAGTAGCAAGTTTTTCGCCAACTCGGTGCATTTTCTCAGGACGTGGAGAGGAAGGGGATTAGCGCTAAATTAAATTGTCATCCAGGGCAGTGACTCCGAGTGACACAGATTCTTTTCCTTCCGCGCTCGCGTCGCACGCGGTTATTAATCGCTGAAAGTTATTCGAATTATGCGCTCGATTATTATTTTTACGAAACCCTCCGTTCCTCGAATTTCGTCGTTGCGAGAAGCGTGTCGTTCTATTAAGCCGATTTTAATGGGAATAATTTATAATGATCAAATTGGTATTGTTATGTTTTGCATAATATATAATGCATTTTATTGAATCACTACTTTCACCGTTTGGTCTGATATTACGGCATTTTTTTTAAACTTCGCTATTATCATGGCATACTTCATGGTTACATAATATAATATTATAGTCTCTTAACAGATTTAAAATTTTTTAACAGCCCTTGAATAGAGAAAAGCCTGAGTCACAAAGGTCTCTCGAATTTTTCAAACACGCAATCAGAACCTTCAACAGTGGTACTGATGGCTTTTACTTTGACATCAAATCACACTTAAATTGTACTTATAGTTTTGGCAAAGAAAAACTGTCGGATTTACTTAAAAAAACGCAACAATAAGCATTATCCTTGATGCGCGACCTCGTCTACATTTTCCATGACCAGATCAGAAAATAACATCGGACATTTTTCAAATCTCTCATACATGTATCATAGTTACACAAGCGATCAATTTTATGCACCAACTATGTAGAAATATTTGGATCAAAGTGAACTAATTATTTGCTTATAACCGCACAACAATCCAATTAAGAGTGCTATAAACATAATATGATCCTGAACATGGCCACTTTATCGTTATGCAAAATAGCTGCTCGTATCAGTAGCTAATTCTATTTTCAGTGGAATAATTTGCAAGACAGTCTAAAATTAGACTATAGCCAAGCTGCGCCGTAACGAGTTGCTCTATAATCAGGATCTTTTATCAAAAATATACCTGATCCAGAAACCATCTTCCTCAAGGACTGCCTTGCGTGTCGTGTTTTATTATTAGCTCCTCATCAAGCTCGCATTGAAATCGAAATGGGCTATTTAGACATGATTCCTGCAGTGAAAAACATTCCATCCAGCTACGAAAATATCCGACATATATACAGTTGGCGTTCTAATTTTGAAATAGTACAATTTCATTACCAGAGCAGTGCCATCAAAACTTTATATTTTACAAGAAAGTTCCAGCGAGTATAGTTACCGCTAAAGTTAAACTACTGTACGACTCTGAACCAAGGACTTTGCCATCTAAGTGGTCCACAGTTACACTCTTATAGTGTTTCCGTGGTAGCCGTCGAGTCATGCAAGTGAAAATTCGCGCAGTACAGAGATACGCGGTTGAAGCAATTACGGCATGACTACGTTCTATCTCTCTCCTGTAATGTCAATCGACATATTTTTACGATTTTAAATAAAATTTCGTTACAATGTGCGGTGTGCTCCACTGACCCTAATTGTGACCACGTGTATACGCAAAAGACGCGTAGTACGCGTTATACGCGAAAAAAATCACAGACAGGGCTCTTCAGCGTTATTTTGATGGCTCTATTGAATCAAGAGAAAGTTCATAGAAAAAGGTTGTTTTGAAGAGGAATTTTTTTTTATTGATGGAGAGCTCTTTGTGCGAAAGCACTCGGAACAATTCGCTTTTGTCGTGGATCCGCTTTCTTTGTGTATTTTTTTTTTTCATAGAAATTGAAGCTGTTATATTCGAGCAAAACTTTACTATCTACAGTCTAAATAATTTTTTATCATAGTGTGCATACTTCACTTTTTTCAATGGCAAAATATTATTTAAGGTCATTTCTGGGTGTCATAGAGTAAATTGAGTTTAATATAGTATCTACAAATTAGTTGTACTCGTTAATTGAGCAGGTACTATTACCGATAAAATAATTCGCAAAAGTATAAGAAAACAACAATATTTAACAATTGCATATCCTTGGCGTTTGCCGACGTTTACAAACGTGCTATGCTAATAAAAAGTTAGAAATAATTTAAACGGAAAATTTAGGTCATCGCTGAGGTGCAAAAATAGCGATCAATCCCGAGTAACGATCGGATTTTCGTCCACGAATATCGCGCAACGCGGATAAATTTAGAACCCCTTTCAAATCTCCTTTGTGAATCTCCGTGTCTCTTCAACCCCCGAGATCGATCTCGATATGCACATCGAGTTACTGCACGTAAAAGTCAATGAAGAAAAATGATCCTCCATGAGCACAAGATGTGCATCGAAACGGCAAAAAAATGCTAATCCGCGCGATATTGCAAACCACGGCAAGGTCAGCAACTACGTCTTTGCCGAAAATTCGAAAGATCTGTATACACCGCGATTATACGGAGCTGGAAAGTTCCTTCCGTCTAGTAGGACACGATGTTCAGAGGTGTATAGGTGAATCGATTGCGTCGTTCTGAGAGTAACTGTATCTATAGGGAGGAGAAGAGATTGTCATCTGGGCGGAGGAGGAAGGAAACGTCGCGCGAGGTCTCTTGAAGGTGCGGGTATAGCAGAGTTCTAGAAATCTCGTTAACGCGCCGATTATTCCGTGACCTAAAGCTGTCAGCAATTCGCTGAGGAATTTTCTAGTTTGAAGTTTTAGACGCAAAAGTAAGCGCTTTTTTATTACTAGCGAATTTAGACGCGCGCAGTTGTAGCATGAGCAGCTAAAGCAGCAGGCCAAAAAAAGTAGTTTTAGCATTGATAGCACACCACTATATCTAGACTCGGCGTGCATATTGTTATGAGGGAAATGGAAAAGTGCGCCTATGCGCCACCTATTTTCATTTGTCAGAGACACGGAGAATTTAGGCGGTGAAAAAAACCAGTCCAAAACTGTTTTGTTTTGGTATGGATCGATATCAATACAAATAGAACTCCTTCAAGATGGAGCTATCAAAACTTTTAGGGTAGGAAATTCTATTCTTGTTTTTGCAGAATTAAAAGAAAATCTTCTCTACTACTGCAGTTGTATTCTAAAATCGAAATACTCTGTGTATTTGAGAATGAACCGATACAGTGAAAGTTGAAACCAGTATATACAATAATGAGAACCAGCTAGAACTAGATTATCTGCAATCATCAAGTTCAACTCAAACCAATTAGAAAAAATTTACGGTAAGGCATCCATCTTTGAAGTTGAACTTTTCCTTTGAGACTAACTTACAAGCTTTTTGTATAAAGCGCATCGCATGATCCACTCGTTATCAGACTATTATTTTAGCAGTCGTTGCGTTGCTTCGTTAAAAAAATTGATCGTTGATGATTCTGCTACTTGTATTAATAATGTCAACTATAAAATGAATGCACGAAAGCGCATAGTTTGTGTATTTTTGAAGTACTTTGATTTATATATGTAGTCATCGTCAATGTTAAATTCGAATGAAGCTTACTATGCTATTACCAAACAAGTTCAAGATCATAGAGATGATTTTATATTCAAACCATACCTTAATACCAAACAGACATATTTTATTTTGATATTGAGATACAAAAATTTCAATATATGAGTTTAAAGCAAAAAGCAACCACGCAATTGGTAACTAGTATCCTTTAGAACAATGATGACTAATGCATGACATCTCTACAACAGAAATAAAGATTTCTCTGCAGATATTAGTCATCGCATTGAAAGCATATCGATTATTTGTATACGACTCACGATTGATCAAACACATCTATAGCATAAGTTCTAAAACTTGCGGCAAACCTGCATATGGCTTGAATTATTTTATAGATTACTTATTTATGTGACCGAATCTTATATAATGCGCTCATCAAAAGCGTAGTTAAATTATACGAATATGACTGGATTTTGGTAAAACAAGATAAGGTATAGCGTTGCATAAGAACATCGGAAAACTTGTTACAACCATGCGACCTCGGTGCAAAATATTGTTTGCATATATTTGCACATAGGAATACTTACAGATTTCCTATTTATAAGTTCGCCGAAATGATAATGCTTTCTATTATACCGATTGCTTTCTAAACGCAGATGTAAACACTTTATCTCTTGCACAAGCCGCGCGTATATTAAAAAACAAAGCTATACATTATGGAAAGATTATTTTTTCACATCTGTAAAGCGCATTACGTCACGTTATCAGTGAGTCGAGCAGTGAATCATGTAAAAATCTATATTTTCCTCGCTAAGCCAGACACGAATGTCATTTTTGCAACTCCTGTATAATATATTACCGCAGGCTTATGTTTTTCTCGTATTCTTTTTTTGTTTAATAATTATTCTTGTGTACATCGAACTTATCAATCATCAGCGCTATCATTTCACTTGACTCTTCAGAAAAACAACTTCCTCTTTAAAATCACAAGCAAATCTGCATAACACATCGTTCAGAATTATGCACGCGGAACACTTCGCACCGGCGTCACGGAAACGATCCCACGAAAAGAAAAACGAAAGGATTCCAAGGAGCGGATCGATTACAGCCTCGTATACGTGTATATATACTTAACAGCGATTTGTCACGAATGCACACACGTTGAACGTCCTCTCTTCCGCCGATTGTGTCGCATGAGTTTTCATCGGCCTTTAAGAGCTAGGAAGTGCATGCATTCGTTTTCCTACTTTCTTTCGGACGACTTTATGCCTCGTATATAGTGATAGGAAGTAGTCGAAATCTGCGCAGCGTGTCGCCTCCACGCCTACGATCGAGAGTTTTCTGCTTACTCGACCGCCTACGCTAGAGATTACTCGGAAAAGTCCTTTTTTTGTACAGAGTTCTTGCGGTCGATGCTTTAATTACGAGACCTTCATATAGTTCTCGGAATGGAGCTTTTATTTGTTCGCTGGTTTATTGAGAGTCGAGTTTTACTCAGATGGGCGATTGTATAATTGTTTATATTGTAGATAGTGTATTTTTTCTGATAGGTTTGAATTGAACTTGCGATAGTTGTATAGAATAGCATATCATATGCTTCTGAATAGACGCGGAATCATCAATGATACTACATTTTTATGAAGCATCGCAGCGACCGCAGAAAAATTGATAAAGAGACGATCCTGATGCGATGCGAACGCAATGTATAAATAGAAAAAGCTCGCCGCACGTTTCGCACACGTGGCGTGCATTCTCCTCGTGTTCGTTCTTAAAGCAGAAGAAGGCTCTATGTAGAAAATACCAAGAAGTCGCTGGCTTTGTGAGTCACTAAGGCGTGTTGGCAACTAGTTGACTTTTTTGGGTTTCCCAAAAACTTATTTTATCGGCTCGTCGGATATTATTGTTAGTACAGCCGGTATGTTTACTCGTATTAAATTGAATTATGCATGCAGCTTTTAATATTTCAGAAAAAAGTTGTTAGTTATAGCAAGTTCAATCGTATATAAGTTAAAAATTCAGTTTAATTGAATTCCAGAAGTTTCTATGAGTTTGCTATATATTATATGCGCAGAGCTCTTTTCTTGCTTTTTGCCTGCCAAGACTTTTGAGAGGATTTCAATTTTTAAAGTTGAAATTAGAATTTCAAACTGGCCCTATAAAGTGGAATATGATTATGAAGTTATAAAACTTTTCGAGGACTTTTGATGCTCTCTCGGAAGAAGTATAATGATGATTTTTTTTTTTATAATAAATGAAAAACTATTACTAAATCATAACTTAATTATTTCTAGCAAAAGATTCTTTCTGATGACGCGGAAGCAAAAATAAACGTTTTTTTTCTTGGCAAATCAAAAAGATCGTAATAAATCAATCCTTTCCAAATCCAATTCCTATAAGAACTCGAAAAGTCCTTCAATATAGTATACCTGAAACCCACATAAATAAAAAAACTCCCTCCATCCAAATAAGCTTCTCCACGTGTCCCAAAACATCATCGACTATCAAAACACTTCCCTTATCTTCTCTCTCAGTCGATAAGCGTCCACCTGTCAGCCGTACAAAAAAAAACTCTTTCCAGAACGTTTTCGAGCACAAAAAAAATGCGCGCGTTCCTCTCTCGTTCAAACAGAGCGCGCGCGCAGACATCACGCGTGACTCACGTGCAATTAAGAACCGACACGCGCGCAACCAATCGCCTGAGATCGAGTCGAGCGAATTCTTGCCTTGAGAGAGAGGAAGCCAGTGTGGGATTCGGGTTGATGATCTAATGTAATATATACAGTTGGAGAAGGGGCAGAGCTGAACTCCTCGTTGGCACGCCTGCCGAATTTTTATTATCGCCTGATGTGTGGCCTGTGTTTTTGTTTTGGTCGGTTAAATTTTTTCGCGCGAGGGAGTAGAGTTGCCGGAATTCACAATTTTGCAACTTGGATTAAAATTCATTAGGCTCAATTCGAATTTCGATTTGGGAATGTTAGAAGCGTGTCGAGGAAGTGTCGCACTGAGAAACACGTCATGCGTCAACGAAAATCATGCCAATTTTTTTTTTGGACACTCAAGCCGAGTATACGCATACTGTCTTGCGAAATATCGAGCGGGGTAGAGTGACAATATCGTTTTATCGATTGTATTGACACCGGAACGTGAGACAAAATACATTATATACGAGCTTTACGAATGATATAAATATGTACAAGTGTATTATTGTGTGTATGTATACCGGCGGAAATGAATCATGAATGCGGCATGTATCTCCTTTTAAGCCAATAATTGATGGATTCGAATTAATGATCGCGAATCGCTGCATCTAAGAAATTCGTCAAAGTATAATACATACTACGAAAATTCGCCGCAATCACCATGCATAATCTATTGTTACTTGACTCTTGTATCGTGAGAATCGGTGACTAATTAAGGTCTTGGCTAATCAATGAGTAACAACACTTCATTTCGAGCACATTTACTTTCAAGTAACAAGAGTTACCTAACTTTACTAAAATGTAGAAAAAACGAAGTCTTCAAGCGTAACTTTGAAAAGTCCATTCAAACGCGGAAAAACTTCGCGGTAAAAGTCGCTCGTTATTGCAAATAAAAAAGGCTATTCGAGGCGCAGGTACAATAATTTCCATATGCTCATGCGAATAATGTTTTCTTCGCACAGTCGACATTTGCGTGTTCGACACGTGAAGCCGCAATTACATCGACATTTGCAAAAGAGAGAGAAAGAACGAGTTTGATAATTAGAGCTTCTCCTCGTAACAAACAAGAGGCGCGCACAATTGATCGATCGCGTTTAGTATATATATAAATGTTGTTTAATCATTGCATTATCGTCGTTGAGCGACGCGATATCTCTTCCCAAGACAAAACAATCGTTATAAAAAGAGACCCCGGCGGAATTGAAGGGTTAACCTCATTTTAACACACGCGAATTTCTGTTTGTTGACTAAGGCGAATTCTAATGGTTATATAGCATTTCTCAATAATTAAGCTAAATTAAAGCGGAATATCGATCGGATTTTATTTGTGTACTTAACGATCCGCGTTGGTATGCTCTTGTCTTGGCGTAGCATAACTTTATAATGAGCTGTATTCATGTTCGTTAGTGTTGGACGAGATACGAGGGAGAATAATTGGCGCATTAATTTACATTTCTTTATATAGTATGACGCATATTGTAAGATGTAAGAATCAATTTGTAAAAAATGCAAAGGGAATGCGAGAGATTGTTGTGTGTTTATTACGTCGTTTGTAAGCTTCCGGCTGCGCTGCTGTTTAATCAAGGAACAATAATGATGGGTCGGACAGATCCGAACTTATTAAATGCAAATTTAATAATGCAAGCTGTTTTAATTAAATTCTTCAATATTTTGGGTTACTAAATTTTGTAGTTTATTAAAATTATTAATTTTATAGGATCCTCCAATAAAAAAATGAACTTTTCTATAATTATAACAATTACAAAGCCTGTCATTCTTCAGCTCGACAACGGCACCAAGACCCGTAGAAATCCACGCGTCTAAACAGCGACAAGTCAGCAAGTCCCGTTAATTTTTCAGCGAAACGTCCGTAAAAAGCCAGAGCGCTATGCGATCATACGATCCCATCCCACTATACCTCCTATACTCAATACTCTTCCAAGTTGCGAACCTAACCTCAAAGCATCAGCGATTTCTTTCGCGAAATTTCCACAGCAAACAGTGCATTGGACCGTTATATTATATACACTGTATACACCGCATGCCTATACGTGCGGCACATACGCCGATCGAACTTTCCTTTCGTCAACGGATGGCGACTAGAGGAAAATTCGAGAGGAATATAGAGTGCATAGGTATATGCATGCGCACGCCCACGCAATTTTTTTCTTCTCGAGAGTGGTTTCTATGTAGGCATCGATCGTCAGGAGGACACGACTTTTTCAAGGGCAGGTGTGTGCGGGAAGTGGATATCAGACACCGGAAAGATAATGGTTGTATGTTTCGAGAGGCTGATCTTTGCGAATTTTGTGCGTTTCGAGAGTTTTCCGAACTCATTTTATATTCATGGAGGTGGAGCTGAGGAGAATCAGGCATCAGATGCGCTGAATATTCAGTGTGACGTTTTGATGATTAAAGAGCTTTTTAATGAGTCTTTGGAGACGTATGACAAATGATTATTGATGTATATAGGAAAGTGAATTGTCTTAAACTTTTTTTTTTTTTTGTCAATAATTCCATCTGATGGTTAGTCAAGATTACTAGAGAAACGCTGGAAGATACAGCTGACGATAAGCTTCCAGAATGGACGTCACCCAGTTAAATTTAATTAAAATACTTTTGTTCATTGGTGACTAACGCTGACATCCACAGTTAAAAGAATTTCTGTCGGAAACTCTCTAAAAGTTTTGTAGAGACTATCTTTAAAAATTCAATTACTGTACTTGCTCAAAATTTATATCAAATATAAACAAATTTTGAAAAACGACGTTGAAAATTATTCATCAGCAAAAAAATAATAGCAATTTGTTTTTTTTATGCCAACTCTAACGAGCCATCAGCCCCTCAGTGCTGTGTTCAAGGATCATTAATTCAGGCAGTGGACGTTTCTTTAATTGCAAAGGTTAACGTCTTCGAGACACTCTCGCTATTAGTGAAAGGAAGAATTAAGTTTATCTCATTCACAAAATTACTGCCTCACATTAGAAAGGCAAACGAATTGATTGTATAGACCCGGATAGACTCTGCTGTGTCTAACTACCGTCTTTACAGTAAACGAGCAATTTTTCATCGCGATATTATAGCAGCCGATTCTCGTGTTTAACGGACGACAAGGTGTAGAGGCTGAACATTTTTTCTCGATTCTTCAGTGTTAAACGCAACTTTTGCACTCTCGATTTAACTAATTGTTTTGCTGTTTTAAAATAGAATCTGCTGTATAGTGCGTTAATTGAATTAAGAAGCTCAGACGCTTGTGTGCAAGACACATCGTTCGTTCTCGTTTCACTGCGTCATTATGAATATCAAGTGTGCTGCTAGCAAATCCGATTAAAACACGAAGAAAGTGGTGTGATAATATTATTAGGTACTTCGTAACGCATCGACATAACACTCGAGAATAAAGTACCCACGCGTTACGACGGATGCGGCACATCCGAACGTGTCAAGGATACTTCCTCCTCCTCACATCGTTTATATATGTATATACTAGGTACATGCAGTGAAATTCCTAGAATATTCGAGGAGAGCCAGAATCGCCGTTTAAATATTCATCAAATGCACCGGAATATGTTGGCTAATGAATACAGCCAACATTGTTGCTATTACATATTGATTGTCAATATTGTCAACTCGCTTGTGCGCAATAGTGTGCGTTATTGATTTCGCCGCGGGTTATCTCGATTTTCCCATCGCTGTTTTATCCGATAAGCTATTGTAAAATTACGACCGAACGCTGCAAAAATAAACTATTTCAATTATTTGATACCAATCTTAAAAGCTTGTATGCGTGGAAACGTTCCTCTCGCTGTATATTCCAAAGTATAACTAATATCGATCGACGCAGAGAGAAATAATAACAAAATGGAGATAATTTCACTTTTTTGTCGTTCCAGACGATTTCATAACGAAGCTTATCAAAGCTTTTAACCTTTTGAGTCACCGGCACGTACATACAGCAAAATTAGATTGCATCGCTTTAAAAAAGAATTTGCGCTGAAAATTGCGCATCGCTTGAAAAACGACTGTAAAAAATCACAAAAGAGAGAAAGACCGAAAGCGTGAGTAATTGAATCGTAAATATTACACGACCGTACCATGCATACGTTCATACAATACGTACTCGAGAGTGAGAACAGTCTCGAAGTCGCAAAGATACGGGAAAGTTAAGTAATTTCTTTCATTAAAATCACGAGCGAGCGTAATGTTTGTTTTGCGCTTTTTCCAAGCACCAGTTCTCAATTCCGCGAGTTCCATATTTTGGCAGCTAGACTAATTGGACGTTTGAAAAAATACTGTGCTGTTCTCATATTTCAATAATAAATCGCGAACAGCTTTTGTTCGCACTCGGCAAAAAAGAATCTATTTTCAACCACTCTCTCGCACTCTCTGAAAAGGCCTTTGGGAAACTTCGAGACGCGCGGAGAGCTCGCGCCGATCGAAGTCTACACACTATATACAACATATGTATCTCTATATATACAGTGAAAGTTTACAAACTATATTTACCCTAACCTCTCGACAGTCCGTTGTTTTGTCTCCAAAATTATCAATCTTTTTAATACTTATTATTGACCTAAAAAGCTACGAGAGTTACAAAAAAAAAAAAAATACTTACGGCTCGGAGATAACTGGTGCGATCTTGAGAACTGTGGCGAGGAAGTTTTGGTCTTTGCATATAAGCACCGGCTTCTGCGGCGCACTGTTGACGTTGAGAATCCTGAAGAGGATGCAGAGGATCACGGCGAAGAGGGCCAGCAACGCCGTCGACATCTTGGTTTGTTTTCGAGTTATCTGATGCACCGACAAGTTCTCTCTTTATCTCTCTCTCTCTCTCTCTCTCTCTCGCGCGCGCGCTCAAGCCGACGATTTCTCGTCTCGCCCCATAGAGCCTCCCTCGCGCGGTCGCAAGGGCGCGGCGGTACGTAGGTAGTGTACACACTTGGCTTCGTCCTTCCTCCAAGCACCTCCTTCTCTTCCAATGTGTCGTATACTCGTACAGAAGCTTGCAGTCGGGAGATGACAAGTAGTTGCAGATGCTGGAGAATCTCTTCTCTATATCACACTTGTTCTGAAGAGAGAGAGACGCTGACTTTAAGGTTATGTTTTGCTGCGGCGTTGTCCTTACGATTAACACAGCTGATCTACTACTCGACAGACGCTTCTGTATACCTTCGACAACTCATTCACTATCAAACCATTGACTATCGAGACGAACGACGACCGGGAGCTAAGCTGTCAGATCGTTTTTTTCGCGAATAATGTCTAATCGAACGATAAGACGTGGCGTCGAGAGCTGCGAGTGTATATGCTCGCTCCTCGGCGCTCGTCGCTCGACTGACTGATCCGGCAGACTCCACTCCGCTTGCTTTTTACACAGGCGCGAGTGTCGGTGAATGTAGAGTATTGTGAATACGGTATGGTAGTTGTGTCTGTGATAGAGGCTAGGACGCAAGCGCGAGCGAAATAGATGGGCGCTTCGCGAAAGTTTCGTTCGCAGGTGGACTGGCTTTTGGGAAGTAGATATGGTTGCGCGGAAGGTTGGCTTAGGTGAGTACTTTTTTAAGTTATTGATTTTGGGGATGGTTTTGAGAAAATTTTATTTTCTTGTAATAAGTGCTACAGTTTGTGATTACGGTGCACTATTTTGTGTGTGTTTTTTTTTTATCAATAACTCGTTTTCTGATATTGATTTATCGAACGGGATGATAGTTTGTGTAATGTTGATGTTATATTTAATTGCGCTTAGAGATTTGAATCAAATAGAAAATGGTATACCAATTAGAGAACTATAAACATCATTTCGTTATGATTAATGATTTACAAAACTTGTATTATTAAAAATAAGATATTATATTAGATACGATATAATGCAACGGCTTAAATATAATATACTGTGTACAATGTAAACATGTTTTTACAAACGTGAAACGAACTACTGCTACGGTAAATACGGTTCTAAAGAAGTCCGTCAAAGCCCACATCCTTGGGGGAATTTATATTCGCCGGCGCCGCACTTTCGCTCGGACTTCCCAAAGTTTTGTTTTTGAACTCTTAATAGGTAGAACCCCATATATTTTTTTTTATTGTTCAAAAAGTTTATTGTACTTCCGAATTACATTTTTTGTTTACCTCTCTTAGGAAAACCTTTGCAATAGCAATTTTTTAAGTTTTCGTATAGAAACTTGAACAGTTATACAAATAACCGATTACGATAGGAAGCTAATGGAGTGCTTATGACTTGGCAGCGGTTTTTTTCTGTATTATAATGAAGATTTTTAAGCTATTGACTATGAAACAAATATGCTGTTATGAAAATTTATTGATGAAATCATACACGAAATTAATAATTATAAAGGGTTAAAATTAATTGATAAAAAAGCATATGCATCAGTAAACAAAAAATAAGAATAATTTGCTTCCATTTAAACAAACTTATTCATTATTTAAAGACAACACTATATGTAAAACATTCTCATTATAATTTCGAATCAGTGATAACAATTGAATGAGTCTCAATAAAAACCCAAAACGCATTTTGTAAAGCGCACAGTTACAAAGCATAACGAGAGTGCAGTAAAATTTGTTAAAAAACATCAAATGCAACTATAACGCAGTACAGTAGCTCGCCTCGAATAAAATATCTCAACCACAACAATAAACATCAGAGTCTCGCATATATTTTAAACTTTTAGATCCTCCGCTCGACTGACCTGCTTCACTTCTCGTCCGTAATATTCCTACACCTGAACTCATCCTCTCGTAAACCCGCGAGATTTAACGGGCAAAAAGCTGTAAAAAGCACAGTAGCATTCGTAAACATTCTAAAGCCACGTACGTAGTCCGAAACACACAGTATGAACATCGCGCAAAGGTGAAACTTGCAAATTGTTTCCGTTTGACAAATTGGCGATCGACGCGATATGCATGTATTAGCATCGCTTTGTGTTGCAAATGACCGACGTCGCGGCGCAGGGTAAGGATTTAGAGCGCGATTGAACGCTTTTACTCTCGGGAATAATGTTTAAGATGCGCTTTTATATTGTACACGTTTACAAAGTTATAGGCTTTTCACCGTTTAAGCGCTTTTGAAAGTTCGCGCGCTATGCGCTTGATGGACAGGACGTTACCCTGGATGCATATATATTTTTAGGAAAAAGTCAAGCCCGATTATACTCAACGTCGTGGAACGTTTTATATATATTCGCCGACTTTTCGGTATCTTCGGAATTTTCCGTTGCTATGGGAGCTGGGAGAAGCAAATTTTATTATACTTTGTCGAGAGTTTAAAATCGATTCTTGTATGAAAAACGCTTGTCGCGCATGCACAAAGGAAAAGTCCACGAAGTTTCGAGTAGCCCTAAAAATAACGAGCGACCTAAAACTGACTATACATATTCTCAAGCCACAGAGCGTTAGCCGAGCTATTCGGGAACTTTCTTTGTTGGCGGATGCGAAATTTATCAAAATATAATTGAGCAATATTTCAACTGACTTATTAGTTTTTTTTTCTTTTATTTAGACTACCGTATGGAATAATCTGGTGTCTACATCATTTTATTTTTAAGATGTTTATTATTTTTACGTAATGTTAATGTTATACTAGTGTAAAAATTGAAAGGAATAGCAATGTCGTACGTATTATCCGATTGGGGATGATATATGTGAGTAAAACGTGAAGAAGTATATACCTAAAAAGATGAAGTTTCAAATGTGTAAAGTACAATTATTTAACAGCTTTAGCGAAACGAATAACTAACTGCATAAACGTGAAAAATCAGCAGCATAATATAGTATCGCCAAGCCATTGCGGTGCCGAAATACGAAATATAACATAAGTTTTAGACTGGCCTTCTCCCCTCACTTGATCAGCATTCAAGCTCCCCAGTCTCTATAACTAGTGTGACGATAGATGGCGCACTGGCACTTTCTTGTTTTCCTCATCACTATCTGCATGCAGAATGTATTATATATAATAGCAAATGCCATCCACGCCAAAACTGCCTTGTTTGGCCTGCTGCTTTGATCACTCATGCTATAACTGTATATAAATGTTTTTTAAACAAATAATAACGGTACCGAGTATTGCTTGGATGTAAAAATTGGACAGTCTATCATAGGGTCCATATAGGCGTGTTTTTTTCAAGTTTCACCCACATAATCCCAAATAACTGCCTGTACCAATAAGAATATTATTTCATTCACGTACAGACACACCCTCTTTCCCGACAAACATCATCGATCGACGGGCCCTCGTTGAAAGACCCTCGAAAGACCCATAGGGACACAGCCATAAAACAGTCGTAAAGCTGCGAGGAACAAACGTCCCATAGTGTCCTCAGTCTGCGAGGGAGTATAGTATAGTATAGTTGGCCGTATATTGGACCGAGACGGGGGTTTTCCAAAACCATATAACTCGGCGCTGATCGGTATATTCCCGGAACTACTGTTTAATTACGGGTACATACCGATCAGCCCAGCTACCACGTGTCAGTCTTACTCGGTCTTCCCAAGCGATCGCTTCGTTCTCAGTTCCTTCAAAAATGCGTTTGAGAAACGGTCCTGCACAAAACTATCCCATGATGGACCGGATCGATAGAGGTTTCGAAAAACCTATCGGCAAGCTGCGAATGTCGAACACCTCTATGTGGCTAATCGGTTCAATAACAGAGCCTGAGATACGCGGACGAAAGTTACCCTCTAACCGGCAAGTGCTGCAGTGTTATTTCCATCACCGGAAAATTTTAGAAAAAGCCGTATCCGAGAGCTGGAATCGCGTTTTTGAAAAAATCGCTATTTTTTGGAACGCAGCTGATGTGACGATTCAGAATCGGCAAAGTGTCATCGTAAGGATAGAGCAGCTTGTGGACGAATACAAGAAGCTTAAAAGATCGAAAAGTCGTTGTCCTGTGCAAGAAGTCAAGGAACACGAGTTTAAGGAAAAGCTCGATGACTTGTTCGATATCGCTCACGTTTCGGCTTTGAATTTTTTGACGAAGAACGAGGATCGGCTGTTTTTGCTAGCCCAGAGGGAGAAGGGGAGAAGAGGATACCTCGGTCGGCTCGTTGATTCCAGTGTTAAAAAGAAAAGAGCGAAGGAGGAGGAGGAAGAGTTCGACGAAGATGAGATTATCATCGTGGACGATTGGTGAGTTTTGACATAGTGCATCGGATCAAAGTACTTATAGAACACCGAATTCATAATAAAAAATTCGCTCACACATATGTACTCCCGCGCATAAAAGCTTATTATATACTTACATGCACACAGGCAGAGGCGTCATTTATCGATTCAACAACTCGTGCCTCGCGACGTTATAAATGTACAATCTGCCCTCGCGATCTGCACCCGTTGAGCTTTATACATGTATTTCGTCAGCCGGGCAGCGACGTTTTGCTCTATTTTGTTAGTTTACATTATTTATTGGGAAGAAAGTGCTTGTGCTATATACCAAAGAGTCACGTGAAAGTTCGCCGCATTATTTTATCGAGGTATACGAGAGACGATATTTTTTTTCTACTCGCGGCTATGACGTTGCATTATATATCGACGTTTTGCATATAGTATTACTGGCTTTTTCGCTTTTATTTTTATTGACGATGGGTCGTTCGTTTTTCATGCGTTTTCAGTCAGGGTTTAGAATGATTTTACGGGAAGATACGACTGCAGAAAAACTTTTGTATACATGTAGATTTTATTTTATTTTAAAGTATAGAACATCGTGTTTTATTTTTCTCAAATTGAGCTTAGTAATAATAGTAAATAATGCTTAGCATCATACAAGGAAAGTATAAATTACGCGTAGTATATACTACATATGAAGAATGCAATATTACTGATGCAAAATATGCCAAGTGTGCTAAACAAAGCGTGGCGAATCACGGACAGTGTATAGAAAAACAGATAAGACATACCTCTGTTAAAGTACAATGCGACGAGAAGAGTGAAAAACTTGTGAATAGCATAATTATGCCCCAAATTAGTTAAAATTGCATGATATGACTCATTGTATATAGTTGTTTTTGAAAATTTTTTGCATATGTTTATTATACAACTATACTTATAATGTATACCTAAATAAAACTATACTATATGACAAATAGTATACATATAAAAATAGCACTTTTTCAGCAAATGAATAACAAAATATAAATAAAAAGCTTCTTCTTTTAAACTTTCATAGATTAACCAAACCCACCAAAGATCACAATGCCAGACAAAGCCCGAAACAAGTCAACTGGCAAGAAGAACGGAAAAAATGGTAATGGCAACGGAGGTGGCAGCGGCGGCAAAGGCAAGTCCAAGGGCTCGAAAAAGGGCTCAAAGTCGCGCAGTGGAGGAAAGGCCAAGTTCGCCATGGACGTGTTTAATGAGGAAGCAATGGAAAACGCTTACTACACATGCCACAACATCATGGAGGTGCTGTTCTGCAGAGGCTTTCCCTGGCCTGATGCCCAGAAAAAGAAGAAGAAGGGAAAGAAATAAGGACTGTTTTAAGTATTTTAAATTATAGGTGTATAGAGTTGATGTTGAGAAGGTGTTGATCTTGGTGTTACTTTATACGGTATGGTGGAGAGAGTTATTAATGGACTATTTAATACAATAATTAAATTTCGGGGGCAAGATTCACGGTGGTAACTTTTGGGGTAGGAACAGTGAAGTGTAAATCTTTAATTTATATCTTGAATTAATTATATACTTTGTAACATTTTTTATTCAAAATATCGTTATAATACATGTTCTATCCAAAAAATGTATGAAACTCGAATTTCCATAATTTTCTTTTCCATCCAAAACTTATATTAATTTTGCTGCTTTCCAAACAAGGTTGACTTCATCCTAGTAGCTGGTATATATACACAATCATACAAAACTCGTAGAGTTAAAAAAAAATCCGTCAATTTGCACTCTTATTAAAAGTACTGTCAACTAGAAATTTGGCAAAATATTGCACACATCGTCGTACAATTTGTGTTGAACCTTAGCTTCGTCGAATTTCTCTCTCAATCGCAAACTATAAATCGGATAAGTTTTGTTAAGATGCTCGAAATTTTTCAAAGCTTTTACCACGTCGTCATTTCTTGCGTACCGAGCCAGCACATGAATCGGTTCAGTCAACATAGAAAAATAAGTAACCAGAGTATTCTCAATTTTGCAATCCTTCATGGTCGTCAGCTTGGCTTTGCAATTCTCGTAATGAATTTTAATCTTTGAAGTTTCTTCGATGACCTTTAAATTGTGGTCATCAAACACTAGCTCTCCAGTCCTGACCTCTATCGCGGCCACGTGTTCGACGATCATTTTGCTGGCCTTATGATAACCCTGTCGAATCGCCTCCTCTAAAACTGTCGTCTTGGTCATCAACTCATTCTCCCGAGTCACAGTAGCCTGCGCGTTAACGTCGCTAATACCACTGTCAAGCAGCTTATTGCCTGCTTCCTGTCCTCTACGAAGTTGGGTCGAAGTATCGAAAATTCCGGATGGTTGACGCATAAAAATAACGGCGTCGCTTCTTTATTATCTTTGGCGTTGACGTTAGCGCCCCAGTTAATCAAAAGTCAAATATTATCCGGTCTGCAGGTTGCACTTGCTCTGTGCAGGGGTGTGAACTCCACGACATCACACTTGTGATCGATTGCGATGTCGCTCTTCTCTCGTATGTAATTTAAAACGTCTTTGTCTTTGTTGGAAGCTGCGAAGTAAAGACAGGTCCTTCCATATACATCTGCTACCTTTGTTATATCCGCATTTAGCTCGATGAAGTGTCTCATCAAATCGATGTTACCGTGCGAGTGAGAATGTAATGGAAAGGTGTTACACCACACCACTCACTGTTCACATCGACGGGATATTTTAGTAACTCTTTGATGATGCCTGAATGGCTGCTTGTCCTGTTAAGCAAAGTGGCCCAATGCAGCTAGGGGTGTTTCGCCGCCGATCGTTTTAACATCGACGCGGGCTCCGCTACTCAGCAGAAGTCTAACCATTTCCAGGTTGCAGTACAAGATAGCATCGAATAACGGCGTTACACCCATCCTGTTCCGATTCTCGAGGTCAGCACCGGCTTTGATAAGTGCTTTTACGAGCTGAAGATCACCCGTGTAGACGGCGCACTGGATTGGTGAGCAGCCGTTGCCGTCCTTGCTGTTGACGTCGTTGCCGAAAGTCAGAAGCCTCTCCACGAGTCTGAGCCTATCAGCACTGTCGAGTTCATCGGTCATCCGTTTGGTAGACACTCGATTAATCGTTTTCTCGCACCTAGCACTGGTGGTGTAGATGAACGAACTTAGGATTTCGTTGAATCCTTCTTCGACGTAAGCTAAATAATTAGGCACAATTTTTATTGCTTCAGCGAAGCTTGTGTCCGTGACGGCAAATTGCAATGCCGTCTGGTTAGACTCATTTTTTTCACGTACATCGGCGTACGCAAAGTCTCGCCTGTGAACTTCATTTTGCGATTTCTACTATTATATTTCGAATACAGATTTTTGTCTACCAAACCTAGAAGTATAGATGATGTAGTGTGTTATCGGTCGCATCTCTGACGCTGTTGCTATAATGGTGATGTACTCTCTGCAATGACCTGGTGAGACTAAGGAATGCAATGCGGTGTATGTATGTATGGCTACCACCTCAACAGCATCTGCAGCATCCCCTCCAAAAGTGATGTTTGTGTGACTGGGGGAAGAAATCCACCCCTTTTTATTGTTCAAACGAGCGGTACCGAGGTGGTGCAGCTTGAATTGTCCGCCGAATTTGTAAGTGCAGCTTTCGACTGTTCTCATAGTAATAACGAAGAAAGGAAATCGTTTTGTAAGAATTACTTCAAGTAGTTGGGATTCTTGCTTACTTATAAAATAACTTGTCGATAGAAAAGCTGCTGTTGATTGGCGAAGCTATAGAACAAAGTGAAATTATCAACTGAAGGAATAACACTGGTCAAGTATAATAGTTGTATCTCATTGATAAAATGCATTTTTTAAATATGTTCGGAGTGTTCTATAACTGTTCCCAATCTCAGATCTGTTCGCAACGCCGCACATTTCCTCTTAGCGCTCAAAATGAAATATGGTGCAGTGGTGCCATTAGGCCAGCCATTAGTACTGAAATCTATCCATTTATAAAAGGGAGACTGCGATTAGTCTCAAATTGAAGCTTTCAAACCGTAATTCAGAGCTATTTATCAAAGAATTTCTTAACGAGCAACTTCAGAATAGCATTGGTGCATCGGCGCGCTGGTTAGAGGCCTAGTATTCTACGAAAACGGAGTGTTCCAGCCGTTCGCAACTTTACGATAGTGGCATTCATTGTCAGCGCAGACTATTGGCGCAATAAATGCACCTCTGTCGGGGAAACACTCCACTCGGCGCGCCAATGGGCTAGACGACGCCTATAGTTTATACTGTTATATAGATTTAAGTCGAACGAGAATGAACACGCTTTGCACAAGGCCCACCCACCATATTAGCTGTGACCGGCGTATTTCACGTGTAGAGCCACACGAAATAGCTTCATCCACACGGACTACGGAGTCGGGAATTATTTACAATCCTATAGGTGTGCATTTTGCAACTTGCAGATGTTTTTGGCTAAGCTTTTACACAGCGAAAAATACTTGATGAAAGTTAATTAACAATTTCTCCGATAGCTGGAATTGAGTTTTTAAAAAAAGTTCTAATGATTCAGAGCCGACAAAACAACTCGTATGAACAAGTACAGAAGCTTGAGATTGACTCAAGGAGTCATATTATAGTTCTATTCGACAGCTACTTTGATATCGCTTTTGTATCGACTTTGGATTTTCCGAAGAATTTTCTGATAGCGGTTTTTTGCAGTTTTTGAACAAGGGGATAAGAGGATATACTACGGCAACTCATTGACTCTAATCTATGAATCTCTGGTTCAGAGTGAAGAAAAAAGATACAGTAAGAGAAATGGCGTAAGAAAAATGTTTTTTGTACAAATGAATGTGATGAATGTCTACTATGTAAACAAATTGATGCACTACTATCATAAAAATAAATTTGAAAATGAAAAATAAAGAATAAAATCATCTTTATTTCTAATTACTTATTAAATATGTATATGGTATGCAAGACATGGAATTGGCATGGCAATAAAAGATAATTAAACATCATTTATACGCGTGCAAAATACATCACAACTCTCTCGTAACAGTTTTTATTCAAAATATCTTTAGTATACAGGTTCTATCCGAAGGGTATATGATATTCGAATTTTCATTATCATTTTATCTAAAACTATTATTTTTTTCCTTCTCTTTTGGTTTTGTTGTATCAAAACTCGATAGAGAGTCAACAGTTTTGAACATTTTATATTTCTTCTCCTTTGTTGGTAAAATTAATATGGATCGCCGATTTATGAAAGACGAATCTATACGTATTGGTGGGTGTAGCAAACGATTACAAAAACCGTTCAATTTCTGCTAATCAAGATAATGATCGGACGTTTGTTCTAAGACTTAATTTGCAAAGAATTTTACTTGATCAACATTTTCAAAGGTGCTCAAATATATTTGAGTGTGCAAAAAATATTTGCTTCCTTGGGCTGTCTCAGTCATTTATACATGACAATGTTGGTGATACACCACAATCATAATGTGAATTCAAATAAAAGTATTGACCTTTATATGCGATCATTATCTATCGATTACAAAGTTCTTGAAAAAAATGTATGATTACCATACTTGCGTTATTCTTATAATACAAACGATCAAGTGTAAATGTAAATATATATCACGACGTCTTTACTATATACTATACGTTTGACAAAGTTTACAATCAAAGTTGTCGGATGCATACTTAGCATAACGCTCTTTGGCATATTTAAAGCAGTGCTGTCAGGATTTCTTGTTTCGTGTTAAAAAAAAGGTTAAAATTGAGACAAACATTAGAACTCATTTCATTTCATAAGATACATCGTCATTATATTTCGAGTTCTATTTGAAAGATTTTAAAAACAATGAGCAAGGTCTTAAAAATTATTGCTTATAAGTCGCATGGGATAAATTACCAAACAGTTTTTCACAAAATCGTAATATCGAAGTCATTAAAAAATTTTAGCGGATAAAAAAAATCCCATGAAAAGCAACTGTTTTAAACTTTTGCCTAAGAGATTTTTAAACTCTAAGATAAAATGACAAAAATATATAAAAAAAAGAAAACATTTCCTTAACCTTTGATGGATATGTCATTTAAACAAGTCTTTAAAAAATAACATCTTTTCAGGAATAGGTTACAAATTAATTTAAACAAAAAATTAAAAAGGTACTTTTTGATTAGCAATTAGTTTCATATGAAAGAAAATCGTAATCCGTTCAATTAGTAACCATGAGATTGATGAAATGAGTTAAATAAATATTCTAATTTAATCATTAGAAATTATGAACTACTTTTATTTATATCTGAATGTACGAAATCGAAATTAAGCATATATTTATATATGAGTATATTCGAAACTAAGAAAATAATTTGTAGAAAACAATGAATGTTTACTTTTCAATCAATACCATTTTTTAATTTTTATACGAATTATGGCATACGTGGTTAGATATTGATGTTTTTTTTTATTTCATTTTAGAAATGCTAATAAATTTGTAAAGTCATTAACCTTTACCAAAAGATCATATGTGTGCGCTTGGGACAATAATAAGGAAAAGATCAAAATCCTTAATCACCAATTTTCCAAAATTATTTTAAATAAATAAAAAAAAAATTGCAAATCAAAATTTATTTCCTAAATCTTTAATAAAATTAATTTTTAATTTAAATTATTCTAATCCTATACCTGACAGTACGATCGACATGAATATAATGGTCGACGAAGAGCGGTTCTCATTTGCACCATTCTTGTTTGTACGTGAATTGCAAAATTCATTTATTCGTAGCGAATAAATTCATTTCGGTCGTAAAAACCGCCAGTGTGAACATTAATAAAGTGCTTTTGCTTTTTAGCGTAAGCTCTCCGCAAATAAGAAAAATGTCCAATTATCAAATACAAAATTTTACGAATGTTACTTATTTTCAGGCTCTATCACTGATTCGTTTTTATTCGATACTGAATCTGATGGTGCCTCACTCTTAACGGGACTTGCAACACCTGCACTGCCTTCTTCGTTGATTTTGATGGGTTTAAGAGAATCTAAAAGAATAAGAGTAAAGATATTAGTACCTGCACATATAAGACATATATATTAGCCATAATATTTTCAATTAATCATCATATACCTGTAGGGTCATCTATAAGAGCAAAAACTTCTTCTTGCGTCATATCCTTTGTAATTTTTCTGAACTGTTCTAATTCTTCAACAAAGGTGTTCCAGAAAGTTTGGCCGTCAGGAATGGTAAACAGTGACTATAAGCAAAAAAAATCACAGTTACTCAAATTTACATTCTAAAGAGGTATCGCAAAATAAATATATAACAGAAAATCTTACTTTGAATTTAATGTAAATTTTTTCAGCTTTCTTTTTTATTTCATCAGCTTTTTCTTTGAAAGCAGCCTGTAATGGATAAATAATTAAATTTTAATAAGAAGTCCAGTTGGTAATATAATAAAAACTATCTCTCTTGGAAAAAAATGCAAAAATCTCACCGTTTCCTCGTCTGTATAATTCCAATCTGTGAGATTCCCAACGTATCGTCTCAACTGAAAAAATATCCAAATTGATCAGTGAATATGAAAAATAACAGAATTAAGCAAAGAATAATGTTGTCTACCCTCTTGATAGCTTCAACGATGTGTGAATGTTTCTTAAGCATTAATGGTGTGATCTGAAGTTCCAACATCTGATCCATCGCTTCCAGGCATTCTTCGACATTCGCTTGTTCTAGACCAAGACTCGATCTTATTTGGGTGTCCAAAAACGTTATGTGTGCCTCCGTACGCAACGTCCTTTAACAATCGAAAAATATGATTTCATTAGCAAAGCCAAAAATCCACTTGTGAACTCAAATGTGTTTTTCGAAATATACTCACTTCAACTTCAACTCTTTCTGGATCTCGGCTTCGTCTTTGGCTTTCTTCTCGTCTTCTGGAACATGTACATTGAAGTCTAAAGAATCTTTGATTAAGTCAATGGCGATATCGCCGCTTTCTAGCTGCTCTTTCAAACGCATGGCATTGCGAGCGACGGACAGGTCCCAGCGGGCCCGTGCCGCCTCGCTCTCAAACCTATCTGGTCTATTTACGTCTAGCTTAATGCCTACAGGCAAGCCGTCGAGCGTGTGCGCCACGAGCAGCCGCCCAGAGTAGCCGGGGCTCGCCCTCGCGTCGACGATACTTTCGCCGAACAGCATGTCGTCATTCCGCTCGTCGACTTTGGTGCCTGTAAAGCGAAAATCCGATTTTCATCGGGACACACAGACCCATCAGCACTAACACTGGAAGCGACGGCGAGGACGACGAGGACGAGGACGACGACTACTACTACAGCAACTACTACTACTATTACTACTACTACTACTTTTTAGCTATTCTTTCAAAACTGGACGTCTTTAATTTCTCTTTTATTTTCAGAGAAACACAGATCTTACTTAACGAATCTGCCCAGTTCTGAATCGCGCAAGGATAGAAAACGATCAACTTACTTTCGACGCTCATTCTCTTCTTAATAGGCGCAATCGGCGATTCTTGATTCTCGTTGGATTCTTCAACCTTGATTTTCGTCCTCTTACGGTCAGTCGGTTCTAAAACAAATATTGTAATAAATATCAATGAAAATTTGAGTCTTCCTTTTTATTTGCGAATAATTTAATAAAATGAGCAAACGCAACTCTAGTCGCAAATGAGACATTTCTTTATTTTCATATTAATAACGTAGTTTATAAATATAATATATTTTCTCTGATTAAATTGATCGTTTTAGTTATTCAATTAATTTTACTAGGCGATGTGTAAAACCAATATAAAAAAGGTTCTCGCGTATAAATTAAATAATATTAAAACTATGAAAAAATCATCACTTGGTTATGAAAAGTTTAAAATAATTATGTAGCAAAACTTTGGCAAAAAATAGTTAAATGTCCACTAAGAAACACGCTCAGCTAAAGAAGTAGATGCAACGTCTGTTAAGGGTTCTCTAATCGGCGCGGTATCAAGAAAGCGTTTCGCTTGCAACTGAATCAGACGCAGTTGTTCTAAAAGCACTAATCTCTGCAATTGGTCCATTGTTAAATTCCGGGTTTCAAAGCTTTCCGAATTTCTTGGCTTGTTTCCGTTACTTCGTTTGTTTCTGTTACTCTTCGTTCTTAATCGTACGTCAGAAGAATTAACACGAGTTCCGGCAAAACCTTTAAAGGCCAAGAAGTTAAAATTTAATTAGGATTTTTCAAAGTTTTCACGAGTAGATAAAACTACGAAAATCCTTAACACAAGTCTTCCGGAACGTTTTGACACTTGCACGTAACTCTTGCTAATTTATTACTCACCAGTCTTCGACGATTCTATTGTAATTTCTGCATCGGAATCATGGAATCTTTTGGGTTTGATTTTTCGACCACTGCGACTGACGTTTTTCTTTTCAGAATCTTCATCCTGTGAATCATGAGCTGTATCTTGTTTTGGTGTGTTTTCTGCAAGAATTGTTGCCATGCTCTTTCGACCACGTTTCTTCTTTGCGTCAGAAACATCCTTTAACAAACAGTCAAAATTAATAAAGCTAAGTTGCTTGATGAAAGTTATTCATCTGCATAATTATGAAAAGGTGTAAGGAGTAATCGCACAAGTCACTAAAGCTTGATAATGACCTGTCGGCAACTCCTAAATTTATATTGGGACTGCATGAACAACAAATTTTACTCAAAAGATGCTGTGTCTAGTATTTTATAAAAAGTCCCATTTCAAGGCTTACCCTTAATACAAATTCAACTTACTGGTGTGCCTGGTGGAATATATGATTTCCTTTTCATTGCTTTCTTCTTATCACCTTCATCTATTACAAGATTTCCGGTATCGGCTTCACCATCTGTAGAAGCTGGTGCAGGTATTTCATTATCTTTTTCAGAGATGTCTTCTCCAACATTTTCAGGTACATTTTCTGAAGTTTCTGAATCTGCAATTCAAACAATCAAATGCATAAGTAATTGATTACGGGTACACAAATAATTTAATGTTTGCAAAGCACACCTTTTGAAGAGTCAGACACTGGATTGGGATTCTTCTTTAAATCTTCTTCGAGTTCCTGGATTCCTTCATGAAAATATTTCCTCCTCACACTCTTACTTAATTTGTCTTTGTTGTCTGCATATACTAATAGATCTTCTACTTTGCAGGTACCACTAAAATAAATTTATAAATAGTATTATTTTATGTCTAAATAGATAATCGATGAAGTATTTCATCAACACAAATCATTCACATAATATATTCAATAGTTTCATAGTCAAGAACAAATTTTCTTTATGTAACATCAGATAACACATCCAAAATGAACCCAATTATAAAATGTCATGAAACAATTGAAAGTTTATCTCCGTCTAATATTCTCCATTGTCTTGAATGAGGTCACAGACACATGCCTCAACTCGAAAGACACACGCAGCCCAAGAAGAGCGCTCGCACATGCAGATAATACAAGATGAAACTCTTACATCTCTTTGGTTCCGAAGAACGAAACATGGTACTTGGCTTGTTTGGAAGTAGGGTCCGTAATGCTCTCTATCTGCAACAGAAAAAAGCAGCCGTAAAAATCATCCACCAACTAATGGTCTCATAACCCAATACCTCTGGCTATCTCTCTACCGCAACTAACCAAAACGTCAAAAAAATACTCTCACAACTAATCAGAGAATCAGACCACAAGATGCCGAAGAAAATGCAGAGATTATACTTACTTTGGCCGGCCAAGGCGGGTAACCTCGAACCTTGGCGAAGACCCGCTCGCCGACGCTGAATCTCTTGGGCAGCTTGACCATCTTCGCCGAGCGGTTACTTCCGTCCTCCGATGTTATTATCACGCACCAGATTTATCACACAACAATGCAAGCAACGCTTCTTCTCTCGGCGTGTGTTTTTATTCCTATCTCTCTCGACGCGCCAATCAATGGACGACCATTTGTGTGCTTCTTCTCTATAATATGATAATCAACTCGTAAGTCTACTACTTCGGTGCAAGTATTGCTCAATACCGCACGAGAGACTCGGAGAACGGAATAACCTCCACTTTTATGTACGAGAGAAAAATATAGCGGGCAACCACACAAGCGCGGCACGGCTCCACGAGTTCCACGACTATTGTGAATTGCCTCTCCGAGTCTCCTGGCGTGCGACACTTTTTCGCCTGATCTCTCTGTGATGTGCTCTTTTTTTTCTTGGCGCAGAGAGAATTTCAGAGCGGCGTCGCATGCTGACACAGCCACTGATTGGTCCAAACGAAGAATGAAGTCGAGCGCAGGCCAATCGCTGAGCATCATTGCTGACGGTTCATGATACCGATTTGACGCTGTACCAATTTTTTGAGTTTGTGTTCCGAAATGCTTCTGATGCTGTGAATTTTTATTGTAAAATTCAAATTCGACGATTTTCTTCGGATAATTTTGATCGAAATTGAAGCTTTCTAAAGATAGCTTTTATAGATGAAAACGGGATAAATATCGCTGCTTTGAATAAACGTTACCGACGGTCAGACGAGCAGTGACCTTCACAATACGGCTCTTAGCGGCGCGTGCATCTAAAATGAAGTTTGATTGGATGATTATGTTGTTGCTCTTCGCAGCTCTTCGAAACTGCGAACTTATTTCACATTTGCATCGAAGGTATGTGTGCGCGTGTATAACGCGTGTGAATGTGTATATAGAAGGAAAAGTCGTGCGTTGTTCGCAAGTTCGCGAGAGGTGAATACAACTGTGCGTTCGAGGATACGATTTTCGGGATTTCCATTTGCCAAAGTGTAAAACAAAGTGTTTTCTGAGTCATTTTCCGCAGTGAAAACTACACACTAAGGTATGCGCGATTGTTGAGTATTCGAGCTGGCACATGTGGTGTTGAATTTTACCGATGTCAGGGAAATTAACTCGAGGGAAAACGCGTGACTAATTTTTTTTTTTTATAAAACTCGAGGATTCGCAGTTTAATCTCTGTTTTTTGTCGACTATACGCGATAATATGGATATGTAAATAAAGATACTCTTTATCTGTTTAATTTACTTGTTATCTTTTTAATTTTTCGAGATAAGATCTCTCTTCACCATTACACATAGCTTTATTATACCTGTAGATCGGGATTTGACAGTGACACCAACGAATATTGACACATATAAGACACATAACCTTCAAAAGTGTTGAGTTTGTTGAAAAAAAATATCGTGCTTGCTCAATAATATTTGTTTACGGAGAATATTTGAAACGCAGTTTTGTTGTGTGCTGAGCTCAGTCACTTCATTCTGACGTGAAAATAATATCTTGATTCTTGTCTGGATTGGCTGACAGTTGTTTTCAAAAGTACATCTTGCTCGGTACATCTTTGAGTTGATTGTAGTTAAATTGTCAGTTCAGTATTTAGTTTTTGTATATGTAGTTTTAATAGTTTAAAGCATTATTATTCAATAGGAATCAAACGAACGAAATATTCTTTTATTTACAATCTCTGCGATTGTTCGAGCCTTGCTTCACTTTGACCACAGCTGTGCTAAGACATTGTTGTTGTTGTAAAATTAGTCACATGTCTTTTAATGATACAGATAACAGATATAACTCTATAGATAAGCTAGTCCCAAATGTAATATAAAATTATTAATTTGTTGATTTTCTATTCTAGAACTACTTCCACAAAGATGTCTCCTCCAATGGAAAGGATCCAAATCTTGGAAGCAATTGAAAAAGATATCATTACCTGTCTGCAAAGTGCAGGTAATTAAGATCGCTTAAAAAAATGTCTATAAATAATTTGTAAAAGTTTCACTAAATACTAATATGATTTATTTCATTTCATCTACTTGCAATAGGTCAAGCTTTTATGGAATTAAGCAAAGACAAACCTAATTCAAAGCAAGCAGAAGGGCAGACACATCAGTTCATTAAGACATTGGCACTTGTTGAATCCAAATTGAGTGAACAAATTAATTACTTGACACAGGTATCAACAGGTAAATATCAACCATCATATTATTGTTAACTTTTATTAAAAATCATTGTTTTTTCACAGTATATGAAATCATTAACAAAACAGTTTAATTTTTACAATCAAATGCTTTTATAAAAAAATTAGTTTTCACAAATATAATTAAAAGCGTTTAATCGACGTATTGTATTATATACTTACTAGACTTTGTAAAAAAATTTGATTTTTGCAATTTTTACAAGTTGGAAAAAAATTACTAGAGTTGACATCAAAATTTTGTTGTACAATTAGTTTGATTCTATTTCTTGCCATAATATTTTGAAATTTTATATTTTGTGTGTTAAATATAAAGACAATTCAAATTGTATATTATAAATATTTTTTCACTTCCTAATAAAAGACAAAATTCAGTGACTATCGAAAAATGACGAGTGAAAAAACGCGTGATATCTAAATGTGCAAATTTGTTCTATATCATTCAACAAGTCGGTCAAGATATTAGTTTATTTATTTATAAAACAGAGTAGAAAGATTATTAATCAATCATCATTTCGAAATTTAACAAATATATCTTCAGAAACTTTGTCTCTCAAGTTAGCTGTATATAGGTATAGGTCATTGTAAACACTGACAATAAGCACTTTTGTATTAATGGATAAAACTTGATTATTTATCTTATCACTTGTGCTCAGGTTGCCTTTTTGCAAATTAATCAAACATTAATGTTTATTTTGAAAACTTTTATAGCAGCGTTTACCGCAATAATATTTAAAATAAAAAATTATTATTCTAAGACAATCTTACTTTATGTACGATAATGTGAATTTTCAATATTTTATTTCCTTTAAAAACTATTTGTTGAAATTCTTTTAATTATTTATTCAAAACATGTTACAAAACTTACAAAATAAATAATAAAGCAAATTCTTTATATTTACACAATAAACGCAAAAATGTTCTAATTCTTCAAAAAACATTTAAAAATATACAAACTTACTTCAATTATAATTTGACGGTATAGTCGAAAATACTTTGCGCGGTTCCCCTTTTACAATTGCACTTAAACGAGAAATTTTGTTTTTCTAGGTCAACCTCATGAAGGCTCTGGCTATGAAAGTCAAAAGGTCTTGCAAATGGCTTGGCACAGATTACAGCACGTACGGAGTAGAGTTGACGAGCTGGAGCGTCTTAAGAACAAGCATCTGCATTCGCGCAGCCTTGCGGCTCTAGGACGGCCTCAGCAGCCGCAGCAACAACAACAACAACAGCAGCAGCAACAGCAACAGCAGCAGACGGGCTCAAACAACCCATCTGCGCAACAGCCCCCTAACTCTACCTCGTAGTTTGTGCTTGTAAGACAATAATTTTGGAATGCAGACTGAACTACACCGATGGCGCAATCTCTTATTATCTTAGTTTATTTAAGTTTTTTGCTTTCTTTTTTTTCCCTTATACTTTTGTAAAATCTTAAAGGTATAAAAGACCTCTTGTTGAAGTCGTCAAAATACTTTACGGGTTAGTAGATTCATTAATCGGTGATTCTTGGAAGTCTTAAACTATTGTTTTGTTTTGTTCTATTTTGTTGCGGTAAACTGAACTCTTCATGCTTGTATAAACTCTAATGAATTGTGCAATACACTCACGTTTCTATTAAACTTTTGATTTTAGTATTTTGAATATTTTGAAGAAGTTCGAAGATTCTTTGAAATATTTTATCTTAAAACTAATCTCATAAAACGATAAATTAAGATTTCTTGACACCGTTGTTATATATTTTTGTTAAGTCAAAAAGTAAATGAATCTTGAATGTTATAAAGTTCCAAAACGAGAAATGAAACGATTCTATAGCTCCTTAGACAAGCGTCCTAAGGCATACATTTTTGTTTTTCTTTTAACTATGAATCATAAATCGGCATTCATTGAATGCGTTTTCGTATAGAAAAAACGCGCGCTCTTCCTCTCAAATTGGGAGAAAAATATTGCTAAAAAAACAGTTTCAATAATCTTTCATCGTCGTCATCGCAAATGACTAAGGCACGGCGCCGTCAATGACGGCCATGCTACGTTTGACAGTTGCAGCCAACGACAGACGAGACTTCCGCTCTTCCTCCAGCTGCTTGCACAACTGCGATACCTGCAACTGCAGATCCGTCATTTGGCTCTTCAAGGCTTTAACAGTTTCCGACAGCCACCTGCTAACAGAGACAAGATTTTTTGTCATTGGAAGTTGAATTTGTCGTGTAGGCTTATTTAGGATTGCAATGTATTCCTGACATAAGGGAAGATACAGCTATTGAAATTTACTGTTGAAAAAATTAATCTGTGATTGTTGAAAACATATGAAGACGATTGTCCTTCATTTTCATGAACGATATTGCTTATAATGAGTTTGATAAAATTATTAAGCAAAGTAACGTTAATACGTTATATAACGGTTATATTGAATATATAAATATAAATAAATTGAAAAAAGAAGGAATCGCAATAATTTTATCAAATCATGAATGTAGTTTTATTATGAAAGATAAACCAAGATACTGTATAATTGAACTTATGAATTAATGATGATTTTTTCAATGATAACATTTAATAGTTTTCTCCATATTGGTATTCAAGTATTTTTATAAATAAAGTGGAATTTTTATTATGGGAAAACCTCTTTTTAAATGTATTATACAAAATGTATTGTAATTTATAAGGAAATATTTTCCTCAAAGTTAGCAATGTAAATGGTGAATTTATAATATTTAATAAAAGTTTATTAATTTAACCATATGTTTGTTGTTTGATTATTCTGCGTGTTAGTTAAGAGTATGACAATTTATACACGTATATGTATCATTCAAGTTAGGATGATCCCCTTTTTAATTTAATAATGTGTTATTTATGTTAAATTTTTCAATGATATAATTATTATAAGCTTGTAACTTAGTAGACTAATCTTTTTACATGCTTCTAAAAAAAATTTAATGAATAATACAAAAACTTGTAATATTCAGTAAATCTACTTATTTGAAATGACAAACTATTTACAGGCATAAAACAGTGTCAAGTAAAAAACGTAAAACAAAAAAAAAAACTAAAAAATGACTAGAAAATCAATGTGCAAACAATAACAAACACAATGTCAGACTTTCAAATGAACATTCCACAATAAACAAATTTTGACGGCCCTGGGAGTTAATCTTACTACATACCTGTCTTCACACGTATCCCAATTTCCGACTCTACTATGCATAAACGACGCTCTATCGTTTACCTTATGAAGGGGGTCGAAATCCAACATAGCTGAAATTGTACATCATCATTATGACATTATGGCAATTTGCGTGATTTAGCTGCGTCAGCACACAATTATTGATGTATTGCGATGGAAATGTTTTTCGTAGTTTTGGTTGTGTTCCTTTTTTCGTAGCTCTTTTCACTTTTGTTTTTTCGTTATACTTTGTCGAATGCTGAAAAACGGGATTTGCCTCCCAGCTCTAACTCTAAATTCTAATCATATAAAACGTTCTATCGCTACCAAAAATACCACATCAAATTAGTGTCGTTAAGTCGAGCAATCTAAGTATTTATTGGCATATGTTACGACGAAAAAAGCAAACACTCACACACGCGCTTCAATTCGTTTAATTCAGTGAAATCATTATGAATGCACGTTAGAGCCACATTGAGCAATGTGATATGTATATATGCACTGCATTGATGCTCGATGATATAGAGTTAAACTTCACTGAACTATTAGTAGCTCTGTGTTAAAAAAATAAAGCGACAAAAACTCTGTGTAGTGAAAAACCAAGCAAGAATTCGCACGTAAAAGCCATACATCACGCTTTTGTACTTACCAGAGTGTACGGTAAACCTCGCGTTAGCCGACAGACAATATCCTTCGATTACTCTCAAAATTATCGCGTCGTCCTCAAACTGTCGTTCATCTATAAAAGCAAAAATATTCCTTGTACAAAACACTTTTACAAGTAGATATTTACATTTTTAATAAAATATTCTGTTTGTAATGCAGCTTTTGAAGTGTCTATTCTATATAGCTCTCAGACTAAGCTTCAAAGACGTTAGCGAAAACTTCTAACTATTACAGTGAGCTATCAGTGCGCTCGATACTCACTGCACGTTTTAGTCGACCGGCAACTGTCCACAGCATCTGGCTTTCCAAAAGTCTTTAGCGCATAAATCGGTGGTGCTGGTCTAAATGAAGCAAGGCTCCAAGGCGTCTTAACCCCTGGGAACGATGAGGGCTCCGCTCCTGCTGCTTGAAGCTTCGAGTTCTGGCTGCTCGACTGCAGGGAAAATCAAGCGAAAAAGCGTTAATATTCATACCTCTATACTACTCTGGGTATATTATTCGTTGCTTTCGCAAGAGAGACATGATGTAAATAAACACAAGTCAGTGTGCGAGAGATAAGAGAGCATCACAAAAGTTTCGCAATCGCAAAGAAAAATACATATGTATACGTATATTATGGTCATGGGACAAAGTCACCTCGTATATGCATAAGGGGATGCTTGTAAAAATTATGCTTAAGTGATTGTCGAATTACACTCGAAACATAAACATGTATAAGAAAATAGAACGTTCAAGCGGTCGTCCTGATTATCGACCAGTCGACCCAGTTTTTTTTCAAACTGCGCGTTTTAGTTGAGGAGACAAACGTTTTCACAATACTGTTAGTGAAATGTTGTATTTACAAGAATATTATGTGGTATTAATTATGCGAATCATGTATGATTAGAAGGGATGAAACGGCGTGCTACACCCTGACATAATGATTTTAGTAATTATTACGATTCAGTGCACTTGGTAGTATATAAAAATAATATTGTACATTAAAAATCGAAAGATGCAATAATGGTTTCATGAGTTATGACAAAGCACTGTGCAGTCACTAAAATGCTGATAATTTCAATGGTAATCAATTTTAATCGCGATGTAGCACTCGTGTTAATACAGGCTTGAAATCATTACTTTTAGTAACATATTTTGTCAACTCGTTGTACATACATGTTTCACATTTACACATTTGCATAAAGACACGATCGATAATCAGAAAAACCTCTGTGATTTATTTTTAGTGCGGCGTAACCATGCCTTTGTTTTAGTTGTAAGAAAATTCTACAGCAAGGCGTCTAAAATTTCCTGCGCAGAGGACTAATACAAAAAATTTAAGTAAAGAATCATAACAAACGAATAATGTACAATAAAAAAAAAATCATCGGTTCGAGCAAAATAACAATGCTGCGTAAGGTGTGTGGCAACAGTTTTTTGACGGCAGCGCTCTAATATTTTCATTCGCTCTTATATGATTACTCTAAGCTCGAACAGATCCGTCAAACTTTCGAGACATCCGGATGCAGTTCTTCGAAATAAAAGAAAAATTTGATGATCCGTTCGTTCGTTGCTTCATCATAAATTGCTGCTTTCGACGGTTAGTATAGTATACCAAAAAATAAGACAAAGCAAAAGCATACTTCTCACAACATGGCTGTGTGAAAGACAAAAAAAGTTGAGCAGCGGCGTAAAACTCGATCTCTTTGTAATTTGTGGTGATATGTGGTGATTTTAATTGTAAACGAATTAGTAGCATCTCGACAAACGAAAAAGAATTAAAATCTGTGCTTGAAAAGCCGCTACTTCACAGTAAAATAACTCTTTGGCGATTAAAATTTTACAACAATCTTGGATTTCCCGAGGACAACCTTTAATTCTTCTTCGTTCGCCGTTCTTTGTCAAACTCAAATCTGCCTCGGCGTGGTTATCAAACAGTAAATCAAAGTAAAAATGAAAAACAAAACTATAAAAAAAAAAAATTAAAATAAACGTAAAACTCTGTGTGATATAAAAGTGACGATATAATATCAAGAGAAAACGTTAAGTGTGTATATCTTTTCAACAGAAACAAAAAAAAAAATGAAATAATCGAAACGAGTTAAAAAAGAACCGAATATCATAAAACGCAGCCATGCCATGGAAGAGCTTGCCTTGGTCGTTCGTCATCGGGATCGTTTTCTTCAGCCACCAGTGCGCGTACAGTCCCGAGGTAAAGACCTGCCCTCCTTCTCCTCCTCCCGCATCATCGATCCTTTCCTCCTGAGACTGCTGCACCGGGATTCTGTGATGACCCAACGGCCGACGTCGATACCTGGGTTTTGGTGACAGCTGCCCCAGAGGCTGGGTCAGATGCTTCTGCTGTATGAGCGTTAATTTCGCGAACCTCGCCTCGGGCTCCTCCACTTCATGCCGACAGGTGCAATGCTCCAGATCCTCATTTTCACTATCGTCGTCTTGTTCGCTGCTGTCGTCATTCTTCCCCGAGGGTCCCAGCCGAGATGATAGAAGACTCTTGCAGGCACTTGGCGAGGATTGCTCATCCTCTTCGGACGAAGAGTTGCCGCTTTGTCTTGGAGTAGAGCCGAAGGGCGAGGTGCATATGCACTGGTTCTCGAATTTGTTCTCGTCGTTCTCGCTCTCACTGTGCAGCCCTGCGCTCTGGCAGAACTTCCCAGCGTCGTAGCAGGAGCCCAGCTCCGCCGAGTGATATTGGAAGCTGTCAGCCATGCCAGAGTCCGATGAACGAGGACTTGCACTTGGGCCCAAACTGGCCTCAAATTCGGCTCTCCTCAAACCAAAGCCACTGCCGGTTGATTGCTGATGCTTGGGGCTGGGCTGCAGGCGTTTGCCGATCGATCGCCAGTTCTTGGAGTCGTCGGAGCAGTCGCAGAGGTTGGAAAGGTCAAGACGGCTCAGGGGATTCTCAGTGGAACGGAGCTCGCGGTACGGCACCGAGTCAAAGTTAGGCACGATGCAGCAACTGCCGTCACCACTGCTGACCTTGGGCGGAAGACTGCGACTCGTGGGTTCGGGCATTAACGTCGGAGGTTCGCTGCCGAACACGGCCATCGAGGCGCAGTTCGTTGAGGCATCCTGGCTAGTGTCCATAACGTACCGCACGTCGAGCTTGAGGGTTGAGGACTTGCGGACGGGTCGAGCTGTGGCTGCTGCCATCGACGCCTCGAGGGAGGCTTTCGAGGGATGGGGAGAAGCGTCGACGGCTACAGAGCGATTGCTGGGGAAGAGGGTATAGGTGACGAGGCAACACTTGCGCATTTTCACGGAGGACAGATCGGGCCTGAATATGTACTGGAAGTAGAGGAGCCGCTTCAGAAGCTCCGGGTGGATAACCCGTTTGCGCACCAGCCGGGCAAAGAAACGCGAGAGTCGCGTGTACGGCGGATGAGTGCAACAACTCACGTGAGATATGCTGGTGGGTGAGCGACTCAGGTTCGAGGCACGGCTGGCTATCTGCTCCTGTGACAGCAGCTCGATCCAGTGCTGACGCTCCTCACGACTGGGGCACACCACTGTTATGCTCTCGATCATCGGACCTGCACAGATCAATTGATTCAATTATTTTGGCAACAATAATTTATATCTGAAATAATAATTATTATACTATATTTATTTTAACGAGAGCGCCAGAACAAATGCATGTAAACACTACGGCTCTTAACTTTTCTGACTCTCAAAAATCTGATCTAAATTTGGATTTAGTACTATAGCCCGCTCGGGAGACCGAATAAACAAGGGAACATATTATGCTTCACCATTTCAATACTATGCTAACGTCTACCGCCATCTGGGAAAGATGCGGGAACATACGCTGAATTCCTCTTGTTTATTACTTTACTTTATGAATCCAGAAATAAAATTAAAAGATGCAGGACTCACCAGAAATTTCGAAGGCATTCTTGATCTCTTCTGATTGTTCTAACGCTACGACATTTATTCCAGTCAAAGGAAGTTTTCCCTGAATAAAAAAAAATATATTAAACGTTACAAATTGTCTTTAAGGAATCAACTTATAAGAACTCTTACCTCATATACAAATGAACTCATTCTGGCGCTTATGCTTAATACGAGTAAAGTCGTAGGAAATAATACAAAATATCTATCTCTTCTTTCAACCCCTGACACAAGTATGACAGGGCCAACGTGGATAATATCTCCTAAAACATTCAATTCCTCACCTTCCCAACCTTTGATGCCACTAGTTAAAATTTGCAACGCAAGCTCTCGCTGCTTTCTTATTGCTGCGCAACGATCCTAAACACAATGAGAGCACAAAATGAAAATTTGCACGATATTTTCAAAGCTGCTCAAATGGTTTTTCACTTACAGCAATATCCCTATATACACTAACGCTACGTTGAGTATCCCCTCTGTCTGGATTATTTTTCTCTGTGTGCCTTTCTAACTCTTGGAGCATAGCCGAATACTTGTCCAGTCTTCTAAAGGGTTTACTAAGTCCAGTAGTTAATACTAATATACCCGGGGATATCGCACCACTCCTTTCCATAAAATCGTTTAATTCATCCCTGTAACATATTCAAGAATATTTAAATATAGCACAAATACCAGGATGATGTCACTGTTCTAAATTTTGCCAATGACTAGTCAGTAAAATTTTGATGCACATGCAACGGCATACTGTGCATCCCACTCATAATTTAAAAATAAAATTAATTTTTATTCTATTCTAAAAAAAAGAAATACAGCATACCTGTATCTATCTAAAATGCAAACTGCTTGGGGATGACAATTACAATAAGTTGTGTGAATAGACTTCAGTTTAGGAGCTAATGTTAGGAAAATATTTCCTACTCTAGCCTCCGGTCCTTGAGATAATGCACTATCTAAATTTGCTAAAAGACGTTGATGAGTCTCTAAGACTTCATGGAAGTTTCCAATCAACTGTTTGTACTCTTCTTTTTTAAGACTGTAAAAGCAAGAACAGGAATGAGATTCTGCTATTTGTGTCAAGATACTTGTGAGAATTTTTACTTACACATTGGCTGCTTCTAAAGGTTGAAGAAAATTATTAACTAATCCCTGCAGTTCTGCAACGTTTGCACGTTCGGAATCAACTATGTCTTTTAAGACAATATCCCTGTTCAGTGTTTGATGAGTTGGAGAATCTGGTGAACTCTTCTCTGGCGACATTTTAGCTGATGTCGAACCTGAATCTGCGAATTATTGAAAAATGAAAATCTGTTTCTTTTGATATTTAGAAAAAAGTTAGTATTTGCAGTTTGAAAGCAGATGATTATTGTAGCTGATGTATCATAGAATTATGAAACTATAAGCTTGCAGTGTAAGTTATTGATTATTGATGATATCAATTATAAGCAAAGCAAAAACATGTTATGTTAGCAATGTGCATTAGTAATGAGGTTAACACTGTATTAGCATTAAATGACATGTTATAATTTATTAAAATGAAATTTCAATCTTCATACTACAGCGTAACTGTAGCATGTAAGCTTTAAATTTGGTCATATCATATAAAATGTTCTATTCTTTTATCAATTAAAAATTCTTACATCACGTACAACATCTTTATTATCCTTATGAAGTGTTAGAAATGTCAGTACCTGAATCGCTAAAGCTGAAACTTTGCAAAGATGTACCTGGAGCTTTATACTCCTTGACATAATTGGACGGAAACCAGCCAGTTTTTTCATTAAGTGTTCCTTCCCACCAGCCGCCATCATCTGTCTGTGTTATTGTGATAATGTCACCTTTTTTGAAGCATAACTGCAAAATGTTAAGAAACGAAGATTAGAATACGGTTAAGTAAATGAGAACTAAAATAGAACACAGTCAATAGAGAGTAGCGTTAATAAGAATATAGGATTTTGGATCAATAATAAGACTATAATTAACACAACTATTTCTATTGAATAACAATAATGACCAATATTTGCATGACTTTAATGAACTTCCCAGAAATATGTATCTCTATTTTGATATACATCTCAAACAGTGGACAAAGAACATTTGCAAACTATATATTGAACTTTCTAGACACACTGCTCAGATTGAGATAAGAGGTTCTATTTTAGTTCTAAAAATATGTATACCCAAAGGTTAAAAAGCATACAGTTATATGTGCTTATATATAATACAAATAATTTCCATTTCCAATAATTCATAGAGAGAGAGAATTCACTATTTTTAGCAATACGTCAATACTTAGTTTAGAAGTGGTTCAAGGCAAGTAAATAACTTCTGTCCCAAAAAATGTAAATAGGAAGCACTTTTTAAATAAAATATTTCAACAAACCACAATAAATATCAAGGTGATGTACAAATTAAAAATACCCACTCAACATCCTTCCGTAGATTGGAATGTTAACGAGTTCAATGGCAAGAGCAAAAGAAAAGAAAAAACAACAGCTCTTGAAACAATCGAGTATCATATCCAAGAGCAATAATGGGAGTCAAAGAGCAAGCAAACAAGAGGCACTAAAGATCACCAAAGTGGATCAAAAAAAGAGAGGATAGGACAAATGTGTGCCAAGTGCAGCGGAGCACAGAGAGCAATAGTAGGTATAAGCAATGCAAACTCACCTCATCGTTGTTCTTTCCCTTGAACGAGAAGAGGGCTGTGACAAGTTTGGGCCCATCGGACTTGGACATCTTGCTGGCTATCTAAAAACAGAATACATCGTCAGAGAAGGCAGTACGAAAACTAAGTGTCCCTCAAGGCGAGACGACTGCAGCAGCAGTAGCAGTCGAAAAAGCGCATTAGGCCAAAACGGAGTGGGGCTTTGGCTCTGGCTGCAGAGAGTATTGGTCGTGTATATGCGCGCGAGTGTGTGCACTTTACCTTGAAAATCGTCGAAAAGCATCAAGGCATTTGGCCGCGCGCTGAACAGATGATGCACTCCTCCCCCGAGGGTGCGGGTGGGATGCAGCAGTATAGCAGAATAGATAAGCACACGTGATGACACACACGAAATTCCCCCGATGTGAGAGATTCCGTCCTGGCTGCTGTTGTTCCGCTTTACTTTACTCGCAGCTACGCGGACTCTCGCTAAAACTAGCTAATAATATATAAAATTGTACGGTCGCGTTTTGGCAGAACTGCGGCTATAAATAAACGCGCACACGGCGGCGCCTACACTGACTAGCGGGTGAGGTGTGAGTTTATCGGTGTAGTGTAGAGCTGTCAGACCAGGTCAGACGACGAATCGTCGTAAAACTCGGAAGAAACGACGAAACTCGAAATTTTTCTCCTCGCGGGCGGCGCGCCGATGACGACGCCAACTAGCGCAATTATATATAGAATGGTTCGTATTATATAGCGGCGAAGGGATCACAGAAAGTGGTAGTTCAGTACTCTCCGCGAGATGGCGACAGCCATCAACTCTCATCGCGCGGTTTCTCTTGCACCTACGCGCCAAACTTTAACGTGCTTTCAGCTAGTGTAAATCCACCTACCACACGCGCCGCGAATTTTAATAAAATAATATTTATTGATAAAATACAGCAAATCGGGGGGAAAGCGAGTGAGTGCGAAAAATACATTTATTAAAACCAAAATGCTGAAACCCAACTACCCCACGAGAAGCGATTTTAAATGAAAAAAGATCCTCTTCTAAAATAATACGTCGCCACATCCAAGGAAGACAAAAGAAGCGGCGATATTATCTAAAACTAACCCACCTATCCCATGCACTGCAAAATGGGAGAATGCTTTTAAATAAATAAAACACGTCAGTTAATTGTAGGAAGTCGTTATAGGTAGATTTATAGCTGTAGTATTAGAAAATATTTTTGGATTCGCTCGAATTTCTTTATATACTAAACCTCCAATACGTTTGTGAATTTTGGAAACGTTTATATTAATACATTAATTAAACGTTTTTTTAAACAAAAATTCACAAACATATTAAGGTTTGCAAGCTCAACGTGTTTAAAACATTTAAAAAACGTTTCATGCTATTAGAGATCGAACGTGTATTTAAAAAACATTCTCTTTAAAATACTTTGGCACAAGGAGTTTGGCTATTATTAGTTTTAGATTATTATCTACGTTTTGCTCGCCTTTCTCCGACGAGCCGACATATTATTCAGAAAGATGGTTTTATTTAAAATCGTTGCTCGTAGGGTAGTTGCGTGTTTTGATACAATAGTGTTTTGATTTTAATAATACTTTCTTACCTTACATGGGGATCTTCAGAAGCGTTCACTCATTATGAATAATAAGCTTCATTACATCTACAAAATTATTTTTTGTAAGTTTTCTTATATTATTAGCAATAATGACAATATCAACCAAGAGTTTCAAACAAGTGTTGTATAAATAAGACTACAGAGGTTAGGGACAAGTCTTTTTTAACAGCTTTCAACATAAAAATAACCTTGTCATATACTCACAACAATTGCACAAGTATGTTTAAACACTATACTTACTTTTTTACTAGAAACATTTGTTATTCGATGGTCAATTTTTATTTTACAGACATTTAAACATTTGCTCCCATTTGAACTCCATGTAAAATCAGCTTTGTTGTACCCCCAAGGCATGGTCACGTGACCCGATGACGTCAGGGGTAAAAAAGCCTTATTAATTAACCTGAAAACTTTCCGCCGTGAGAGAGCAGCACTCGTGCTTTGGCGCGAAAAACGCAACGTTTAAAATTAAAATGGCTAAAGCATGGCGAGCTGGTATTAAAAGAGAAGATTACCTTTTATCGTTTATCTGACTTATCTCATCCAGAATCTCCAACGCGAACTGGAAATAGATATGGGTGATTCTGTCGTAACTGGCTCATTCTGCGCGCCTGCTTCCCAGGCGTTTACACATTTGAAAAAAAATCGCACAAGCGGTTTTATGTATGTCTGGCATAACTAACTATATTTACCAATAGTTAAAACCGAGTATGCAGGCTTACATTTAAAACTACGCAATATAATAGGCCTCAAATGTCAGTTCCGTAACCTGTCTCCAACACGGATTTCAATTTAAAAGGTCGATGCAGATAAAAGTACATGTAAAAAAAATTCCATCATATATAGTATGAACTATAGACCTATTACAATATATTTTTCATGGTTTTGGGATTAAAATTAATTATTTAATATTAAAGCTGGGCGCTTACTCTTTGACGCCCGTTTTTGCATTAAAAAGGTACCCTCTACATTACCTTATGTTAAAAGCGTTCTAGTGTGTCATATAGCGCCGCCTATCGGTAGAATTTCAAACTATATACTACTATTTATGAAATCCAACCGTAGCATGGTTCCAAAATTCAAAATTGTGGAAGTGAGAGCTGATTTTTCATCAGAAATTTCGAAAAAAAGCACAACCTGTCAGTTCCGTAACGCTAGTAAACTACTACTTAGCAACAATGTATTTAAACATATAGGGCGTTTTTCTCGAGTAAATAGTAAGTATTTTCGAATATATGTGCAAAGAATTGTTTATAATAATTACGCTAGGCTATGCGAGCTGATAAACGCCTAAATGTCAATTCCGTAACCGTCAGTTCCGTAACACATAATACAGTAAGTATCATTAATACATTAATAATGTCCTAATCATTGCTTTTTTAGTATTTAAATGGCTCCAGTTACAAGGAAACGTCTAATAAGAGTCTAATTTTTTTTAAATAATTCGTCATTTAACGATATTGCGATCTTCGTGAATAAACGAACAGGCTGTCAAATATTGAGTGAATATACATATACATATAGATAGATAGATAGATAGATAATNCGCCTAAATGTCAATTCCGTAACCGTCAGTTCCGTAACACATAATACAGTAAGTATCATTAATACATTAATAATGTCCTAATCGTTGCTTTTTTAGCATTGATAGGATAGAATAATATATGTACTATCTTACGACGACTTTAATTTTTTCTACAACTCAACTTAAATTTACTGAGTTTGAGTAGCGGAATCTACCAAAAGTCAGTTTCCCCCCCCGCCCCACCCCCCCCCGTAACTGCAATATTAGTGTACATAACTTGTTATAAAAAAATTGTGGTAGCTCTAGATTGTTTTTGATCTTTAATATCATTTGAATAACCGTCGCAAGTTAAAATGCGATTTACGAAAATAGTGTCCTTTTGAGCCAGTAAGGCGAATACGCATATCGTCCAAAATCGGCAAGTGGGAGACAGTCAGAGCCGTCGAATCGACTGCAAGGGTGTATCCTGCCGATTCTGAAAATTCGAAAATTTTGAACCGGAAAATCCTGCA
>CM053170.1:10525999-10657306 GCA_012977825.3 Pteromalus puparum | reverse complement strand
TAGGCCTCGACTGCACGCCTCTGCTGGTCCCAGCTGCGCGCTATCTCCAGTTGCATCATTTGCTGCTGGTGCTTGATGAGATCGCGCATGGGCTTGCCGGCTCGGTACCGCAAGAAGCACCAGGTCAGGACTAATGCGACGATGATGACGCCGATCAGGGTCCAGGATGAACAGCCGATCGACCAGGCGTAGTCGCTAAGGTTTCGTAGTTCGAAAGCTGTTGCTTTTTTAAGTGCTATTTCGCGAGCTTTGGCCGCGATGTCGCGCAAGCCTGCCCCGGCCCTCAAATTTTCCATACCGGAGCCGTGAGCGCTTTCAGCGCGAGACTTTGCTTCGTTTTCTATAGCTTGTCGTAGGTTCGTCATCGCGTGCGCGGACTCGTTCATGCACGCGATTATTCGCGACACGTTGAATTGTAACGAGCCGAACGAGGATGCGATTGCTTTTTGGGTGAACGTGTGTGAGGCGGAAAGGCGAGCGGAGGCTGTGTGGGCTGAGCAGCCGTCACGTAGTTCGAGAATACCTGTGCCCGAAATTCGCGCCGTGATTTGTTCAGCGCGAGTACACTGGATAAAGATATCCTCTGGCTGCCTTGCCGCGTACACCCAAGTGTTGGCTTTGTGCAGCCGTAGCCAAAACGTGTCCCGCAAATGCTTAATTTTTACGTCGCATACGCCCGGGTCCTCTATAGTTCTGCCGGCCGCGATTTTTATCTCGCACGCCGCGTTGTCGCGTACGTCACGCACCGGCTCAGGATCGACCGCAATCAACGTGCCAAATAATTCCCGCAACGTTGGCACTTCCTGCGCTGGGACCGGGACATACGTCTGATTAGACGTGCTCACCGCGAAGTATGTGTATGTTGGCCATATGTACGCAGCCACGTCGGGAATGTTTAAAATATTCTGCACTGCGGGCACGGGCGAGGCTTTAAATAGCACGAATTCTTCCATATCGATCAAGGGTATAGCTAGGTGGTAGACTAGGTACCCGTTCGCGAATAATACCGAGATTTTTTACACTTTCATGATTGAGATCGCCGCTGACTCGTTCGGAGGAAGAGGGAATCTCGCGTGCGAAACCGTGTCCTGCACTGTTTTTGCCGAGCGGATGATCGTTTCGGGAGGCATGATCCGCGGATGGACCAGGCCTTTGACCGCGAATAACACTGCGTCCGTAATGATCTCCGTGTCCAGCTTAAACTGGGCCAGACTGGTCCTAATCTCTAGTTCGGTATCAAGGTTATCCAGCCCGATAACGTTTTCGCTAGTCCTATTTGCTAGTACGGCGGTCGCTGCGTCTAGCTTACGCATTTTTTCGTCTAACTCCGAGAGCTCGTGCTCGACGATTTCCGTCTGATTTGCTAACAATGCGGCCGTGCGACGGTTGTCCTCGGCGATGGACTTGATCGCCTCCTGGACCTCGATTAAATCGGCTTCGGTTAGCGTCCCGTATAGCCATCTATGGAATGCGCCGATAAAAGGCAGAATGGCGCGCCGAGACCTCTGTGGCCCTATATATGCCATTGCCGTGGGTGAGTATCAAATCTCTCATCCGGTCAGCCTGGCGGGCCGCGATCTCGGCCTCCTCGATTAGACTTGCGGAGTCTGGGTGACTTACTAGGCTGGAGCCTGTCTGAAAATACGGGCGCAAATCGACTTTTTCGATGATTTTCCAGTTGGAGCTGGAGGTTGTCAGCGGTGCGATTCTTTCCGTGATGAGCCCAAGGTTTTCTTTTAGCTGGTGCAGGAAACGGTCGGGGCTGCTGATGGGTCCTTGCTCGCCGAGACCCTGTGCACAGAGTGCCCAGATCCTGCAACGAGTCTCACGGTTAGCTTATGGCCTCGTAGGCGGTTGAATAGAGCAGTCTGGCCTTCGCGATACGTAAATTGGAAGCTCGTAGGAGGCGTTTTTTTTCCGGCGCGTCCCGTCCGGGGACGCGCAAAAAAACAGTAATAAAAACGGCTACTCTTCGGGGTTCTCCGAAGAATCGGCTTCTCTGGCCAGTTCGCTCGGTCTTTTTAATTTGTCTACGTGGACTGTTTTCGTCATCTCATCGTTTTGAATGGTGACGTAGTGCTTTTCACGGTTAACGGCGATAATTTTGAACGGGCCACGGTACTCTTTCGCGAATTTGCCCTTTTTTGGCTCTTTTAGCAGGAACACGATTTCGCCTTCGCGGAAATGCACCAAGTTTAATTTGCGGTCGTAATAGTACTTGGATCTGTACTTGGATTGCACCAAATTCATTGCTGCCGTAGTTTGCAGGACCGTGAGATTTCTGGTCGCGTTCTCGATGTACTCATTGTAAGTCACGTCCTCGGAGCTTTTCGTGAAGCTCGACGGTGTTCTCGGCTTAGTACCGAATAGCAGCTCGTGCGGCGAGTACTTGGTGCTTTCATGTTCGGTACAATTGTAGGCGTGCTGGCATATGGGCGTCCAGTCGTCCCACCTCTCGATGCGTTTTACGTACTTCCGCAGGTATTCTGTCAGAGTATGGTGCATCCGCTCGATTGACCCGTTAGACTGAGGATGGTATGCCGTCAGAATTTCTTGATTCCGAAGATTTCTGCCAGTTCCTCGAGCACACGGTTCTGAAAGTGCGTACCTTGGTCCGTCACGATTGCCGCTGGGGTGCCAAAAAGCAAATTATTTTTTCAGCGAGCACGCGCGCGACTTCGTTAGCGTTCGCGTGCTTCGTCGGTGTTAGGATCACGTACTTAGTCAGCATATCCTGAGCCGACAGGATGTATACGTTCCCTCGCCTCGATTTTCCAGGGGCCCGTAAAAGTCTAGGGCTATCTGGGCAAACGGGGTCGCGGGCGTGCNTCGCGTTTTTACGCGAACTAGTTTATTACTCTGGCATGTAGCACAGCGCGCGACGAATTGCTTGACGTCGGGGCGCATGTTACGCCAGTAAAAGTCGTTGGCGATTTTGCTATACGTTTTAGCTGCGCCCCGATGGCCTCCCATGGCGGCCTCGTGATATTCCTTAATCACCTTGAAGCGTGAGGTCACTGGGGGTGCAGGCAGGTTATTTTTGAGCAGCACTGCGACGATTGTACTGCCGGTGAAAATGCTGTCAAATAACTCCGTGAAGGTGCTCCATTCGGTAAGCGTCAGCATTGCCAGGTCACGGATTATGGCCAGGCTCCCAATTTCTTCTTTCGGGAGAGCGCGCTTCAGCTTCTTGAGGCACTTACGCAAGTCCGATTTTAGCGGGCGGTTATCGAACGACGACTTTATGTAGAGACCGATCATTTTTATACCTACACAGGCTGTGACATTCACCTCCCCAATCTTGAATTGTTTGTCGGTCAAATCGAGCGGATTGAGATATCCGAGCTCGATTAGTGCTTCTTGTATCTCGGTCGAGATAAAGCCGTCGGCCGAAATTAGGTACAAGAGGTTCTCCTTGAACCGAAAGGGGTGCTCGTTGTACGCCCGGAGATGCATGAAGGTTGGGGGCTCTTGGCCTTTCGGTGTCGCCCACGGTGGTTTCTCACGGGGTGGTCTGGCCCTTGCTACTACGTAGCGCTTAAATTTGTCGTCCTCTAATGCAGCTGCGACTGCGGCTGCTGCGGCTTCGTTATCGCTGTGCGACAAGTCGTTATCGGCGCCGACTTGGCTGTGTCTTGCTGCATCAGCTGAGTCGGGCTGCGTGTATGCCGGCGTAACCTTGGTTGCGACGTCACTTGCGGAGTCAGCACAGCTGACTGCTTTGTCGGCTTCTGTGTTCCCTGCCCTTGGGCTTGGTGCGACGGGCTCGAGATCAGTGCCCGAATCGGGCGAGTTGCCGAGATTGGGCTGCATACTGTCGCTATATTGATGTCTGTCGAAGTTAGCTACTTCCGGATTCGCTTGCTCGCGGTCTTCATTGGACTTGTCCTTGTTCGGGAGTTGGCTTTCGGTGTGTGCTGGCTTCTTCCGGGTGCGCTTGTTGCGACCAAAAACTGGCGAGGTGGGGCGCTCGCGATCTTCGTCGCTGGAGGATGACGCGTCGCGAGTCAGTGCCGCAGGTCTGGCAGCTGCTTTGGGCACATTTATACGCAAATATGGCGTAAAGTGTTGCTCGATCAGATGCAGGTGCACCGTGTTTTCGGCGCCTGGCACGATGATGTGACAGTATATACGCTTTGAACCCGGGGGGTCGTAGTGGATGCATACGTTCACGCTGAATTCGTGCGCGAAAATAAACGCGCGGTCCACCGTGCCATACTCTGTGCTAGATTCTAAAATGCGTCTAGCTTCCTCCAGCTCTCCGCATGACATTGCGTAACGTTTCGAACGCCGATTTTCTGCTTCGCCCCAGACGAACTCTACGTCTTTTTGGAGGAGGCGAAACAGTGGGTAAGCGATTTTTGAAAACCCATTAATGAATCGGCGGTAGTAGCTGAATAAGCCCAAAGCTTGCTTAAGCTTTCTAGCATCGGTCGGCGTCGGATAGTTAGCCATTGCGTGAATCTTGGCTGGATCCGTCTTAATGTAGCCGCCGCCGACTATGTGCCCGAAAACTTGTGCCTCTTTCTTCAAAAATTGGCACTTTTTTGGCTCAACAGTCATGTTGGCCTCGAGAAGTCTTTGTAATACACGGCGCAGGCGGCCTTCATGCTCTTCTAGCGTTTCGCTGAAGACCATGAGGTCGTCGAGATAGATTTCGACTTCCTCGCCTTGTAGTCCCGCCTGTGCTAGAGACATTGCGCGTGTAAATGTGATGGTTGCCTCTTTAAGCCCCATAGCCATCCTATTGAACTGCAATAGCTGATTGCCGTGTTTACCGTCGGGCGCGTAAAATGCCGTCAGGTGAGCCGAGTCGGTGTGCATCTCAACTTGGTGGTACCCCGACTTGAGGTCCATTACTGTAATGTAATTGGCAGGGGCGAGGTGCTANGCTCCAAGATGTCGCTGGTGAACGGTAGGGGGTGACAGCTCCCCTCCGTCTCTTCGTTCAGCGCACGAAAATCGGTGACCAGCCGAAATTTCTTGTTGCCCTGTGCGTCGGGCTTCTTGGGCACTATCCATAGGGACGAAGAATAGTTGGAGTTGGATGGAACCACGATGTTTTGCTCGCGCAGCTTGGCGAGCTCCCTTATCATGTGTTCCTTGATGGCGGGAGGAAACCGGAACCGGTGGTTCCGAATTACTTTATCCGATTTGAGGATAATTTTGTGCTGGAGCAAGTGCGTCGCCGGTAGCGGTTCTCCTTCGAGGCCGAAAACGCCGGCGAACTCGTCCACGATATCCCGGATATAGACTTTATCCTCCTCGTTGCAACCATCGAGGTCGGCCAATTCCATAATCTTGTCCACTCTCGCACGCCTGCGGACTTCGTCGGCTTGCAGTTGGCTGTTTAGCGTGGCGACTTCTCTGTAGTTTGATTGGCCCTTGTTTGAATCGAACATTCTGCGTAAATTCGCGAAAAATTCAGCAATCTTCTCGGTGGAGCCGTCCTCATCGGCCCGAAACAGCGGGTTGTTCCCGGTGGTCGTACATTCGAAAAGCTCGACCGTAGGGGTGTCGAATGATACCTCCGATTCGCTCGTGTTAATGCATTCTGCATATACACGTCCGTCCCGATTTTCGGCAATGAAGTTTCCGAATAGTAAATCGGGGTGTAGGTTCACTAGCGGAACCCACCCGACGCTGACGTCGTCGTTGCTTACCCGAGCACTTATAATCATCTTGACCCGGGGTGGGATCGTGATTTGCTCGTCAGTGTCGAAAGGCAGGGATATCTCCCCGAGCCTAAGGGTTTTGCTGGCTGCGTCGACACAACCTTTGTACGCGTCAATAATGTCCCAACCGATAATTCCCTCATTATCTATGGGGAAATCGTTGGAGACGACTTGAATGTCGCACAATAACCCTTGCAGCTGATCAGCTGCTTGACCGAGCGTGCGTGTGGTGCCGGAGGTAACTCCCTGCACCTTGATTATCCTGTGCTTATTAATCGGGTAGCCAGGGGCGAGCACCCTGAGCTTGACGACGGATATGTCTGCGCCGGAGTCGGCGTAAAATTTGCCGGAGCGTTTCAGTAACTGTGGGTATTCCACAGAGACGATCGGAGGTAATCTACCCGCGGTAAGGAATCTTATGTCCGCCGAGATTGTTGATTGCTGGTGTTCCTGATCGCTAGTTTCACGCTCGTCGCTTGAGGAGTGCGACGAACGTGACTCTAGTTTAAATCTTCGTTGCTGTGACCGGAATCGTTGCGGCGTGCATCGTTGTCGCTGTTGGACCCTGAGCGATCGCCGTCACGATTATTTTTGTTGCGGTAGATTCTCTTTTTGTTGGAATTACCGCCTTTATTGTTGTGCCCGGCATTTCTATTGTTGTTGCCANTGCCGGTCATTTCTATTGTTGTTGCCGTTGGCGTTTTGGCTGTTGGAATTTTGGCCATTGGAATTTTGGCGGTCGCCATTAGATTGGCCGTTAGAATTTCGGCGGTTGCCGTTGTTCCTGCTGTTGCCATTATTTCTGCTATTGTTGTTGTTTCTGCTGTTGCCATTACCGTTGACATTGCCGTTGCCGTTACCCTTGCCATTGCCGTTGCCGCTGCCCTTGCCATTGTTGTTCTTTTTAAGCGTCGGGTTGGAGATCAACTGCTGGGATGCGTGGCGCACTAACTCCATGCATTCGACGACGGAATGGCCGTGCCTCTTGCAGTAGGTGCAGTAAGCACGAGGGTTGGCGTTTTGATCGTTGTCGTCGGCGTTGCCCGTTGTGTTTGGGCTCACGCCGCTTTGTCCACCGCTGCTGGGGGTGCGCACTTGTACCGGCGGTATCGCTGGCACTAGCGCCGAGCTGCCGGCCTCGCGGCCGCTTTGCATGCCCTTGAATTCGATGGCGGTGGTAATGGCTTCGCTCAAGTCCCGCGGGTGTTGCGATCGGACCTGGTGGTCCAAGGGCGCCTTGAGTCCGAAGAGGAATTGTGCCAAAACGTTGGCCCTGGCCTGTCGTCTCCTGGACTCCCTGTCTTCTTCTCTTAGACCGGGGGCGGTTTCTATGATTGTTATGAACCTGTTAAACAGTTTCTCGACACGTAGGCCGTAATCACCTACTGCCTCGTCCAGATTTTGCTTGATGGACCGCAGCTGCATGTAGATCGAGTCGGCCAAACCGATGTTCGCGTAATGCAATGTCAAGTCATGCAGCAACTTTTCCACGGACGAGTAATTCGCAATGCGCGCCCTGTAGTTCTCCGTGGCTTTACCCTTGAGTTTGCCCGCTATGTGCAGGAGCAAATAGCGTTCGTACGCCGGGCCGTGCGAGGCCAATACTTCGTGTACTGCCTTGGTGAATAAGCCTAACGTGTCCGGATCGCCATTGAATTCGGGGATGCAGGCGGCTGCCTGGTGAAATGATATTTTAGGAATTTCGAACGTGCTACGCCCGTAGCCCTCGGCGCCCTCGCCAGCCGTGGGCCTCCGTCGCGGGGGTGGCGGTGCTCTATTATGCCAACCATCGTTGTCCGACGGATCGTTGTCTGGGTCGTCGTCTGGCGGGAAACGATCGCCACCGCCCGACGGCTGCCGTCGGGGCGGCTCCCATCGCGGCGGCTCTCGCCATGGTGCCGTGCTCGTGCACATATCGCAAGCGTTTACGCAGTTATTTTTGCGAGGAGCCAGTTGGGTGTGGTCGTGTGCTGGGCGCGGTGGCGAGTCCTCACGGCGAACGACTCTGTCCTCGCGTCTGTCTCCTTTACGCGGCGGATCGCGGCGCGGCGCACCTGAGCCGTAGCCGAATTTGTTGCCATCTCGGTAGACTCTATCTTGTCCGGGCTCTATTGCGGCACCCGATTCGGCCTCAGAATCCGTTTCTGACACGCTGCCGGTGCTGTACGCCATTCGCGGTACTGCCGGTGCGTTTGTGGCCCTATGGTGGCTACAGGTACGACGCGGGGGTTCGTGGGTTCTAATGCGCTCTTCGGCGCTCGACGAACGTCGAGAGCTTACCGATGGCGGAGCCGGAGATGACCGTGAGCATGGGCGCGTTTGTTTTTCGGCGATTGCTTGCATTGTTGATATTACTGCGCCGAACATTGCGTTGTGATTGTTTAACGCGGCCGCGACTCCGGATATCGCTTCGCCGTGCAGTCTCATATTTTTGGACATCTGCAAAAGCGCGGTGCTGTTAATGGTGCAGCTAGTCTTTTTGCTTATGGATGTCCCGACGGAACTGTTCTCGGAGCCACTCGAATGGACGGGGGTGCGCTCGATTCTTGTTTGAGGCTGCTGCGCATTCGGGTGTACGCGGTCCGCGCCGTTGATTCGAGATTGCCGCGTACTTGGTTGTCTCTCTTGGCCGGGCGCGTCGCTAGTTCGAGGCTGCTGCGTGTTCGGCCACTCATTGGGGTTGAAGTCGAGCGCGTTCCCGGGGATGCGCTCTTTGAATACGACGCGGTTGTTCTGCATGGGAACGCTAACGTCGGAGAAGGAGTCGGAGTCGGAGTCGCGATGCTCCTGGTGTCTGGCTTTCACGATCCGAGCTTCGGCTTTTTCGCGCAGCTCGCGGACTGCGTGTCGACCTTGTTTTGATCGCGGGCGCGTTGTATCGTGCGGTGGCTGCATAATATCTGAACGCGTATTCGTCTGGGTGTTGCGCGCAAGTGGGTTCGGCACCAGAACCGCCGGGGTAAGCGCGCGTTGCTGGGCCCGGGCCGTGGCCTTTTCATGGGCTAAGCGCGCGCCCGTGATATCCAGCTGCGCCACGTTTTTTATATCGTGGAGATTTAGAATGCCCTCGTTGCATTTCTGCTGAATTTTGTTCCGCTGCAGGTCGCCGAACGACACCGCTGGCGAATCGCCGATCTCGATCGTACGTCGCATCTGCTCACCGAGGCTTAGACCGCTAAATTCGTCTTGCAGAGCCTGTAAATCGAGCTGGGGGACTCTCTCAAGTCCGAACTGAGGTGGCGCACGCGCGCCGTCCGTTGACGATACCGGGCTAGGAGCCAGCTCCCGGGGCGGATTGTAACTTTCCGTTTCGGTCAAGCTGGGGAATTCATTGGCCGGGAGCCTTCTCCTGGTGCCGCCTATGAGGTCTAGCTGCGCCTCCGGCCAGACGTCTTGCGTGCGACTGTCCCGAGGCGGTGGATCCGATTCCGCGACGCCCAGTCCCTCCTTCTGCATGAGCGTTTTGACTGTTGCTCGGCGCAAACGCGGCGTTTGTCTGTCGACGATGGTCGCGGCTTCTACTGCGAGCTTGCGCTGATCTTTGAGGTGATCGTCCGGATCGCTTCCGGCATTTCGGTGTTTTTCTTTCGGCCATTTATTTAGGTTGCCGGAGGATTTCGAAAAACTGAAAAGCCCGGGCGGTGCCATCGCTACTGCAATGCGCGCGGATTTACCTGTTATTTATCGCGGTTCGAGAACTAACCGCGACGCGAAAGCCAAGCTGCTCTATGTATGAAGGGGCGAGAGAGACTTACATTAGGTGGAACAGCGCGGTGCGCATGATGGAAGCTGTTCGTCGGCGCAGGTGGCTGGACGGCTGCAAGTGACGATCGCGCGCGTCGGCGTCTGGTCCGCGCCGACGGCTGAGCTGCGCGGGGCGGCTGCTATTCGGAGCTGCGATGACTGGTGTTGACCGTGGCTGCTCGTTGGCCCAGGCGGGCTTTATTGGTCCAGGTGGACTTTGAGGCCTTTTACTCCAACTTGCGGAAGTCGGTGCCTACACTGGAGTTGCTCGGAGCGGTTGGCGCCTCCTTGCCCTGTCTGCCGAGTCGAATTGGTTGTTGGTAGATCGGCTTGGATGGAGTTATTGCACCTGATTTTAGGATTTCGTTGACTTCTATTGAGACCGCCTTGGCCAAGTTCGGCGCGAGTCTCGAAGTTCGATGGTGCCGGCGGTGTCCCATATAACCTTCCGCAGTAAAAAGGGCGCTTTTCGTGGCCGTCGCCTTGTCTCCCTATTTGTCGAGGAGTTTCTTAGCAAGATCCTGACGGCCTCGATGGAATTTCTTTTTTATCAGCTCGGATGTTCTTCCCGAGCCTCGGCGACTAACTGTGTGGCAGGTAGCGGGTGACCGCACTGGTGATCGGTTGCCCTGTTACCGCTCTAAGTTTGCTTGCACGGAATTGCTGTTGGCACACACTTAGTTCACGTGCACTGTCGAAAATTCTTTTGCGACAAGAATTTCGGAGAAAAAACAAAACACAAATTTCGGTGCACGAACTATAATCCTCTGCGCTGGCGTGACTGCGCCAGAGGCCCACGAGGGATGCCAAATGTCACAGAAAGGAACTGGGTAGGTGGGGTGCTCTGGGAGCACGGCAGAACGCAGAGTTGCGAAGTGATAACTTTATTGGAAGACAGGAGAGAAGCTCCGCTCTCGCTCGTGGTCGCCGGTGATCTGCCCGCTCTGCCGTCGACGCGACTCGTCGACGGCGAGCGGTCACACGTGCAAAGATGCACACGTTGCATCCTTGCGCGTGAGAACTCGCAGGCAACGGCGTTTCCTGCTGACGATGCCCTGGCGCATCGTCGGCAGCAGCCATCGGAGATGCCACCGGAGAGCCTAGTGCTCGTCCGTGACACACTACATGTGTTGACCAGCCACTATNCCGAGTATTTTTCTTGAAGGAGAAAGCTCAAGCGATTGGCTTTCTTCTATTTTCTTTAGCCAATAAGAGCTCAGGCTTTCCTTCTCCACGAAAAGTGGACGGCGGAAAGCTGCGAGGAGCAATGCGGGGGAGAGCAGACCGCTGTTAGCTCTCTACGCGATAGTTACTGTAACTCCGATTTTGTAGAACTTAGTCACAATACATATTCATTTTGAGTTGAACTTAAAACAATTGTGTAAAGATTTATTTCCTTGATAAATCCTCTTCCTAATTCGCGTCGCTTTAAATTGAAAATTCACTAATTCCTCGGGACGTATAAACGAACACACGTATACTAACATATCTGGAACGCGCGAAAAACCAGATACATCAGTAATACGTTCGATTTGAGTAACGTGACTTTTAAAATAGTTAATTTGTAGAAATTAATTAATAACACTTCCTCTCTGCGTTTTCTCGGGCTTGAGACCGTCAATAGGCCGCATTAAAAGTGCATGAAATTTAAAAAATCTCGCGCAAGAAAATCCGTGCGTTAATTTCCACATCTGGAGACCGACTGCATTCTGCTGTTATGCCCGTTGCAGTCCTGCGCCTCTCTCCTCCCTCGGTCCCTTTTTTTTTTAACAAAGCTTAGCTTGTTCTAGAAAACACATGTTGCGACGCGTACTCTCTCTCTCCCCGGAAAAACACTTGGAAAGCAGTTAAATGCCAGAGTCCCGAATCACGTAGAACAATGCTTCATTCTTTCAGCTTACTCAATGCATTTTCTAAAATCGTATAGCTTCTAAACCGAATATTTCACTTCCAAGCTTATATTTTGAGAATTCATATTTAAAAATTATTATTTATTTAAATATTCGCGCGTAAAGATACGTAACGTATATTATTACGTTACATAACTTTGCATTGCGCGCCACAAATGGCCGCCGATTTTGTTGTTAACTGGGGCTCTATCAACAAGGTTATTTAAGTTAGATGCGGCGGCGGTTTAGCATGGCCGCGTCTGACCTAACCTTGTTGACCGTGCCCCAGTTAACAGCAAGACCGACAGCCATTTGTGGCGCGCAATGCAAAGTTATTGTGTCCGGCCACTGTACTTTAAATAGAGTTTTGAGTGTGAAACAGACTGACAAAAAAAGACAGTTGAAATTATGATTATTTAAAATTGTTTTTGAGAAAGAAAATATAGTTTGAGTGAAAAGCTTTGACAGTGACAATTTCTTTTCAACCTACGAGTAATTTATACTCAGGTGTGAGAAGAGAAGCAGAGTATCCCCATGGGTAGTTGTAAGAGCTTAGGCCACCAAATGAGGATTCATGCTGGCAATTAGCAATCCGCAAATAGTGTCGATTGTAGACACGAGGATGCAAAAGCCATGACAGAACGTTTTACAGTTTAGTCTAAATTGATATAATTAGAGTTTTTGACAGAGGACAATGGTAGGGAACTGTAACCTCCAGGAGGGTCATGTAAGAGCTTTAGGGTCACCAGGACTGGCAGGTTGCAGGGAGACTTGTATTCTAAAAAAGGCAGGATAGCCAGATAATACCGGGCAATCGCGTCCGTTCAAAGAAATTATAGTAAGTCCAGTTGAAGGTGTAATGAATACAAGTAGGAACGATTTGACAGTAACGAGACAGAATATAGTAATAATATGATTATAATAATTGATGATCAGAAATGAACAGAAAGTTTGACAAACCTGTTTGTGACGATAAAGGATTTTTAATATTTATTTGTTGTGGAAAATAATTTGGAATTTTATAATAAATGTGTTATAAATTTATATACTTGTTTAGATGCAAAATCTTGATATTTGATTGTAATAGTTCTAGATTTGTGGAAGGAGCGGAGGAATGGAGCGCGCGCGGCAGATTGATGAGTACTGGGTTTCAAATCTCGGTCACGGAAGATTTTTTTTTTGGTTGTTTTGCTTATTGCCTTTTCATCTACGTGTTCAAAATAATAATTATAGCAAATGTAAAATGTTATATTATTTGTTGTTAATAATTTAATGCAAATAATTGAAACTTTTTAATAACTTGGATGTTAAGAAAAATCCAAATTAATTTACTTTATTTTAAAAAAAGGGTTCATAAGTTTAAATTCAATAAAAAAAATGTCTTGCTTGTTATTTTCTTAATAAAAATATAAACAGTTTTCCCCACCACCTTTACACGGTACTGTTTAATGCGCGTTGATTCTTGCTTCCTCGTAGAGGAAGCTTTGTGATAATAAAATTTTCAGTTTCGCTAAAACTTCATAAAAATATATTTTAAGATGTTTGAAGTTCAATTACGTGTTTTAAGAAAATGTCCGTATGGGTGTGTGTGTGTGTGTGTGTGTGTGTGTGGGTGCGTGTGTGGGTGGGTGCGCGTGTGTATGTATACCGTAATATTTCTGGAACTACTCTATTTTCAAAAACACTATTTTGCGTTTTTGACAATCATCCCACTGTAACAAACAATTTAACTAAAATGCATTTGAAAGATAATAAAATTACCTACTTTTTCCCGTTTGATCATCGGGATCGACCGCTCCGTTCGGCAGATAACATGAAATAGGTGCTTTTTTAAAAAAAAATTATATCTATGAAACTTAACATCATAACCTCACGAAAATAATCATGTTTATGGTTCACGCGTCAAACTATATTCCGTCAAAATGTCTAGTGAGTTGACTATACTTATTTTTTCAGTAATAAATCAAATACTGAAAAAAATGAGTTTGTTTCTTTTGTGCCTCGATTACGGGCGCAATAAAGCCTTATTGCAATTGAGATTTCGGAAAAAGGTAGATATTTTATGTGTTTTGACTAAGTTTATTTCGCAGCTTTGAAACCCCGGTTCTTAAGATATCAAGGTTTAAATTTTTTTTTGAAAATTTTTTGATTCCTTATAACTTTAAAACCATGCAGTCATTTACAGCATTTGCTTCAAAATTTTATTTGGTGATTCACCATAATCACAATAATGCCTTGATTCTATTAAGTATTATCACACCATTTCATGCAATAAGCCGAATTAATAAGTCTCGCTGATTATATTATGATTGTTTTTGCCTATATAATGCAGTTTTTTCTCTATATAATACATTTATTTAAATATTTACATAAAACCTAGACATTTTGTGAACTAATGTAATCAATTACTTTTTTGAAAATGCATTATTGCATAAACAATATGCATTTGAAAAGGGCATGTCAAAGATACATTAAATAAAAAATTTACAACTCGGTAAATAATGATGGAAATGACTCCAGTTTTGCTACCCGGGGGTTTTCGAGTCGCTGATCACGAATATCGCGACGGCAACGGCCTTTGAGGTACCTGGTGCCCAGGGTAGACAGTGTCAACGTCCTCTTCGCAAGTTTTACGGGTAATTCTACTATAGTGGCAGTCGAACTCGTTAAATACAATCGTACATCGTGCCAATGTTGTCAACTATATTATAGGCCGCCAAATTAAAAAAAAAAAATCGGCTCAGTAGACAAAGTCTTCTATCATGCGTCACAGAATCTTGAATCTTTGGTAAATACTATATAATATATGTGCTGAGTAAAAATTAGAATAAATATTTAAATTTGTAAAAATGACTGTAATTCTATTCTAATTCCAGGAGATGACGTTCATACTGTCTACCTTTTGGCACCAGCACCTCGGAGCCGCGTTGCCGTCGCGCTATTTCGGATCAGCGACTCGAACAACCCCCGAGTAAGCGAGTTCGATTCTCTATGTCACAATCTTTTCATAAAACTCTCGGAAATGACGTTGACACGTCTACCGCTGGGCACCAGGTACCTCGGAGGCCGATTGCCGCTTGCGATATTTCTAATCAGCGGCCTTCGAAAACCACGAGTACGAGTTTCGACTCACTAGTTACAATTTCCCGTAAAACTCTCGAAGATGCCGTTCGTACTGTCTACCCTGGTCACTAGGTACCTCGGAGGCCGTTGCCGTCACGATATTCGTGTTCAGCTACCTCGAAAACCCCCGAGTGGCAAAACTGGAGTCATTTCCATCATTATTTACCGAGTTGTAAATTTGTTATTTAATTTATCTTCGAAATGTACTTTTCAAACGGATATTGTTTATGCAATAATGCATTTTCAAAAAAGTAATTGATCACATTAGTTCCCAAAATTTCTAGGCGATTTCACGAATCCAATGCAAAAAACCGCATTAAGAGCCGTCTTACTGCTCAAAAAATCGATGGTTAGGCCGTTTTTTGTGCTTTATTTCCTCGACTACATCTCGCGCGCGAACTTGCTGCAGTCGACCCTATTCCGCGAATTCGCTTTTCGGCGAATATTATTTCCGAATTATTGAATTATTGAAAACTGTTCAGCACAACGTTATTGAGAATAGAATTTTTCCCACTATAATTGTACTCGGCATATAACAGTAATAATTTCAAAAAAAAGATAAATGATACTTATCCTGGAAACTTATTTATTATCTTAACAATTATATGTATTATATAGGAAAACAAAATAAAAATCAATTTATAATGTCAAACGTGCAGCTAAGTTTCAAGCCTAATGAAGAATAAATCGTAAACTTTTAATAATCTTAATAATTTATAAACAAACATTAAAAAATTAGCCAAATATAAATTAGACTTTGGGTTTTTGTTTGCATAAAAATTGGAACAAAATGATATATTATAGTGCACTTAATTGTTGTAATTTTTTCATTTTTATTCAATAATAAGAAAAATTAGATGAAAACTAAGACTAATTTCCGAACGAAAAATTTTTTTCCAAGTTGTTGGAAACGTTTCTCAAACATTTGCTTCGTCTCTAAAACGTTTCCAGAAACGTTACAGAAACGTTTTGCCAACGTATATTAGGCAACAAAAGCGGACATTTAAACATTGTTGAAACGTTGTTGAAACGTATAAAAATTTGCAAGGCAACGTTATACGGTTTCAAATCAAACGTTGCAGAAACGTTTCTCAAACGTTTTGTGCTATCTGGGTACTACTATGTTGCACACCCGAGCTCTCGGGTCGTTTTGGTCCTCAGTTTTTATAACTCATAAAAACTGAGAGTTCCGAGACTCGCACATTAGCCGCGTTTTTGTTTTAAACTCTGAGCGAGCTGTTCGAGCACGTACGTCTATAAAACCCTCTCGAATTCTCGAGAACTCGAGAGGTTCCCTAATTTACGAGCCTTTCTATTTATCCTAGCGCATTGAGTGACTAGCTACACAACAGAAATGCTTTTACTTTCTCTATTTGAATGATTTTACGAAATGCGTAACCAGCATATATATTTTAATTGAATGCATTCAATCACGTGACCACGTGATTTCGGCTTACGTCACACACAGTATATAGTGTGACGTCGCGCGAAAACGGATGTCTTTGGGAGCACAGGAACATAATAATAGCGATTTCGCGGGTGTTCCGGACGTAACGAGGGGTAGTCAGGGAAAAGAGCAAGTGCGACGCGTTGATATTTATGAATGTTTATTTATTCATTTTGTAATAGTTCAGCAAACGTTTTCCAGCCATTTGAATCATATGGACGCGAATTGGTGGTGCTTTTCGTGGCGTCAGGCCAACACGGTTAGGAGTGATTTTTAATTGCTCTTAGACTGCCAGATCTCACATAGGGAGTTTTACTCCGCAGTTGTGAAGATCAACACAGATGGGCTGATCTGTGACTGCCAGGCCAGTGGTCGAGTGGTGGGAGGCGTTTGCACGGGGAATATGACTGCACTCGTAGATATAGATATAGAGGAGCGTTCGCACTGCTTCGACTCCCTTCGGTGGTCTTCGGGAAAGCCTTTTGTTTTAGCGGGCCCGAGTTTTCGGCGGCGACTAATGCGCGTTACGTCAGTTGGCAGCGGCGACTCGACAGGGCAAGAGGTCGTGCAAGGACCTTTTTCTGTTAGACTTGATAAATAAAGTTTGTCTCAAGATCTAATAAGAATATCAGTTTGATTTAAAAGTTTTTTGGATAACATCCTCAAGAACTTATATGTATTATGTCAAAACCTAAGTACAAGAAACTAAGAAATTCCGACTCTAATGTTAAAGCTAAAAACTGATTATTCTCCGGACTCGCGACTCTGACTGACTCTCTCCGGATCGGCGATGATGCTGCTGGGCCTCAGTTGCTGGCGTTGAGGGCATGACTTTGAGCGGAGGGATGAAGCGCAATCGAAACGATTCCGTGCGGACTTAGAGATCTAAGAGCTCAAATCAGCATCGATCAGCTGGGCCTACGTGGTGGTGGAAATTTCGAAAGCTGCCGAGCACACGATGACGTACTCCGCGCACACGTGTTGCACAACCAAGCTCTGGGTCGTCTTGGTCCTTAGTTTTTATGTGCCATAAAAACTGAGTTCCGAGACTCGCACAATAGGAGCGTTTTTGTTTTAACCTCTGCGTGAGCTATTCGAGCACGTACCCTCTCGGGTTCTCGAAAACTCAAGAGGTTTCCTATTTTACGAGTCTTTATATTTACTCTAGCGTGTTGGGTCACCAACAATAACAGAAATACATTTTACTTTCTATTCAAATGATTTAATAAGATCCATAATTAGCATGTATGAACAAAATATTATCTAACTTTATTATTATCGACATTATTTTATAAACAATTAAAGCATATCTCAACACGGACATATTGAAATATAGACCGAATTCATTAATTTTCACTAGTTTGTCAGAATAAATTTAAAGAAATGCTATTATAGCCAAACACACATTTTTGTCTAGTGACCCTAGTGCAGTGCGAAATCATGCCAAACAATGCCAAACTATGCTAAACCATGCCAAGCTGTGCCACACTGTGCCAAACTGTGCCTTCTTGTGTTAGACCTATGCCAATTCGGACATTTTGCACGATTTGGCATATTTTGGCACAGTATGGCACAGTGAGGCATAGTTTGGCACAGTTTGACACAATATTAGATTTTAAAAATAAAAAGTGTTTTTCCCAATTTATTGTCAAATTTCAAGCACAGTTTGTGTTGGAAATATCCGTATTTAAAAACTAAATATTGAGTGCATTTATAGCTAAGAAGGGTCTAGTTATGCGTTTATGTTTTTATGAATATAGGCTCGGGTAGCGGCGCTACGGCACGACGTGCTGCGACACGTTGTAGCGGGCCGCGGACTTCTCGGTGGGCCTTGCCATCTGGAGTCCTTCTGCGAGTTATATAGTAGGGCCATTGTTTTAGGGATTTTCCCTTTCCCTTCTGCACTCTCGATATGCGCTAGCTACAGTTTTATAGTCTCCGACAGAACGTCACAGGGTTCAGATGTGCTTGATCCTTCTATGCGTCTCAGAATAAACGTTGATTTTATAAAGAGAAGATATTCTGTGTTGTAATTGTTTCCCATTTCCAATAGTTTGCTACATTATGGCCTAGCATGGCACAACCTGGCATAACATCCCTCAAACAATTTAATAAAAGAAAGCGACCCGAGGTGGAATTGAACCCGAATCGCCAGCGTGCCAGCCGGACACCTATAACCGCCTGAGCTATTTTTCTTATAGTAATAGAATAACTGTTTCATCCTTTTAAAGAGTATCTAATATAGCTATAAACTTATAAAAAGTAGTTATAAAAATATTCTAATGTCTCATAAAATAAAAATTATATGTCCTTTAGGATTGGGTTTCGTCAAGCGCACGACCGTTGACTTCGTGAACTGTGATGCCATTATCCATCTGTACAGGTCTCTAGTCCTCTGCAACTTCCTGTACGCGCCTCAGATCTGGTGTCCTCATGTTAAGTTGTTATCCGATAAGTTGGAATCTGTCCAACACGCCTTTCTGAGGTATGCAAGCTTCAAGTTGGGGAGGCCGATGCATCGCTTTAACCACGATTACTCAGACATTGCCAGGGATTGCCAGCTTCAAACGATTGATTCTCTTCTGTACGTCCAGGACTGCACTGCTACGTTCAAAATAATTCGTGGATGGCTTAATTGCGAATACCTTAAGTGTTCTTTTACTTCTCGATCGCTATCTTACTCCCTGCGCAGATTCCGTGATTTACAGGAGGCTAACTCCAATTCGAATACAGGTTTCTTCAGCTCAATCTATCGTTTGAGGCGGCAATGGAATGCTCTGTAACATAATAATATACGTCACGTATCTTTACGCGCGAATATTTAAATAAATAATAATTTTTAAATATGAATTCTCAAAATATAAGCTTGGTCGTGAAATATTCGGTTTAGAAGCTGAAAGAATAAGCCTATGTTCTACGTGATTCGGGACTCTGGAATTTAACTGCTTTCCAAGTGTTTTTCCAGGGAGAGAGAGAGTACGCGTCGCAACATGTGTTTTCTAGAACAAGCTAAGCTTTGTTAAAAAAAAAAGGGGACCGAGGGAGGAGAGAGACGCAGGACTGCAACGGGCATAACAGCAGAATGCAGTCGGTCTCCAGACGTGGAAATGAACGCACGGATTTTCTTGCACGAGATTTTTAAGTTTCATGCACTTTTAATGCGGCCTATTGACGGTCTCAAGCCCGAGAAAACGCAGAGAGGAAGTGTTATTAATTAATTTCTTCAAATTAACTATTTTAAAAGTCACGTTACTCAAATCGAACGTATTACACGTTCTTAGGACGAATAAACGAACGAACTTAGTTTTATTAGCATATGTATTATGGGCGCGAAAAGTATAATACATCAGCTCTTCCTGCTTCGGTTCAGGAAGAAACATCCTTGACAAGTTTCAAGTCATCTCCCAGATAGCACCAAACGTTTGAGAAACGTTTCTAAAACGTTGAAATGTCCGCTTTTGTTTCCTAAGATACGTTGGCTAAACGTTTCTGTAACGTTTTCGGGGAAGGTGGTCGTAGAAAGATATTACTTTTAATATTTTTTACTAAATTTAAACTTAAGAAACATTTCAGAAACGTTTAGCCAACACGTATCTTAGGAAACAAAAGCGGACATCCCAACGTTTTAGAAACGTTTCTAAAACGTTGGGAAACTTGCAAATCAACGTTTTATGGTTTCTAATCAAACGTTGCAGAAACGTTTCTCAAACGTTTTGTGCTATCTGGGCTGTTCGCTCGCTTTCGCTTGAGTTCTAGAAACTGTCATTTCTGCGTCTACTTTATTTGTCCTTTATTTGTCCTTTATTAATCTATTCTTGTACACATGCCTATAATTTGTAAACTTGTAAATTTGTAAAGGGCTTTTTAGCCCGTCTAATAAACAATAAATAAATAAATAAATAAATATACATTATATATACACACACCAAACTGTATCAAACTGTGTCAAACTATGCCATATTATGTCAGGATGTGCCAAACCATGGCGATTTATGCCAGACTGTGCCAGAATTTCGACAATACGTAAAGAAACATTTTTTCATTATTTAAAAAATTTGATACATTATGCCATATTGATCTATACTGCGCCACACTGTGCCAAACCGTGCCAAACCATGCCAAGCTGCCCTCGTTAAAAAAAAGGATCGAAACATTTTGAAACGTACCTAAAATGTTCAAAAAACGGATTGGAAATATTTTATGAGATATCCGTTTCAATCAGTTTCAGTCCAACTACGTTGAAAAAATATATTTTACGGATTGAAACGGATTAATAAGGATAAGAATGGACTTAAATGGATTCAGAAAACGGATTGAAACGTATTGGTTTTTCTTAATCCGTTTCAATCCTTTTTTTAAACGAGGGTGTGCCAAATCGTGCGAATAAATGTCTGAATTGGCATAGGTCTAGCACAACAAGGTACAGTTTGGCATGGTGTGGCACAGTTTAGCATAATGTGCCACACTATGGCACAATCTCCATTTCCACTAGGGGATTTAAACACAAAAGCAGCATTAAACGTTTTTGAAAANTTTTAGGTACACTATTGTTGAATATATTGTATAAATCATATCATAATAAAAAGCAAAAATATTTTTTCAAAAATACTGAAAATTTTACTATTACAAAGCTTCCTCTTGAGGAGGAAGCAATACATATTTATACATAAATAGTTTTTTTTTAATAGAACATAAACTTTATATTCAAACTGCACATGTGTAGTATCTGAAGCATCACGTAGCAGTCTGCTATATAAGTATACTGCTATTTATATGTGCAATTTACTAATTATAAATTATTAACAATGCATTTAAAATAACTCAACTATTAATATTATACACTATTGTTATTCTTATGTAAAAAATTGTTTTATAATTGTTCTCTTAATTTGTATACAGAGATCTATGTTTTTACCGGGTTTCTCTCTAGAATTCTCCGATATATCCATCGATATTCTCGGTAACGAATATCGCTGGTTTCTTGGGTACTGAGCAGCGATTATCGCCAATCTCCTACCAGGGAAAGTTATTACCTAATGGATGCCTAAATGTTGAAAACAGTCGTTTGACTCTTAAAAATGATTTCTACACTATTATTATTCATATTTGTTATTTTGACAGTTACTGAGTATACGCAAATTATTTATACTTTATCATTCCTATAAAAATATTTTTTGACTAAAATGCAACCTAAACTGTTTTACAGTTCATTATAGTAACAGCATGGCTTATAAAGGTAATTCAACTATAAATAACATTTTTTAAACTGTAGCATATTAGATCGAAGATGAGCGTTATAATGTACAAAAAAATTAAATTCTGTGTAGGAAAGTTGTTCAAACTATTATCACGTTGTACTGTGTTTAAATATAGGCTGCTTACGTAAATTGTACTCAACATATGTAGAACATTCGATTTTTCCACTTGTTTGATATTGATTTTTGATACGTAAACCAGTCTACCAGACTTTTTAAATACTAACATTCAAACTTCAAGCGCAGTTTTTAATCAGTTTTTGAACTAAGAACGAGGTGATTATTCATAGAATGAAGTATACGCTTTTTATGTTATTGGTTGTTACAGCAACTTTGGGTGGTAGGCAACATTTCTAATGTAATATATACGTAAATGTAGTTAATTCTAAAATATGTTATTTTACAAACCGAAAAAATGTATAAAATATAATCAACTTCCGTACTTATGCTACTCTTCTTACACGAGTGTCGATCATGATTTGACAAATATGTATTTTTCATAATACGTGCATCGAAAACGCGCTTTTCGCCTACGAAAAAGTAGAGCGAAAATCGAGTTTCTTAAGGTTTTCGGAGCAGCGGGACGAAAGTACTTTCGCCCCTGGGGGCCAAAGGTGTGTGTATATATATATATATATATATATATACCGAGGGGGGTTCCCCCTGCTCGCTCCGCTCGCCAACTCCTTAATTTTAAATTTAAGAACAGATTGATGAATAAAATATTACATTTCTTAAAACATATATAAATTTAAAAAATGTATAATTAACTTTAAAAAAAAAATTTTAACTTTAGAAAAAAAAATTCATTTTTAACAACCCTGGTAGAAAATAAGCCAACCAAAATAGCCTGTGAATTAATTAGCCAAAAATGTTGGCCAACGCTTATCACGAATATTAGCCAACATTGAACCAACGGTTCGGGAAAATTTAAAATGTAGTGATTTAAGGTTATGAGATTTTAATACTATTGAATTTATTTATAATTTCGGTTTGTAATATACCTATAATAAATATATAGAATATGCTAAGTTCTTGATGTCAACGTGAATGTTCACCGTGAGTTAATGCTCAGGTCACCCGGAACTCTCAAAAATCTTGTCCAACTGTTTATTATGGAAAAAAATGTTAGGCTAAGTAGTGCGCTTCGTGGTTTACGGTGTGTAGGTGTGAGTTCTGCTCGAAGATGATGGACACGTTACCCGCGAGTCTCGTAGACGATGTCCATGGGTGTTCGGCGGAAAAAAAAAATAAAATCTAGGTACCTTACCCAGTAGTTTTCTATGTGTAGGTGTAAGTTCTGCTCGAAGATGGTGAGCAAATCTCCCAAGACTATATAGCATTTTTAAAATTTTCCAAAATTTTTCCAAACTTTCCAAAAATTTTCCAAAATTTTCAAACAGTTTTTGAAGTTTTGTACAGTAATTATTTCCACAGAGCGCGCTACCTATATTTTATTTATTTTTCTTTCGTCGAAGACCTAGACATCGTTTACGAGCTGAACTTACATTTATACATCAAAAATTACGCGCTACTCAAGTCTCGTATTTTCCTCTTTCGACCACCTGGACATCGTCTACGAGAGTCCCAGGTGACGTACTCGTCATCTTCGAAGCAGAACCTACATCTACGTATCGAAAGCCACGGAGCGCGCAAACTAGATTTCATTTTTTTCCTCCGCTGGACACCTGGATATCGCCATCGAGAGTCCCGGGTAACGTGCTCATCATCTTCAAGAAAAACTTACATCTACACATCGAAAGCCACGGAGCGCGCTACCTAGGTTTTATTTTTTAAGTAAAGTTGTTCGGATTTGGCCAAGGGACGGCGAATTAGATCTTTACGTTTCTATCAGGGAATAACCATAATTTTATATAATTCAATCATGTCATTAAATTATATGAAATTATTGGTGATTTTTATACATTAAAATAAAAAAAAAAAAAAAATCAACACACCTGAAGTATATTATATTATGACCATAATACAATATACTTCTGACAGTACCTCTTTGGTGGTGTGGAAAACTATCATCTAAAATTAATCGTCGTACGATATGACATTTCCCTTGACGACTTAAATATATAGCCATTATCTTTAAGAAATTTCACAAAACTTTCATAATCTACTAACTTACTATATTTGTTTTGGATTCTTAAATTTCGGCATTGGTTTCATCTTACATGGGGACCAGAATTACATTTAATCTACTAAGCTCAAGTCAGTAGTTGGAAAGATCATATTATATAATTAAACTAATCTGTTAATCTCTTAATTTATATAATTACTTAACAAACAATGTGTCTTAATGCGTTTACTTTCTTCTCATCTTGCTTTATTACCTTATCAACTGTTACTGTTTTTTATTTAATGAATCTGTACTAATTCTACTTTCTGAATTAGGAATCAACATTTTTAATGCAGCCATATTTTACTATTTACGTAGTAAAAGTATGACGGTCTCAAGCCCGATAATGCAGAGAGAAGATTTTGATTCAATTGAGAACATGCAAACAATCGACTCTACAGAGAAGTAAATAACTAATATCAAAGCTGTTCTAGTATATACCGATCATAATATGACGTAACATTTGTATGAAATAACGTCAAATATGAACATATAGGGGAATAGAGAGGAAATTGAGAGGACGTGGAGGGGAAGTGGTGGGGAAGTGGAGGAGGATGGAGGGGGTGAAGGGAAAGCGGATGAGAAGTAAAAAAGGTGGAGGGGGGGTGGAGGGGCAAATTATGAAAACATAACGTAAATTTTGAAACAATTTTACTTTATTAGGTGAAGGGGAAGTGGAGGGAAGTGGAGGGGTAGATGGAGGGGGTGGAGGGTCAAAGTATGAAAAAAATAACGTAAATTTTGAAAAAATTTAACGTTATTAGGTGGAGAGGGATGGAGGGGAAGTGGAGGGGTTGGAGGGGGGTGGAGGGTATTTGAAATCACGCTTACAACTATATAATATAGGAAGATATATATAGCAAATGAAACCAGCAAAATTTAATCTAAATTTCAAAAAACAAAAGTAGAAGAAAAGAGCTTTAATTTGAGGGCCGGGTGGTTGAAATTGACCGCTCGGATGAAAAGTTATAAGGATTTAAAAAATGGGAGTAAATCGCGAATTTTCGTAAAAAATCGTGATTTTCATGATTTTTTGCTATATTCAAGCCTAGACAACTTTTTTTCTAGGCCACCATTTTTAAATCTTTTTTCGGATACTTTGAACGTATAAATACACATTTTTCGATTGCGGCTCCTGGCATAAAGTTGAACTTTGGCTGGTTTCCGTTAATTGTCCCCATGTTAAATTCCCATAAGAGAATTTAAAGAGTCCGGCAATAAAATTTGGCAAGCGATCGGGCGTGCATGCGGACATTTTCACGCAGTGGATGGTTCTAGGAACCGAAAAATTTGGTCCGGTAGGTGTGCCCTCGAATCTAAATTTTGAACTTCCCCCACCCGAGGGCCGAGTTGTTTCCAGTCGGCCGCGGATTTGCACATAATGTAGCTTCCACTGCAGTTGCAATTGGAATTTGCGTAGTCTCTGGATGGTTAAATAGTATTAGTTTTTCTGAGACTTGAAAGATATACGACGAATATCATAGGTAGAATAGGCTCAAATAAATGACTCAAGTTCGTTGATAATTGCTTCCGTTTATTTAACCACTCACACCTTCACCTCGAGTCTTCTATACTCGGTACAATACACGGTATAAATTATCCACCACTCTTAGCGCAGCCCAAAGACCTGTTCACAGCAGATGCGACACAATATAGGTAGACGGACCGATATTTACGCCGCTTATATACGCGTCATACACACACAGACTCACGGACCTTTAATACATACATACGCACTTACGTGCTGAAAAGAGAGTTACGCGAGTGGGGATAAGAAAGCGTTGGACCTATACTCACTTAGATACATAAATATCCCATTCGTACTTACACACTAGAAAATACGGAAAATACGCTTATTTCAATATTGCCTCTAGCACGACTTATACAAGTGAGGTACAACTTAGCTTTTACTTTACAGATCACCTATGTCCCACCTGTACCTATCACTATAATATAGTCAATCTAACCCGCGGTAATATTCAAATGAGACAATTAGTTGATTGACCAAAATACATCACGCCCCCTCAATTAACTAATTGTGCTTCTTACGGACACTCGTGAAAGTATAAAATCAAACATACATATATGTGTATAGTAATTAATCAGTAAAATATAACTAAACAAGTAGCTTAAAAGTAAGATAAAATTATTACGCGCGTTATACTAAATGACAATAGATTCAATAAAAGAAACGCAGTTTTTTTTGGTAAACAGATATGAGATTCACTCGTTGTCTTCTCTCTTCTTTCTTCGCTCTTCTCTCTTCAGGCCCACCGCACTCATGAATTCTTCCAGTTTTCTTCTGTTCGTCGCTTTGGTTAGCGAATCTGCTAGCATGTGTGTGGACGGGACGAATTTGACCTCGATCTCTCGGCTCTCGATGTTCTCCTTGACAAAGTGGTGGCGCACGTTGATGTGTTTCGTCCTTGCACTGAATCGCAGGTTCGTGGCTAAGTCGATCGCCCCCTTGTTGTCGCAACAGATGAGCAGCGGTTCATTGGGTGATACAATCAACAACTCCGATGCCAGTCTTTTCAGCCACAGTGCTTCCTGAGTTGCAGCAGATAAGGAGAGGTATTCTGCCTCTGTGCTAGATAATGCCACCGTTGACTGCCTCTTGCTGTTCCAACTAATAGCTGCTCCTTGCAACACAAACGTGTAGCCGGTCGTGGAACGAGGATCTGTGGAGTTGTTGGCGTGGCTGGCATCGCAGTAACCCGTGAGTCGACAGTCGGCATCTCGAGAATACACCAATTTGAAGTCCTTGGTCCCTTGCAGGTAACGGAGTATTCTTTTGATTAAACTCCAGTGTGGCTCGCCCGGATCCTGATTATATCTACTGATGAAGCTGACGACATATGTCAGGTCAGGCCTTGTGGCCTGAACAAGATACAGTAAAGACCCAACAGCGCCATGGTACGGTATGTCCANGTAACGGAGTATTCTTTTGATTAAACTCCAGTGTGGCTCGCCCGGATCCTGATTATATCTACTGATGAAGCTGACGACATATGCCAGGTCAGGCCTTGTGGCCTGAACAAGATACAGTAAAGACCCAACAGCACCCTGGTACGGTATGTCCAGTGGGTTAAATTTGGACTGCGGTGACCCTGCAGGGGAAAGATAGGCGCTCGGATCCTCGTTGGCATCCATCGGAGTACTGGTGCTTCGACACTCTGCCATTCCAAAGCTGTCGAGAAGGGAGTCTATGTAGTCTGCTTGGTCCAATTCTATGGTTCCCAGCTGCTTGTCTTTTCTGACATTTACTCCAAGGCACCTTCGTAGTGGTCCAAGGTCCTTTAGGGTGCAGATACTTTGCAGTCCTCTCTTGAGTGTCCCGAAGAAGTCTACACTGTTTGTAAATACGATTAAGTCGTCTACGAAGAGAGCGACAATTATAATTTTTTTGATATTGTAGAAGCTGTATATGCATGAGTCATATCTTGACTGGACGAGGTTGAGTTTCTTTAGAGCTGCGTCCAGCTTTTGATTCCAGTTCCTGCTGCCTTGTTTTAGGCCGTAAATCGCTTTTCTTAGGTGGCAGACTTTATTTTCTTGTCCTTCGATCTCAAAGCCCGGTGGTTGTTGAAGGAATACGTCCTCGTCCATATCACCGTGTAAGAAGGCCGTCTCGACGTCCAGATGGAACATATCCAGTCCTCGCCGTGCAGCATAAGAGAAGAGAAGTCTCAGTGACGTGAAACGTACAACTGGAGAATACGTCTCATCGTAGTTTACCCCCTTAATTTGCGAATAACCCTTTGCGACCAACCTTGCCTTGTATTTGGTGGATCCGTTGGCTAGTCTCTTCCTTTTGAAGATCCATCTGCATCCGACGACTGACTCTCCCTGGGGCAGGTCGCACAGTTGCCAGGTGTTGTTTTTGCGGATTGACGAATACTCCTCTTGCATCGCTCGAATCCACTGAGCTGATTCTGGTCCCGATGTAGCCTCCTTATAGGTTCTTGGTGTATCTGGTTCATGGATAATGGAATAGGTGACGTAGTCGTCGAGATGCCTTGGCTTGGCCTTTATACGCTGGGATCTACATTTTGGAACCGGTGCGAGCTCCTCGTCCGAATCTGCTTCATTACCTGGTGCGCTGAGCTTCGAAGCCGATCTTGTCACTGGGCCAGAGCTGTGTGTGGGTTGCTCTGCTGATGTCGTGGTCGGTTCGGTCGGTTTTCTTACGGGTTGACGTTTCTTTTTGTTCACAGGTTCTTCTTCCTTTGCCGTTTCACCCGTATCCACGTGTCTTCTTTTAGTCGTAGTTTTTTCTCCCTTTGAAGGTTCATTTACATCTACGGGTAAGTATTCGGTATCTTCATCCATTGGTTCATCGTAGGGTTGCAAGTCCATTTCATCTGGATCATCCATGGTCTCCGGAAGCTCCAAAGGCAGGTAAGCAGTTTTTGATGGTGATTGCACGTCGAGGTCCACCTCGAAAAACTCGACATTGCTGGCAGCAAATACTTTTTCGTCTCTCTGGCTCCATAATCTGTACCCCTTCTGCCCTTCACAATATCCAAGCATTATAGCTGGTTTCGATGTGGGTTCCATCTTCTTGCGTTGATTGCTTGGTATGTACGCTCTGGCTTTGCATCCAAAAACCCTGATATTGCTTAAGTCTGGTTTACATCCGGTCCAGACTTCTTCTGGTGTTTTTCCTGCTAATGAGCTCTTGGGGCTCCTGTTGGAGAGGTAGCACGCTGTTGACACTGCTTCTGCCCAAAATTTCAAGGGCAGTTTAGATTCCGCCAGCATGCACCTTGCCTTTTCAAGCAATATGCGGTTCACCCTTTCAGATCTTCCATTCTGCTGTGGTTGATAGGCAATGGACGTTTGATGCTGTATGCCAAGATCATCCAGTGCTGATCTGAGTCTGGTGTTCAGGTATTCACGTCCGTTGTCGCTCCTCAGGATCTTCATTTTCTTATCTGTCTGGTTCTCTGCAAGTTTTATGAACTTGACAGCGACATCTGGAACCTCATCCTTGTGTTTTATAAAGTAAACGAATATCTTTCTCGAGCAGTCATCCAGGAAAGTTACAAAATATCTGGCCTTGCCAATAGACAGATCTTCGACTTGGCACACGTCACTGTGTACAAGTTCAAGGATACTGGTAGCACGTTTGCTGTTCTGCTGAAAAGGCTTCTGTATGAGCTTTCCTGAGACGCAGATCTCGCACTGGTGGAGCCTGTCATCCACAAAATCAATTCCTGTAGCTGATTGGCGAAGCTGCTTTAAAAAAGCAGCGTTTAGGTGGCCCATTCTCCTATGCCACAAGCTGATGTCTTGAGGGGTGGTGGCACGAAGAGCAATCTGACTGTTGGATTCATCCGCTTGAGAAAGACTCGGCTCAAGCTTTATCGTGTAGATGTTGTTGGCGTTTAACTTGCCTTCCAACACAAGAGCCCCCCTGCGGTTGTACACTTGACAGGTGTTACGGGTGAAAGTTACTTTTCCACCCCTTTTGGCTATGGCACTCACGGAGATCAAGTTCGAGGTCAGATCGGGTACATGGAGCACCTTTTGCAGAAGGACTTTGCTTACTCCTGTAGATCCATTATATCTTAGTTCTGCCAGACCTTCACCAAGCACCGACACTTTGTTTCTGTTGGCTGCAGTGACGCTTGTGATTCTTGACTTATTTACGTTCGTCAGCTGTCGTTTATCGCTACACATGTGAGTCGATGCACCTGAATCCAATATCCAGTCCCCTCTCGTGGGGTCACTGACTAGGTCCACTGCAAACAGCGCGCTCCCAGTCGCTGGTGCCCGCGGTTTCGAGTCGGTGAGAGCGACGTTGACATCCACCGCCTGAGTATCCCCGGCAGATGCTGAGGTTAAAAGCGCACACACGGTGGTGTCGTCCTCACCTTCGTCGTCTGCTGCCGCGGTGCAAGCGCTTGAGTTTCGTTTTGGAGCAGGACATCTACTAGCAAAATGACCGAAGCGGTTGCAATTATAACATCTTACGTTCGTGCGACGAGTAGCTGACCGTTGCTTGAACCCCTGGCGCCCTCTGTCGTCATTGCTCTGAACTGGATAGCGCGCAGATTGCGTCTGCGCGTAGAGTCCTTGCGTTTGAAATTCATGGCCGTTACTGGGATGACTTTCAGATTCTTCGAGGAGTTTAGTCTTGACTAAATCCGCGGTGACTTCTTTGCCGGAGTTGCTGAGGGCCATGATCATTGGCTTGTATTCTGGGGGCAAACCTGCCAGTAACAGCGCTCCGACGAGGTCCGGTGGAAGTGCGGTTCCTATGGCGCTAAGCTTTTGGGAAGCTGCGATAATGCGGGATACATAATCTTCCATTGACCTACAATTTTCGAGCTTGGTGGTGGACACTTCTACTAGCAGGTTTACCTTGCGGGTCAAACCCTTATCGTCGAAGGTCCTGGCTAGTGCTTCCCATGCTCCCTTGGCCGTTGTCTCGTTCTCGATGTAAGCGTACGCGTCTGGCTCGATGGCTAGAATGATGCGTCCGCGTGCTTTTTGATTTTTCTTTGAGTCCGTAGACAACTCACCGCCTTCTGGAGCTTCCACGGTGTCCCAAAGGTCTTCGACCTCCAGGTAGGCCCTCATGGCCACCGCCCATGTTCTGTAGTTCTGTCGTCCGGTTAATTTATCAACAGGTAAAAACAGACTACCGTTTGTTCGGCTCGCCATATCTCTCGACCGTTATGGCTGTGCTCCAAAATTTCGCGAATCACTCACTGCAGACGCGCTCTTTCGGCAACGGGAACTTGTGCAGATCTTCGTTGGTTTGTCTCTGGGCCCATAACCTGATATTGAACACAGGGATAGGCAGACTGATGGAGGAGGCAAGTGAGATGTAAGTCGGTCAAAGTTGAAGTCCTTTATTAGCACAGTCGTTAGGTCAAGCGAGAACGGTAGTGTTGCCTCTAGCACGACTTATGTACAAGTGAGGTACGACTTAGCTTTTACCTTACAGATCACCTCGCATATAGCTATGTCCCACCTGTACCTATCACTATAATATAGTCAATCTAACCCGCGGTAATATTCAAATGAGACAATTAGTTGATTGACCAAAATACATCATTTTTTATTCTACATTTGTTTTCCTTTCAAATGCATAATGTTAATACAAATACTGCAGTATATTATATAAGAAACATATAAAAAACTATAATACACATTAAGTATATAAACTTAAGTCTAAATCATTTGTCACTATCCTAATCTAATTACTTTTTTACAGTTGATTTCAACAGTCGTATGGATTATCCTTCACTACAATATCCAGTGCGTCAATCGTAGTCGCAGTAAACACGTTGAAGCTAATATAGTACAAAATGAATTTAATATTCCTCTCGATTTCACCTAAAAACAGTACCGATCATGATCACCTCTCATCGATAACCCGCGCCAAAATCAATATTGTTTTAAACCCCGCAGTTATTTCCTCAATTCTATTCTCGTTCTCATATACCCGTACATGCATATAGGCGAGCATATAGGCATATCTCCCGCGCCCTCCTCGACTCCCTTTAATTCTCCCTTTGTTTCTCTCTCGCACTTCTTCTTCTCCTGGCCGCTGCTGCTGCTTCGTCTGCTTCTTCGGCCGGTTTGCGAATTTTTACCGGTTTTGCTCTTTGAGGAACATCTGGTGGCTGGCATACGGACAAAGAACACGCGGAGAGTAAGTATAAGAGAGAACGACGAGAGAGAGAGAGAGAGAGAGAGAGAGAGAGAGAGAGAGAGAGAGAGAGAGAGAGAGGCTCGAGGGAATCTCGAGAAAGGAAACCTGCGAGCTCGAGGGTGGCTCGTTCTTACTTCTCCGCTTCGCTTTTGCTTCATTCTCGTGTTTTTATTTTTTTTTTTTTTCTCGGGTTCAATCTTGTAGGAGCAGGGTCTTTATTTACAAACATCGTGTGGGCGCGTCTATTTTTGATCAAGCAGGCTGCGTCGTGATCGTCGAGGTTCTGGAGTTTTATGTTAGAAGATTGAAAGATGGGGCATGATGAAATCGTTATTTACAGTCGGATGCTGATGAAGCTCGTGGTTTAGGTTTTCTGAAATTAAACAAATAAAATCAATGTCGTGTATTATGTAGACATAGTCCTACTCTAAAAAGACATAATGATAATCATTTTATTCGTCTTCTGATTGGCTATTCGTTTTACCGTGCAATTCTAAAATTTTGAAAAATTTTATAACCTTTAGAATATTTGAACAATTTTGGAAATTTTAAAAAATGTTTTAAATTTTCGAAATTTTTGAAAATTTGAAAAATTGTAGAAAATTAAAAGAATTTAAGAATTTAAGAAGTACTATGATGTTTTCCATTTGAGAGTTTCTGCAGTGCAATTTTTTTTAGTCAGCCAAATTTGGGAAAAATTTGGGCAAAATATTATCATCAATTCATTAATTTATCCTAAACTTTCTTAAAAGTACAATAAAATATAATCAATTATTTTTATAACATGTATAATTTATTATTACAAGCTAAATCCCAAAATTTAATACAAAACTATAAATACGATTGTTTTTATTAAACTCTTTACTACATTCGAAATCAAATATCCAATTTCAAATGTTGCCACTGGTGAAAAAATGGACTGAAAGAAAGTGTACATGAATTCAAAGAATAGCATTAGATAAGACGTATTATCTGATAAGTTTATTATAAAATTTAAGCAATTGAAGGCTTATATTATTAATATTAAAACAATAACTTTGATAAATCTTCATGATAACAAGTAATACTAAGATTACAGTAAAATTATTGTCTAAATGTCATAAATTGTAATAGAAAATTACAAGGTGAATTCGACGTTATTTCGAAGAATCAATTGAAAATGCAGAAAGTCGAAAAGTATAAACGAATTCGTAAGAAGCGCTATTCGCAGATTTCAAATTATAAGCGCACTCGAAATAAGGTACAAAGGATAACAGATACAAAAAAATGATCCAAAGAACGAGTAAAACGGAGAACAAGAGCCAAAGTGCAACTGGTTTATCTTTTCGCCACAGATTCACTCCCTTCAATTTCGTTTCTCAAGTCGAGGAATAACAGATAATTATAGATCAGAATGAGAATCCAGAATCGTATGCCTCTGCAACGTATAAAACTTCTGAAATTGCTCGTCATATTCGAGCTGAATCCTTATAATTATGTTCTTGGGAGATCAGAACTCGTGCAAAAATCGTGAAATCTTTAAATTTTTCATATAATTTCTATTATTATTCACAGAAATATAAATAAATCAGGCGTTACAACTGCTATACACTCAGATTTTGCAATAGTCAGCATACATTTTTTTTTCTCCAGTCATACCGTCCCGCAGCACAATACCGACTAGCCCAAATAAATTTAACGTTCAAACGACTCTCATCTCGGGGCCATCGGCCGCCGTCTCTTTCTTTCTCTCTCATCGTCCTCTACACACATACACCGCTTATATTTATTCGAACTCGGACTTGTCACCTGGGCCACGCGGAGCGCGACGCATCACTCCTGGCTCCCCATTTGCATTCTCGCGATGCACACAACGAGAAAGAGCAGAAGAGCCAGTCATGCGTTTTCCCACCATCAGTTGCATAGTATATGCGTATACGTATATGTTTGGCGCGATTAGTCGCTTCGGAAGTCCCGGCGATGCGGATAATGAAATTAGACGTTTGCACGTCACAATTTCGTCACGCTTGCTTGCGGATCCGTTCACTTGTGTCTGATCAGACGAGGAACATGTTCGTGTATATGATGTGTATACGTTTTTGATTATCGTTTGAGCGTATAAATGCTAATGTGCTTTGCTTTCTTTGGAAGGATTGTGAAGCTATGCATATTTTGGGCAGCTTAGAATAAGTGGTGTACTAGGACACGACCGCGAGTCACATTGTGTATAAGGTTGAATGCGGATCTGATGTGGATGTAGTTTTGGTTGCGATGGTCAGGAACTCCTTGAAACCTGCTGTTTGAAGTTTATACAGCGCAGAAGAATGGATTGAAGTTAGGCTTCTGCGGTTTCATTGTGCTGCGAGAGAACTGGAATCTCGTAGCTTTATACACCCTGATGTGGAAGGAATGAATTTTTTATGGGTCAACGTATCGAGGCTGAATCGTTCTACTTCAGAAGATTCCAATGGAATGCTAATTTCGAGGTGTTTCTTCAGCTACAATGGATTTAGCCGACCTCAAATCTATAAATTTTGAACGAGAGATGTATTGCAGTCAGAGTCTGAAGTATCGTGAGGCGATGTTTTCAAGAACCAGAAAAATCTCCCAAAGAAGCATATCTCGATCAAGTTCGTTATTCTCTTCAACCCTCGAGTGCGTTGACCGCGTCGACGCTCGTTACGCGTACCAAATACAATCGAACGTATACCTTACGTTCGATATAATCCCCTCGCACTAATTACGCTCTCCGTTCATATGCATAATGCTCGTAATATATGCGCGCAAATGCGCAAGATACAGTATAATAATATAGAAGCAACAGCAAGTAAAGAAAAGAATAAAAGCAAAAGAAAAAAAAAATCAACGCCAAGACAGAGAGCAGCGGCTGCGGTGCGCACACAAAGGTGCACATACACACAATCACTTCCGTTTCTCTCTTTCTGCACAGCACTGCAGCGTCGCGTCGGCGGGCCGGTATATATATATGTGTATATATATATATATATTCGCGATCTCGCGTCTCCGCTTGGGCTTGGGGTGCAATGCACCTAAATTATTATAACGAGGCTGCCGCTGCTGCAGCTCTCTCTTATGTTTATTTAAAATCACGTCGCGAAGAAGAACCTGCCGCAGATTCGAAAGGGTTGGCGTGTATGTGTGTGTGTGTGTATGTGCGATGGCGAAAGGGCCATTGTACCGAGGGCTGCAGAGGTGAATGCCTTGATCTCGGGAAGGGGGAGAACGTGTGAAAAGGAAGGGACAAAGGAGAGAGAGAGAGAGAGAGAGAGAGAGAAACGGCAAGAATCTTCCTCTCGTGGATTCTCATAGGCGGGAGAGAAAGCGAGAGAGAGAGAGAGAGAGAGAGAGAGAGAGAGAGAGAGAGAGAGAGAGCTTCAGACGGTCGGGCGTAGAGTATTTTCGAAGGATCCCTTTTCGGGGCCCGCCGCAGGTTTTAAAGGGACCCAGCCGACTGTGTTATTTTGCAGGGTCGAGGATCGCGAGAAAGAGCTCGATGCGCAGAAACGATGAAGCCACCTACAGGGTGTGCGTCTTTTCGGAGGAGAGAAATCGCTTTGAGACTGAGACGATTTTTGCAGGTGCAGAGAATATTATGATATGAAGGAGTGATTTCCGTACGAAGATACTTTGAATCAGTCATTGTCTACCACTATTTACAAAGAAATTTCTCAACGCGACAGATATTCAAGATTCGAATTGCAAAATCCAACAGCAGCAGAGTGTATACAATCCCGAAAAATCTCCCAATACACAGGATATACCAACGCATTATCCCAGAGAGAGCCTTCTCGAACCTCCTCTCACGCAAGTCTTGCTGATTTTATGCACCGACATCTGCAACTCTTTTTTCTCTCCTTCTTCCTCTTTGTTTCGAGAGAACTGCTGCCGAGAGAGAGTTTCACTGCAAGAGTCTGACCAGGTGAGGCGGAAAAGGGAGAACGAGAGGGATACGGGGGTGTTTGGTGAAAGTTCGAGAAACCTAACGGTTTTGTTACTGCCGCTGCTGCTGCTGCTGCTGCTGCTGGGAGTATTATATGTGCGTGTACCAAGTTATCTTGTGAACAACAAGCAGGGGAGAATGAATATTGAGCGAGTTGCGTAAGAACGAGGTTTACTGATCTGTTCAATGCAGTGGGAATTATTTTTTTGAAGCGCCGATCGCCCGAGGTGCTGTGTGTGATGCAATTCTGGAGATTTATGACGGCTATTGTTATTTTTCTTTTGGTTTGCGATTTTAGCATAATCCGTGTTGTTCGGGATATGTTGATAGGCTCGTGGTATTGATTAACATTATTCAAAATCAGAATTCAGACTTTAATAAACGAACCACATCAGACCCATAAACTTTCCTTTTCGAAGCCACCAGCTATAAATACAATCGCTAATCACCGCCAGCGATCAGAAACGGACGAAAATAATATTCCTTACACGTACCTACAGCATCTCGAGAGAGAAGCTGCTGTTGCTGCGAAAACACCCTGTATAAGCGTTCTCGCTTAAAAATCGGCGAGCAAACCGGTCTCGTCGGGATGTAGCGCTACACCGACTACGCATACGCACACACGAAACCATAACCCCTTGCTCTCGTATCCGTATATCTCATACACATACGACACAAGGCTCGAAGAGAAACTCGGATCCAAGTGTGTGTATGTGTATGTCGGGATCGACGGCCAGACATGCATTATGATACACATACACATGCGCGAATCGCGTCTGTTTTGGTTTTGATTCCACACTGCGGAAGCTTGTCTGTCTCTTTCGCATATATCTAGTCTCTCCCTCCTCTGTACCATATTATAATACGCGAAGGTGCAAAATGCGCCGTGTAATGCCATGTAAATCGGGGGCCGAGAGACGCGTAAAAATCATTGCGTCACTGCGCGGTGGTGCAGCATACATATGAATCGGTGCGAGATGATGACGAGAAGAGGGAAAGCAACTAGGGTTTTAGGTGTCGCGCGTTCGGTGCACTCGACCGTGTGTGTGTGTGTGTGTGTGTGTGGACGTTGGGAAATTCTGTTGGGTATCGTCTTATCGGACGCTCAGCTGCCTTGTTTGTGCGTAAAATATAATTTACGGAGGAGAGAGAGTCGGTTATATTATTCGTGCGTTTATGTGCATGAGACGATGCAGTTTCGAATGATTGATGACTTTTGAGGGAGATTTATGTTAGATTTATTGTGCGGTACTATATTGTTGAATTTCTTGCGAAATATTGCATGGCTTTTCTGAAGGCGCGATAATTTATGCGGTGTATAGTTGCGCGTTAAGAAAATTTTCGAATAAAACTAATCATATTAATAAGCATAGAAATTATGAATGCATCAGATCAACTTTTTGATGCCATCGTTATAAAATTGTTCAATAAATATTTGCATTAAAGCAAAAAAAAAAAAAAGATACCAAACGTGCTATTAGGAGAAATCGCGAAATTTCACTCAGCTATGTCATGTTTCGCATATCATAATGAGACAGCAATACCTAATCCCGATCTAAACATGTATGCAATTACGCGTGAAAATCACCGGTGATAAATCTTCTCAGCTTTCAAATAATAAAAATAACCGTCCCAAGAATTTATATCTCATAAAAAATGAGCATTTCTTACGGTATATTTACTTTTTAGAAATAAAATAATCATTACCAAAATAACATCGTAATTATCCCTGAGCTTGAGCAAGTCCAAAAGTGGCCTGGAACGGTCCAAAATTCCAGCTGGCAACTTGCGATTGAGCATGCTGAGGTCGACCACCATAGCCGCCTCCATAGCCTGGATTCCAGCCTCCGTAGCCAGGATTCGGGCCTGCAAATGCCGTGGCGACGGGTCCATCTCCGTAAGACGGCTGCTGCCATCTTTTGTAGAGTAAAGATGCGAATTAATATAAGGTGAATGCGGAATATTGCTTGTTTGGTCATAGCAGTTTCGTCATTTTTTAAAACGTCAATTATCTTGGAATAGAGATAACTTTGAGTTGAATAAAATAAAAATTGATATACTGAAAGAGCTTCTTGAAAACATAAAAATATTATTATAGCTTTATAGTATTCAGTAACAGACGAATGGTTTGCATTATACATTTTGCAATTCTAATGAGCTGTAAAGGGCCAAGCTTTATCATGGCAATAAGAAAAGAATCAGGTTCTACGCTACTATTTGCATTTTAATATCTATCTGATACGATCATTTCCTGCATCGCTATAATTCGAATTTCAAAGAATACCGCGATGAAGCTGTTTTGGGTGTGTGACTCTGTTTATTTAATACTGAAATTTCGGAAAGATCTTGTTTTTTGTCTTCAAAATTCAGCAAGCTAAATTTTACTATAGCAAATTGTAACAAGTATTAATGATATACAAGTACAGGCTTTTGTTATTCGACACTTATAAAGGACAGCAAGTAGATCTAGTTTGACTGCTTTCACGAGTCTTATCGTGTGCAATCAAGCTTGGTAGCTTGCAGACAATGAACTGGCACAAAAATGACCAACTGACTGTACTGTTAAACACCTTTAAACGTGTACAGTGCCCCACCCCTTACAGCGTTATCATTCCTTGAATCTAAATAAGTCGCAAAAGCATGTGACCTGCGTTGACTACAAAATCAATTCTATACATATGCCAAAAGTTAAAACTCAAGTTCTTTAATTTAGTTTTAACATTCTGAACTTTGAATATAATGTTACTAATATACTCGAAAGAGTATTTTTAGCTCTCACCCTCCATGTCCACCACCACCGCAGCCATGAAGCTTGCGACATCCATATCCCCCGTGACCTCCATGACCACCATGTCCATGTCCACCATGTCCATGTCCACCATGACCATGTCCTCCATGACCATGTCCTCCATGACCATGTCCTCCATGTCCACCGTATCCACCATATCCACCCAAAAGTCCATCAAGAAGTCCACCGCCGTGGCCATACTTGTGAGGCTTGAACTTGCGCTTGAGCTTTTTCTTCAGTAGATGCCTTCCCTCCGGACCATCTTCCTCAACCTCCTCGTAGTCATCGCCGTCCGGAGATCGCTGCTCTCGTTCAAGGTCTATATAAAACACAAGCAAGCGATATAACCAACCTTTCATTCGTGCGGTCTTTGTGCACAAGTCTCTTTCTCGGTATGGAAAGGAGAGGTGATTCTTTCTTTTGCAGCGACTCACGATGGCGTTTATGCCTCTTTCTTCGCTGCACGCGCTCCGAGAGAGCAGCTCTTATTCAATGATCACGCAATGCTTGCGACATCGCTGCAGCCGATTTTTTCGACGCTCGACATTCAGGTATAGGTGTATTTATAATTTGCCGAGTATTACGGATGCTGTAATCGCAGGAAAAGGTCAAGAACGTTTTGAGATGTGGAGAAAATCGTATATATGCGCGGTTATCGCGGTAAAGGATATGTAAATGCGGTTGCGAGAGAGTAGAGTCTAGACGGGAATACATTTTCTTTGTAGCGCTATACTTTCTTTCTAGATAATTTTAGGTGACGGTGTTAGGTAGTTACTTAATTCCATACGATTCACGCAATACTTTTGCAACGATTGTTCGCGTACAGGATAAGGAAAGTGCATTGAAAGAATTTATAACGAGCCGATTTTACCGGCAAGTTTATGTTGCGATAATTCGGTGTAAAGTAAAATGGTTCGCGCCTGTCCACGTGATTTTGTGAAACGAGTATACCTATTACGAGATACGGTGAAAAATAAGGCACGCTCTAAAACTATGCGCTCGATTATTCATGATTTCGTTTGCATTTTACGCTAACAAAATTATGTGTTCGAAATGTAGGTCATTCGGTGATACACTTTGTAACACTTCTCTTGCATAAGTTATGTAAACGCGTTCGAAGTAATCAAACGGTCGGAGAAAGAATGATGGTATGCCCGAGTACACTCGTTTTTACGGGGGGCTTACATTGTGGTTAATATTTATAGGTTTTCTGTCAGACTTTCTACGAGTATGTTCAAAATATAAAAAATTGTGCTTTAAATGCAACAAGGATTCACTACGTAACAATTTTTAAAACAAAAACCTGATCTACTAATCCAAAAACACTGCAAAGCTTCAAAAATTCACAAACTCACCAGTATCGCCCTCGGCTTCGCTCAAAATCGGTTCCTCATCCTCCAGCCGAGCAGCAGTCTCCTCTGGAAAACTTACAACACTCGCAGCGCGCTCGATTCGAATTTCCGCGGGCTTCGCAAGCACAGAAGCTCCGAACATAAGAACCGCGCACAACAGCACCAACAGCAAACAACTTAGTCGTGACATCTCGAATTTTCCAAGCTGACTCTACGAAGTCTCGTGGCCCATTCACTCCCTCGTCCCTTCCTTTCTTTCTTTTATACCCGCAAGCGTCTCTCTCTCTCTTTCTCTTTCCCGCGAAAAGTTCAATTAGGCGGCTTAGGTATTGCAGCCACGCGGGTTTTTCCCGCGACTCTTTTTTCTCCGGCGACTGTCGGTGATGGAATCGCGCGCGAGGACGTAGTGCTGAACTCTCTTATACTGCTGTATACTCGACGCCGATCGTCGGCGAGACTTTTTCCTTCTCTCTCTCCCTTCACCGAAGCTGAGATGCTGATGTGTGTGTGTGTTTCGAAAACTTAGTCGGTGATATGTATTATTATGTATATTTCAATGATTCGCGGCATAGTTCAGAGAGAATAGAGACATAGGAGGTGTGTAAGTGTAGGTTTATTGAAATTCGCGGGACCGGGTGACCTTCCGCTGATTTTCAGGGACGTCGCCGGAAGTATGATGGCGCGAATAGCTCTTTGCTCTTTCTAGAAGTGCGAGAACTTGTAGAAGAGAGAGTTTGAGTGAGAGATTTTTCTTTTGTTTTGGTTGTTCATAGAGCGAATGTTGAGTCAACGTTGTTGTCTGAAGATGACACTTTTCGTTGTAACGCGACTTGATATACATACTCATTGATTCGTTTTACTATATTTAATTATTTTGTTCTTTGATGCGTAAACGAAAAACAAGATCCGCCACTTCGATGATATCCAAGCATGCAAAATCATCTGTATAGTATATACTAAGTCATAAAAGCAGTAGCCGCAACACAAAATAATTTTGGACTGGTCTTATCCCTACCGCTTGCTACTTGCACGCTCTGGCCGTGTAGTCTCTGGCCAGCGACGATAGGCGACGCATATGTACTTTTCGATAACCCATATCAAAATCTGAATCGTAAAATGCATATAACTGCGGTGTGCCATCTTAAAATCACTTTACTTCCTTCCGAAGAGATTGTGGATGTCACTAGCTAGAAATTTCGTATTGAGAAATTATCAATCAGAGATATTTGAGCTGGCCGGTGGCAGGATTTGAATCTCATAGAAGGGGGCGTAGGAAGGTGCCCGCTTCATCCCCTTTTTCTTTCTTTCTTTTTACGCCAAGGCTGCCTTCTTAAATTGGGTTGCTCATGCTATAACTGTACCTGAATAACTTTGATAATGTATTCTGACAGCTCCTAATCTTCTCTACTACGTGGACGAACTCTAACGAACAAAAAGACCTACCCATGATTCATAATTTTATGACCTCGGCTTTGTAATTGCAAATGAGCAAAAATAGACTACTTAAAGACCCGTGTCAGCGAACATTGCGCATGAAAGATTTCATCAAGAAATCACGAACACAACGAATTCACATTCGCATAATTTTTGCGCTTTAAAATTATCTTATCTCATTAGAGCCCATCTCCCACGAAAACATCCTCCTATACATCTCAATTCGAATTTCACCGTGAGACTTACTTAATTGCGCTGAGACCAGAGGACTTGCGTATGTCGGGCGCTGAATCATGAATATTCACAAGAATACGACAGCCTCCTCGGTTTTGGGCGACGTGCGAGTACAAGGTCGTCGACTCTTCTGAGGATCGAAAGCTGTACCGCGCGACCGACTTTGTGCGCGGGTGATGATCTTGGATCCGTGAAGTGGGCTACTTTTTTTACGGGGTATATGGTTCGCGAGCCTCGAGATTCGACTTTGTTACTTTTCAACAGTAACTTGACTATACCGGCACTCTGTCTTTTTGAATCGCTAGGAACATGCGCTTCCTTCGTAGTTCGTGTGCCGATTTCCGAACATTCTTCCAGTCAGTAAGATAAATCCCAAATACTTGCAAAATTACTCGAACGGTTGTCGACGCTTGGCTTGAAACGAAAGAAAGCACGTTTCGTCCACGGCAATGCGATTCTGTTTAGTGAATAGGGCGCAGTATTAGTGCGTCGGAAAAACAACCGATATTATATCTGACAAGTTCAGCTGCACACCCTAAGCCATTGATCCTTCAAGAAATTAAACTTCATAATACATCACAAATTTTTCAATTTTTATCATTTTATTGCAGTTTGTTAAATTTCTTTTCATTTTCTTACATATTGTTGCATTTTGAAATTGACGATTTGATATTTTTGCATCGAAATTCGAAATAATATTACGAAATTCTATTATAAAATGATTATACAACAAAAGAAAGCAGTGTAAAAAAAACATTATAGATCATTAATCCTAACTTATTTATACGAATCACCGACAATTAAATTTGATTCACACAGTTTCTAGTAGAACAGCATGAATCTCTGATCGGCTTAGTCTCCGCGGCGGTGAGCATCTTGCCTGAATATTTTCTGGCTAGATGCGCGCGATGCGCTGCAAAGAAGGCATGCAGTCCTCTACTGGGTTTACCATGTAAATCATGATGAAGTTTCTCATGACTAGAAAGATGGCCAATGCTCGCCAATTTTCGTGACAGCAGCTCGTGCTTGGCCGCGAGTAGACCTATCAATCCTCCTTGATGGCCAAAAATGCTGGTACCAGCGTTGACGTTGACCTGACTTCCGACAGAAACGCTGCCTTGGTTAATGCCATGATCGTGATCGTTCTTCAATTTTTGGTAAACCCCGACTTTGTTTTTGTTGTTGCTACCCTTCAAACCGAATTTTTTGGAAAACTTGATCGAGGCTCCAGATTTTGTTTTTATTTCCACTCTGAAAATCAAAGGTTGTTGCAGATTATATGATAAGTTTCGGTAAATATATTAGTTGAGTGAACTTTGAAGATTTTATAAGAAAGATTTTGAAGTTGCAAAAGAGTTGCTAAATATTAAGGAGTGTTGGGTTCTTTACATCCGTTTGACTCAAGGTTTCAACTTTCCACGAGAGTTATAAACTTATAGCCGAGTGAGTCAAAGGGAAAATTCATTTCTCAGTAAACAGAGATTGACTTCGTTTCGAAATGCATATGAGCACATGTCGCAGATGCTCGAGGCGATTTTCCTAAATCTGTGTCGCGCAACTATGTTTACAAGCAAATTCATTATAATTATGTAATATTGTAACACTTACTCTTTTTCAAAGTTTTTATTGAGACATATAGCTCGTTTGTCTCTTGGAAGAACCTCCTCGATCTCATCGTTGGTGTCTGTAAAAAAAATGTCGATCGTTAAATGTCGTTTGCTATGGATTTAAAATACAAATGTCGAGTAACGCTCTTTAATACTCTGAAGTTTACTCCGTAATATAACGCATTTTAACGTCCAAAATTTGTGTTTGCAACTCGCGCGTAAACTTAACAATCTTTCGCGATGCCGAACCGCTCGGTGATAACACACTCGTATGAAATTTTACACGCACTTTGTTACAAAATAATATATTATCGTTGGATTGCTAACAAAAATTTTAATGATAAAATCAGAAATCACACACAATTTAACAGAATGTAAAGCATTAATTACGTCGAGAAGCTTCAGTAATCTTGAACAAAAATATACTAGAGTAACCGCGTTTATTGTATACAATACCATAAAAATGTATTTTGCAAAACGTTTATTTTGGAAACTATAATCACTATATTCTTTAAAAATCTTACCTGTTTTCGTATATGTAGTACAAGCCGCGGCCAGGGCGACGAGGACGACGCAAAGTACAGCGGCAGAGAAGAGCTTCATTTTCACAGGAGGACAGATCTTTCAAGACTGATGTCGATTTCGGCAAGCTACCCTCCTTCTAGCCCTCGATGCGATGTTGCCAAAAATTGACCTGCGAGAGTAGACTAGTGGGAGGCAAGATTCAATGAAAATATACCTACCTGAGGTACTGCTTATGGCTAGCTGCATGTTCATTATGGGTATATCTGGACAAGCTTGAAATGCGCTTTTTCGAAACTGAGGGAAAAGCAAAGAGGTAAATCCGAAAATTTCCAAGAGGGATGAGCGGGCCAGGGTCATTTGCGCACGTAGGCACGTCCATAAATGTTCGGAAGTGTACAAGAGGTTTGAGGAAGCGAAGCTTATATTACCCCCCCGGCGATCGGTTTATTACCCTCCAGGTAGAGGTGTACGTGAGGGATGGCGCAGGCACTCGAGCAAAACTGAAGCTGTTGTTTTTGAAAGTTTGCATATGATTTGAATTCCTCCGAAGCATTGGCATATGCTGAAGAAAATTTTCATTTAATACAAAATATCTGATTTATACAGTTTCTTTTTTCAAAAAGAAAACGTTCAAAAACTGGCTATTTATATTCAAGTACTTACTTTTATTGTAAAACCATAATGGTAATCCAGTATGATCTTATATAATAATTTAAATTTATTTTGAATGAACAAATTAATATTGTAACGCAATACAATAATTGAGAGTTGAGAAGAGCGCCTGTATAGCATTAGCCCGTCTTACTCGAACGCAGAGCGTCGCGTAATCACAGTGGTACTATATAGTTAGCACTTAGCATTTACTTGCAGAACTATATCTCAAATCTCTACTCATTAATAAATTTGTTTAACTAATTCAGAGCATTCCTTTATATAGACTCGAAAGCGCTAGTTCACTCGTAGGTATATGAGACGCCACTTATAGTGGCCGTGCACAGTTTAGCTGTAGGAAAATGATAAAGGTTGCGAACTCTCGTATTTAAGAAGAGTGTTGTTTAATATTTTATTTTTGTTAAGCAATTTCAGTACTGAAACATATCTTAAGTAATTTTAACGCTGTAACTGAATTCATATCAGTTTTTATTATTACTTGGTGTTTTATTTGTTCTAAATGTAACAGTGAAGGGTTACAGATCTTATACATAAATCACAAAGACATTCAGCTAGAAATTTTTTAAATTATTTTAATTTAATTTAACATTAATCGAATACAAATATAATTAATTATGTATTTACTTACAAAGGTCAAAAATAGAAGGCGAAAATAACATAGATTGCAATTATGGAAAAAAGTAATAAAGTTTATTGCTTATCTCATAACGATGCACACTGTTTACATCACTACATGAGTACATACACTAAAAAGAATTACGTAAATAATTGAAGACAGTCGTAATAAATGACGACTGCGTCGCAGACAAGACAAGAGTGAAAAGGATGATCGAACACGAAAATAGTCGCCTTTTATTCCGCGTACACGTACATACAGTTTACGGAAATCCCGAGAAAAGCGCGAACGTGCGAACGGAATGACGAAATTAAGAGTCATTATACCGTCGACTGTTCGATCGACGCAGTCGTTCGAGCCGACCTTGCCAAGTTCTCTAAGCGATTACTTGTAGGAAAACAGCGCTTCGAAATAAAGGATTGTGATTTTTGTATATTTATATGTATATGTACGTTGTGTGTCGGATAACAAAAGTAATCTGTCGGCGCGTGCAGCTCGGATTTGGTAGATTTGCGTCTTTTTCCGCGAAGAGAAAAAGATGAAATCTGACGATAAATCCGATTTTAATTATCGCTCATCAGCGTCTCCTTATGTATCTCCTAATACTTGACAATTATTAGCTCTGAGTCAAGAGTAAAAGGTTTTAACTATACAACGATTAAATTTTCAAAAACAAGAATTCAAAGTAGTTATTTGTTTAACAAAAAAAATCTGTTTATTATTATTTATCATGACATACATAAGGAAACTAAAGAGAGCTACTGTCTTACTATTAAAAAATCCGACGGGTCAAAATATCGAACAGCTTGTGAAAAAAGTCTAACATTACAAAAAAAAGCCTCGATACTTCGACCCATGGGAGATAAGCGTCATCTTCCACAGTTTCGAATCTCGCATTTTTAAAAGAAAAACGAGAGTCCGTTTTACTATATTTACACATCTACGCATTAAGTACACTAATTATCGCCGTCGTTATAAAAAAAAAAAATGAAAATATACAAACATCATCATCTCCACGATCCTCTACACACGGAGTATTTTATATCGTGACGTCGTCGTCGTCGTCTTCGAGTTAGAAGTAAAAATTAAGCGTATAACACGAGAGATTGGAAAAATTCCGCTCTCCGCGCGCGTCTATCACACACAAAGTCGGGGAAAAAGTTCTCTTGTTGGAATTAAATTGGAATCTCAGTTGGTGAAGATAAGCATATCGCGCGTGTCGACGCTGGCCGAGGCTGAAGCATCAGCCGAGCTCTTGGATGCAAAGCCTCCACCGAGGCCAAAACCGCCACCGCTTCCAGCGGATGCGTTGGCCGTTGCGGAAGCAGAAGCGTTAGCGCCACCGAATCCTTTGGATGAGGCGTTAGCGTTGGCGTTGGCACTGGCGGAACCACTGGCGGAACCATTGGCGTTTGCGTTGCTGTTGGCGTTGGCAGAGGATCCTGGTGGAAATAAAATTGGTTGTTAATTTTTGGAAATAATAGATTAATATTTTTGGAAAGAATAATCGAAATCTATGAGAGGAAACTTACCACCATATCCACCACTGGGCACAGCTGGCACAACGTTGAAGCCTCCGGTGCTGCCTCCAGCGTTAGCTCCAGCATTGGCGTTAGCGTTAGCATTAGCACCGGAACCTGCAGAACCGTAACCAGCAGCAGGACCCTGGTTCAGGATGATGCCGTTCTGCGAGTCATCGACTTCGTAGAGTCCGCTGGATCCACCCTGGCTGTATCCACCAGCATTAGCTCCAGCGTTAGCGTTGGCGTTAGCAGCAGCATTGGCGTTAGAACCACTGTTTCCATAGGATCCACCGCTGGGAAGCACTTGGTAACCACCGATGGGTCCCTGGGTCTTGATTGGCTGAGTGTAACCACCAGCGTTGGCTCCAGCATTGGCGTTAGCGTTAGCGCCGGCCTGGCCACCAGCTCCTCCATAGTTTACTTGGGGGGCTTGGGCGACGGGAGCAGGTACAGGAACAGGTTGGACTGGTTGGTAGACCTGGTAGTTGGAACCACCATTAGCTCCAGCATTGGCTGCAGCGTTGGCGTTGGCATTAGCACCGGCTTGACCGCTGGCACCTCCATAGTTCACTTGGGGGATGACGGGAGCAGGTTGGACTGGCTGCACTGGCTGGACTGGCTGCACTGGTTGGTAGACCTGGTGACCGGTACCGCCAGCGTTGGCTCCAGCGTTGGCATTGGCGTTGGCATTAGCACCGGCTTGACTGTTGGCACCTCCGTAGTTCACTTGGGGGATGACAGGAGCAGGTTGGACTGGCTGCACTGGTTGGTAGACCTGGTGACCGGCACCACCAGCGTTGGCTCCAGCGTTGGCATTGGCGTTGGCATTAGCACCGGCTTGACTGTTGGCACCTCCGTAGTTCACTTGGGGGATGACAGGAGCAGGTTGGACTGGCTGCACTGGTTGGTAGACCTGGTGACCGGCACCACCAGCGTTGGCTCCAGCGTTGGCATTGGCGTTGGCATTAGCACCGGCTTGACTGTTGGCACCTCCGTAGTTCACTTGGGGGATGACAGGAGCAGGTTGGACTGGCTGCACTGGTTGGTAGACCTGGTGACCGGCACCACCAGCGTTGGCTCCAGCGTTGGCATTGGCGTTGGCATTAGCACCGGCTTGACTGTTGGCACCTCCGTAGTTCACTTGGGGGATGACAGGAGCAGGTTGGACTGGCTGCACTGGTTGGTAGACCTGGTTTCCGGCACCACCAGCGTTGGCTCCAGCATTGGCGTTGGCATTAGCACTGGCACCAGCGTTACCACTGCCTTGGTTGTAACCTGGTTGGTACAGGGGAGCACCACCCTGGTAGTAGTTGTTGCCACCTGCACCAGCGTTGGCACCAGCGTTGGCGTTAGCGCTAGCTCCGGCGTTGGCGATACCACCACCGCTCAGGAATGGGTTCGAGCCGTAGTTGGAAGTGGGTTTGTATTGGCCGCAACCTTGGCTGCATCCGTTACCTGAAAATTATTGATCGCAATTCATAAGCATTTCTTTTCGTAGATAAATGAGATTCGCAAGTGCTGTCATCGTCACACACTTCGTTTGCACATGCAAAATAAGGAAAAACCTTGTACGTATGACAAGTATCAGCGTTGTTAACCAAAGTTTTTCTTTCCGAATACTCGTGCAGTGTAAGAAAAAGCTACTGTTCGTCTAGTGTAAATAAGTGTAGAAAGATTAATGACCGAAGACAGTTCATTAATAACCTCATCTCAAATCAACAATACTTTTTTCCAACCATCTATACTAAAAAACATGCATGTAAAACGAAAGATAAATCCCTACATGAAAACGCCATCCTCGCAAAAACGGTCTCGAACGTTTTTACATGACGTTCGTTGATATCATCAGCTTGCAGAACAACGAAAAATAAATTTACGAATACGAAAAACACTATACTACTACAGCGACAGAGTCGTGAGTCTCACCTCTAACAGGTCTGGTCTCTTCGATAACGATGATCTCAACCGGGCTGGTCTGAGGAGGTGTCGGTGGCCTTTGTGGGGGTGGTGGAGGATATTGAGGAGGAGGTGGTGGTGGTGGGTTCCTGTGATGGTGATGGTGGTGGTGGTGGTGTTGTCTGTGTGGCTTCTGAGGTACTTCCACGACGGCGATGGGTATGACTAGCGTACTGCCGCCGACAGGTCTCGACTGTTGCTGAACATAGCCACTTCCGACAGCGTTAGCTTGCGCATTGGCGTTAGCTTGCGAGTTCGCGTAACCGGAAGACTGCTGTTGCAGGTTGTTGTTGTCGACAAAGTTTGGCTGTTGCTGGGCGTAATTGTAGTCGCCACCGCCAGTTTGATAGTAACCGGAAGTTGGTCCGTACGCGTAAGTGTTGCCTGTGTTGTTATACAGAGAATTGTTTTCTTTTTGTGTGTGATTTGTCGACACGATTCCGCTTTTAACTTTGTTCGACTTTGCAGGAGGGATGTTTTGAGAATGATGAGAGAGAGAAAAGAGATAAATTTTTGAGGAATGGAGGGACGACGATGACTTTTAAGCGACGACTTGTGTGTCCTTGATGTAATTCAGTGTTCTTGATACCAGCTGTGCTCTTCAATGATCGAAGACAGATAGTGCAAACGAAAAGTGGTCGAATGGTCGATTTTGATTTGGAGTTTTGTCATTTTTCTCGTCTACCTATCTTGTGCGTATAACGGTACGATCGGCGTTACGGAGATAAAATCGAGTCGTTGTGATACCGCAATTTAAATGCATAAGTCTGCTAAAAAAAAAAAAAAACTATCGCGATAAAAACTGCTTTAGTCTCTTCCTCGTAAAAACATCTTCGTAAAATCAAAAAGTCTCGAATCGACGCTTCAGAGCCGAGCCCGATCACACCGGAATCTTCCGTACCGAAAAAAAAGTTAATTCACTAATCAATATTCAACACATATAATATAATACCCGTCCTACCGATCCAGCATCATACGCACACTAAAACTCTGAACTAACTTCATGACATCCTCCTCTCAGTACTGCGGGTAGTTATTTCCCTGTCCATAATAGCTACCTTGAGTATTAGCATTAGCATTAGCATTAGCCTGGGCGTTGGCGTTGGACTGTCCACCGTTGTTGTATCCACCTTGTCCGTATCCAGGACCGTAGTTCTGACCGTATACGCCGTTACCATAGCTTCCAGCATTGGCGTTGGCATCGGCATTAGCACTGGCGGTAGCACCACCGTAGGCGTTGGCATTGGCGTTGGCTTGAGCATTGGCGGAACCACGAGCTCCACCGTATCCGTTAGCTCCGGCGTTGGCGTTGGCTTGGGCGTTGGCGTTGCTAATGCTACCCTGAAAACCTATCAGACCCAGGTTCAGACCACCTTGGATGTTGGTAGCGCTAGAGCTTGCACTGGCGTCGGCCTTTGAGTTGGCACCGATGCCCTTGTGGAACAGGCCAAGTGGGTCCAGGAGACTGGGTTGGTGGTGCTGGTGGTGATGGTTAATCAACTCGCCAAGAATGCCTGTGTGAGGACGGTGAGAGTTAGTTGTGCTTTGATGGTTTTTTTTACAAGTGAGTTGTTGATTTATATGAGCACACAGAGTAATGGTTTGTGAGAACGATTGCTTGGAAAACACTAAAAATATTTTTGTTTCAAATTATGATAAACAGATTGATTAATTTAAAGTACTCTAATTACAATTAAAAGCTAATATTTCACAGTTTCTAATATGTACATTGCGACGTGAAATACAAAACAATAAAATTTGCTAAAACAATCAAAACGATATTATATACAGTTTAGATTCGGTCTTGAAGAAGAAAAAAACTTACCGGGCCTGGCAGACGCGCTACCAAGCAACACTAGGAGCACTATAGGCACTAAGCACTTGATGTAACTCATGTTGACGTTCCTTTGTAATCACAGTCTATGTAAACCCAAATCCCAAACTCCGAGACTCCTTCGCTCGATTGTCCGCGATCGAATCGAACACTTAAGCTAGACTGATACTCCCTGGCCGGTCAACATCTTTATATAGGAAACGAGCGTGACGTGATCGCCGTGCGGCAAGTAATGACCTAGACGCTCTCGCGCGCTCTTTCGCATCCCTCCTCCTTCTCCTCTTCCTCTGTATACACAGACGGATACCGGACACTATAACACGGCTCACGTAAAAATCGGCAACTCCTGGAAAATCGGTTGGGGGCCTCTGGCCATCAGCCAATGCTGTATAATATGCAGACGATTTCATAGAAGTCGTTTGCTACTTGTATTTCGAAAATGAGCGCAATATAAGCAGACATCGGCAGAACGATCGGACTGACGCCTCGGTGGCGATTGGTATGTATACCTGTGAATGACGACCGTTTAATAATGCATGCGAATTTTCGAAAAATACAGTAGGCTACTTGAATTTTGAGATTCGCTTGCACTATAGTATAAACAAGGAAACAATGCTTGCGGTTGTAGGAGAGAAAGAGAGGGGGAGAGAATTTATCGGTGAGGCATCGGTGGACATTTTTAGACGCTTCGAGACAAGTTCAAGAATATTCTTTGGCTCTTTTTGTTCAACACAAGTGTGTGATCCCGGTAGAGAAATCGGTAGTGAATCGATCGATCTCTCGCTTTATTTTTATTGTGCTCGTACTTCACTGTGTGTATCATAAATCTAAGAAAAATAACGTAATCATAGCAATCGTGAGAAAAAAAAATTATTTTTCAATGTTCGAGATCAGCCTGTATACTCGCATTCATATCCCATAATAATATTAGTTATAATCAAGGTTATCAAAAAAGCATCTTAAATCTTGAACGGACACGAAGCGCCAGTTCGAATTCGCAATTAGCCTCTTGATCCATTAGAAGCGACGATGTATCATTTTTCAGCCTAAAGTTTTGATATATCCCATCGTCGTTGAATAATGGATTATGTCCGAACGCTATACGCTCTGTGTTTTTTCCGCTCAATCTGTAATTTACGTTAGCCGCGCTTTACGAGCGCGTATTAGCCTCTTCGCTCGGCTGATGCGTGGAAAACGCTGATGGAAGAGAGATGATGCTCACACATAGCTTATCAGGAAAATCCCTGCTGCGCGCGAGTGGCATATCTGAAAATAGACTTTTTTAAATTTTGCTACTTCCAGCGAATGCACACGCAAAAAGATGAGAAAATACGCGTCGGGTTATTCGCTGCAGTGTTTTTTTTTTAATTTTTCTATCGTTATATTATTGCATAAGCGATTTGAGAATGATTGTAAAAGTTTGCATACGTATCAGAGTGGAACTTTTTTTGTATTTTTGTTATTGAGTGTGGGTATATAGTTGCGCGACTATTTTTATGAAATTCGTTATAAGTATGCTCGAAATCAATAATTTTCTTACTTAATCTGTCGATAAAAATTCGAGCAAATCACTACATTTGACAACCAAGAAGAGATACATCATGACCGCGAATCTCGTCTGACCGCAAAACCTCTTCTTATGTTGTAAAAACAAACACAATCTTTATCAAGCCTCTATAAATAGCTCATATATTTTCATCGACTTGCTCCAATTCATCCCGAATGAGATCAAGAAGTTCCGGAAAAGCGCAATGATCGATGATTCAAAAAAATTGGCATTATTATATTACACGTTCGGCCTCGATATCTGGGTGAAGGTTCACCAGCTCCTCGATTTCGGCGAACTTAACTTACATCAAAGGTCGCAGCTCTTATGTACATCGATCCTCGGAAATCAAGTCGTCGTTCTCCAGTTCTACGGACGCAGTACGGGTAAACCCGAAGGATATAATAATAATTCGGAGTTCGCGAGTTTACGTCCGCGTTTCGTGGAATCTTGAACGCGACCGAATAAAGTTCAATCGCACACACACACACGTGCGATTTTATACTACGTCAGAGCGGTCCATTGGAAAATATTACTGTCGCCTTTCGTATTAGTTAGATTTTTTTTCTCTTTGTCGACCGTATCTTTCTCTTTCTTATTCTCTCTTGTGCCGCTTTTTTTTTTGCTGCCGATGTATTCGGTGTGTATACTCCAGACGCCATAGCCGCCGGCCGGTTTCGCTCAAGGTCAGGTTCAATGACTGCCCGGTGTATCTGCCGATCGCTCGCGCGTGTATGGATTAGAGCGAGAGATGCCAATTTTTTAGCGTTATCCATGTGGGTAATTATGGTAGCGGTAAAAAATCGGTTGAAAAAATCAAATATCGTTAGTTTTTAACGTAATCCATGTAGCGCCCGAAGAAGCTTGGTCTACCTATAGGTACGCGATGCCTTTTTTTTCGTCGATTTATTATTAGATAATTTATGCAGTGTTTGCGAGAGAGAGAACGAGTTTAAAAGAATGGCGATGTTGTTGAGATTTAGAGAATGATAAGAATACCGATGGTTTGACTTTTGAGGCGGCTCTGGACTCCAACGGTTTCTACGCTCAGCGAATTCTTTTCCTCGATATTAGTCAGAAACGGCGACATCAAAATGCATTGCGAGGAAAATTATTTTTTTCGTCACACGCGATTATTTTCTTTTTTTTTCTTATTTATGCAAGATCGTATACTAGACGTATAGTCGGCGTTGTGTCTTCTTTTTTGCGATAGAAATGCTCGTTATTGTATTAAGAGTTCTTCGGATGGCTTAAGATAGAACGGAGTATCGAATAACTATAATGATAAATGATATCCTATATTAAAAAATTTGAAAATTACAAGATATAATTAGTTTTTCTGATAAATAACGATTATAGATCCGTAACTCTGATTTATTATTTTTATAAAAATATACCACAGATAGAATAAGCTTCATATAAAAACTTGATTTGAAACAAATGAAAAATTCATTTTTTTTTACTTCGGAGTTGTGTACGTAAAAAATTAACAGTAATATGTTAATGCTAAGGTGGCTTCTGCGTATGAATAACGCTCGAAGCGATATCGGGGTATCCCTTCACTCTGCGAAAATTAACGATTGAAATATTAAAAATTTGCAGTTTGCAATTTTTAGCATTTAAAAAGTAGTCCAACCGGTCGTGGATCGTTTTCGTTTATTTTGATGTCAGCTCATGCAAAAGCGTAACTATATGGACTTTATTAGCTGCACGCAAAGTGAAGATTTTTTGTATTTAAATTAAATTGCTGCTCGTTATGTGTATTTTTAAAAATGCATACGATGATGCCGAAATGTATTATGCGGTTGTATGTTATACAGTGTATTGCTTAACTTTTAATTAGAGATTCCATTACTTCCTGTAGTTATCGATAAACATCACTAATAAAAAAAGGACATGTTATAAAAATGTTAAAATCAAAATGCTCTCATATCAAAATTTCCACTTTAGTCGCACTCATATTACACGATCCAACTCGGAAACTCCGCGCTTAACCAGAATCCAACTTTTCGTAATCCACTTCTACGAATACATCTGCCAGCAGATTTTCACCCGATAGCATTAGCGAAACACATAATATGTATATAAAATCTTAATCTCATTCTCGGATTCTCGCACGCAGCACAAAATAACAAAATAGAGAATCCCACGTGGGAATCCCCAGGTTCGGTACCCATCGCACGATGCCGTCCTGGAAAAACCCTTGTACAAGTATTGTAAAGTGAAAATGCGAGGCGCGACGCCGTCGCTGAGGTTATCCGCGTGAATGCGATTCTTGACCTTTTCGTGACGATCATTTATCAAATCCATCGGTTGCTTTCACGGACATGTGCGACGTTGCGAATGATCTAACGATTTTATTTTCCGACCGATCGACGATTAACTGATTTGTCCTATCCAAAGCTTACAATGGATTATTATTTTTGCATTGTCTGTTAGAAGAGAGAGACTTCTTGGAATTCAGGGATTTTGTTTTGCTGCGTATGTGCGTTTTTTCTCGTTACTTTGAAAATGTGGATAGGATAAACGCGCGTAAATTTTTCACTGTCAAGGCGAAGGATGCCGATTATATTGTTCGGTTATTATCGTCTCGTTGACGTATACGCGTCGATGCGTGGGTACGTTATATACGTACATTTTTTATGAATATTAATATTAATCTTTGGAGTATATTATGTACACCGTGTGAAATATTCATAAGCGAAGAAGTTTGAATAACTTTAGAGAGTAATAAAAACAAATTGAATAACTTGATCGGCTTCAATAACAGCATGCACGGGCTTTGAGAGAGATTATAGCGGTGATTGATAATTCATCTTTTAAATTTATTTCCTGATAAACATAATATGATTTCTTGTATGCTAATCAAGGAAAAATCTCCTTCCTAGTTCGCTTTGATATGTTAATCTTTATACTTAAAACTATTTTCAAACATACATTATTACTTCGTAATTTTTATTACTCAAAAATGACAATAAAAAAAAAAGATCAAATTCAAACGCGTAGCGATATCCTTCCACACAACGCATCAACTTTCATAAACGCATTCAATTTTTATATTTAGACTGAGGACAGCTACAATACTACAAAAAAAAACCTCGATCCTCAAATGAGGACACGAGGTCCATTTCTCCAGCGTCAACCGAAATCCACAATAAACGGCATCACGCGCGCGATCGACGCGACCGATTGGGCAACGAGCGCACATACGCGCGTCAATGGGCCGATTATACGCGGAAACGAGTCTCAATCCCAAGCGCGTAAAATTTTCTCTGACTCACGCGCGTCAGTCGCAGGTGTGTATAGCTTAGATTCTCATCGCGCGGAGCTTCTTCCATTTTTTACGATCCAACGCGCGCTAACGTGGAAGCTAAACGCGCTTACGTAGACTCGGAGTTTGTTTTAGTTTTACGTGGCATATGCGTTTTTAGTCGTGGGAATCACTTGTTTACAAATTCATTCGAGAGATCGATAATCGTGATAAGAGATGTAAATCGATCGGTACATCCGATTTTCGAGCTGTATAACAATGTAATTATGATGTAGTCGCGTTTTCCAAGATCGTCAAGCGCGGGATTACCTTGTCATGTCATAATAACATCATGCGTATGCATATACGACGACACATAAACTACAGGATTAACAGTTTTGCTATTCCGTGAAAATCGAATCAGTACGTGTGTTATGAGACATCGGGATTTTTCGTTATTCCAGTATACGAAATCATACACACATACGACTGTACTTAAAACGAGCTGTTTTACAGCTCTCGGCAATTAGGAATAGACCGCAGAGACCGATGGTGATTATTCAAACGCGACCGTCGTTTTCGGGAATCTCCGCTCATCTTTGAACTGCTGTGGGGACATAAAACGATTGCGCTAACGATCATCATTGCTAATTTGTTCCCCTTGACGATGGGACCTCTCTAATGTGAATAATGATGTATACACGATCTATAGATACGGATTTTCGATACCCAGAATTTCGTAGAAAAGACGAGGAGATGTTTGAATTTAGGCTTTTGTGTTGCAAATCTCCCGAGAGAAGCGTACATTCGAGGCCGATTTATACGTCAAGGCTAATTTGTACGGTGGATTTTTATATACACTCGGTAGAGTGCTGCTGTTCGCAAATGTATTCAATTCACACAGGCGTTTTACAATGACAGGAAATGAAAAAGTAACAAGCATTAATATGAAACTATTTTCAGACTCGGCTGGGATAAACCGACTATAAATGGATAATTTTTAATTGCTTGGGTCTGCAACTGCTCGTGGATTTTAAGTGTCTCGAAAATCCCACTTTGCTAAGGTAATCACGCACCTTAAGACTGTTTTGCTTTTTCTTCGGCTCAATGCATTTTATTACAGTGATGTTGGAATGCATCACTTTGAATATTATAGTGTTCACTTGGTGAAAAAAAAAAACAATGAAAAATTGAATTTATCCTTATTTCTATCGAATACATGTGTTACCTTGTAAACTCGCCGGGAAACTCCGCAACGTTTATGTATACTTATTATGTACGTGATCAACCTTAATTTGTGGTCGAATCAAAATGCGTTCAGTTATGAATGCAATAAATTATTTTCAAATTCTTATTTTAGCTCTGATGCAGTCTTGAAATTTTTACACGTTAATATCGACGTTATCTACATATTTTATCTATTTTTCTTTTTAATTTTTCAAAAATTTTGGTTTGATTATGGAAATAAAAATCAAACATACGATTATAACTATACTTGCACCATTTTACGCCTAAAAAAATTAAAAAATTAAATTATTTATATTATTTTTACAATATCCAGTAACACATCCAGAAATTCAGTCAAATCCAGCGGTAGTCAATGCCAATTAAAAAAAAAGGATGTGTCAAAGTCATTAAGATTCTTCTTTATTTCCCCCTTTTTTGTAAGGTCATGAACACGCTTTTGTCTCGTGCCATAGGACCATGTGTGATTCTTCCCCTTTTGTTAAGAGCAGCGATCTCTTGTATAGGGTACAACTCTTGGAATACGTTTACGAGCACTTCACGAAATTGCTTGAACCGTCCTCGAAGTCTACAAAGTAGTTACCGTATGCAAATCGCAATCAGTCATAAGTATTTGAAACATTTTCGCGCAAGTTCCTTTTCCGGGCCACACGTTGTAGTTAGGATCGAAGTTAAAATATTTTAAGAATATTTTAAACTGAATATGTAATGGGCTTGAAATAGGAACTTTTTAAAAAGAATAAGATGGTATCTTTGATTTTTTTCAAACATTTATTTCAACTTTATTTATACGTATAGATAGAATAACACAGATGGACGCGTTATAATAATCTTATTACATCCAGACGATCATTACGCACTCATTGCCAATTTTACCTTTGACTTTCATGTTTTATGTATAATTAGATATTACATCTTGAATGAAAGGTAAATCTTGATTACTTTGTGATGTATAAGCTAAGTATTATTTTGAAAAATACTGAAAACTTCTCAAAAACACGATTGTGAATTTATAAACGTTAATATGATTGTTTATACTTTCGAAGAGGTCAAATTTATTTAGCGAAAAGCCTTTAGCTCAAGTAAATAATTATTATCAGCAAGGAAGCTCATATGTGTAGAAGGAATGTATAATAGTCGTAAATTAAATTACTCATTTTGCAATAGAGCTGATGTTTAAAAATAATGGAAGCTATACAGAGCATTATGAGTAAAATAGCTCGTTTTTTTTATATACGCAATCAAGTTTTCGTGTATCAAAAACTTTGTTATTGTCTTTTTCACTTTTTTGTAAAATGAAATAATAAGAGTATTTTAAACTAAATTAATACAACTAAAATTAGAAAATGTTATTATAAATACTAGTATAAAGTACTTGACTAAAAGAAATTCACCTCCACAAAACCTCCTCACAATATAACCGCAGCTTCATTACATTTATTAACGCGCCCTATAACTATAGAAATTTCATGTATATATCATATCATACGCAACATTTTATTTTTTATATTGACTATGTCTTCATGTGTCGCAAAGGCAACGCTATATATATATGTCTCACGTGCTGATAAAATTAGCTCAAGTTAAATTTGTAAGTCGCAAACGACCTACTACTAATTTAGTAGTATACCACCTCTCCCGATAATCAACTCTTAATTTATGAGAATAAAAGTATATGAAATTCCTCTACTGTGCATCTTATGTAACTTGTGCTAATTTTATTATAAAATCTTATCCTCGTCGTGATTTACAAGCGACCAATCAATAGTTGCACTTTTTATTTATCTTTTTTTATCGGCGAAAGAAACAACGGTGGATTAGAAAAATTTTACTTATACGTATGTTCAAAACAACATTGCTATAAACGAAAGTTTGTTTGCTTTGCATTATAGCTTCTTTGCGAGCATTATCAGCATTTATGTGGTTTTAGACCGAAAACATTTGTACTCAGGTTTCATTGTTTATGTTTAGTTAAACGAACATCCACTTACAGTTTTACTTTTTAATAGACGTTCTAGGATAGTTCCTTGAGTTCATTAAATTGAAAATTCTTTGATAATGTTAAATCATCCGTTATATATGTATAGCATCTAATTTATATATTTGAATAAATTAAAAATATATAGAATAGCTTTCAACTGCTCTGCTGTATTTGCTTAAATTAGTCTTATAAGACACCCAAAAAGTCGCTTCATTGAACAAGCCTTCAATTATACCTTTATATTACCTTTAAAACAACTACACAGAAAACTAATAACAATAGTAACTTCTTTCTCGCCCTTTCGATAACATCAAAAACTTCAACCTACTACATTCAACGAAATTCAAAAATTTCCAGCCGTATACAATAATAATAATAGTAATAATAATCATAATAATTAAGTAGAGATATAGTCTTCGAAGAATTATTGTCTCTTTATTCAAGCGCAATAACAGTATTATTGCCTTATACGTATCGTAATATAATAAGTATTTTCACAGCTCAGTGTAACTAATAGCATATAATATCGTCGCGGCCTGCGGCTATTTTCTGTACGTGTATAAGGACGGTCTAAAGTAAGCTTTTTGGCAAGAACGCAGAGATATATACACGAGCATCGAGAGATTAGGCGAAATTTACGATTTATTATTATTGCCAGCAAATCGCGGCTTCTTTAACAAACGAACAGTGCACAGATCTAAAAAAAAAGTCTCTCTTAAGAACGACGTGTATGCATATGTACATATTGTAAACACAATATAGTCCGTGCATTTCAAAATCATAAAGTATATTGTATACACGCAATTCGCTCTAGTGGAACCTCTATTAAGCTATATCAGATCAATTGACGTCGTACACATCCTTCTCTATACGTATAGGAATACATCGTTTGATGAAAATCAACGTGAAACGATGGAAATGTACACATAAAAAGAAAAAAATCACAGGCTTCTATATTGCGGGCGACTATAAACTCGTTAACAAGACCCAGTCTTTCGAGGATAAATCAACGTTAAATCGACTCTTATAAAATAACAGAAACAAAAAGAAGTGTGCCTCGTTAACGCCTACAAATGTAACAACGATTAAATTATAGAAAAAAAATACATCGAATCGCAAATCTTGAATTAACGTACAAACTTAAGGTAAGGGCGACTGTCCGCTACTGGGCGCTGGATCGATTATCGAATCCGGCGAGCTTTTGTTGCTCGGCGTCGTCTCTTTCGAATTATTGCTACCCGACTCGGAACTTTCGCCGTTTCCGTTGCCGTTGGCGGCGGCGGCAGCTTTTTCCTTCAATTCGGCTTGGCGTACCATCTCGTAGTTCTTCAGGTACTCGACCACTTGTGCGTGTCCGAATGTCTCCGCTTCGTCGATGGGTCGATTGCCCCATCTAAAATTAGATTTTGTTTGTTGAATGAATGGCGAAATTAACAGATTTTATTCAGAGCAGAATAATATGATTTTTTTTGCAACACCTTGGGTAGAAGTCCTATAGTCTCTCGCGGCATCAAGAATCGAATGTAGTACTTTTATACACAAGGCTCGACCCAAGGTGTTGCAATAAATAGCACCTTGTCCTCTAAAACCGAAAATGAGCTGAGAACTAATATTTCTGATGCTTATTTTTAGCAGTCATAGCACGAAAGGACCTACAGTTAGGTCAACAAAAGGCAGTTTTGGCGTAAGTGACACACCGCTATATATGCATTCCGCGCGCAGTTTGTGTCAAGGGAAACGGAAAAGTGCCTATGCGCCACCTATCGTCAAACGCCAGAGACTAGATAGCCGAAAAATTCAAGCGCTGGAAGGACGATCCATCCAAAACTGTTTCATTTCACGGCTATACTTGAACTCAACTCTATACAACTCGCACGCCTTGATAAATCGCAACCCATTGATCAAAGCGCGATCGTATTCATTGAAACACCGTGTGCGTGAGTGCGGTTCGTCCATTAAATTTATCTCTGAATGGCGCGAAAATACATCGGAGCGATTTTACGTAACGGGACGCGATTCATTCGCTCACCTGTCCTTGGGATCGTGGGGAACACCGCATTGCTCGATGAGAAATTCGACGCAGTCCAGATGGCCCTCGCTGGCGGCCAGATGTAAAGCTGTGCGGCCGTCGTAGTCAGAGAGGGTCATGTCCATACCGCTCAGTCGATGCCTGTAACCAAGACCAAGAGATGCGTGGGTGTGGGTACGATGGTGTACTTATTTACTTGGCACGATTGTGTCCTCCTTTCGAGAGGATATGCTTAAGCGGTGAATCGAGGACTTGTTGTTGCGAAAGAGGGGATGTGGGTAATGAGCCTGAGATGTGTGTTTATATCATCAGGGGTGCTTGTGCGTTATTGTTGTGGGAAGAAGTTTTTTATTGTCGAAAGGTATCGATGATCGCAAATAAAGTGAAAGTACTGATTTGCCTTTTTGCCTGAATTTTAAAGTTAGTTGCTTTTATGCAATCGTATGAGAACTTTATGAACAATCGAACGTGTCACTTTACTTGTTATTTACGAGTAAACGTGCACCAAAGCTTTTGCGTATTAAAGGAGGAAAATCGTAATTTTCTAATAAAAATGACAGTTACGATACCATTACAACATCGATAAATAACGCATGAAAAGAGCAATAATAATAATAGCGAACAAAGCTGCTCAGGCATCGCACGTGAAAAAATAAAACATCGAACTCGAGTCGACGTGTTTTCCTCCGATGCTTCTGAGTGTGTATACATATTATAGGAAGCGCTGAATTAATGCAGAAGCTGAGAGCTGTATGTAACACGCGCGCATTGTTTGATTAGCTTTTACCTCGAGTGTGCAAAAGCTTTATACTTGTTCTTGGCGACTCACCACTCCAGACAACCTCGTAAACTGATGTGGTATAGATGTGTTCGGACCGTCGGTATACAGTAGTGTGCGTAGAGTGTGTGTTTGCGTGGGTTAGTATAACATGGCGTGTGAACGTGTTAGTATATTGTATATTTCATTGTACTTTCGTAATATTTGTTTAAATTTTCATTCATTTTTAGGGCAAAAATTTAAATTCAATTTTAGTTTAATATTATATCACGCAATACGTGTACTACCGCCACGAAACACAATCCAAATTTATCCTCACCTGCGCATCGCTGTGACATCGCCACTGGCAGCACTGAATAGCAGATTAACAATTGAAAGACCCTTGGTCTCGTACTTGTGTCTTCGCGGATCCTTCTTGTTTGTCGCGTGCTTGAGATTGTCGTACCTGTGGAAGTTGAACTCGGTGACCAGTTCTTCGCAGAATTGAACACCTCGACAGGAGTTGCCCAATGGGTCCAGAGGTGGTGACCATGTGCAGATGCCCATTACGTTGGGAATCACTACGAGGAGGCTACCCGAGACACCGGATTTCGCTGGTATGCCCACCTACGAATATTCATTCAAATTTAAATTCATACCCAGGCGGAAATAATCTTATTCACATAATTCTTAATAAAATTTATTAGCTTTTATTAGCTTTTATTAGATTTTAATAACCATTTATAAAGTGTGGAATTTGGACTTTAATAATAGTTTATAACACTTATTAATGTTTGAGAGATTTAATTATATATTTTTTAATTTTACAAATATTTTTAAGCTTTTATTAGGTTTTATTAGTTTTTTTAATGTGTTAAATAATCTCAAAGAAAAAAGCTTTAAAAAGCTAATAACAGCTATTAGATTTTACTAGAGTTTAGTAGCTTTTAGTATTTTCATGTGTTTTTTAGAACATTAAAAACAAGTGATCAAAGAATTTTTTTAAAGATATTAGAAGACAAAACTAAAAATAATTTATAAAATTTCATAGCAGTTATTATCTTTTTGAAAAACTTACTAACATATCGTAAGAATTATAAATACCTATAAATCTAAATTATTGTAAGTAAATATTTTTTAAAACTTATTAGAAGTTATAAGATTTTTCGGAGGCCACGCGTTTATTTATTTTTGTGCCAGAATATATAGAAAAATTAATAAAAGTTTAAAAAAGCTAATAAAAGCTATAAATTATTACTAAACATTTTTAGAGTCCAAAACCTACATATTATAAACTGAAGTTATAAGCTTTTATTAGTTTTTTTTAGGTAAATAAATTTCCACCTGGTTATAACTTATTAGTTTGAGCAAATAGGCAGTTATAGCATTAGCGGCTCAAGCAGTAGGCTTATAAGGAGGTAGTTATGGCAGAGGTGACACGCCGCTACATCTCTATGCATAAGACTCGGCAGCTTAGATTGTAATAAGGAGAATGAAAAAATGTCTATACGCCACCTATCGTCGTTAACTAGAAACTGTATGTATCTGTAGAGAGCCAGACATCATTCAAGTGACGCCCTAACAGCACACAACGTTTTTAAAACGTTTTTAAAACGTTTATTTAAAAACTTTCTAATGTTATTTTTTAAGTTTATATAACGTTTATATAACGTTTTTAAAACGTTTAAAATAATAATTAATTAAACAATTTAAATGAAATGTTTAAATAATCACTTAAATGGGAAATGGTTGCCAAAATTGGAAGTACATCCAGATGGTACTCCCAATTTTGGTAACCACTCCCCATTTCAATGTTTATTTAAACATTTGTTTATGATTGTTTATATAATTTTTATTTAATACTATAGTAACGTTCTATAAACGTTATATAAACGTTTTCAATATTTTCTACAAAATTATTTTCTTTAAAATTTCAGACATTTTTCACGTTTTAAAATGTTTTTAAAACGTTATCAAAACTTAACAAATAACGTTACAACGTTTAAAAATAAACGTTTTAAAAGCGTTTTAAAAACGTTGTGTGCTGTTAGGGCGGGGACAGGCCCATCCAAAATTGCTTTGTTTTGTTGCTACTCGGGCTTATTGCTGAGATACTACACTACTGATTCCATAATAATATAGGATCGAAATAATTAACTATAATCGCTATCTTTATTCTCTGTGCTACAACTTTACTTATTTAAAAAATGAAGTCATCACATCGCAGAGCTAAAATTTGACATTTAAACACATAATATATATAACAAATAATAATATAAGAGTATTAAAATGCTACAATTGCAAAATCATTTTCTTGGAATTTTCAATTCTCACCATACTATCCTATATACTCTAAAAAGACATGGTAATCATTCTATTCATTATCTAATTCGCTAGCTGTTCATTTTTTTGTCGGAATGTCTGTGTATGTTTGAATTTCTAAACTCAAAAAGTAAAATTTGAAAAAAATGATATATAATGATATACATATATAATTGAGAAAATATGATAACAAGGGGTATTTCGTTCGCTGGAATCTCAAAATTTGAAACTCACTTATGTACCATAAAATTTTATAGCAACAATAAAATATTTCATAGCACTCCTTGATCTAAGAAGTCCTTTGTTGTACCGTGCTATCTCGCTAACTACATCACTTAGGTCACTTGTATCGTAATTTACCTACTATTTATTTTAAAAAAACCGTTGCGAGTCTAAATTAAACTTAATTTTAATGTATGTACAATGTACATACGTACATGTGGATCGCTTATAGAGCGATATCAATTCATCAAAACAAAGTAGTTTTTTTCTGGCCCTTTCGTTACGGTTACCGCCTAAACTCTCCGTGTCTCTGGCAGGTGGTACTAGATAGCGCATAGGCACTTTTTCATTTCCCTCATGAGAATATGCGCACCTAGTCTAGATATAGTGGTGTACCATCAATGCTGAAACTGCTTTCTTTGACCGGCAAGTTTGGCCGCTCATGCTATAACTGCGTGCAAAGCGTGTCTAAAGTCATTTTGTATGTTTGTTCAAATGATCCAATCAATTAAATAATAAAAATCATTTGCAGAAATTAAGACCAACGTATTAGGCAGCAATATTATCGATACTCTTGCTTGCGTGAAAAGTATCGATAGCATTATTTCACACACGCACGCGTTAAGGCAAGAATAGTATATTGTGCAACTAGGGGGGAAAATTATTTTGAAAGTTTTAAAAACACATCGAATAGTCTGCAGATTGAGGAAAAGACTACTCCCTTGGGAGGAAAAGACTAAGAAAAACTCGATTTTCCATTCATTTTACATGCATGGAAAGTGGACTTTTTCTTGCACGTATGATGAAAAGTTATAATGGTATATTTATATCCATTTACCTTGAAGGCAAATTGACCACTGTAATCGTACATCCCACAGCTGTGCATCAGACTGAGAACATCTCGGACGCTATCGGGTTTCAGCACCTTTTCCTCCGTTATTGGACATATTCCACCGTTCGCCAAAGTGGCTGCCATTACCGCCATCGATTCGCAATTTGCCTCCATTGCACAACACTGTAATCCGAACATTCACATTATATTATTATTGCATAATTTTTATATCATATAAAATTAAATTTAAAAAAATTTATATAAGTATCCATCAGAATGACGGACCTGGAAGTAGAAATCCATGCACTCTCGCAAATTCGTTTTCTCGGGATAGCAGCCGTGCTCCCGCATGTAAAATCCAAGTGCATAATTTCTGTCAGCTGCCTCTCGTTCCGACAGAAAGACGGCGTTGTTGAAGCCTAGATTTTCGCCTCCCGCGAGCCTCTTAAAGTAGTTCATCGTGAAATCGAACTTCTCTGCGAGCGTCATTTCCGGCTTTATCAGGACCTTTAGTAGCGAACAGACCAGGATTGCGCCGGCGTTGATCATGGGGTTGTGCGGTTTTTCTGAAAAATTAAACAATTTTTTAAATAATCTATCCAAGATTTTTGTACAATATATTAAGTTATAGCAATAGCTCACAACGATAAATTACTAACATTCCAAGCAACAATATTTTCGCTTTTCTAACTTTACGCTTCCAATTTACAATCTCAAAAATAGAAAATCTATAAGCGATGCTCTAACAAAAAACCCAAAGCCCGACACTAACTAACCAACCAAACCAATAACTCACTGTTATGATCCAACACGAGCTCGTTGAAGTTCCTTCCCGACGGTTCCTGCCCGACATACTGATGCACGACTTCCTGGCCGAGTCTCTCAAGGGCTATGGCATAGGTCAGAGGTTTGCTGCAGCTCTGAAGAGTGAAGGGTATGGTGGTGTCACCGATGCTGAAACGTTGACCGTCTATCGTGCAGACCGAGACACCCCAGTATTCAGGATTCATTCTAGCCAACTGGGGAATGTACGAGGCGACTTTGCCTTCGGTATTGGATTTGCACTTCCAGTAAAAGTCCTCGATGTGCTTGGTGAAGCCTGGGAAGTCTGGGATGATGAACTGGTGGCGGAAGGCTCGCGATATCAGGACTATGTTCGGCGTTATTATTCTGTGAGAAGATTGCGATTATAGGAATATAGGATTTTTATAAGATGAAGATTATTTTATATGTATTTACCTTCGGAATTGTTCTCGATCGAGCTTCTGAGTCTCGTGCGATATTCCCTCGTGTCCGCCGGATTTGATATGTTCCTTCTTCAAATTGTCGGTGAGCTCCTGTAGTCGTGGGTCGTTTTTTCGCAGACCAGTCGTTCTCAATGCCTGTGTTTTTTTTTTACGTGGGTTATTGTTTTGAATAATTATATTAACTTTGTACATTTTTCATGTACTCACAGCTAGGAATTTTCCAACGTGGAGTAATCCAGTCTCTTCATTTTTGAACATGTCAAACATGACATCCTCTGCGTTAGTTGCTTGATCCTGGTCTCTTGTACTGCAATTTTTATACGGAATATTTATTCATCCGGATAAGCTTGCGTGTACTCGGTCGTGTATGGATTTTACGTATGAATGTCTAAGACTACTTGAAATGAGTAAAGCAGTAAGTACTTTTAGTTGCATAATATTATAATCTAGCAAATCGAAATACTTTGGACGTGCAATCTACTTTTATAGCTATTAATAATTAAAGCAGGCAAATTATGCGTGAATTTATAATTAAAGAAACTTTTTAATGGCGCCGTTTTTAACCAATTTTGAAATTAACGTAGAATAATTTTTTTACTTTGAATCGAATAACGCGAAAAACCTTGGGCTGAATTTTAAATAAAAATAAGTACAAAAAATATCCAATGGAAAAACGTTTATAACTGATTGTTTCCATGCCAGAAAATATGCATGGTACTCACTACATGTAATGGCTGTCATGAATGAAGCTGTAATCGCTGCAAAGAACAGAAGAAATTAGTGGATTAGTATAGAACTCCTCTGAAAGTGCGAAATGATTATAACTCTTTATATCAATGGGTTTCGTGCGAACACACTAATATAACTAATTTCGTTATTTAAGATATTTAAAAGACCAAACAAAATAAAACTTGAATTGACTACCAATCGAAATTCTCATTTCACACTGATGTATACAGCAATTTCTCGCACCAAAGCAATCTGCAGTAGACCCGATCGTTATAAAATCGATTTCCTGATAACAAAGCTATTATATCGCGAAATTGTACCGTATCGTCTGCACCTGATCCTTGTCACCAGACGCCAGCAAATTCTCGAGCTTGTGAGGACGATAGTAGCGACACAACAATTCGAAGTCGTCCATGATGTCCATCTAACGTTAACCGACTAGTCGCATACGCCTTTATATATGCAAACCGCACGAGACGGTCGTGTCTTTATTTGCATTTTCGAATATTGACATCAATACGACGGAATAATAATCCTCAATCAGTGTCGATATTCAGATCGATTTTTATTGCAGCTTGTTAACGACGTTCGAAATCGTAGTGGCTGTCAATTTTAAAGTCGGTTTTATTTCAGTGTAGCAGTAGATTTGCATTTTTATTGACGCGTCTCTGCGATTGCGCTCGGATTATTTAGATTTTCTTTCATTCGATCTGATAAAAATAACAAAGCATCAAGGTGTCAAATGAAGCATAATTTGAATGCGAGAAATGAGAAATTGAATAGAGCACGATTGCAGTTCAAAAGCTGTTCAAAATAGTACAAGCGTACATGTCGTCGCGTAGAAACATTAATAACGTTAACAATACTAAAATCTATATGAATTACGCGTCAACTTGTTGAAAGGAGTCCCCTTAGACCTCTTATAATGGTTGTGCCACTGCAAGCTTTCACGAATCTCGTAAGTACATGCGTCAAAAATGTAATGTATGCAAATTATCGTACTATTATATTTATTTTTGACAAATAGTGCATTATTTTTAAGTGCCAAAAAAATGATACGCTCGTTTCGCAAAAAATAAATAAATCCGAAGACAGAGAGGAATCTGCTCGAGTTTCTCATTACAAAGGTAGACGGGGTGGAAAAAGAGAAAGTTGCGCCTCAGGCCCTTTGCGCCAGATGGTTTTTTAACAGCCATTACCTCCTTACTACCATCTGGAGGGATTTTCTAAATAAAATATGCATATGCAGGTATTTGAACATGTTCGTGACGGTATGTATACTGCAATTTCTTTTTTACTCGTGAAACCTACTTTGAAAGTATAGTATATACCTATAATAAGTGCAATAGTTTAAATAAGTGGGTGAATTAAAATTTAACTGCATTATACCTGTGCAGCTTATCTCTTGTTATATGCAGTGCTGTTGATTAATATTTGTGAGAGATATAAGTTTCTAGCCATCAAACTCGCGGAAAAAAGAAAGAAACTAAAATTTTGATAGCTCGACTCACCGTCGCTGCACATTTTCGAGCTCCAAGGCACTTCCGTAAGAGGCATCTAAATATCTCGCCGAGCCGAGTTTCGTGGACTTTGGCACCGCTGCTCGTCTCTGTGGATCAAATAATGTTTTATAGATAAAAAGTGTACGATCCCTCGTTCTTATAAGGACAAACAAGTTATTTATTTGTCGAAATTGTCGATACGACTTTAATTTATATTTATGAAATTTAAAAATTGCAAAAATATCGCTATTCTCTATTTTTAGAATTTAGGCTACGTTGAAATTTTATACTCTTGGAAACGCTTTAGAAAAAAGCAATAATTTATGGTCTACAAATTTTGGCTGCAGTGCTTTTATTCATTTGTGAACGACAGCTCTTAGCTATGAAATCTTAACGTATTGTCACAGAAAATAAGCGCTATTTATTAATACAATATTAATCATGACAAGTTTTCTCGAAAAATAGATACAAAATAGATATGGTAGATGCATGTCAACTTTCTAATTGCATCAAAACCTACTTCGTTTTATCATCAAAATCATATCTCTCTCTCATATACCTGAAATTTGAATAAGTAAAATCTGAAAATCTCAACCTCAAGATTCACAAAGTTCCAACGCGCTACATCTTGGAATCTAGGGGTTGCTATCCCCTCAGATTCCTCAACACCAGCAGAGTAGCAGCTATGCGAACTCGTATATTTATTGATCTCGCAGTGATTCAACTACCCCCAACCGGACTAAGCGGAAACCTCGCACGTGTAGCAAATGCGGATGAGCGACACGTGCTTTCATTTTTTTGTGTATAACTGTACAAGTACTTGTCGTGAAATTACTGTTATTAAATTTAAAAAATTGTAGCTAATTTCTTTTACAAGACTTATTACGAGTTCTCGATGTTATGTCATAAAAGTGTTAGACTTAGTAATCTTCTCAAGAGTAATAGGTTGTGATTTCTTGTTTTGTTAAGGTTTGTTCAAAAATGAAATTATTTCTATTTAAAAAAAGTACAAACATGTTTTGCAAAAAAGGTATTTACTTATATCAAATCAGATATGTATATACACTGAATTCTCTGAATGAAAACAGCCTCACTGTCAACAAAGATGCCGGTGCCAATAAATGAGCAAACAAACGCAAGTGACTTTGCGTACACCATTCTTTGCATCTACACACCTAAAACTTAAACTATACTATCGTTACGTTGAGTATATTATTTTGAAAATATTTTCACATAACCCGCCAAAAAAGCTTTACTCCAAAAACTAACAAACAAGCAAAGCTCCCGTCATCAACGTCTCTTCGGATGAATGACTTTTCAGTAGCCGACGAGTCACAATCACGAGTTTGAACCTTAGTCGCCGCGATTTTCGATGTATTTTTGTCCCGCGAAATACGGTCACTGTCATCGCCCACGTGGGCCGCAAGCTTTGCTCTCTTGTCTCTCCCAGCTGTCTATCGATCACCGTCTTCAGCTCTTCTCCTATTTTTTTCGGCAACTCACAAACTTATGTGAAATTTCGACGGATGAATGCGTATTTTTGGAAGCTTTTGAACTGTCGTTTTGAAAGCCGAGCTTTACAATGTTTCATTGAAATATCGTGCAAGTGATATGCAAAAAACGTTGTACGTCACATAGAGGAAAAATATTTGTTGACTGAAAAATCATGTTTTATCAATAATTGGATCGTTTGCCTACCACTATTATGAGTAATTAAGTCTCATTATAAATGTTATCAATGCTTATTGTGACAAAGCTTATTTGTTTGTTTTGAACTTAACCTCCGTCGCTGTATGATGAATAATAAATTTTCGCGTTTCAAATAAAAACCAACAATATAAGTTCAAATTCATTCAACTTTTTTCAAGCAATACAAAATCAATCCTAACCACAGTCTCTTCCCAGAATCCGTTGCTAAAATCATGACCCACAAAAGCTCGCATCCCTCGAAAACTTATCATCGTAAACTCCCCACACGATATTATAATCCTGCAAGCTCCTATACCCTAGCTAGCCTTTGGCGCGAAGGGAAAAATCAATACCTGGAGGCGCGTGTGAAAGCGCCGGAGTCCGGCGATCGTTCCCGGCTTCGACGTCGTCTTCAGGATCCTGACGGCATGCAAAACCGCGTCTCTGTACATCTCTCCTCACTGCGCAAGCTCTTTATCTCCTCGAGTCCTTGATCACACAATTTAACAACTCGAGTCTCTCTGATAATTACAACAAACGTCGAAACGATATGACGAGAGAAGGAGAGAAAGTGTGTGTATAAGAGAGCGACGCAATGCGTCCCGACGACGACTAGGTGCTTACTACTGTGTGCTCTGCTCTCGCAGGTGGAAGTGTACGACGAAACGACGGCTAAATTGGGGACATGCGCTCTTCGCGACGCGGCTGGTGCTTGCGGCCGTTTTGTGCGCGCGACGATGGTATATGGTTCAAACAACAAATGAAAATGAATCTCTGATGAATTAAATGAGCAATACATGAAGAATTGTGCAGGTGTGTTGTTTTCTAGCAAAAAGTTTAAAAGAATGAAAGCATTAAGAATGTAACTATCAAGAGAACTTCATTCAATTTTAGGCAGCAGTTAGTTTGAGCGGTCCGAGCAGGACTAGAGCAAAAGGCAAGTTATATGGCATAGATGGCACATCGCTAGCTATATCTATACTCGGTACACTGATTAAGATGAGGGAAACTGGAAATGTGCATACGCCATCTATTTTGGCTAACCATGCAGAGACTAGAGAGCCACTTTGAGCAAATGCAAATCCTGCAAATCTTCATTAGCTGATTAGCAAACGGTGTTTCTTAGTTTCTATTATACTTAATATTTTGTTTTGTGTATATATTATATTTTTCAATATAAACAAAATATTGCTACAAATCGATTCTGAGATAAAAAGTTGTCTGCATGGTTAAAAATAGCAAAAATTAAAAAAATTTTCTATTTTCTACAAAAGCGAAGTAATTTTTCCCTATTTTCAAATCCTTATAATACTTCGATTTTGCGAGCGTTCAATAGTTAGTTAAACAAAATTTTTTAAATCAAAATTCTCAATTTTTTTTTATACATAATGTATTTAGATAATACCTGCTGTGTGTAACATATGTGCCTTTGATTTTCAATCCATGCTTTATATACAACAAAAATGGTATTACATTTATGAATTTATTATAAAAAATACGGTTAACAACAAGAGGCGAATGGGCTTTTCCAGACTCGGATGATGTTTGGAAAAGCCAATTTTCATTCCTAGTTATACAATATACTATAGAATTGTACACATTCAATCTATTTTTTCCAACCTTGCTCCACGAATCATGTAATTTAAATTGTCGCAAACTGATGTCTAGGAAGGTGGTAGTAAAAACGAATTGCTTAAAATGTCAATATGTGATTTTTATTATTGTCTTGTGATTATTACTGGATGGTTATACATTCACAAAAAAATATAAAATGTGCGAAGAAATCCGATAATCTCAGCGTGTTTAACGAAGTTCATTTTCGAAAAAGAAATAAATTTTGAGATCTTTACCAATCACACTTAATAATTACATCTTTGATTTGGTTTGATTTGAATTTTTAATTATAGATAATATTTTATTCTTTTTCGAAAATAACATTGAAAAGTATACCCTGCAAACCTAGGACTAAATATAACTAAATTCTAAATTGGATAATTACATAATTATTAGCTTCTTGATATCGGCGACTACCACGTTTTTTCAATTACGAAAAAAATACCAACTAATAATAAGAATACAAAAATTAAGTACAAGGCAGTTTTTGTTAGAAGAATAAAAATGGTTATTTTAAAAGTGTCAATTCCTTAATTCTAAATTGTACAATTGCGTGTAGAATATTTGTCGAGCAGTTTTTTTTTTTTAATTTTTCAACTACATCTACAGAAACAGGCTAGAAATTACATCTTTATAATATAAGTTATAATATATTTCGATTTACTGATATTCATAATACTTTGGTTAGCATTTCTCGACGCCTACGCATAAATAATTATGTATGCCGCATTCTTTAAACTCTGTTGTGTTGCGCGTAGCTTACAGATTTTCTTTTCTTGCTTTCTTTTGATTACATCAGGATATGCATGATTCGGAAGACCTTAAAAGCGAAGCACAACAGTTATCCTATCTCACGGAATCTTGTTAGTTATTCTTATAGACAAAAATTACTAGAAAGCACAGAATTAACAAAACGCAACAATAGGCGTCTATGAGATTTCTATTTCAAGCAAATTATAAAAGTACTAGTGATGGCACATCGCCCAAGTTTAAACAATCCTATAATGAGTATTATTTAATCCCGTTAAAAATAAGCATGTAGACTATAGAAATATAAAAATTATATTTCATAAAATATAGTACAAATGTAGAAAGCATAAATGGCTTCGATCTTAAAGTCTTCAATGAGACATTATAAAAAAACTGTAGATTTATGCTTCAAAATTAGTCAGTACATATTTTCTTAACGACCTGGTCATTGTTGTGCTTCTACTATACATATATTGCAATATGTCCGCGTATTGCATATTCGAACAAATGTGAGTTACTATAAATTGCATCTTAAATTTCTCGCGTGCAAGTGCTTAACTAAAATGCAATCGCTGTGAAATAAGATATAAATTCGTGTGAAATGCTATGTTTATCGTGCATCTTACAAATAATCACAAAATGGCAAAAGAGTGCACAGTAGCAACAGCATATTCCAAGTATAATACATATAAAAGAACCTGATTCTCTATTTGTACAAAACATATCGGCACACTGCTACGAGATTTCTTGCTTTGTATCTTATATTTACAAATTAAAATTTCTTACTCTACGCTAACACTTTTGATCGAAATGCTACGTACTAGGATACGTAAAGTTGGCTTTAATCGGATAAAATTCTTAGACTCGTGTGTCTGTGGAGCGAGAAAAAGTGGAACTTGTATCGTGAATGTGAAAAACCGCATCTTTGCAGAAAGGCAATTTCATCGAACATTCCTGAGATCAGAGTTAAGGCATTAGTTTGGTTTAGAGGTGGTCCACTTTTGTAGTAAGAATATTTTCAGCAATAATTACAGTGTATTTTCGCAAAAGACTGCCTACGGATCTATTCGTGTCTATCTTATTTTACACTAGAGAAAACTATCTACAACTCGTCTACATATTACATATTTAAAAAGTTAGAGAAGAACTCCCAACGAATCTACTGTCTATCTCAAAGCTACAAAATCACATTTAATTAGAAAAATTTCGTATAATTTTTATAAAGTCATTACAAACATTCATAGTTAAAAGTTATTAAGTTTTCGTTTTGGAGTCCAAAACCTGGTACTTCTTGTGACTTGTTTCTTTGTAGTAAACATTTGGCTTTTACCAATTTCACGGTAGTATCCATTATATTATAAAGTGTACAACAATTCACAACATCCTTCTATAGAAAGAACAAATTTGTTAATACTTGTATTAAATTACGACAAACCACTTCCCTGGCCCCTTTCGAATCAAACACAGTACTCGCATTTTAAATAGCATTAGAAATCCTTAAGAACACTATCGACGACAGTTTCAGAGGATCACAGAGAATGAGATTACATCGAATAATCCATCATTACGATAGGATCGTAAATCATAGCATAATACTTTAACATTTAAAAGTTAAAATAAACGCGTAAGAATAATATACACGTTGTTAAATATTAACTACATACAGTGATCAGTCAAGAAGAATTACAAATGATGCCAATACATGATCGATTTTTGAAAATAATAGCAATGCAGAGTTGCCATCGATACTTTGAACATTCTCTTCCATTCTTTCATTAAATGCAGCGAGTTATACTAAACAGTAAACTCTTAATTAAATCTTAACACACCCTCGTGCTAACACAACAATCACACAAGGAACATCAAGTCTTAAAGTACCGACACCAACTCGGCGGCCTCCTTATCTCAGATAACCGTGTCCTGATAAGCCGGCGGCCCACTGAGAACAAACTGCCTCTGACTCTGCCGGACGATATCCGTCCTACTGGGCACCTGTGGCGTAGCCCTGACCCCATGGTAATTACTGTAACTCGACCTGGCACTCGCAGGCCTGTTACCGTACAAGTCATCCAAATCCTCTCCGTTCAAGCTCTGAGTGCTTGTCTGCTGGAAGCTCGGGTTGCTCTGACCCTGCCATTGCATGGGACTGACGAGCTCGTTGCTGGGGTTGACGGGTAATTGAGGAGGTGGTTGCTGCCAGGATTCGGCCAGGTTACGAGTCGAGCTGGCACTTTCCCAATTGGTCGAGGCGCCAAGGTTGCCGGAGATAACGGCTGGGTAGGCGTTCGGGTCGCCGCTCCAGATGTTGGGAGATGAGGCGGCGAGATTCATGGTGTCCGGCTGCCAGTTTGGAGGTGCTGGAGAGAACAAATTTGCGATAAGTTATCTAATAATGGCTTTACTCTTAGTTTCATAAAAATTTAAAAAACTAAAACTAGAACACACAATATACGAACTTTTGTTTTTATAAAGGTAAAGAGATAAATAAATTATTAATTAGTAAAATTGTTTGAAAAATTTACCCGGATTGCCTCGGTCCCAATGTCCGGATATCCTATCATAGTTGAGCGTCCCATGCGACAGCGAGTTGACGTTCTGGTTCGTCAAGTTCCCAACGATCGGCGGTGTATTGGCATAAAGGCTCTCTTGATGGTCTATGATCCTGTTGACGGGATTCTTTCTCCTACTCTGTCTCACGGAACTCCGTCGACTGTTGGTGGATCTCCTGGTACCGTCGCGTGAAATGACTGATCTTCTCTTGACTCGTCTCGGTGTCATCGGCTTCGGCGACACGCTGTCGTCCTGGACAACTGGAGGCTCCGGCTGCGAGTACTCGATGCTGTACAGGGGCCGCGGCTGCTTCTTCTTCTTTTTTCTAATTTGCGCTGCTGCTCCAAAAGGAATTTTTCCATGAGTCTTTGTCGACCAGATGTAGTGTTTTTGGGATACGTGCGGGGTTTGTGGATGAGATATAGAAGGATTTTTTTTTACAGTTTGGATTTGTGGATTGCTGATTGTTCAAATTTTGTTTTTTTCATCTCTTGATTGAGATTTTAGTTATGAATTTTACGATATCAATGTTATTAACGACATGCTCGTTAGAAATGCATTAGCTGTACTTTCACTGGACAACATTTATACTCAAAATTAGTTTGCTAAATTATACGAACAATCAATAATCTTACGTAAATTTAACTAACATATAGGAAAAAAATTAAAAATAATAGGAAAAATCTACTTAAACATTAGAATTACAAAATTTTCACTGATATAGTGTTTATTGAAAAGAAAACTGATGAATAAATTTAATAAATAAGATTTATCTACGTCTAAGTTTAAACTACTGTATTTAAAAAATATGATTACCCACCAAGTGACCCAAAGGTTAAAGAGTGTTCACCAGGAAACCAGTGTTATACAACAAGATATAGGAAGAAAATAAAGTGAAGGGTTAATAAATAAAAAAAGCAAGCATGGTGTGTATTTTGTATATTGCACTTTTATTTTTCACCATAAAGCAAATCTTTTTTTTTTTAAGTTTATATATTATATTATATTGTGTGTGCTTTTATTACAGAAACGTTACAAAGAAATGGAATCGACTTTAAGTTGCATATAAATATATATAATCAATTTAACAAAAAAGATGATGAGATTATGAATCGAACATAACTGTACGAACTGGAGAACACATACATGAGACTAAGAAATAAATTAAATTTTACGAAAAAAGCTAGGGATGAACATTGAAAAGTAATCGCGAACATCTACTACTGTAGTTTTGCATGATGAGTCTTAAACAATAAAGTTGTAAACTTATGACTGACAAGATATGAAACTCATTCCTTCCTTTTCTGCGTGGAACCAAGTCTATGAATTCTCTACGTTGATCGATAAGTGAAAAACAAAAACAATCCGTAGCACCTCTTACAATGCAACACGAAAAAGGTTAAAAAAAACATGTGGTTCCACGTAAAGAAAGAAATTCTTTAACATTAACGCAAATGCAATTAACGACAGTCTAAGAAAGTGATGTTCCAGAGCAAGGAACGCACGACTGCACTGAAATTAATCTCCTCGAACTCTACTTTTTTTTTAATGTTCAAACGACATTTGGTATAAAACTTCTTAAACTTTTAAGTTACTTTCTATTCAATTATTATTACGATTAACAATTGTGATTTAAAAAATGTATGCTTTAGCTTCATCTTTCATCAAATAACAATTACTCGAGTGTTTACTCTCTACATAATTATGCTTTGCTCAATCCGTATCAAATAACACCCAAGAGTACAATCCAACTACTGCATTAGTTAAAACTAATTTCATTGCAGTTCTTTCACGAACATATCCTACAAAGGGGGCACGAATATAGCACGTCAACTCAACAGGCAGTAAATATATCCAAATCGGAAAATCCGCGACGGATAAACACGCATCGTGAAATCCTGGTACAAAACGTACAAGTGCACCTTTGCTTTTTTGCTGAGAACGAAAAATATTTCTTTCGACGTGTCTACACGCTATACCTTAAGTCGTTTGATATTACGCTACATTAAGTCGTTTGATAATTCGTTATTTTCTTCGAAAAAAAATTTGTCGCCGCGGCGAATGAAATTTCCGTTTGACGCGCGCAAACGAAACGCATTCGACGCGACTCCTCTCGTAGCTTATCTACGTATCACAGTCTATCAGTGCGTTATCGTTTTTTTTTCTTTTTAAGTCTATTCGTGCGACGAACGCTTCATATTGTGCCCTCTACAACGCTATTTTAGAAATGTCTTTTCACTAGATAGATCGTCGTTGTATTTTTTGTCACGCGCAGGCTGTTCATTTTTTTTCTTTTTTTTTTCTTATGTATAATCGCCCTTTTGTAGAAAAAACTTGTTAATCTCGTTTTGGTTCGGATGAATAATCTTATTATAAACGCGATCGATTTTTCGATCTTGGCGGACGTGTTACGTCTTTTATGCTTTAGAAAGATATTTTTGTACTTTAAACATTTTTTCAAAAATACATGTTTTTTTTTCAATTCAATGCTTTCAGAAATGTTTTAGATTTCGGCGAATTACGGAAAAGGCACTATTCAATTTCTATACGCGCAGTGTGAATATTATTTGTCGTTGTTCTATCATTCAAGTGTAAATAGGCTCTTTTAAAAAATTGTATTTTTACATGTGTTTGGAGAATACGTATATCATCTATTTGGCAAATTCAGGAATATGCAGTTTGACTTGACACGTGTACTCTACAATTAATTTCATTTTCTTCTGTAACGAACATGTAATTCATTGTTCCTTTGACACCGGTTGGGATGAAGGAAATACTGTTCTAAATTGACTCGATTGTCGCGGTTGTCTTAACTTACAACAGCAAGAAATTCGTTTCACGTGAACACAATGCTTTGTTCACTTCGTTTAAGTGGCACGATATTTATCAAAATTAAGTAACGTAACTTAAGAAAACAAGAAACAAATTTTGAAATTCACCTAAGTAACTAGTAAGAACAACGTTATAAAAATTACGTCACATATCTAAAAAAAAAGTATAACTCGTTGAAGTGATAAAAAATAAAATCAACTAATTAAGTCTAAATTCGTTGTTACAATAAGTGTAGAACCAAGATTAAGAATCGAAATTCTTTGGGGAACACAAAAGTAAAACCATTCAGAAACTTATCTTCCCGCGAATCTACAATTTTTTTGTATCACTATCATAAAAAAATAGCAAAGTAATCCACCAATTTGAGTTTCTGAATGATCCGGCTATACTTGTCCTGTCCACACCGACCATCAGTAGAAAAATGGTGCGTAAAAATCTACTTCCTCACATCAGTGCGATAAATCGGTTATACATCAAGATTTGTCAAATCCAGTCTAACATAAAGATCGCGAAGAACTATCGCTGCGAACCTCCGCAGAAAAAACCCAAACAATTCTATCACATCAAAACCTATCTACCAACTCTCAAACGAACAAAAAAACCGACCGACTACACTCGCAACGCGCCTCAATAATTGTTAACGAACATCGATAGCGGTCTTCCATCGCCGCGTCTTCGATCCTGATCGTCCCTCTGCCCGGCATTAGCAGCATTGAGCTCTTGTTCCTCTACCGAAAGTCGCGGATCCGAGTGGAAAGACCGGAGCCTAGGTTCTGGCAGCGGAGGCGGCTGCTGCTCCCTGATGTGGTCCGCGTAGACCCTGGGCCTGTACGAGTTCCTATTCTGTCTGCCACTACTCCCGGTGCCCGTGTTGCCCGAGCCGGCGCGATTAAACTGCCTGGAGCGCATGAGCGGACTGTAGGTCACGGGTGGTGTTTGTCTCGCGCCGGAGGCATTCCTCTGGTACCTCTGCTGCCGGTTGAAGCTCAGATTTGGGCTGTGGCTCTCGAGGGTGTCGTAATCGAGCGGACGACGCTGGTGGTAGATCGGTTCGACGGTAGGCAATTGGTCTATAGGATTCGAGTAGTCGGCGTAGTCGATCGTCTGTCGCTGAAGGCTCGAGTTAAGGCTGTTGAGAGGATTCTCGAGGACGCGGGCGCGGGGATCCGGCGGCGCGGTGATGAGCATCGAGGCTCGACCTGGCGGAGGGGCCGGGGGCTTTTGCACTTTCTTAGACGGCGGCAATGGTGGTGGCAGCTCGCTGTGCTGGTGCTGTTGGTGCTGATGGTTGTTGCTGAAAGCTTCCGTGGTCTTAGGCGGCAGTCGCGGTGGCAGCGGTGATATTAGCGTGTTGGAGGAGGAGCGATGCGAGCCCGAGGTCGTGGCCGTGTTGGTGGGATAGTAGTAGCTATCACTGCCGGCGGAATGTTTGTTAGGCGTGTAGGCGGGCGGCGGTAGAGCCGAGTAGCTAACGTACATGGGATGCAGCGGCGTGTGGCCTGCCATGCCGAAGTCACCACCTCCGACAAAGTCAACTGCAAAAGGTTTAGTCCTGCTTTTAGTTTTCCGCTTTGTCTCTCTGCATGAGAGAGAGCTAGAGCTTTTTTTCTCGTCGTTCTTCTTTTGCAGGGAGGCTGAGAGTTTTTTTGTCTATTTGTTCATGGAAAAGCTCGAGGATTCAGTGCCCTTTTTTTTGTCAAACGATCGTCGCGATTCAAGCGGATTGCTTCTCTAAGATTATCTGAATTTTTACATTTGAAAAGGCGCGGCGATCCTTTAATCTTTTTCTAACGAAGACGGTCATATTTTGTAGCGGTCTTCAATGTTATTCACTGCTGTGTGCCTTTTATTATGTTTCATGAGTGCCGACTAAACTCGAGTGTAGATTAAAAGACAGTAATGTTTATTTTCTAGTGTGCTTTCATTAGTCAACCTATAAACATGTACCCTATCTTGTTCCTTGACGATAAAAGTCTTTGACCAGTAATTGCAGTAATTGCAAATGCATGCAAGTTGCAGAGTGAAACAAACTTTTCCATTTAAAAAATTCGCAATATCTCTGAACTTGCAAGCAAAATGAATAAAACTGAACGTCATGCTCCAAAATATGATCACTTGAGCGTAAAGTAACAAATAAGTTTTATGGCGATTCAAGTTGGTCTAAATAAAGGCAAACTAACAAGAAGCGAAAGAGATCTACAAGTGCTATGCTACTAAACTGCGTGCATGCAGAGTATTGATTCCTTAAAGTTTTCCATGAATTTACTCACGTTCTGAGCTTTTCAATTAATTTTATCACTGAATTCCAATAAAAAAGATAACATTCAATTATTGAACATCTGCAAAGTTGTTCTCTATTTAACTTTTACAAGTTATGACATTTTTACACAAAGCAACATAGAAACGACATCGATATAAATTACTTTCAGAACGTTATTCATTTCACTAAGAATTTACGACGATATTGTTAATAAAATTCAAATTTTTCTATATGATTCATTAATTTTAGGAACGACATCGAGACATACAACAATCATTCATACAATTGCGACTATACCATGCATATGACACTCTGTAGTGCAAAGCACTTACCAGAAGGGGGGGTCAAATCCACCAATGAAATCAACTGTAACCGATAATAACCAACCCTCTTTTCAAGTTATATACCACAAGTTAATCAAAGTGTTAGTTTCCGCTATCACCAGCGTTCGTTAATACAAAGTATGTCAAGTTTCAATAACTAAGTAGGTGTGTGTCTCTCGTGGCTCATTCATAAGCGCCATTCACTCGTTAGTCAAAGTTCGTGAAACTCTAGCAAAAAAGGTGTGAATCTTGTGTGGTACAATAGCCTATCCAGTGAATAAAAAATTAGGTGTTTGTGTGTACAGAATTAAAACGGTCTACTTACAGCTGTCATCTTCTTCCATGAAAACTCGACTCAGGCAAATTCCACCGATGACCGCCATGACCTGCAGAGCATTAATTTATTATTAACACACGCTATCTTGAGCGAACATTATTTTCCGCGATAATAGCAATAACAATGAAATCTCACCGCCAGCAGGCATTGGGTCGACGAATGTAAAATTTCAATGACTTCGTAATCCAAGACGCAGCCGGTCACTCGATCTGGGCGAACGGGCCTGTAGACGTCCAGCTGGTCGGGTCCAGTCTTATTGTGGTCGGGCTTGCATCCTGGTCCATTGACGTGCCACCAGGAGAAACTGCCAGTTCCCAGATTCAGTAGGTCGCTATTCTGCAATTCGAGAACAGACAAGAAAGTTAGTGAAAAAATCCTCTCCGGATAAAGTCACGCCTATAAATAACTCTTCAACGAGAAAAAAATCAACGCTCACGAGCGCGCGTATCAGTCGAACGACTCGTAAAACCAATTCTCCGTCATCGTTTTTAGTCCAAACAAGCCTATTACAGCTCAGCAACCGCTTATGCAACTCAATCGTCTTGGTCAGCTCAATTTCACGCCGCGAGTCGAGTGAAAAAAAAATTGGAGCAGCCGGCAATTTACATTTGTGCAGATGAGTTCGCAGCTCAAAACAAGTCGTCGTTGGGTCAAGTACGTTTAGCCCAAGGGATGACTCACCTTATCCAAGACTCCAGCGCTGAGATAGAAGCACGTCAGGAATATGTTCCAGCCAAGCCAGAGGACGTTCCACACGCAGTACTGAAACAGAGAGAAAGAGATGAGACTGATGAGAGAGAAATCGTGCGTGCAAGACTTGATTGGGTTCATTGACAATTAGAACGCATGTGGCAGCCGTGTGTCTGTGTGTGTAATACACTGCATTGTGGGCCTAATGCCGGACAGTATATATATACACAATATAGTCCGCGAGAGGCTCGCGTCCGTTTCCTTAAGTGAAATGTGACTAACTCTCTAAGAATGCCCCCAAAGGGGGTCAACGGACTGCAACCAGAAGTCTGGATGGGGCTTATGGTGCGCAAATGCGCGCGACGCGATTTCTCACGGTTTTTACTGGTCGTTTTGACGTTTCGCGGAGATGGTTGACTGATTTACGATAAGAATCGTTGCAGTAAAAAAATGTGTTCTTTGTAATGTGAAAGGAATATATTTTGCGTTGTTAAGAATAAAATAAGATTTCAATCGTTTAAACAACGTTAAAATTTGGGTAGTAAATTACTTTAATTAGCCATGACCAAGATATATTTGAATATCTTCCAAGAAGTCGGTTATGTCAACAAAAACAATAATATTTACTTCTAAAAGATGCATAATCAGCCAATTATTCAATTTTCTCTCATGACTCGTGAAATTTGGCTTTGTAACACCAGCTAACATAGGCTGTTATTACAACAGATAAGTATTCAATGCAATCAGCATCACGCTTACAAATAAGCTGAACTGGATCTGGTTGGCTGCTTTGAAAGGTATCTTAATTGAGAGAAAGTAGCATCACTCTATATCTTTTTACTCAAGTTTTCACTTGGCTACTGCAACCATTCTCTTGCTCATGTGTGAAACACTTACCGATATGATGTATTTAGGTCGATACTGGAAGGCTCCAAAAAATCCAAGAATAACAAAGATTATGTTGAAAAAGTTGACCAGTATCGGCACCCACATGAACCCCAGGAAGTCAAAGACTTGCCGCTCTATGGTTGTTATCTGTGAACAATATGAAAAAGATGTCATTGTAAAATATGAAATATTACAACTATTGATGTAAGAAAAATGTAATCCGGATTCAAAGAAATTCACAAGAAAGGTTTTTGTTCTAATTGAGACATTCTCCAGTATTTAGTGGTTCAATTCATTAAACGGTCTTAATTCACAGCAATTGTTCTGTAGTTTACTCATTCTTTTAATTGTCATAAAAATTAAAAAGTAGCTTAATAACTGCAATGAAACCCTTCAATCATCAATTAAACATAATAATACGTCACATGTTTTAATGAATTTTCAGAAGGATATTTATATCTAATTCTGAAACTGCAAATCTAATATTTCACCTAAAAACAGAATCCAAGCATTTGCTGCACTCTAATGGTAGAAGTTATATAAAGTGAATAAAGTTTCACACTTGAGTATTTTTAAATTCTGAGCTGATGAAAGAACCTGCTACTTTAATGCAGGAGTATTTATTGGCTTCTGTATTTATAGAAATAAAGGGAATGCATCTTATTGCCCACACACACAGTGCTTTTAAAAGTGTCTCAAATAGAAACATCACACAAAATTTAAAAGTGGGACATCTGTAAATACAAGTTTATTCGTACAAACAATCGGGTAAACAAAGTGAAAAAAATACACACAATATTTCTAAAGAGTTTTTAATGATTTTATGTGTAAGACATATTTCAAAGTAAATGCTCATTCGTCTAAAAAAAATTATTATCAATCTTATATTATCAGCCTGCCCATTTGCAGATTGCATGAATCATTATGAATCAGATGCCAATAAGGAATAATAAAATTCATTGCACAAATAAAAAATAATTTGTTTTTGTTGTTAGTCACAAAAACTAAAATAAAATTCCACCAAGTAGAGCATGTGTTTATTTGTGAGTAGTTACATCACATTAGCACCGTGTTACATCTGAAATTGTAAAATTCAACGCGAATGCATTACAGCAGCAACATTGCTTATGAAATATATGCAAAGCGAGATTGATTTAGAAACTCTATGCACCGAGAGATCCTCCAAGTTAACAAGATCCAAACACCTGCGACCATGATAGTACAAAAAAGCTGAAAACCTGTTCTGAATTGATTAAAGATTGCCATGCAGGAGTGTATGAATCAGGATGAATCAGATGATGAATTCCAGGAAGCGCAAAATGCTAGGCCATGAAAACTGCAGCTGGTATACCAGTTGGATATTTTTACACACTAGTAATAGGACACAGCAGCTCTAGCCTATTATTAATCTTTTTAGCGAAACACAACAAAAAAATAAAGGGAGCTATAATGAGCCAAGATCTCAATCTGGTGCTAATGCCATGTCTCGCTGGTGAACACTCCGCTTAATTATACACAGTAGGCAGCTTTCTGGGAAGCAGTGAGCCCTCCACCCATTAAAAAGAACTATTTCATATAAGGGCATACGTTTCATTCAGCAACTTTCTCACATACATTTGCAGTAAGTGCGTAAGTAGCGAAGCTGCTACGTTATACTACTTCCCTTCGCGCATGATATCACGCGAGCTAGAGAGTCGAAGAAAAAAACCTTTTGCCAGACGGTGCAGCCATATAGATATACCTCTAAAAAAATACACAGGTACTCACGAGCTGTAGGGTGCATATCGTCAGCAGAAAATGCCTCTTGCTGCAGAACCCCATGTCGTCTCTGGCAGCGACGCTCTTGGCTGCTGTTCTTTCAGATCCTCCACCTCCTCGGGATGACAGCGACGGGGCCTCGGCTCGGCATCACAGAATTGATCCGCACGAGTACCTATCGCACACTGCACACGCACACAACAGCTGAAGGAGACGGAGGAAAGACAACTGCTGGATAGCTCTTATTTATCTCTCTCTCTCTCTCTCACTCAGCAGCGCCGATGTCCGTTACGATGCGCCGTCGCCATTTTCTATACACCTCCACTTGTACGTACGTTAAGCCGATGTAAAAGTATACTCATAAGGTGCGCGTGTATATAGGTATATTGCGTATATATATAGCTGGCTACTGCAGCAGCAGCAGCTCTCTCACGACGACAGTATACGGGTATGCGTTCGACTGCCGAGTGAGCGACACGCGTTCTCGAGCGGAATTTCTTCTCTCCGCTCGGCTGTGAGTGTGTATACTTAGTATAGTCAGTATAGTGTATCGTGTGGAGGTGGAGGGAAGTGAGCTGTATATATAGATATATTATGTATACCGATGGACTGCGTGACTGTAGACTGTAGGTATAGGGTATAGGCAACGCGACGGTTGGAGAGAGAGAGAGAGAGAGAGAGAGAGAGACAGAGACAGACAAGTGCAAACCTGCAACCTGCTGCTTGTTTTCTTTTGTTCGCCGTCTTTGTTGCGCTGGAGATTCGTACTCCTCCCACGCTTTCAGAGGGAGATATATAGCTAGTGCTGCCAACGTTGCCGCGAATTCACGCGGATTTAAATTAGGTGAGTTGAAAATGTATTATTCTATTCGTATCAGTATGTTTATGCAAGGAAAATTTGAAATTATGAAAATTTACTGTATTCATGCGAGTTGTAGGGTTAAAAGTAATGCGTAGAATTAAGTGTATCTGTGTTTTGGGAGGTCAATCATATAGTTTTTCAGAGGTTTTTTTCTGATCCTCCTTATCTCGGCGTGAAGCAGGAAGAGATATTATTTAGCTACGGTCATTCTAGTTTCTGAGCTGGAGATCGTTAGTCATAGCTATTTCAACTCTCAGCGACTTCTTATTTCATAAAATCAATTTTTTAATTTTCATGCTACGTTTTTTCGTTAAAAATGAAAGCTAAATATTTTTAATCCTTTTTTACAATTGCTCGACGATTAAAATTTTCGTCCATTTATAAAATTATTACAGATCATTGTCATCAATGAAGGCCGAACCAACATTCGGCCACGGATATATTGAAAGAACAACAATAATAACAATGATTAGCGTATAGCTCTGAAAAAGCATGCGCGTAAAAACAGTTTTACGAGCAACGACAGAGATAATAAAAAAGAGCTTACTCGAGTGACAAGTTTCATTAGTACGTTTGTGGCATTTGCAGGAGCTTCAACGCACGTTTCAGTAAAAATGTATCCAAGATTTATCCTTCTTTTCGTTATTGTGTGCTGCTGTATTGTTTTCGCAATGTCGAACGAAAAAGGTATGCAAATACGTTATTGCGATTGATCTGGACTATATACTTTGAGATTTCTTTTCTTACGTGTGGAATATTTGAATAATGCAAATTTCTAATTGAATTTTAGAAGAGCCTCTGGTTAAATGCAGAGCCCGTTGCAACCGTGAGTAATAATATACAGTATCGCATGAATATTGACTGTGAAAACTGTGCATTTTTGTGACTTTTGGTGAAATTTGTATATTGCAGGACTTTACGTGAAACATCGTACGGATCAAAAAGGAAAACAAACTTGTTATGACAAATGCACAGGTATTGTAGATATAGCATGACATCATAATGCTATTATAAAATCAGATAATTCTGTTTTTAATGTTTGTCTTTATTTCTACAGACGATCCGAAGTTTTACGATAAATTGCAGTGAATTTTGATGTCTGCAAGGTGTCTGGTTTCTAAAGTCGCTAATGGAAAACTCTCCAAAGAGAAAAGAATTTTAAAAAGTATGATTGACATAAGTGAAAGCATCGAATACTTAAATGCGTCATGAATATATAAACAACATCGATTCATTTGTTAATTTATAAATTAAGGTTAAAAAGTTTTCGGGAATCAACAAGCAGGTACACAAAATGTTGCTCTCGAAACTCTCGTATAAGTTACGCGCATTTGAATAAAAATTAAAAAAAAAAAACAGAAAATTGCATTTGAAACTATATTGTGCGACTACTTTTTATGACAGTGAATTTGATAATATATTTGAATTTGCACGAGGAAACTGTTTCTGAAAAACTTGTAGGATTCTACTAAAATCATTCTGCCTACCATGTTTTTGGTGCTTCGATTTTTACGGCGATACTTTGGATTTTAAAAGTGAGTTCTCCTCAACCTCATAACTCATTTTTTACAATAATTTACATAATTCAGAAGAAAAAAATATTATCCATGCAAATTCTCTCGATTACTTCACCACAACTGTATAAATAAAATAATTTCATTCATCAATCAAAAAATACATCAATTCAAAGCACAGCCCTCCTCCCAACCGTTAACCGTAACAGTTACACACAATCCCTAAAAACCCCATTATAATACGCCTAACCACCAATCCTCATCCGGTTACTAAAAATTCACCGAACGCTGACTCGATTCAATTTCTCAACACGTCTCCCCACGGCTTTCCTTTTCCTCCTCGTACATAGATTCCCGCGTTAAAAAGAAGCAGCAGCCGGAGCCGCGAAGGTGCGACAATGCAGTCTGCATCGCGGCCCAAAGTAGCTGCGGATGTTTGCTGACGACGAATAATATAACAAGGAAGGAAAGATCGTCGCTCAAAGTCGTAAAGCCAGTCGCGACGACGAATAATCGGGAGCTCGAATGCAGCGGCCGAAAGCAGAATAGCGGTTGTAGATGCGGCGGCGGAGCAAGTAAGAAGTCGTCCGTGGCTGGCGGCAGGAGGTCACGTGCGGGAAATTCGAGAGAAGGTTTTTCGATTCGATATGCGTGAGGTTTTTGGATGTTTGTGTGTTATGATATTATGTGGGAGAGAGGTGGTGCGGTTTGTTTCTTTAATGGGATTAGGGTTGGATTATTGAATGGCTGATAAGATCTTTGGTAGGTACCTATATGGTTGTGTGGAAAATTGATTTTTTTTTATTCATACGATTGTTTGCTATTATATCGTTGGTGGAATGACTTTGTGACCAGCTGTTTTATACAGAAAAATACATTTTAGAGGCAGAACGTGAAATATTCCAGGACATTTTCGTAATCATAGTTTTTTTCTTTTAATCAATTTATAGACATCACGTATTTAATTAATTTTAAATAATATAAATCATTATTGATCTTTAGAAAATTTTACGTTCCATTATAATATAAGCTGGTATTCATAACTTAAGATTTTTTCTGCCAATATAATATATTACAGAATATAAGAGACATTCATTATACGTACAATATATGCACGTATGAAAGCAATGTTGCAAACTGGCTCAAAGTCATACCAGTTGACGGTAATTAAACTTTTCACAATTTCATTGTAGTTCAGAGAGTTATACCTATTTATAAATTTTCTCTGTATGTGTGTACACGAATTGACGTCTCCACAAGTATAATACAACTCGAGTGAAAGTTAAATTCGTACAGTTGTCAGTTAATTGCTCGCTATAATGAGTTTTGTGTTTGACAAAGGATCGATACGGATCTTCAAGACAACGGATGGGGAATTTCGCTTGCGCGAAATCTACGGCGACGGAAATTGTATGTTTCGCGCCATCAGTTTCATCCTTTGGGGGACGGAAAATCGTCACAGGCAACTGCGCTCTTTGGTTAGCTAATGTCTTCTAAATTAGTTTGTTTCGAATAATTAAAAGTAGTTATAACGATTAGTATTATATGATGACATTCTTAATCTTAGAGTAATGCGAAATCCAGTACATTAATTTCAATTGTACAGAGACTCATCGACAATTTTTTACAAATTTACAAATCCTATAACGTACCTACTTTTTATTTAAAAAAAATGAAAATACAAGTTTAATATCAAATTTCATAAAACCATGATGTTTAACTCTCTATTTTTTCTACATTTGACAACGATGTTTTATTACAATATTCAAGACGAATATCATCATAGCTGAATCATCATAAATATCTTTTTAAAAGATAAACATTTTTACCGATCAATACACGAACCTCGACACATCTTCCGCTATAAATTTCCAGATTACAAAATAAAACTCTCACAGGTCGTAAACCACATCGAGGACACCTGGTGCGAGTTACGTCCCTACGTCTTAGCCGAATGGAACGTTTCGAGTCCTTCGGTCTACGCGAACTTCATGGGCGCTGATGGTACTTTCGCCAGCGAGCTCGAGTGCGTCGTTGCAACAAAACTCAAACGATTGAACCTCGCGATTTATCGACGCGCCGACTCGACCGGCAACCTGAGATGCATCTTGCAAAGCCGGCAGTTCAGCAACAGGCGCGTCAAGACGGCCAATTTGCTGTTCAGCGGGAAAAACGAATATGGACACTATGACGTACTATTGCCGAAGAGATGAGTCGGTTGATTTTTTAGTGGATTGTTGTACATAGTGGGTGAAAATTGGTATGTTTTGATAGTCAATTGTTTAAATATATTTATGTGAAATTATTCTTGATTGGTTACTAAATTTGATGAAATTTCTTTGAAAGTAAGAGACGAACGTTCAAATGGAATGCTTTGATAGTCTATTCTTTGATTATTAAAAACGCTTACAGTCCTTTCGTTTTAACGACGTATTTACAAAAAGTCTTAGACAATTAATATTAATGAAATACTTATCGGATTATACTTAATTATAATACTACATTATTGACATCATCGAATGACAAGTATAGCATGTACATAATTCGCTGACAACGTTCGATGCTATCTGCAGTGCTACAAATTTCAAAAAATAATGTTCATGACTATTATGAGAATTTTTATACAATTCGTATATGATACATATAGATCTCATCCTAAACTACGTATATAATCTTCACGTGTCGAGCCACCTTGTGACAGTCGTGATCCCATCGTACAGTCTACAACTAAAAGTAAAACTCATCAGTTAACTCCATCTAAAAAACTTTGAAGTAATTATTTTAAATCCATCGTACCTGTATCGATAGAACAGTTTCGAACCCCAGCTCATGCTCAAACAGGGCAGATCTCTCTGAACAGCCTGAACCACTTCTCTGGCGATTTCCTCCTCGCTCTGCTGAAGTAAACTAAAAAAAGACACTCGTCAATATACAATAAATATTATAAGCTTTAAAAATTTTCAATTTACAACAATACCTCGGCTCAGCCTTAGGCGCAACAGTCATGAAAGTCAGTCTATTATTCCGTCCGCTAAATTGTTGTCCCAGGCTCTCGATCAGACCTAGAAACAAATCCGACGATAAAGTTTGCTATTGAGCTACATATCAATCAAAGAAGTGTATTAATGTGTTGTAAATACCTGCGACTGCAGCTTTCGAGCCCATATACGCGTCTGCTGTCGAGACGGTTGGCGTAATTCCAATAACGTGAGCTCTTTCTCGATGTAGCATAGACGGCAGGAATGCCAGCACCGTCTGTAAAAATAACACACGCGAGGCTCTATTTACTTTGAATTCTTTCAGAAAAGTTACTTGATGACAAAGGCTGAGTGATTTTATGGATTTTTATAATGTTTATTTAGTAGAATACTAGAAGAGAATGTGATCGCCGATTTGAAAAATTTTAAGTGGTAGTTATTTTTAAAAAAACCAACCCAATAGTGGCTCATTAACGTGCGATTGACGGTGTCAAAGATTTCTTGCTCCGAATTTCCCGCACATGTGACCAGAACATCGACTCTACCGACGTCTTGCTTGACCCTCTTGGCAAGACCCTTGATCTGTTCTCTGTCCCACAAATCGCAACTGTAGGCAAGACTCGTGGCTCTTGGAAGTCGATCCTCGTCCTGATGTTTGCGATACTGAGGTCCGACTCTCTCGATGCCTGGATACCTGGAGCGTAGTCTCGTAGCCGTCGCCTCGACGTCGCTTCCAGCTTCATCGACGCAGATGACCGAACATCCGCCGCGTGCAAATTCCTCGGCTAGGTGACTGCCCAGGTTTGACGCGGCACCGGTTACCTGTGGGTTGGAAGTTTTGTTTGTATATCGGAAATTCTTTAGAGAAAAATGTTGCTCCAATCGCTTGAAATGAAGCTTATTTTAGTGGAGTTTACTCTTCTATCTGAATTTTGGAAATAAACATTAAAAAATTCCAATCAATTGCAGACTATTTTTAAATTCTTCAAGTCTATATATTATTGATAACGTTTTTAAAGTACATACCAATACGACATCCCCGGTGAGATCACGCGGAGGCTTCGGCAGAAAGGACTTGACGAGGCTGAGAAAGAGGAGGAATCCGGAAATGCTGAGGCCCAGGAGAAATTCAATGCTCAGGTAGAACCAAGCAGCAGAGGAGGGACTACTGATCGTTGGTCCCGATATCACCGACTCGTCTCGTACGGTCAGCATCGTTTTCTGTAACAATACAAGGAGCACAGGTGTTCTCAGTATACTCGCATATGATTGTAATCTTCTATCTTGCATATTTAATTTACGACTGTTTTGGATCTTGATTATTTCCACGCTAAGAAAAAAAAAAGATCAGTCGCGAGGAATCAATCTTAGTATAGCGCCGAGCTATGTAGTATAGCTGTAAAACAAAGCAGTTTTGGAATGCACTTTGTTTTCCATCGCGACGATAAGCGGCGCATAGGCATTTCTCTAATTCTCTCATCTTAATCTTCGCGCAGAATGTATATAGCGGTGTGCTACCTATGCAAAAACTGCCTTGTTGGGCCTGCTGCTTAGGCTACTCATGCTCGAAGTGCGGATTGTTCAACTTAGAACCTTGAGCCGTTTTGAATTTTCTTTGTTTAAATCTTGTATTTTTTTCTTCGAATTTCATTTTATTTTGTAGTTGTAAGCGTTTTTAGCAGCTACTCTGAACTACTTTTGTAGTCTGATGATTCATAATCAAATATTATTATAAATAACGACGTTTTATATAAATTGCTCGTAATTTTGTCATTTCAAAATGTGTACAGAATTATTTAAATCAAATGTATAAGCTATAGTACAGCTAGCTTTGAACGAAGAAAATCATTGCAGAAAGTCTGCAAATATTTTTGATGAAGTGTGACCTATACTTATACAAACATGTAAATCGTACAATTATTCATAGATACAGTATGCACACAGACTCATTTAAGAATACAAAATATTATCAGAAAATTTGATAGAATAATTTTACATGTATATCACTGCTCAATAACTGCATAATTGAAGAATGATAGGTACAACGCGCAAACATCGCAATCAATCGCAATACCTCAAGTTAACAATCTCCATAAAAATCTTCCAAATTACAAACTCATAAATCTCATTTATCAATCGAATTGCCACCAAATAAATACCAGCCTATAAATCCATCGCAGTTCGCGCTCGTGTACAACCGTCCATGGCAATTTGTCGCAACTTTCCTCCAAAACAAAAACTCAATTCGCTCTCGAAAAGGGAAGCCTAAACTTTCCCTCTGCGTCATTTCAAGAGTGAAAAATTATTCATACGTACGTATTACTACAGAATTTTCACGCTTTGATGACAGGCAATTACGTGATCGAGTGACATTTGCGCGCGCTACTGGTCGAGGCGAGGCGTGATATGCCCAATCGAATTAGGCGTAAATCATGTGTCCGGCGTATAATGCGCCACTGAATTGTATAATATGTTTTGGGTCGACGGCAGAGATTTGTCAATTAACTCGATATCGTGTTTTTGTTTCTCGAGTATGATTTGCATAAATATGGGGGAGCTTTAAGAACCGTTCAAAAGTGTCATGTTTTTATTCGATGAGAATAATCGTCAACCAATAATATAATAGACGCAATGAATATGGAATGCACGATTTTTCAAAGTCCATTGTAGCATAACGTTGGAATCGGCTATAAATTACTACAATATTTGAATTTCACTAGTTACACCAGAAAATTTACAGTTCGTTTTGACAACGCTTATAAATAAACATTATTACACCTCACACACTTGTGTGTAAATCAGTTCTATAAAATTCGTCGTTCGTAAATAAAATATCTTGTCATTTTACAGGATTTGAATAAATAAAAAGTCGAATATCTCAAATATACAAGCGGAGCCGATAATTGGCACGACTGAAACGCGTTATTGGCAAATCCCTTGTATTACATAAATAAATATCTATGTGCTCTGAACAATAAAAGTACCGCCCAAAGCAGCTTTTCGCCTATAGTGGCCGCTGATAAAAGAAAGTCCCGATGCAGTTTGCATATGGCCGATTTATGCGCACACGACAAAGTACTCGTTATAATAGAGCAGCTTTTATGAATTATGTCAGGTTTTCTAATCGCACCTACAGGCGACGCGCCCGATCTATCAATTAACTCGGAAAATTGAATTTACTCAGCGGACTAATGGCTCGGCTTAAAATACACATCAGGAAGTGGTTATGGAAAAGCTTCTCGCATATCATTTATTTTGAAAAATCGCGCCAAAAGCTGTCCCATAAGAATCGGCGGGAAATTCTGATGATCCGAGATCTAGTTGGATTTTAGAACGAGAATGAGGTGTCAAAACTCGGAGAGTACCGCATAATCTTCCAATAAAATCAAGACCAGCTTTGTGTTATTACGTAGAAAAATCGAGCGCGTGCAGAAAATTTGGTATTTACAACGTTCATTGACCAAACCGTCCAATTTCCCGGTGATTATAAAATCGTTAATGACGCGGAATTTGATAATAGAAAGAAAAAAATTGAAAGTAGAATGCGAGCAGGTTTATTCAAAGATTATCAATCAACGGCGACAATTCAAACGCGGATAACATTGCAAAATTACCCATTACATCTCGGGATTAGAAAGAGGCGTAAGCCGTCTCTTACATAAGACCACATTATGCGCTTCTGAAAACGCGAGGAACCGAGTATATGTATATCTATACGATTGAAAAGGAAACGAACCGACGCATTTTGCAACCGACTCACGCACTTTTCACCGCCAAATTACGAGAAAGCGGATTATATGAACAGATTTGAAGAAAAGCGCGCGAACGATCGACTTTTTGATCGAGTTTAAAAATTTACGAGTATGGATTGGCGACTCCGGAAAAGCACGTGCGAAACAGCAGGCTTAGCAAAAAGTCTGTAGCAAAACATTGCATCACAACATCTATTACAGCTCATATTATATAAGTCGCGGATTTTTCTCCGTGAGATGTGAGCCGAAAATCGTAAGCTAGATTTCGAGGGCTTATTACAGATGTTTATCGTTTCCTGATTAATTTTGGCTTGAAATTAGCGGTTTCGACGACTTCTAAGTATATATCTTTCGGCGATAACATAAATTTCGAATTCATTAGATCGACGCAATTTATAATGCCGACACTGTTTAATCAATGCTTGTACTTTGAAAAACGTGTGTTAATTTGAAACATTGATGTAAATAATAGAGATCAAATATTTAACAGAAACTGACTTGCATGCAGTTAAGGAGCAGTCCAATCAGCAGGTAGAACAAGGCAGTTTTGGCGCATAGCTGGTACACCACGATATAATAGGCTTAACGCACAGATTCTGATGAGAGAAGTGTAAAAGTGCCTATGCGCCACCTAACTTGACTCTTCGTTATAGTCAGAGACCGGAGAGTTTAAGACGTGTGGGAGAGGCAGCCAGTCCAGAAATAATGTCGCGGACTCAATACCAAGTATACACATTATGAAAAAAGTGATCTACAACTCTTGCGGCAATAGAAAGCAGCACTAAAAATCAGCGAAACTGATATATTGCACTGCTGTATGTATAAGCGAACCATCCGCGCGAGAAACAAATTGCCCATTAAAAGCTTGATTATACAATCCTCTCATACCACGCAAACTGGCCGTACATATATACAATACGATCGCGCATATCTATAACAATAATTAAAAATAAAATTACAAGCTCGCCGCGAACCACCACCGCATTCCTGAGATACCGTCGGAAAAATCTCTCTCGGCCTGTCGGCCGAGACAAAACGCCTCCGTCACGTCAAAAAAAAAAACAATTTCATATCGCTCTATTTTGCAAGCGAGCGTCGAGTGTCTGTATCTTATAGGCACTATTTTCGCGCGCAGACAGCCTGACAAATTAGAAGGATTTCGCGCGCGCCGTTTTATCGCGACCTTTCTTTGAGGGAAATGTTTCGCTTCGCTGATTTCTCGCAATACACCACAGAGTATAGCAAATGCGGTTGTTATATAACTTGATATAGTTTTTTTTTTGTGTGGAACTTTTTCATATGCATTTTATCAATGTGAGTTCGGATATGAGGAATTAATAATATACTAATGATGCGTTGGTATTTTACGTCGACGAATACAAGTAGCGGAGGACAAGACATCCAAATCTCTGTAATTTAATGTAAGAAGTAGTGGTAAAATACTTTGTCGTCTAATTGAGCGTCATCAGCATAATTGTGTAGTTTGGTATACATGTCGCAAGAAGCAGCTACTTGTACGGAAGTATCTTTTAGAGCTGAAGTCATTAAACGTGTATAGCTTTTCAAAATTCTAACTTGATTAGAGAGGAAATGATGAGCCATTAAACGCACGTGCAATAGTTTTTAAAAACCCTATTACTTGTACTTCAAAGGATATGACGATTAGCCGATACAATGTTAAGACTATAAGTTGCACGAATTTCCGGATTTTAATTAAGATGCCAGAACAGAATTTTGAAAAAAACTGACGGACACGTGTATATATAGCTGTGCGTTAATCCAATCACAGATGACAAGGTGATAACGGTGAAACATTTAAAAAAATATCAATTACAAATAAAAAGGAAATCTCACAAATAGATCATCGTAACGTCGTTTGTTAAACAAGCCTATAAATTACGTAAATGATTAACAAGAGCGATTGCAATCGACGTGTTCGTAGTTATTAAAAGTCTACAGATACAGCAATATAAACTATTAGCATTTTACTTACTCTCCGTGTGCTCTCATAAAAATTTAATCAATTTACTACTCGTTTGTCGTAAATCCTGCAATTCTCGAAATAACTCGAAACGGCGCGTTTATATCGCGCACAATTTCCATACACGCAATACAACCAAATCTGTCTTGGAAAAATGACGCAGTATATCTCACACGCGAGTAGCAATGCGCTTTCCTCCAAAATTACGCCATCGAAATGCGAAATCCACTTAATAACATGCATTAACTGCAACTTACGCGAAATGAAGGCACCTATATCCTAATGCCTATATAGCTGCGCTGGACACTCGAGAAAGTTGCAGTGCCTGAGTCTGTACATAACGAACAGTATAACGAAACCCATTATTATTTGTAGCTGAGCAGTAAGACAGCGACTGACAAAAAGTATACAGGCGATCGCGAATCGACTGTCATTTCTATAGCTATGCATGGGGCTTATTGTTTGGGAGGAGAGATAACGGTGCACGTGCTTCTGTGTATATGAATGAGTTGCGGAGAATATAATGAGGCGAATGTTGTGGGGTTTTAAGGCTCGTTATATTGTTCGAGACTGTCGTTTATACTTGTATATGATTTTTATGTGAAAGAACTAGACAAGATCATATTTTGCTATAGTTATATTTTATCCCGAGAAACATGGTGTTTAAGTACACTCTACTTGGAAGTCGTATTTGGCAATTAGTAGTATTTTTTCTTTGATCGCGTATCATCAGATGAGATGATAAAATGATAAACTAGTTTTTACACGGGTTTTATTATTTATGCTGTAAAAGCTGCAATCTAGTTGCAATGGATTTTGAAAAATTTGTCGACCTCGTTGCTTAACATTTTGGCGAAAGTTCGACTCGATTAAGAGTTTATCGAGATAAAGTATTTATAATCAGATATGTCTGCTTTCAAAGATAATATCTAAAAAAAATGTTTAAATTGATAAAGCTAAAAATCTGCCCACCTTATTGCACAAGTAAATCAACTGTTTTATCACTGCTACCTCTAAATCAAGTGAATTCAAACAAATAAGAAAAAAAACAATAGCTCTTACAACTCTGCGAAGGCCTATCCATCAACCTAATCACTTCTACAGTTGAAATTTCGCGCAATCCATTATCTCGTGCGCTTTCATCCAATCGATAGCCCACGGAGATAACAGCTGCAATGGATTTATAACTGGCCCATACTGATGTAAGAGTTACACGCCCTGATGAGCAAGCATAATGCACCGCACGAACTGCTGCATAACTATCGGAAGAAATACTCTTTCATCGTCGGTGGACTACGTTTCGATTGTTGCAGAAGTTGTTATGTGGGAGATTGTATTCTAATTTTTTCTTGTTACTTTACACTTCGTTGTTATAGAGGTTTTATGTTATAGATAGTATTAGATGAAACGTTTATATTGAACGTAATATGGCATCCTACTCTAGTCATATGGTAATCATTCTATTCGACCTTTAATTGGCTGTTCGTTTTACTGCCTGCGTGTGTTTAAATTTCTCATGAAGTGAAAATTGAAAAAATGTAACGATAACAGGGGTGTATTTTGTTATATTGACAAAATACTCACTTATGAACCAAACATTTTCATTTTAAATACACTGTTTGCGAGTCGTCATTATAAACTTAATTTGAATGCCTTTACTTATAACGTATGGACCGCTAGAGCGATATTAATTACCAAACCAAAGCAATTTTGGACTGGCCCTTTTGTCACCACCCACTCCGTGTCTGTGGCAGATGAAAATAGATGGCGCATATGGACACTTTTCTATTTCCTTCATAACAATATGCTCCCTGAGTCTATAGATATAATGGTGTGCCATCAATGCTGAAATTGCTTTGTTTGGCCGGCTGCTTCGGTCGCTCGTGCTATATAACTGCGCGTGTATAGCACAACTAAAGTTTGTTTTGCGGCAATCCAATTTCTTTTTGCTTCGCAAATCAGTTATCGCATGTATTGCCTTTCAAAAAGTCAAAAAATAAGCGTAAATTTCAATTTTGTTTATGCAATTATAAAAAATTTGCAAATGTCTCAAAATTCGTTTTAATTTTTCATAAAACATAGCACAACTTAAATGTTACAAGCTTGCACACAAGAAAGGAACCGAAAAACATGGTGGATACAGCGTACAATTTTCTGCGTTTTCTGCAACGTCAACCAAAAACTGACCGACTTTCCGTACTTACAATCCAGAACTCCTGATTACTATACAAGTATTGATTGTTGGTTACATATGTAACAATTGCATAAGCCGTTAGAATATGCATACAGTGTCTCAACATATGCTTCTCCATTATAATTGAGACATACGTATAACGCCGACACGTATGCAGCGAGCTTAAAAGTCCGCGAGAAAGTTACATCGGGAAGCTGCGATAGTATGGATTTACTGCTTATTGAGTTGAAGATGATGGTTTTTGCTTGCGCAAAGACGCTTTTAGTGGCTTTTTACGTGATTTTTACTTTAAAAAGTTATTAGATATTTTAACTGTGCAACCGTGTGACGAATTTATTATTTATCAAATTAAAATATCAATATTGTGATTTGACGTAAAATACGGTTTTATTGGATCGAAGATTGACAGGCGTTTTATTACTACTCACATCCTCGAACATCACTTTTCAAAACGTCACTGGTTATATTATAGGACTTCAAATCGGCTTTCATATGTCGGTCTCGATAAAAAGTCGATTGAACTGCAGACCTTGGAAAATCGTTCTGGAATCTCCAATTACGTTATATAATAGATCTGACTTCTCTTACAAAATTCAAATCCGGATATATCAGTCTTTGAATTCCTAGCCAGTGATGACACTATTTACATCTAGCCTTTATTCGAAATCTTATTTTTTATTAATTATGTCAGACGTATTCTTAGACAAGTGATCGAAACGACTCTTACATTAATTTAAACATCGACAAAAAGATTAAGTATTGAAACTACCAAAAATTTCGTCATCACACGGAAGTCCTGCGAGAAGAAAGTTACCTTCTCTATTACAAACGGGGCACCAATAGTGAATGACTTCACGTCAATACTACACAATAATAACACTGCGATCATTTTATCTCGACGTGTGAACATGTCAATCAAATGTTACAGCTATGGCTTACTCATACAAACCAGTTACGTCGGATGGAATTTTGAAGGTCGAGAGGCCCTCGGGCGACGGACTCTCGGTATAGAGATCGATGAAAAGATTCGTTGAGGTCTCGTTTGGGTGCAATGACTTCTTTCGGATGGATGCGGTAAGAGATGATGTCGATGGTTCTTTAAATCGTAGTAGGTAATAAGATACTCATTTATAGGTGGGATAATGTTTGACGACTCATTATGAGAGAGATTATGTCTTGACCCTTGTAAACAATTCAATTATAATATTTGTTTAAGTATGAATATAATTTTTATACTGCTATGACTATGTTATTATCATTTATCTCATAGTAAAAGTCGTTTTTTTTTTTGCAAAAACAGACAAAGATTTTCATCCACTTTATTGAGAAACTCTTCTAGTTTTAAAGTATATACTCACGCGGAAACATCGTATGCATATCCTGATCGTTTACCGACACGCGCACGGCGGAAGCAAAGCATCGTCAAACTACGGCTAAAGAAAATGAGTGATTATTATGCGCTGACGCAATCCACGCAGCTCTTTTTTTCACAACGAATCGCGTATAATTACTCGCTATAATTGACCGAAGCGTGATTAGCTCTTTCCACTATATGCGCGACATATAATAAAAACGAAAGTGCAGAGGTCCGACCTAATTAATCGTCGAGCTTTTTACCGTCGACTCGGAACTGAAGTATATTCATCAGGAGTTCAGTCTACTTTCTTTGATTAAAATGAAAAGCTGTGATTTATCGCCGTGATTTGGAGTTAATTCTTCTAATGAAAGGTTCGGGACATTTTAGAATACATGAAAATGTACAAGCATGGCTATATATTTCAGAAAATTTAGCAAGAATCGCTGCAGTAAATCACGAGTGTATTTTTATACTCAAGTTCCGTATCTGTAACTAAACTTAAACAGCCACTAAAATAGCCATGTTTGAAATTAAACAATCATAAATTGCAATCTAATGTTCTAATCAGCTTGATTTAGTGGATCGGCGAGATATTAAACTTTTGCTCTACCATAACTGGGTATACCATAACTAGTTTATTTTCTGCGACTTAATAAAATACAAACAGTATGGAAAACTCGCTATCTCCATATAAGTATCAACAGAGATAAGAAAACCACATTGTGTCCATAACAAACAAAATTTTCGTCGACACACATACAGACACACCAGAAGTGAAAGTCCGGCTGGAAAAAGGTCCACATTTTCGAGGTGCAACACCGAGATTAGATAAGATAAAAGCAACAGTCCACTGCCGGGCTTAGATAAACTCATCAGCGAGAAAAAGCCAGTGTCGAGTTGTCCAAGCTACGATTAATCATCAGCTGAATTTCTCTCTCGGGTGAATACATTTCCTTGGGAAATACGTGTGAACGTCGACTCTTGACCGAATGGAATTGAAAGCTTGACTGTCCGCGGATACGTGTGCGTAAATGTGCGAATCGAATCGAAATGGATTAGCGGCGATGGTGATTCCATTTTTTTTTGGATGATTTGACTTAGGTTATATTAAAGCTATGAGTTAATAAGCTTAGGTGTGAATATATTTGAGATCACTTCATTTCACGCAAATGAGTGTAGTGAGAGAAAATTATAATTATTACGTAATCTCTTATAATATTTACGTTGAAAAAAAGAAACATGAAATTAGACGTAAAAAAAGAGTCTCACTAATGTATTTCTCACTTGACTGTTTACAAAATTCGGTAGTCCCACTAAATTGTAATATACGAGGTTGTCGACCCATATTCGATGAATCCCACTAGATCAGTAGGACCAGGCCAGCTTCCATCCGGTCCTTGAATGTTCCAGCAACCTTGGCTTCATTTAGAAAGTCGGCGACGCGCATTTTCTCGTTGCAAGGGCTGGTTAGATCACATCTCAAGAAGTGGAAAAATGTTATACCTTGGAAAGTTTTTGGCTGCTACAAATTGACCGTGAATTCAGATGAAGACTGACAACGGCGAATTTAAGAAGTCCGGAATACTTGTGCGGTTTCTTTGAGATCGCAAGTTTTGATTTGGAGAGTAGCGAGATTAGAGGATGCGGAAGATAATCATCGTGTAATGGAGTACTTTAGCTTTTCGCGTATAAAGTTATAGATATTTTAAACCATACATTTTTTACTTCGCTCAAGCATGACCGTTCCGCGATAGCTTATCATTCAATCTTCAACTATTAGCATGCAAAAATGTATAAGATTTCCTAGGGTCGGCTAGATAAAAGTAATGTCATTTTCTGTTATATCTATACAATTATATCTTTTTTTCTTAATATTATGCTCGTTAACTTTTCATTAAAAATTGTTGCATTCAGTCTGACGATAATCCAGATTCTCAAAAGAAAACACTTGACAAGTTCTATACCTTCACTGACCTTCACTAGGTATAAGGGAACCCCCTCTCTCACAAAGAGCTGACCATGAACTTGTCGTCCTGCACAGCCCAAGGTGAACCTGTATCTATATCCTACAATTTGCAGTCGCGAAATCAAACAGCTGAGTTGAGCGCATGACCATTGAATTTTGTGTGTGTGTGTGTGTGTGTGTGTGTGTGTGTGTGTGTGTGTGTGTGTGTGTGTGTGTGTGTGTGTGTGTGTGTGGGTATGTGTGTGTGTGTGTGTGCGTGCGTGTGTGTGTGTGTAGGTATATACTGCTGATTGCACATGTGTGGTCAACAGAATGTGAGATTGATCGGTTCGTTGGCGATAAAACCAGATTTTGACTGCGGATCAAAGGCTCTTTAAAAATTCGGACGGTACTGTTTGGGTTTGTAGGTTATCGGGGGTGTGGCCTTATATGGATATGTCTAGATCTTTTCAAGGATGATTTTGGGATGTTCTGGAAGTTGTTGGAATTTTCACTAACGGTTCTTGTTAAAAGCAATAAATGTCTGGGTCTACTGGGTTGATTGAATAAACATTTTGAAAGTTGATTATTATTGCAAGAATTTATTTTATTTTATAGCAAAATAATTGTTAATTCGATTCAAGCGTGTCGTACTTTTATCACAAGCTGTAACGCTTGTCGTGAATTTTATTCAATCCATTTCAAATTAGAACTAATAGAAGTTAGAGTTGGCAATTTTCTGATTCAAGTCTACAACTACATACATTTTATCAGCTTGAAACTTGTTCTATAACATTATTGTTATTTGGTTATGCAAGTCTGTTGGTGCGTGAAAATCACAATAAGTATATCACATTGTAACCTTTTTAAAAAGATAGTTTTATTGTTGCTCAAGACAATAACGATACACTGCATAAAACTGACATAATTACGAATTCATACGGATATTATTATCATGAACATTATTTAATAATCAATAAGCCTCATAATGCATTATAAAAACCTAGCTAGTTTATTGAAATATGTGGCTTTTCAAAAAGGCTACAAATGCAGCAAAATACTATAAATCAGGTATTATATCATTCTCACAGTAGTATAATGATATAACTAAATTTTTCTATGATCAATCCCAGTACCCCCAAACTCTCAAACAACAAGTTCATTCCAGCGTAACAGCCGCTCTTTATGCAAACAAACAGTCTTCTATCATTATATCTCCTGCAACAACACGGCTCAAAAAAAATTACAAAAAAAGCAAGGCTATCAATATCTCAGCAAAACCTCTTCTCGATCATCAACCCAATCCTCTCAGAGATGACATATATCAGTCATCGCATTCGATTATAAACCAAATGGTAGTAGGTATACGTTTCAAGCCACTGCATTTTCGTTGATTACATTGACGCAACGATACGCCGTCTCTTCTTGTTTTGACTGCCACTTATTTGTGCACTTCCCCTTGCGCATCTGGCTAACGAGCCTTTGCTGTTTTAGCGTGACTTACGTCATATAGAAATGACCCGTTGGTATATAGTCAACCTGCTTATCAATCCTGATGCAATGCGACGGATTCGCGTGATGTGGATGACTGTAAATGAAATTCCCCGTTTTTTTTTAAATTTACGAGCGATGGCTCTTGATTGTCCATTTTTAGTATTTTTAACGACCCTGATGTGACGATTAATCGGTCTGTGTGGGAATATTTTAGGGAAACTAGCAGACGGATTTTATAGCATGCGGTTGAATAAGTCTGTAAACCTGATCATATCTTATTGAATCGGGTAACGCTTTGTAGAAAAAATGTATCATGGTTTATTCAGGATGTCGATGTCATAGATTAAACGAATTTTATTAACGGTAAAAGTGAAGAATTCCTGATGCGATTTCGAAATCTTTACAGGTGAAACCGACGGAAGTCGCAGAGACAGACTCATTGTTAGATCATCAGTGAAATTACAGAGACAAATAAAGGAGAGCGTCGCGCGCTTGCGTTTCCCTAATTAGCGGTACTTTTTTCGGGTCAAAAACACGAAACTTGTCGCTTCACGCTTGTTGCTGCGCGTAAGTATACCTACACCATAGCACAATGTAACGCTGACATACATTTATAGTTTCTCGAGTGCATGACATTTGTGACTTAAAAATTATTCAAATTTGATAAACTATCGAGTTTTTATATTATATATGAGTGAGAGACCGACTGTAAAATCATAAATGCTATCCTCTGTTATTTATTACGCGAACAAGGTGTCAAATCTAATTGCACTTTTTGCGTAAAATAATTACCTTTATGATAATTGAACACTTTAATAATGGTCGTTAAGGTGTTACGCCAGCTTGGAATAAGCGATCACGACATACGTGAATCGCGAATTATGAAAAGCTCGCGAGTTATCCAAGGAATGAAACAATGTCTTATAACGTATACACTACCGAAGAAAGTTCCTACGGCGTAACTCGAGCAAAAAGTCCTTCCTACACTACAATCGATCAACGCCATTTGGTTGCCGTTTACCGTGTGGTCTGCAACGTTCAAAAAAGTTGTCGTTCGTATGCAAAATCTTTAATAGATTCTCGCGTAGCGTAAAAAAGTAATCGCGTCGAATTACGAAACAGCTGTCGATATAGATATACTGAGAAGCAAACAAAACTCTTCCAAGTATCATAACATTACGTTTCTTATTTTTTTTTCAGTCGCTTAAACGATAAATTCTTTTGTAACCAAAAACTGCAGCGAGTGAAGTTTCTTCTGTTCACGCAACCCATTTCAAAACAAAAATAAATCATCCTCAATAGCCAAATTAGTCGGCTAAAATTAAACGCTGCCAGCTAGAGAATCGTAAATTTAAAACGACCGTACTTACTTAACGTCATACTACATACGAATTTACGAAAAAAACGAACCTCTGATTGTCCAACGTCACGTTCAGCCGAACCGCAAAATGACGCACTTCGGCAATATGTATATGAACAAAGATGGCTAATAAGCACTTCCAAACGATCGTGGAAAATTATGATTTACGTAGCTCTGCGAACTTCTTAGAAGCGCACACGCCTTCCCCTTTTTTTGCTCCTATACGTGCAAAGATTTCATTATACTCGACTCTGTTGACTTTTTACGAGTCTCAGCATAGTTCAAATCTCGCGCGCAAACGCGAAATCTGAGGTATCTCACGTATATTGTGCGAGTCTTGGAAGAATATAATGTGTATATGTATACGTCGTCGAGGTATAGTAGTGTTCGTCACTTATATTGTCTTAGCGTTATGTAAATTACATAGCTACACGCGACGAGAAGGTTTGCGCAGAATTCTCGAGCGGCGAGTTTTTGTTTACTCTTTTGGACGGAGTTTTAAGTGAAGAGATCTTTTTCTGGACGAGTGTTTGCGATTCGCGTGCTTTTTCTTTCATCTCGAGGGCTATTTGATCTTGAGTAGATCATCGATTGTCAGACTTGAATTTTTCAAGTATTGGTATATCATAGTTTTTTGTAAAAAATATACAGTTTTACACCGCCTACATTTGTAATTTTTATATACTTCCAAGATATTTTATCTTATTCTAAAAAAGACATGGTAATCATTCTATTCATCCTCCGATTGGCCGCTTGTGGTGCTAGAGCGATATCAATTACAAAAATAAAGCAGGTTTGGACTGGTCTAAAGTTTTTTTTTTTATCTAAAATCTCATTGTCTCTAGCAGATGAAAATATACGTGGCGCAAAGGCACTTTACCATTATCCTCACAATAACATGCGCCCCCGGAGTCTAGATATAGTGGTGTGCAACCAATGCTAAAACTGCCTTGTTTGGCCTGCTACTTTGGTCGCTTATGCTATAACTGCCCGAAACGCATCTAAGTTGCTAAATTAAAGGTGATTAATAGGACGTGGCCATATAATTGCGGATTGCTTAACGCTTAATTCCGTTATAACATACAGAATCAAATTTTAAAAGAAAATTAAATTCAAATTTTTAAGACTTGTACAATTCAAACTTTAACTTATAGTAGAAGTAAACTACTTTAAAGAGCGTCACCAAAATCCATATAATATTTACCTCGATTACTCTTAATCCAGCTCAGCTCAGAACTATCCCGCACAAATCGGTGCAGCATCAACCAGAGAGAATAACTACGATATTCTCCTGCACAACGAACTCTTCCACCAAAACATCACCCTTGATCTCCAAAAAAAAAAAAAAAATGTATATAAATCCACACCCTTTGTCAGTAACAATTTTCAAAACACTCTCAACAACAATTTCACTTATGAGTCTCGCTGCTACACTAAATCTCGCCGGGTAGAAGGAAACGCGTCCGCTTTGGCGCGCGAGGTACGCGCGAGTGGCTCTTTCGCTTTGGTCTGACCGGCTTCGTGTCTCTCGCTCTGGACTCATTGGTTTCTCCACCTAAGTCTACAGCGCACGCTGAGAGAGAAAGAGAGAGAGACAGAGAGAGAGAGAGAGAGAAGAGCGGTAGAAGCCAAGTGTTTTGCAGATGGGCCCGCGAGTGACTGCTAAACTTGACTCGGGAGACGCTGCGGTTATTATACTCACAAGGACGATGGCTTGGCGCATCTACCATATCTTAAGATTCGATCCGAGAGAGAATGGATTCAGACGTTATGGAAATATTATGCGTAAGAGAGACGTGCGAGTGTAATGAACTGTATACCTACGTGATGCTTATCACAGAGATGCAGCGCGCATCACCCGAAATTTTAATATTTTCCTTGTTGTGTGAGACAAATGAAAGTATTTCCCTGTTGAACGTGATACGGGTATAAGGAATTTTAGCGATTTATACCGAAGATTTGTTTTTGAAGCAGATTTATTACAAATTTCGTCATTTATTTCGAAAGCACAACAGGAATTGTTTATTAATAAGCGACAAAAATAGGCTTGTGCTAAAAGTGAATGATCAACATGACAAGAAAAAGATAATTCATTCCAAAGTCTATACCCATAAGGAGCACCTTAATTTTTGTTGAATCTACACTTGAGTCATGTTCCTGAATATATTACTAAGAACTGTTTGGTTTAGAATAACGTAATATAGCTCATAACGCTTTATTTATAGAATGTATGGGTTATTTTTATACTCTCAAAAGTTCTATCTATAGTAAAAATCACAATACATTGTTAACTTTAAATTCACCAGACTATAACCGTTACACCCAGTAGTGCAAGTTATTCAAAAAAGTTGCTACTCCCGCATATACTTGAACAAGTCGCATGCAAATGTTCCAACTCGTTAAAAAAAAAAAACTCGAAACACCGCTAAACTGATTATTTCTAGACTACATAGCATCAACTAAGAAAGTGCCGTTTTGCCTCCTACGTGGATTTATACTAAAATCACTGCATCCAAGGTCGGATCAAACCGCGTTGTAATCTCGGCAACTTTTCCAGAAGCTACCTCTGCCAGGATGCATACAAATCAGCCTGCTACAGCGATGCACTTTTTCAGTGGATGAACCGTGGATAAGAGTATAGGTATACCAGTGTAGATAAGTTGTGGACTTTTTACGTTGCAATAAGAGGAGAACCGGTTCCGAGATGCTAAGGGCGTCGCATTTTCAAACTGACATGGAATCAAATTTTATTGACGACATCAGAGATTGAATAAAAAGGGGATTTTAATTCCGGAGACGAACATAACATCCTATTTTTAAGCTAAATTTATGATGATGAAAATCTACGAGTCCATGCGTAACCTTATTTGACAATGAATTCATAAACCACATCCTGTATCGAAGGAATGATTCATTCGAAAGTAGTAAACAGTTTTTCGGGTTTTTAACAATAACAGGGAAATACTATAATTCTACAGTATAGAATAGATGTCTGATGAAAGAAAAAAATAATGGATGGTAATATACCATTAATTGTTTCGCATGATAAATCATCGTGAAATGATCTAAAATGCGTAATCGCTGTACTTGCATGAGACATGTAGTTTTCCAAATCATTTTCATAATAATGCAGTTCCTGTTAGTCTTTTGTAAAATCCTGTTCTATTAATTCACTATTAAAGAAACCATTCAACAATCATTCTACTAAATATGAAGATAAGGATGATCAACGACTGTGATAGTATCAACTTAAGTTTACATTTACGTAAGAAAAGAAAAAAAAATAGATGCAATTCAAAGTAGCATCGCTCTAATATGCAAACATCGTTACACGTGTATATACTTCTCTGGAAAACTTGCTCAGTGAAGGAGGAAAAAGCAAGTGCGTTATACATGCTTAAAAACTCGGTGCAGTGAACCCAAGCACTAGCGGCAGACGATTCAGGTTCAAGGGCGTCGTGCAACAGTTCGTCTAGACTATATCTTGATTAACGCACTCTTGTAACCTATTGTTTTTCTTTCTTTTAGAACAATCAATATAGATGCAGACGAGACAAATTCGCTTCTTTCTTAGTTTCTCGTAGTTTAAGCTTCACATGGGTCTTCATTACTATGAAATATTTATCGATTCGAAATTTGAGGACAGGTATTATTCGAAGTATAAAAATAAATACACATATAGATATCCTTTTTTGGGGATGAAAAAAGCGTCTAGGAGGAAAAAAGTTTATGCAGACTTTTATATCCTGTCTGTATAAATGTATCGCCAAGCCATATAGTAAGGCCGTAAAACGGGGACAGTTTTGGACTGGCCTTTCCTTCAGCGCTTGAAAATCTTGAAATGTTCAGTTCTCTTTGTTTCTGGCTATCAAAGATAGGTGGCGCATAGACACTTTTTCTATAGAAAAATTATTTCCATTGTTACTATCTGCGCTAAGAATGCATATATAGCGCTGGGTCAGCTATGTTAAAACTGCCTTATTGGGCCTGCTTGGGCCACTGGTGCTTTAAGAGAAGTAAGAACGTTTAGTATTTATTATACGGGTAAAACCCTCTTACATAGAAAAATAATAATACAAATGATACCAATGACTTACATCTTTATTTCTTCTGAAATACATTTGTTCAACTGTTACCTGCAATATTGTGCAACATTTTTTTTTTATTATTCTTGTATCCATGAAGGCAGCGGAAAAAATCGTTCGAATGCTTGATGAATCCTTCACCATGAAAGTAATCACCTGTAATATAGTACTAAATCTTTCGAAGATGCCCAAACATATAAACTCAAAGGCCGAAGTGCAATAAAGCTGCTATATAAAAAGTTCCATTAGATCATTCGACTTGTAAATGAGCTAAGAGCGTATATAACTATCGATACTTTTTAAAATTTTTAAGAATTTTGTTTCAACTCTTTATTTACATTTAACGAATCAATTGTAGCGCACAGTTATAGTTTAATCATTGTACAGTTATATCGCATACATAATTAAAATAAAATGTTTGAGGAAATAAGTTCCTTGATCTTCCTTGATTGAGAGCAGTAAACTTTTAGTCACGCAGTTATTGTTTCGTCACTCGTCACTGCCTAAACTCTCCGTGTCTTTGGCCAGCGACTATAGGTGGCGCATGGACACTTTTTTATTTCTGTCATAACAACATGCGCGCCGAATCTAGATATAGTGGTGGGACACCAATGCTAAAAAAACTGCCTTGTTTGCCCTTCTATTTCGGCCGCTCATGGTATATAACTGTGCGCGAAGCACGTCTAAAGTCTCACACATTTGGCACTTGAATTTGTCCTTCCGTATCTATAGACCAGGAAAATAAAAAATTTTCCAGATCGCATTCTTTATTCCCGACCGTATAGTACGTATGCTATTTTAACGGCACGTAAAATAACAATCACAGACAAAAATGTTGACCATAAAGAAAAAAATTTGAAGTAATGAGCTCATGCATTACAAAAATACCGTAAGAATCTCATATTAATTTATATCCTTAAACTATGAAACACTTTATCAGTATAAAATTACTAAAAGCAATGCAACTGCACTAACGTGCCTCCTTTTTCTTGAGGTTTTTGTCATTTACATTGCTATTGTGTCAAGACTTCCTGTTGACCTGTTCTATGCCGAAATCACTATCTAACCCGGTAGCAGCGCAACAGCACGTGCTACAACTCAAAGCAGCAGCTTTTTCGTTAAGTCACATGCACACGATATAGAGTTAACGCTGCAAAGCGAGAGAAAATCTATCGCTGGATACAGCAGAGGTCGTTTAAAGTCTCTCGACTAGACATTGTCATCAAGGACGAAGGCGGAAACTGTTACAACTGTGTTTAAATAATACATCTGATTTTTGGTATCTCAAAAAATTTAGTTACTCCATACTGTAACCAGTTTTCTTTTTTGTTCGTGTTATAAGCAAGTTTTCTGCGAATAATAATTTGAAATATTTAACTCTGAGTAATATGCAGTGGGCATTTCTTTCTTCTGATTTTAATATGTTGAATGTAAATATATAATTTAAATGCTTAATGTAATGCATATACAATTTTCGTCCTTGCGTTTAACTATGAGAATGAATTTTTTGCAGTGTTGCTTGAATAAAAAAAGTTTGTAATTTAAATTACATTTGGACTAAAATGCCTTTGTTGTCGTCATCAGATCCGGTTGAGTCCTAAAGTATTCACACTTTGGGAACTCCAGCAGATTGCGCAGAGATGCGGTAATACATCCAAATAAGCGTATTAATGACTGAGTGTCTTCAAAATCTGCACATCACAATTAAGTATTGACATCTACAGAATTTCAATCTCAAATTGAATCAATTAAATCTTTAATTTAACTAAAAAGCCATTTTTTTAAACTTGAGAAACACCTACGTAACTATTATTCAATTGATATCAATTACTATTATTCATCAACCCCGTCCAACGCTACTCTCAAATCGAGAAATTACCCAACCGACCGAAAAACTCGGTGCACTTTCCTCTAATTCCCGTCTTCCCTCAAGCATCCAGCAATTTCATTGTCCCATACCGTCGTATAACCAGAATCCCGCCCGAAACAGCTCCAGCCCGGGTAATTGCATATTGGCTCTCTCTCTCTCGTCTAGCCATGTATATAGGTAGATCATTCGCCTGTTACTCAACCGCTACGGGTAATCACGCACACCGCGTCTCGTCGATTGCCTTACTCTACACACGAGCCAACGAGGCGTATTAACTCCGCGCTTTCTAGGAAGTCATCGATCAATGATTGTCAGACTTCTGTAGTCTCTTCCGGATCAATCAAATCATCTTTTGAGACATGTATGTAAGCTCCTTCGTTTTGTGCGGTTGTAAGTAGATGGAGTTTGTTTAGTGCGTCATTTGCATTTTTTGCGGGTTTGAAGATGATGGATTAATGGAAGTATGCTCGTGAGTAGTGATTTCGGGGTTTTGGAATGCTTATTGGAGGTGACGCTGGAGTTTGCGTTTGATTGTTTAATGATACGGTGTATGGATGATGGTGATGGGTGAAATATGATTTTTTTGCACGAGTTTGTTTTAGTGATTAATATAATGATAGCTTATGCAATGCTAAGCAGCGATTATTATGTCGTAAATGTAGTCGTAAAGTTTTTGATTTTGCTATACAGTTAAAAATAGTTGCGTTATGATTGAAAAGTTACAGAAAAAATGGGTAAAGCACGGTGATTGCAGGCGCTTCTGATTGAAAAAAAAATATACAAGCGTCTTCTTTTGATCAATTTCATATTTTATAATTCAGCGCTATAAAATGTGCTGATTCCTATAAAATATTCTACGTATGAAAAGTACATGATAATCAAACGTCTTAAAGTCTATATCAAAGATCATCATATGTATAATATATCATTCTATCGTTTGACATTGGCTAAAAAGTCAATTATCAATCGCATCGCTCGCTTCGGTAAAACCCTGTTTAAAAAAAACGGATATAAATCTTTGAGTTATAATTATCTCTAGTAATATAGTACAGAATAAAACTAATATACCTATTGATAGCATCCAAGTATAGAAGACATCGAGGTATAGAACACTCTTCGTAATTTCGTTGAATAGCACGAATTACTTCACCCGCAGCGTATTTTGGGGATACTGCGCCAAATATGTATGGAAATCTATGCATTTGCAATACGAATCAGTGATTAACTCAACAATAATGGTACGAATTATGAGATTTAGTGAATATAAAGACTCACCTGTATTTAGGGTCCTTCGCTAGTCCGGTGTCCGTATAAAAAGGGTAGACCGTTGTAAAATTGATGTTCGAACTATTGGCAGCCAATCTAAGTTCTTCGTACAGACCTTCCACGAGTCCTGAAGAAGTGACATTGTTTTAAATTACAGACTTAATGTTATTGATCTATTAAAATGTGAATGATTTAAACCTCTAATTGCGAACTTGGATGAGCAATAAGGAACTTTGTTTACTACTCCATAAAAACCGCACATACTGCACATGGATACTATGTGTCCTTTCTTGTTTTGTAACATGGATGGCAAAAATGCCTGGAGTGTCTAAAACCAAAGAGAATTTCTCATTTGCCCATAACGATAATGATAAAATTTGTAAAAATGATTTTTCTGAATGACAATACCCAAAACTGCGACAAAACGTTGACATCGAAGATTTTCTGAATGTCTTCGTCCTTGTGTTCGAGAAAGGGTTGGTGCATTAAAACTGCTGCATTGTTAACGAGAATACTGACATCCGGTATTCCAGCTTTCCTCATCAACTTGGCTGCCTCTCGTACCTCAACCCTCTTTGACACGTCCACTACGAAGCCGTGAACCTTTTGTACATAAACAATATCGAGATGTATGCATTTTTATTGATGTATTGACTACTTTGAGATGGAAATATACTAGAAACTTGTAAAATAAGCGTAAAATATTCTTTTGTCTATACATGTTTTATCGAGAATGTGATAAAGCTTCATTGGCAAAAGCTGCACATATGACTGCATAGTGTTGAATAAAAAAAACGAATACCGATATAAAGTCTAACGAACTGTGATGTTTTTCCCATTATTCATCCCTAAACCACAGTCGTATCTTTATAATCAATCCTACACACATTAAAACTAACAACAAATACCAAAACTTCAATTGCATGCATATACCTCGCCACCGTCTTTTGAAATGATGCTCATAGTGTCACGGTTAGCCTCGACATCGGTGTCCCAGCAGACGACGACGCAGCCGAGAGCTGCCAATTGCATCGCCAGTTCCCGTCCAATTCCGTGACCTGCTCCTGTAATCTGCAGGGATATCAAGCTTTCGTTAAATTAACATTGGACGTCTCTGTGATCTCTTTGATCCGCAAACTCATTTCGCGAACGAGAGTCATTTCCAATATTCTATCTCTTTTGATACGGAGGAAATTGACGGGTCTCTTTGAGATTTTTATGAGATTCGCAGCTCAAACAGTAGTTTCAGACTGGTAAAAATCAGCTGGATTGTCAGATATGACAGGTTATACTTTTATCTAGATAAGGATTATTGCTGTTTTTTTTTTTAATTTACGAACAAACTTGAAAAATAAAATTCTACATTTCAAAAACGATTACTATCAAAGTCAAATTCCCTACAGTCTCAATTACCAAGACAGTTTCTCCAAGCAAGCTTTTCTTAGACGGCGGTACAACTAATCTCGCAGTGGACACCAGAATCGCCAGTGCGATCCTCACAGATAAGAGGAACAAGTCGCAGGCCAGTTTTGGAAGAGGCGTTAATGGAGCGAATAACCTGCTACCGCCGAATCCGCATTTCAAAATCTTGCCTTTCAGGGACGATGACTCCAGTTTCGATGATACGGTCGTTTTGCGGCGAAACACGGAGATGACCATTGTTCTGATTTTTTCGTGTGTCTGGCTAAAACTTGACGCGTGACACAAAACTTATAAAATACAGGATTGGTTAGGTGTTGTTTATTTTTTAGATTTTGGTATATTGAAATAAAAATCGACGATCGATCGTCAGCGAAGTATTTGGAATATTTTGTGTATAGTATTATAGGTATTCGTGTTCACTATAAATAATTATACAATGACTATTTTTGGTTAAATTTAAAGGGCCGAAAAAACAGTGTCAGAAAGCAGTTTTCTCATGTTCCACTGACTTTTTGTACATTTTAATGAACAAGATAAACCAAGTTAGAAAGGTGTGCTCGCTTTTTGAAAATTTGCCATTTCGCGACCCCAAAAAGTGACCGATTTGCGAAGATTTCCTCATATATGTATGTTTATATAGACTAGCAATGGCAGTTTTTGCTGCGAGATCTCTCAAAACATCGTTGTCGTAATAGAAATGGAGCTCAAAGCACGAATCTCCATGACGTCAGACTTCCACATAGTATTCCGTTATATCTGGTACTAGAAAAAATAACCAGTACATGCTACGTTGGTTTTCTAAGAAGGTTTTAATGTTCCGAGAATGCTATATAATTGTAAGTTCAGGGTTATTACAGTATATCTAAAATTATTTGAATTATGTATTAAAATTAAAATATAAGAAAAGTTTGTTATTCATGGTCTATAGTGCATTTTTGTAGGTACTAAATATGTATATTATAAGTTTTAAAGGTGCTAAATAGTCCAATGACATTTTCCCACCGCAATTCGCGATCGAAATGTAAAAGTAAACTTTAGTAAGTGGACTGTGAAACAGATGCCGCTGATATGCTTGAGTATATGAGTATCCTTATACTTATAAACACAAGAGTTGGCAACTTAGAGACCACCTTTATCATACATATTTTCCGATGGTTATACATATAAATCAACCATATGAAAAATGACAATTATATTTACGATTATAGTTATTTGATTTATGATATAAGAAAAATGAAAATATTCAAATCACACAAAAAAAAGTTCAAAATTAATTTTAATATCATGTCCTGAACCTTTCTTGAATAACACCAGTAACGTTGATATCATTAGTAACGTAATTAGAGAATGAATTCCATACTTATGTAAAAGTCAATTCATAATAGCTTTGGACTTATCATAAAGAAGATCAACATAATTAATAACACTGCAAGGTCAATAATAGCAGACTTTTGAGTAGAATAAAGCAAAAATAATTATTAGATGCGAAAAAATATTGTTACGTGTACTGATATAATAATCACACATTACTTATTATGAATAATTGTTTCTAGATAAAAATGCATGTGATCGGTTCGTGTTCCAACAAACTTTTTGGAAGGTCTGCGCTCTTCAATCAATGTTACTAGTAACGAATTAAAAACCAGAAGAAATATTCAACAATCATCAAAATAACTCTGAAACAACCCTTTCATCTTCAAACAAAGATACACAATAAGTCAGCCCGTCTAAAGTAAGAAGAAGCCTATAACACAGCGTCTTACGTTTTCATTCCTTATTCAAAAATAAAAGCATCGATGAAAATATTCGTCTTTCCAGCCGTCAATATCGCAATTAGTAGAACAGGCCGTAACTGAAACATTAACGCAAACTCAATAACAGCTCATCTATTCATCGCCCAATAACAGCTCATCTATTCATCGCCGTCTTCGCAAAAAAACTCCTTCATAAAGCATACAACACCAAAAAGCTACGCACGTATACCCCACCACACGCATTCCAGTACATACCCGACCGCTATACGTCCCTTCTTCCGCGCAACGAATCACCCCCACGCAATAGTAACCCTTGGAAAAAGGCGACAATGAAGCCCAGCAACGGGCATTAGTATAGCTAGAAACCGCGGAGTGGTCGAACACTCGCGGTGTATAGCATATATCGCAATAGCCAGTGTACTCTCTAGGAACGTACGTGACTATATAGGAGCTATAAGCGTAGTCGACCGTGGCCGACTCTATAGCAGTTTAGCGCCGCGTACAGCAAGTCTCATCGTCGTTTTTACTCCCTCATTCTAATACTGCGCCGCTGGCCGTCGTCGGCGACACATCTCTGACAAGGTGACGATCGCGCTGCTGTTCGATTTTCTTTCTGTTATCTCTCTCTCTCTCTCTCTCTCTCTCTCTCTCTCTCTCTCTCTCTCTGTTATTTATATATTATACACCAAGTCCTGTTTTTGTCAGTATCGTAGATTTTGAGCTTTTGCTCGTGGCTTGTGTGAGTGTTAGACATATACGTGTATATTTATACCAAAAATACCGGCGGTCGAGAGAGGACTACGTCGCTGAGGAGCTTAAGTGCAAGGAGCCGGCTGGCCGGTGAGTATTTTAGGGGTGCGAGAAATCGGTTGGGATCTATGTTGCGTTTTTTTTTTATTTTGGTTGGTGTGACTTTCTTGTTCAAAATTTTTTTGGGAGCTTGTTTTGATAATATACACATTACATGTGTTACATAAAGCTATAAGTATACCTACATCTCGGTTAAAAAGGCCCATGTGAATATTATCTTAGTCGTGTATCAAAAGGAGCATCCAAAAAAATATTTCAAGCAAGATTTATTACCCGAAGGCTTTGGTGTCTCTTTGATAGACGGATGAGCTAGGATATATGTATAATAGTGATGACGGCTGGCTCTGTTATCGCGTTTATCGGTAGCGTCACTTTGAAAATCGATGTCAATGTGATGAATTTCCAGAATAAGAATCATTTTGCTATTAACACTTGAAGCTAAAAGCTTTTATCAAAATTGAAAGTTTTTTAGTAATATACGCTTATTGATATTGATCGCTTGTTTAACGCTCCGACCTTTGTATAAAGGCGCATAAGAAAAAAATCGGTATCAAAGTCACGGCGTTTTATGCGGCAATAAAGATTGCGATTCGACAGCAACCGGTCTGAAACGAATTCCATTATGATAGTCGATCAAAGATTTCCATTCGGAATTGAAAAAAAAAAATTAAAATAAAACAATTTGGCCGTTGACAATTAATTATTTAAAATACGTTTTTTCATTATCGAGTACAAAAATAACGCATATTTTACATTCGTCACACGCAGCAAAAAAAAAAAAAAAAAAAAATGAGTGATTCATTTTCCAACTCATTCACAGTCGGCGATACCAAAAGACGCTTTGTTTAAAATCGTTTCCTTTACACCGCTGCATAACGACACCTTCTATTTCGAGCTACGCGAAATCCCTAACAATAGTTGTGCACGTAGCACCACATTTTCTTAAGTGCGCAATACATATTACAAGGCTGCAAAGCTCGCACACATTCGTACGTGATTCGTAGGTAAACATAAGGTACACATTACTTGCACGACTTTTGAAGCTGTATCGAAGGAATATGCAGTCTATGGGCATAGAGAATAATTGAGGCATAGAATCAAAAATTTATATGTTTTGCATCGATTCGGCGCTCGCGAGTCTTTAGGCTGTTTTTATACAAGCAGATACAGCCGAGATGGGTGAGACGTGTAAACCCTTATTTCGTAATAATCGATATTTAACTTCGTATTTGTAATATTGACGGTTTCAAAGCCACCTTTCCCTGGTAGAAAATAACCCAACCCAAATGGCCTGTGAATTAACAATTGGCCAACAATGTTGGCCAACGCTTATCACGAATATTAGTCAACATTTAACCAACGGTTCGGGAAAATTTAATATGTAGTAATTAAAGGCTATGAAACTTTAATACTATTATATTTATTTATAATTTCGGTTTGTGATATACCTATAATAAATATATAGAATATGCTAAGCTCTTGATGTTTACGTGAATGTTCAACGTGAGTAAATGTTCAGGTCACCAGGAACTATCAAAAATGTTGTAAGTTCTGCTCGAAGATGATGAGCATGTCTCCCGAGACTATATAAAGTTTTAAATATTTTCCAAAATTTTCCAATATTTTTAAACATTTTTTGAAGTTTTGTATAGTATTTAAGTATTTCCACAGAACGTGCTACCTATATTTTATTCTTTTTCTTTCGTCGAAGACCTAGACATCGTCTACGAGCAGAACTTACATTCATATATCAAAAGTCTCAGAGCGCGCTACTCAGGTCTCATTTTTTTCTCCTTTGAACACTCGGACATCGTATACCAGAGTCCCAGGTGACGTACTCGTCATCTTCGAGCATAACTTAAATCTACACATCGAAAGCCAAGGAGCGCGCTACCTAGATTTCATTTTTACGAAGATATAATTTCAGACGAATCTAACCTTAAACGAGTATTTCAAATTTAACCATCCACTTACCAACCAAACCACTTGTAATGTGACGAAATAAGCAGTATTTAAGAGTAATTGTTGGTTAAAGCGTTGGCCAAGTTCTTCTACCAGGGTTGTGTCTAAAAATAAATCATTCTTAGTACAATCATACGATTGTATATATTCACAAGCATCTCTCGACGTCTTGGTATATTGAAGTGACCAACTGGCTTTAAGATGCACAACAAGCCAAATGCGAGAATTTCCCATCTCGGCTTTGAGATAACCGTCTTAGTACGATGTCTTCTGCTCTAATTCATCCTCGTATACTCTCCGCTGTTGACAACGACTCGTGGTAATCTCTCTATCCTGCGGGATTTGCTGTTTAGACAGAGAGAGAGAGAGAGAGAGAGAGAGAGAGAGAGAGAGAGAGTTTATCGCAGAGGGTATCATTTGATTGTACCGAGTTTCTGGATGTGTTTGCTAACAAGGAGAGCTACCAGGCTTCGGGAAAGGGATTCCGCTAAGACTTTCTGAAATATTTTCTGATAATTAAAAATGAGAGAAACCAGTTGTAGTTTGATCTCATAGGCCTTTATTCGAAAGTTATAGCCAATTTTAGTCAAATTCAACCAAAAAACCTAGTTCATTCAAACGAGTATAACTTCTTAGACATAATTCCTTGAGCATCCTGTATGAAATTTACTTCAAGTACGGAAAATTTACCATAAAATGAGGTGATTACAAAGGCCAAAAGATCATTTTCTTCGAATGATACAGCTAATTACAAATTTTATCGTATTTCTGGCTTGGAAAATAGTGTACAGAATAATCGTGAGAAATTAAGTAAAATCTTTCATTGGTTATATTTAAAAAAAATTATATTTTGGTTTCAAAAACCATCTTAATCGATAGGAAATTCTCCGTACTTGAAGTAAATTTCATATAGGATGCTCTAGGAAATATGCCTTAGAAGTTATGCTCGTAGGAATGAACTAGGTTTTTTGGTTAAATTTGACTAAAATTGGCTATAACTCCCGAATAAAGGCCTATGAGATCAAACTACAACTGGTTTCTCTCATTTTTAATTACCAGAAAACATTTCTGAAAGTCTTAGCGGAATCCCTTTCCCGGAGCCTGGTAGCTCTCCTTGTAAGTAAAATTACGTGTTGGTTTTTTTTCGTTGAAACAAGGATCGATGGAGTAGTTTACGTCGATTAGAGCCAGGCGCTTGTACGTTTGCTTCAAACCTTCAACACTTGTTTGTTATAACATCAACTATCGACAATAATTTATTTGGGACACGTATACGTAGCAACGCAGGGTCTGAAATCCATCAAATCGAGCAATCATTTTCGGAAAGCGAGGACATTCGTCAAATCAATACAATCTCTCACGGCAAACACACAAACAATGTATACACGTTGCCGCGTATGGCAACAACAGCACCGATGCACACAAAGCCATTTAAAACCTCGATAATTGGAAACCAGTCGAATCGGAGCCACGTCGCAATTACTCGGAATTTCGGATCACACACACCGCACTGAGCTGCACTGCTGATATGTATATACAGCTTCGGATGAAAGTATCACGAACACCGGCGCTTTTTTCGCGTACCCCTGATGACGGCTGCTGCCTATAGATACTTGTTGAATTCAAGCACTGCGTACGCGTATTGTCCGCGAGAATCGTTTCCCGGCAGCATATTCAGAGATTCGATGAAAGGATCGTCGTGATAATAAATCGAGGTGGCTTTTATCGCTTAAAATTGCTTCTAGTGTTCTTTTATTTTCAGAGAAAGAATTGTTTATTTATCATTGTTTTGTCCAGTGTTCGCAAAAGTTTGAAAGGGAAATTAAAAGTTGTACGTTAGATCGGCTTTTCAGACCGGTAAATTTTTTAAAGCGCTCGTGACCGTCGCGAATGTGGGTCAAACAGTTAATATCGTAGAAGACTGCGTGTGCAGCGGTAAAACCATTGCAATCGCATAACGACATCTGGGTAAATTGTAGAAACATCGATCATTGCAGATTTTCAAGCTGAAAAACTAGCATTTGATAGATCCTTGAAATTCGCCTATAAATAGAAGCAAAGTTGTTTTACTGGTGCGAAATTGTTTTTGATTGCCATCGACAGTAACTTTTAAAATTGTATCCTGTGTGAGAGTTAAGCGCACTAATTGCTTGTCCGACATGAATGTTACCGTTGAAGGACTTTGTGAATAATTGATACTACGTGATATGCCTGGTATATGATGTATTTGTGAGAATTGCAAATTGAAATCGATTTAATACAAATTAAAACGTACGTTATTTAAAAATATAAACAATATTTCTCAGCTGATTTAGCTGATAAAATGTTAAATTAAGATGACAAGTAGATTGTTTTAAGTTGTAACAGCTGGCAGGATTCGAGGCGCGTGTCAGTCCTGTAAGGATGTCAGTTCCTATGACAAATATGAATGGGAATGGTGCAACAATCCAAATCAACTCGCGGCCAGACGACATCCGAAACCGGATCATCAAAGGTTCGTTTGAAGAAAAGTCATTTAAAAAATATATTTGTTTATCTTCTATGTAGGTCTCTCTTATGTACCGAAGGTTAATCCACGAAAAAAGGCGATAGGTATACCATTCGTTTTACTAGTTTCCTTTCAGAATTTGCAGTCCAGATTATGTTATATACCGCGCAGAAAATACAAAACAATGCCAGTAATTACTTTAATGCTATACACCAGCAGCCAAAGCGACTTTAGATTAATTCAATATTTATAGCTGTATGAGCTAGCATTTTCCTTCCACCTATCTTTTTTGATGATCAAACGACCGAACAAGTTCATGTTTGTTCGGGTAATTTAAAGGTCAGAAAATCTTATTATAGAAAGACGATTAGTCAGTTATATATAGTAAGATCTTTCTTCGAATTAATCGTCTTTTGATGATCGAACTTTAAGAAAAGTATTGACCGAAATATCAATAAGATCACGGTATATAATATGCTACTCCAAGTTTGGATAGTGGCGTGCGAAAGTTATACTCCAAATGTTATTTATACGTTTGGAATTATTAAAACCGACGCTTGTGTAAATTTTCCGATACACATGCATGCAAATTAAATATTACTTGCATGTATACGTCAAGATTTATGTAAAGGAGTGTTGGCCAGCCCATTTTTATTGGCTCGATTTTTATAAATTTCAAATTCGTAAAAAAACCACCATCCTGACGGTGTGAGCATACGAAATCAGTCGTATATAGTAGTGCTATATTAACCCATAAGCATATAGCAATCATAAAATAAAACTGTTTTGGACTGACCTTTTCCACTTGAATTTATCGGCTCTCTATAGAGTATCTAACTAGCGACGATAGATGGCGCATAAGCATTTTTCCATTTACTTCGTGACAATTCTACGCGCAGAATGTATAAATATAGAGGTGCGCTGACTTTGCCAAAACTGCCTTCTTAGACCTGATGCTTGCGGGCCGCTCATGCTATAACTGTCTCAGTAATTTTTTACGATTGTGGTTTAAGATTTCGGTACATAATCTTATTTTAATACTCTGATTTGATATTTAAAGGAACATTCCTATCCCCCTTTGCAATCTTATTTTAATATAATTTCTGCAATTATTTTTATTTTGAAACAAATAGTTGATTTTATTATTATTTTACTTGTCATTGCAGAAACTCTATTAAGTGAACGTTTGTAAATTTAATTATTTACCCTTCTAATTGAACAAAACAATTTCATTTCCTGGAATTGCATATTATTATTTTGATTATCTGGAATTTAAAAGACCCATGTACAATATAAATTATTTGTCCACCACATAACTCGCAGCATATGTTTAAAATCAAAAATGACAAACTCCTATATACCACCGCGACAGTACAAAGCTCGCTCGTAAATCGCATCGATCGGCCACCTGTATGAGCATACGAGTCTGCTCCGCGACGTCCGGCAGAACCGATCGAATCGAGCCATATTCACCGGGCACATTTGCCCTGGCATGTCATCGATGAATTATTTATCACCCCCCACGTGATAGTGGGAGTAAAAGTAAGTGGGGGTAGCCAGAACTTAAGGGACGGGGGAAAGGTCGAGCCGTACGCGTGACGCACTAGCCAGTTCCGATCCAGCTGGTCGTTTTTCTTTTTTTCCCGCTGCGGACAATCGATTGTCTCGCGCACGAGCTTTAGCTGGGTGTACGATGCGCGAGAGAGACGCTTTCAGCTATGTGGTAAATGTATGGAGGCACTTTTGCTTTCTATGCGTCGGTTTAGGTGTATATTTGCGGAGTAAAGGGGTATATTTAGTTTTGCTCTATGGGAAGGTTGAGCTCTGTTAGGGTGTTGCCGTTGATTTTAGGAAGTTAGGGTCTATTCTTCTTATTCTATAGTGAAGCTGTATTACATGATGCGTGGATAATTTTTGATGAAAAATATTTTTGTCAACCCGATCAAGCGATAATGTATATGCCCCGTGATAATTGTAAGCAAGTAGTTATTTATCGTAGAAAATTGATGAGCCGAGAACAGCATCCGTGCAACGCGTTTTAGGGTCAGAGACATTAAAAAAAATCTTCAGGCATCGGATGTCTAATTCGCTTTATAGAATCGGCAGAATAGATGATCGTATTAAATTGAACTTTATCAACATCTGATTTAAATAACCAATTGTTAAAAAATCACTAAACAATATATCGTAGGTAAATTAAAAATCTCACTGCAGAGGGTAATTTCTGATTCAAGCGCAATCGAATATTCATTAAACTACACCCAGGCGCGCGCCAAGCAATTAAACATTTTTAAATAATTGAGTGAGCAAACCTGACGAACGTAACGCTAAAACAGAAAATTCGATCAGTACCCATTAATCAACCTAAACTCCGCGATAGAACTCACCCCTCGCATCCATAATCCCAGCAAAAGAAAAATAAATCAGTAAAGCAGCTCATTAAAAACTTCACCCCCGCCGTATACGTCACCGATTTTTCTCCACCGAGCAACAACATCTGCCGCGTCGCAGAGTGTGTCGGAACGTTGAACCGTCAGGGGCTCGAAAACTGATCGATTCGGGCTCTTATAATACACCTTGCAGAATATTGTGCTCGTCAGAGGCATAATAACCGTATGGCAGTGCAAGCGCCTAAAGAAACGGCCGAGCGAACAATTATCGAGTTTTTATACGCCTAAGAGCTATATACGCTAGACGTAATCGCAAGCTCTAAAGCGCGAGCAATTGGCTGTTGGCTATTGTGGTGTAATAATTGAATGTCGTGCTTTTCTTGGATTCGGCGCCGATTGAATGACTCTGTTGTTTTTGAGGAATTGGCGAGAAGGAATGATTTTTAGCGTAATGACGTCTGGATAGTATTTCGTTGATGTATGATTTATTTGGTGCTGTTTGACGGATAATAGTATATTACGATACGAGTGCGCGAAGTACACGCACAAAAATGTCCTCATGTTCCAAGAGGAAATAATCTTAAATTAGGACCCAAAATTAAAATCACGTTGAAGCAGAAGGATTCCTTTTGACTCGAATAGATTCCTTTTGACTCAAATAGATTCCTTCCTTTACGTTCTTAGCAGATAAGCGTGCGCGAAATTCAGAGTTTCGCGCACTAGTGTGAAAATCAGACATTTCGCGCAAGCTACGCAGCTAGGAGAAATCGAATTTCGCACACAGAGTGTCAAAAAATATACATGAGGAATCAGGAATGATAATCGTGCTTTTAACGCATTTTAAACTGTACTGTAAATGATATAAAAAATTCATAGAATAAAATAAGTACAACTTAAACTTTTTTACTTCCGCAAAAGTCGTATACTGTTATCAAGAACTTCGTATTCAACGCGAACGGTTAATAAGAAGAAAAGCGTAGCTTTATAGGAGAGTAGCTTTTTCGACCGTTGAATGAAAAAAAAAAGGAGAATATATGAGCTTTAAAAGCTTAGAACCATTGTCAATTCGCTCGGAAAAGCTTTTCATCGATCGATGCTAAGGACGAAAGTTTGCAAACAATGGTTTAGAATGCTTTGCTTTTCTATAAATTGTTTATTCGGTAGATTAGTAATTGCTCAATGATACATGAAAATTCTTTGAAAATTGTGTTGATTGCTTAAAATAACTGCGCTCCATCTATAAAAGGGAGATAGCGATATATCGAATTAGAGCCAATTCAGAGCGTTATCAAAGAATCAAAGAATTTCATTGGTGGGTACAGTGGAAATAGGGAGCAACTTCAGAGAGCAATTTTCTAGTAATCATAAATAACGGATAGTGAATATCATATTTGTCGATTAACCAGATTATTTTTCGCGCAACTATAGTTCGCTGAATCAATAAAGCTTGAAATATTGCCGAGAGTTTATCATTGGCCTAACAAGACAGCTTTAGTCATCAAAACACAGTTTTACCACGCACTTGAACTTCTGCACATTTCTTTCAGGGCTTGCTGGAATTATTTTTCTAATTCAGTGTACTAGGAAAGAATCTGTAGTTTTCTATTCTATTGTTTGAAATTTTTTTTTTAAACTATATGCGTCAAAACTCTTTAAAAGTCGCAAAAAAATATGCAAATTTGATCGCATTTATTGCGGCTATTTCGGAACGACTTATATTCACCGTCAGAGCTCTATACCGCTGCAGTATATTCAAAACGTTCCGAAATGAATAATAGAAAAGTGCTATCGAACCTTTTTAAATAAAAATTGTTGCGAGTCTAGCCTAAACTTAATGTTGATTAGCATGTTAGCCAGCGAAGATAGGTGACGCACAGCCGATTTTGTATTACCTTTATCGCTATTTGCAAGACAAGTGCACATATATCGGTGTTAGGAGAGGCGAAAATTACCTATTCTTGGCCGCTTATGCTATAACTGTTCAAGTTATTTTATTCTATATAAATATATAGCAGATGCCCCAAAGGTCTATCAAAGCTAAACCTTTATTAAGGATATTTGCAAACAACTTCATTTTGGAAAAAAAAGTAAAAGAAAAACATTTTTCAATGAGAAATTTGGTTCATCCTAAAATATCACATCTATCAGATAAACAGCATGAAATTTCCATCTCCTTGGCGAATAAAATTTTCCAGTCTTCTAGATCGAAAAGAGCTAAAATATAAGGCCTTTTGCGTCAGGAAATTCCCGAGATGTCAGCTAACTCGGAAAAAATATCGTTATAAAAATTGACATCGTGCACAGTCCCACAAATATTTTCACAAACGGATTGGCCTCCTTTTCCACAAACGTATAGGTAGGCAGAGCTAACTTTTAAAATATGCCTACGTATTTCTTTACAATATTAGAAATATCGTTTTAGAGTTACTTTTTATTTCCTTCGTATCGAGAAGATTCATATTAAATTTCATATTGCATCATTGCATGGAAATGAACATTGATTCATAGCTGCTTTTAAATTAGTTGTGTATCAAATCGATTAAAAATATCTGAATTCACAAGAACATTCCTTCAGCTATACGTGTATATTGCCATAATACACATTGCATATAGACATAAAAGTTTCACACATTTGGCAAACACATTCGGTCCTCCCGATATCAATCGAGACACCACAAATTGTGTATACAATAATAGAAACTAATTTCGCACCCCACACCCCTAAAGATACACAAATCCATTCTTACACTCTTCTAACCACACCCGCAGCTAAGCCCCATAATCCACTCCCTATCCAAAGACAAAAAATTACAGCCTTTATTATTCTCCATCCAATGCCTCGAAAATCCCTCGATCCCTTCCTCCTCTTCGCATCAAGAATAACAAAAGCTCTCACCCCTATGAAACCGCAGCTTTTGCATCGCGACAATTCAAGCGCAGCGTTATTCAGCGGAAAATCTATCGTCGAATTCAAAACACAGCGATCTAATTACCGCTCGCTGAAATCTCACCTCTTTTATTATTCCGAGCCATTCAGCGTTACACACGTCCATGCACACACCCCCGAGAGGCGCTGAAATCAGTGAGCATTTCCCTCCCGGAATTTCCGAACCATTGGAAACTGTGTGTATTATACGTCAGGCTACACTTGGAGAGCGTTGAAGCGCACGTGGAGGTAACAAAAGATCGAAGCCGGAAGCACTCGATCAGATGTATATATATATATACCGACATACACGAGGAGAGCAAGAGAGAAAGAGCGCTATATGTAACACGTTGCCATTGGAGAGGACGACTCGAGAAAAGGAAAACTCGTCGGGGATGGATACACACAGAGGGAGAGCAGTAGAGGATGGCTCCTCGTATATACCTACTTTGGGAAAAGAGCTGAGTAAACTGTGGCTGTTGAAGGAGAGAGGGGAGTGAAAAAACCGGGGATATAATGAAAAGCGATGGAACAACGCGGGAAGGTCAGGTGTGGCTGATGGTTCTTTTTTTTGGCAATTATGCGGGAGAACTATCAATAGTGATTATTGCGATGGGATTCGGTGATTATTCAGGCTTCTTGTTGCTTTTGTTTGTGTTCGAAAAGATTTCACTGGGATTCGGTGTATTTTGCGAAGATAACGCTAAAGAATACTAAAAACCTACTACTGTGATTCAAACTATAGGTATAGGTATCTGTTATCTTGACTCTTGCGTCTCTATTGAGCGATATTTTCAAATTATAAGATTGAAATTAATTTTTGCATCGATGTTTGAGCTTGGATATTAATATTATTGATCTTCTCCCTTGAAGTTATCCTCGATCCTAAAAATCTTACTCTAAAAAAGACATATATGGTAATCATTATATTTATCCTCTGATTGACTGTTCGCTTTACCGCGCCATGCCAGCGTATGATTAAATTCCTTACCTCAAAACGTGAAAATTAAAAACATAATTATGATAAGGTATTTTGTTATATTGTCGCGGGAATCTTGATCTTTTTTAATTTAATCGAAATTTAAACCTTACTTTCAAAACTAATTTTAATGTTCATACGTACGTGTGGCGCTAGAGCGATATCAATTAGCAAATCAAATCAGTTTTGGACTGGCCCTTTCATCCCGGTCTGAACTCTCCGTGCCTCTAGCAGGTGAAAATATAGGTGGCGCATAGACACTTTTCCATTTCCCTCATAACAACATGCGTGTCGAGCCTAGATATAACGGTGTGCTATCAATGCTAAAACTGCCTTATTTGGCCTGCTGCTTCGGCCGCTCATGCTAATTCTACGTTCCGCTTCTGTACGTGCGTCGCTAGTGCGAGTCTATGTCCATATTTTCAATATTTATAAATGGATTAGCAAAGCTGTATACAAGGTTGGCATACGACAAAGCGGCTCAAAATACTAAAATTTGGACTTGAATAAATATAGCTGCAATATAATTTTAGCTATCTCTTTCATAATAATAATAAAACTAGTTCAAAGAAACTTCAGAACCAGTAAGTTGCAAAGTTGAAACTTATCAATTAGCAGCAAGATCGAAAAAATCGATGATACTGCGTTGGTCAAACATACCTTAAGTTAGCTTTCAAACGTAGAGTAAAACTACAAAAAATAATTTATTTTTCAAATAAGGCTTATTGCATACAGCGAAATCCTCTCAATTTCCATTCCACATTTTGTTGTAAAACATTTGCCGACTACCTGATCGATTCCCATTGTTCATGACGTCAAACAATGATGATCGATCGGATTCTCTACAAATATTTTTTATGCAAAATCTATGAGTTACAAAGAAATAAATAATTCCATCGCACCCTATCCTACATTTCTATTCCAAACCTACAATTACATCGATTCTATTTTTAGAACGATAATTAGCAGTTATCAAATCATACTTGAATAGCAACACGTGTGCGGTATTTCATCACACCATGTTTTCAGCTTGTCAATCGATAGCCGATACGCCAAGCTTATACACAATCACATTTGCATCGGTTTGAGAAAAGCTCGAGCTTTTCCGCACTAAATGCTTCGACATTTACAAGTTCCTATTTCAAACGCGCAGCATCGCATTCTCCGAACGCACGTCTGACTGGATCCGGTTACGTTCTACTTGACTGCTGCCGTATATTCCCGTAGCGTATAAATAGACGGATTTTTTTTGCGTCGTAAAAAAAAAACAGGCGACGTTAACTTTACTCTTGAAAATTGTAGCTTTGTGTTGCACTGCGCTACGGACTATACTAAATTTTTAAATAATAATGAACACAATTTTACGACTGTAAATAAATTAGCCATATTGGTCGCTGTGGAAAACTTTGCATAAATAAACAAGTATAAAACAACGAGTTCCACATCAGCCTATTATTATAACATGCACATAATAATACAGGATCGATATTCGATTTTTCATACAACATCGAAAAATAAATTTTCCACATTCAACCGAACCCTCTATCCCCAATTTCAAAGGCAGCAGCTAGTGCCTACATCTCTCGCAATTACGATTCCTTTAGCGTCAAAAAAAAAGAGAAGAAGAAGAAGAAAGCTTCCATCATCCCCACAGAATCCGGGCCAGCCTCAGCAGACTATACACACATCGAGAAGCAGAGAAATTCACGCACAGCGTCAGGACGAAAGCTCGCCGAGCTTTGCGCATGTCGATAAGGCTAGCTGAGCAACATGGTGGGGGAAAAGCGGCAGCAGCAGCTCACTCTCCCATGGGGCTTCTACACTGTAGGGGGGAACGAACGGTAGGATAAACAAGCAGTGGGAGAGAGAGCTTTTAGGAGCTTGCGAGAGAGGACGAAGGGGAAGACGACTCTCCCACGCGCTTCATTGGCTTGTTCGGCGTCGGAGGGGAGTATAGGAGTAATACATAGACGCGCACATATACACACAGGACGATAGTGAGGTGAACGTGCCTCGCGACGCTGCACGAGTGCATTTCTTGAGGGACAGTTGCCCGATCGAGACGCTGAGAGTAGTGTGCTTGCATACAGTGCGCGCGAGTGTGTCGTGTGCTTTTGGAAGCTCAGGAAGAACAGGCGGGAAGGGTCAGGGTCGTTGCTGCTGATTTTGCTTCTGCTGCTGTCTGAAGCCTCGAAGATGAGTAATAAAGGTGAGCTATTAGTCTCATGGTGTTTTGCTTTGTGTCGGTGCACGTGTACTCGGATAAACGCTTGGGAGTTGCTGCCGTGTTATTTTGAATGAGAGATTTGATTAAAGGATATTATAGTGTGTAAATTATTATCGGAGGTGCGCGTGTGTCTGTCGTTGATTTATCGGATAGTTTCGTGGTAATGTCGATGACAATGTCGATGACGAAAATCGTCGTGAAAAATTAAAACTTGTTGCGGAAGCTTTTCTCGTTTCAAGCTCGAAGCTCGATTGATTTCGTTGGAACGTGTGTACTTTTACGGGGTATATCGACTTGAAAAATCTATACGCACATCACGTATACACTGTAAAATCCTGATTCGAGTTTTTCAATATCGAAATTATTGGAATAGCGACTGTATGAAATTTTCATTATTCAACCGGCAACGACCTCCGCTCGCGGAAAAGAGAGCAGAGAAGTGAGACCTGTCGGGGAAAACAGAGCTGAGATGAAAATTGAAAATTTAAAGTGCAAATTCAATCTTACTCGGTTTAATATCCGCGAGGGATTAATTAATTATTTGCAATTTGTATATACGGCTGAATTCGATATATCCCGAAACACTGCGCAATATAGTAGATTGCAGTCGAACGAAGTTACCGACAATCGGGTTATTTACATGTAAACAAGATACACGCCGCAGAATGTATAATCAGGCTATACGATGTATATCATACATATACGCTTTATTGAATATTAAATTCGATCCATCAGAGTAAACGAGCTTCTTCGCCAAAGTGATTAACAATGCACGGACGTCAGCGAGCTTTTAATTTTTCATGCCTAATTCCTGTGCAAAAATGTATCCTATAACGATTGACGATAAACCCGAGGGACTAGATAGTTTCAACTGCTATTACAGTCGGTGTAATGATTGCTTTCGAACTTATTGGAAAGGCATTATTGAGAATATGAATAAGGTTACGAACATATTTTATATTGAAAATACACATAAGTTTTTCGTAAATTTCAATGTGTACAATAAGAGTATTTTTCGAAAGACCAAAACGAGTTACTTTTTCGAATCGAATCTTGTGAAATTGGTAAATAGTTAATTTGCGATTGAAACTTTGAGAAAGTCGTTTACTCCGATAAAAAGTTTTATAGTACTGGGTGGCCTAAATCCGCTATAGGTCACGAAAATCCGTGTCCTATGTAGCCCTTTCTGGCACCGTGTATATCGCACTAACACTAACCTCACGGTGCCCGAAAGAACTGCATACGCCACGGATTTGCAGTGCTATAAAATATCGTACGATACTCGAGTCCTATGAGGCACTCGCTCCGCTCGGGCGCTTAACCTCACCGTGCCAGAAAATGCCTCATAGGACACTTGTATCGTAATGTACTATTCCAATTAGACACTCTTTCGCGGGGACGAGCTTCCTGATACATTCCATTTTATTGATTCATCTCGGAGTTGAATGATTCCTCATGGTTTCCTATATCATATAATTAACGTATGAATTTACATAACTGACCTATTCGCAGACACGTCGCATTCGATAATTTTGCGACTGTAATGAATCCACATTAGCGCAGATGTGACGTTTAAAACCTATGCAAATTTAATGCATCCCGTAGTTATCCTTCGCACATATGAATTTCTTACGATAAGTATAGCCCTAAGTACCCGAAGCAAGCATTTGATGTATGTTATAAATAGGCGACTTCGGAGCACGTTTAATAATTTGAAATTGCGATCGTCTCTGTTTGCTCGGCATTCGATCCGAGTCTCGTTAACGACATGTGTCTGCTATAGTTTAACGCTGTATTCATATTCGGTAATTTCCGAAATCAACCATTGCTGCCCTACATAATCGACAAGCCCATATACTCGGCAAAGTGGTTATAATTGATCGTTTGAAAAGTCATGTATAGACTAAGAAAAGCATCATTTTTCTCGAATAAAAAAGCAATGAAAATACATTTTTATATCTTCTACCATTTCATCGAGTTTCAACTTTCATGCGAATGCTTTCGTCAAAAATAAAAAGCTTTAGCACTCGTTAGAGCAAAATCTTTAACTTTCCGAGTGCAAGAGAAAAAGTGCTCGATAGCGATCGAATCGCTGTCGATAAAAACAAGAAAATAACATTAATTAAGTGAAGCTGACTTAATTACCTGCAATCGGTTCCCTATAACTCTTAGTTCACGTATAGATATCGCCGTAAACGACAGTAATGAAATTCGACCCGTTATATTCAGGACAGGAATTCCTATTCCTGAAGGACATTGATGCCGATAGCCGATACAACTGCTTCAAATATACTATCAGATTAAATTCATGCAAATATTTTTTTAAAGTAATCTCCATAAATTTCATAATAAAGTAAAAAATGATCTTTAAAAATATGTACTATTTATAGAAGATTGCAGCAGAATTTTCGAAGCCAATCATGAGAAATCCTGAAAAAAATGTCACGAATAGGGCTACTCCAGACAAGTGTGTACGCGGCAGATCGTGCATTTGCATATTTGTCCAACTTAATCGAATATCGATTGTTCGACGAGTTCAATACGAAGGTCGCGAATACGATGTTCCAGAGTAGAACGCGGAACTTAAGTATTGGTCTAAGCAGCTCTTGAGCTTTCTCGTTCATACGTTCGTCCTAAACTTTATCGTTTCGGTCCTATAAGCGTATAGTCAACCGTAAAATAGTACACGTACTTTTTATACCTACGCACGGCCTTTTGTACGACACATTAAACTCTGAACGCGTCGCTGCCGCTCAAAGAGTATATTTTCCTCTATTTTTCGGAAAGTTAACTCTAATGTGACGTCGTCGCGCATGTATGCAGCGAGAAACAGGAGCTCTCAGAGAAAATTTCCTGAGAGCACTTTACTTTAATTGTTTCAACTCTCGCTCCATCTCTTTCTGCTCTTCTAGGGCATTGACCTCGTGGTCGGTGCCACGTACATAATTATAATGGTATATAGGACACATATGGGTTAATGTTTAAGTCGGTAATATTTTTTATGTTAAACTCGTACATATACGTTAGGTTTCATTATATTCATGTAAAGATGAGTAGACTAATCGTATATTCGCATATAGCTATATTGTTATCAGATTTTATGTCAGCACTAACTGATTTGGATACTCAGAATAGCTTAACGACAGACGTATAAAAGCAATTTCGCTCTTAACGATTTTTGCGCGGTTTCTATGAAAATCTGTCGTGGGACATAAAATCTGAAAATCAGGTTTATGATCGATGTGGAATTTCTCGTTACAAAGCAAAAGTTATCTCTTCGATCTGATATGACATATTATATGTTTGTCATATTATAAATTCTTTTTATAATGAAATACTAACATCATAATGCGCTGCACTGACGTGTCTCGCTATATACCTACATTAATTGTTAGATAAACAAAAGGAGGTTCTCGTGTATGCTGAACGTCAACATGCAGCGATGTTGACTCGAGGGTTGTAAATGTAAGCCTGTCGATAAAGGACGTTAACGACATACACGACAAAGCTGCGCCTTCGTACTTTACATCTTCGCCGTGTAGTCTATGCGAAGATTTTCTCTTTTAGTTTCGATATACACTGCGTTATACTTTAAATTAAAGTTCATTATCTTTCAAGTTGTTGCCCAATAACTGATAATATCACTAAAATTATAATTATCGTAATAAACGCACGTACGAATCGATCCCATAATAAATAAAAAATTTCCTAAACGCATTAACGTTTCCTCGGACAAACTACCTACCCGCGCGACCGCATCTTTGCCGCGAAATTACCAAAGTTCACGCCGTCATTGCGCTATATCTATACCTATACATTGCTACTAGAATATTGTGTCTCCCGCGTGCGCGCGCGCGTCTGAGCGGAGCCGGCGCTGAACCACTGCGGAAACTCTATCTCTCTTCTATCCCAACGGGATTTGCTTTAAAAATAATTTATAAGTCCAAATTTTCACGAAAGACATAACAGCAGATAGCAATCGTTATATCCTGGAATCGAGTATGGAGGGACTCATCAGGCAGTTATAGCATGATCGGCCCAACAACAAGCGGCAGTTTCGGTATATAGATGACCTACCGCTATAATAGGCACTGGGCTCACTGATAGCGATGAGGAGAAATAGAAAAACGTATATGCGCCACCTAGCGTCTCTATAGCCAAAAGACTCTGAGATTTAAAGCCATGGCAAAGGAAGGACCAGTCCAAAACTACTTTTCTTATTGATATTGAATTTTTTGCATACAGCTTTGCAAGCGAAAAATTAGTCATGCCATAGTATTATAATTCATTCAATTTTTCTCTGCCTTCGTCTTTCGTAAAAGCTCAATTTAAAATTCTTTTGATCGCGGCAAAGCACAGTCTTCAGCCAAAAAGAGAACATTTCCGGTAAAAAGCTCGTTTATAATCTCTCTCAAAAAAACGCAGCTAAACAGTTTTTTTCTCGGTCTATTGAAAATCCGGTAAATAAAGCGCAGCGTCGACCCACAACCGCGAAATATCCTCCCAAGAAAAAACACACTTCCTCTCTCTCAAACAGCAATAACCGTTACCTCAGGCTCGCAAAGCTCCACCTAAAAAACGGCAAACAGACGCCGCTAAAATCTCGCGGTACAGTTGGGTCGTGTTCCTCGAGGCGACAATAGATGAAATCCAGTGCGTGTGTATATACGTGTTGTTGTCTCGCTCTGCCGCTGGTGTCCGTCTATATCGATCGGAGCTGCAGCCGCAAGCCGGTATGTCCATTATTTATGACGAATAATACGACGTGTACAAGCTGACTTTACGCCTCTCGGAAGATAAATAAGTATATGCGGGTGTACTTGTTTTTTTTTTTTTTTTTTTTTTTTTGCAGGCACGTGCGGGCGTGTTTTGGGGCTGTGACTTTTACGTTATTGGTTGGGTATACTTAACTATTTGACTTTTTAGG
>CM053170.1:10498325-10525538 GCA_012977825.3 Pteromalus puparum | reverse complement strand
TTTTTTTTTTTTTTTTTTTTTTTTTTTTTTGCAGCCACGTGCGGGCGTGTTTTCGGGGCTGTGACTTTTACGTTATTGGGTTGGGTATACTTAACTATTTGACTTTTTAGGATGAGGGTGTTTATAGCTTGTTTGTCGTTTCTGGAGCTGTTGCTCGTGCTTGTTATTACTTCATTGTATAATAATGAGATTATTAGGACGTCAGCTCACTTTATTGTAAATTGTAGTCGTGCTTTTTGCTTATTTACGATTGCTTAAAATGATTCAACTAAGCACACCTCACATATATTAATTAAATTCCATGCACAAGTCAATATCACATTCAGCTATATCGAATTTCAGCATCTATATAAACTTTGAATGCGCACAACTGTGCGGAGTATGCTATGCTATAAATTACTCTCGGCTTCTCCGCTTCAAAATCTGTTTTAATCAAAGTTGGATATATCTCAAAGGAGATTGTTCACGTATAATACGAACCTTTGTTGGGAATTAATATTTCTCAGTCTATTAATCATCCTTGTAATACAACCGTCTGCGTTTGATTTATATTTTAATAAGTTATACATCTCCCCTGCAATGCAATTCCGGGTTGAATTAATTCATAGAGCCGTGTAATTAGATTCGCTGCTCAGAACTGTCCTGTATTATACACGATTCTATGCAAAGTGCAGTAATAAATGGGTAACGCAGTCATACCAGCCTTTATAAAAAGAATTTCAAATCCCCCCATAAAACAGCCGTGAAAAAGCCCATAAAAGCTTGGATGAAAGGAAAGCATTGTTTCAGCAATAACAATAATAATATCCAGTCATGTGCATGACGTAAGCAGAGCAGCAAAAAGTATATACCGTCGCATCCCTCGGACGTCACACGCGGGCTTTTCGAAGTTGTCGGGGAGAGCTTTTCCAACTTTTCCATCCTCTATCTCCCTCTCGCCATTATAAATTATTCACAACGAAATAACCAAAGCACTGAAATTAGCAAATCACTTTCCGACCTGCAGACTACTACTCGTCTGTGTGCGATAAGCGACGATCAATTATTAACGAAGCCGACTTTATTATCCCTTTTCAATATTTGATAAACGAATAAACAACGAAATAGTGAAGAAGAAGAAGAGATTCGATGCACCGTCACACACGACCTCAGGTTTATGGAACAATCCATAAAGTTATCTATAGTCGGTGTTTTCTAATTATGTTAAGGTGAGGCTTATTTTTAGCCGAGAAAATGCCGCAAAGTGCTGCTGTTGCATTCGCTATGTCGTTCTCTATTTTTATCTGTCTTGCGTGTAGATACGTGTGGGTCAGCTGCCGATGTAATAAGCCGTTTACGCGCCATAGCTCGCGGTTATTCAAGAGCAATCGATAAAGCTGGGTTTTTTTTTCTCTCCCTTTCTGATGCGCAATCGAGCTGTATAGAAAGTGCAACGACGAGGAAAAACGCATACATATCGCTCGATTTATGCTATTCTCTGGAAGTGGTGATCTGGGAATTACACGCGATGATTGCGTTTTAAGTAAAGTGGAGTGAATAAGTCATTTGTGAAAAATGATTCATTGTCTGCTGTATGATGTAGAGCCTTATAAATATAAATGCAATAAAAATGAATCGATTTTTTTTTGTTTTTTTCAAACAATTATTCATCGATACGAAACATGATTAAAATAAAGAAAAAGTCAATACAACTCGTGCCTTGCAATATCAATACAAGCATCTCGGAACCCAAAGTAGGAAAGAGGATTTGTCGAAGATGAAAAATACATTTTTCGTAATACCCTATAACCTGTTTACTCTGTACAATCTTCCGAGGCATCTTGTAAATGGAAAAACTTTGTCTGCTTTCAGCGGAGGATGGCAACAATAAGGACAGCGATGAGGGAACGTGTGGAAAGGTCCTTATTATACTCTCCTGGGCGCTGGTCATCATGACGATGCCGTTCTCCCTCTTCGTGTGCTTCAAGGTAAACGATCTGACTGGAAAAATCGCTATATGAGGAAATCTACGCAAATCGGTCACTTTTTGGGGTCGCAAAATGGCAAATTTTCAAAAAAAAATCACGAAAAAATGTACGAATTTCTTGACTCCGAAAAATCCTCAAATTTTCATAATTTTTCCATATTTTCAATTGTAGACAACTTTTGACCAAATCAAGCATTTTTAACGCATTTTTTTTAAAATTAAGGCTTTTTTACCGATCTTTCATCCTAGTAATCTGAATTTTCCGTTTGCACTTTCGGAAATTAAGTACATTGGTTAAATTTAAGGGGCCGAAAAAACAGTGTCAGAAAGCAGTTTTCTCATGTTCCGCTGACTTTTTGTACATTTTATGATATAATAAACAAGATAAACCAAGATAGAAAAGTGTGCTCACTTTTTGAAAATTTGCCATTTCGCGACCTCAAAAAGTGACCGATTTGCGTAGATTTCCTCATATATGTTTCTGAGAATTTTTACAATTTTTTTTTTATCGAAATATTCAACGCAAAAAGATGTATAATTAATGTAAATTTTTAATTTAAATTTAACAAACGAAATGCAGTCGTTTAACATTCATTTTGAGTATAGTTTATTGGATTAAGGAAGAAATTTTGGACGCGATAACATGTGACGGCTTAATTATTTAATCAGTAAATGTCTATGAGTATTCGTGATTTAACTTAATTATTGGGAATATCGATGTGCTATTAAAGTCATACGTTATAAATGTTTTGCGATCGAGTTTTTTACTTAATTTTATATATACTGTATTCGTTACACACGACTTATTATTCATGTGCAGGTGGTGCAAGAATATGAAAGGGCAGTTATATTCCGCCTCGGTAGACTTCTCTCCGGTGGTGCTAAGGGACCAGGTAAAAAAAATTACAACAGAAATGTTAATTTATTTGAAAAACAACGACACAAAGCTAAAATTTAAGCAAAATTTACTTTCGAACTCACAAAATCCCGCCATTAAGACAAGTTTAACAAACGTCATACCCGTTTCGCGAGTCTGCTCTTGATGAATTCGAAACTTGGCCTACAAATTCAGACCGTATAGTGCTTCTCGAAATAAACTTCACTGCACTTGCGCTTTCATGCGTACTTAAGAACCCTTCACAAACATTTCCGCGCGTCATAAGGTTGGACTAGTTAATTTTCAGAATTTATAAAGCTTTGTAATATTAAATCAAGCTTGCGTAACATCCTTTTACAACATCTCACACAAGAAAAATTGTTATATTTCTTATTTACAAAATGCATGTGGAAAATGCAGAGTAAATAAAAAACGTAATCATTCTTATTCGTTCTTCACAGGGATCTTCTTCATCCTACCTTGCGTCGACAGCTATGCCCGAGTCGACCTGCGTACACGAACGTACGATGTACCGCCGCAGGAGGTTCGTACATTATATCGAAATTTGAAATTCAAATTTTGAAAAATTTATACATACGACAATTCACTTTACCTCCTCGAAATAAACATTTTCAAAATAACACATAAAATAAAATATTAATGCAACGCATTTAAAATCTGTGTAACAGGTGTTGACAAAAGACAGCGTGACGGTATCGGTTGACGCTGTAGTCTACTACCGGGTGAACAACGCAACGATCTCCATTGCCAATGTGGAGAACGCCCACCACAGCACCAGGCTCCTCGCTCAGACGACTCTGCGAAATACGATGGGCACGCGACCGCTTCACGAGATTCTCAGCGAGCGCGAGACCATCTCCGGTAACATGCAGGTCAGTCCCATGAATTATACTTGGTAACTTTACTATTGTCAGCGAAAAATTTATAACTTTAATGAATCCTTTCAGATCTCACTGGACGAAGCCACTGATTCATGGGGCATCAAAGTAGAACGAGTTGAAATGTGAGTACACTAGATCGATAGAAACAAGTGTAATCGTTCATTTTTCATTAATAAAAATTATTTTTCGCTATTACAGCAAAGACGTACGACTGCCAGTCCAGCTACAGCGAGCCATGGCAGCCGAGGCCGAAGCTGCTCGCGAGGCGCGCGCTAAGGTATATAGATAACGTTCTGGATCATATTATATTTATAGAGAAAATCATGGGTTTGTGGCTGAACTGTAATAACGTCGCTTTGAATTACAGGTCATTGCTGCCGAGGGTGAGCAAAAGGCCAGCAGGGCTCTACGAGAGGCCTCCGAAGTCATTGGAGATTCACCTGCTGCCCTTCAACTCCGATACCTCCAGGTACATAAGTTACTATACATATATTTTATTTTAAAATATCGAAATCGGATTTTTAAAGATTATTCCTATTCCGGAGGTTTTCTGTAAGCTGTTATCAAATTTTATTCAACTTGTGAATATATAGTTTCAATTTTTTTACAAGAGCGCCTTTAATTATATAATATCGACTTTAAACTTTTTATAATCGGTCATACCGTCACCGCCACGCGATGACGGAGGGCTCTTTTCACATTAATATTTATAGTTTATTAATAAATGCGTTCATTCAGAGTATACGATCGATAAAACTGCTTGAAAACTTTTTCGTCGCAAATAAAACAGTAATAAACACTTTTAGAATAAAATAAAAGGTTTATTGTTGTATATTCAACGATGAAAATTCTCTTTTCCAGACGCTCAACACGATCTCAGCTGAGAAGAATTCGACGATCGTGTTCCCACTACCGATCGACATGCTGACTTACTTCATGAAGGCGAAAGAGGCGGCCTAAGCTTATACTCTCTAGAACAGGTCGATGATACTGGCCACCCATACACGAGCACGCGTTTTTTCTTTTCCTCAATCAAAATAAATGACAACTCAAGAACTGCAATCAAGGAGCAAAAACGACTCTGCCGACTCTAACGATACACAAAACTAACCCTTTTGCGAACTATATAGTATTATACATGATACATATACAAAAAAAAACCCAATATATTATGTACTGCGTGCTGATGTATAACAAAAAAAAAATAAGAATGAATACAACGATCGGCGATGAACAAAGCAAAAGGCCGTCGTACCAAAGTAATAATAATAATAATAATGGCGATGATAATTTATGACAATGAACAAAATCTAGTAGAGGTAAACGCGCAATTCTGAATTATAAGGTGTACACTGTAATGTATGTCGATCAATGTATGACGATTGCAGCCGTATATACGACAGTATATCGCTATTCGATTGTTTGTCCACTGTATGCTCCTCATATGTATATCCCGACGTGAAAAAGAAAAGGAAAAATATAATAACGAGCGAGCGTCAGAGAGAATTTGCAGGTTGACTACAATTTACATACTATTCCGTTATATTATTGATGTTACAAAAGATATGATAGAGCAAATTCTGGCTGACGACAATTTTAACAAATCTATATAATAATATTCTCCCGACTAGTGTGTAAGATTTGCACGGAGTCCATTGTTATAATGAAATATGCGTTGAATATATTGATGAGAGACTCTATTCTACACTTTCTGTTTGAGACAATCGAGATTGTGGAATTGCAGTCTGGCACAGACGAATGATTTGTTGTTTTATTTTTCAGGCAAAGCTGAAGCATTGTGTTATTATTGAGGATAATCTTTACGCGTTTTTTATATTTATTATCGGATGAGACTTTATCATCCCTTCTACATGTTATACCCGTTCTTTTTTTTTTTAATTTAGATTTATCGTTGTAAATTTGCTCATTTCTTTTAATTCTCGTTCTAAAGGGTACCTTGATTCTTTTTTTTCTACAAATTATTATATATACGATGTAAGAAAGACGATTATTTTGATAGCCCGATAAGTATTGTTAAGAAGAAAAAAAATACTTTAAATAGTTGCTTGAAACATTGCAGTGCGATTGTTTTTTATGTGAGTTCAAAATGTATATAATAACTTGTAAAAATTAAGAAAATTGATTCTACGAAGATATTATATATTATTCAGTCGGTAAAAATCGTACCAACTTCGAATCATAAAAAAAAAAAGTTTTAAGTATAGCGTATAATTAGTCAGGAATTATCGCGATAAGTGAAGTCGCAATTCCAGACTAATCATCGTAATGGTTAAACTTCGACCAATTATATGGAGTTAACAATAATTTTTATACAAAGGGTCAAAAGCTATTATAATGAACTGAGAAAAATGCCTCTGAGAAGACATTAAAACGAACATTATTGTTAACTACTCGAGAAATTATGACGAGCGAGCAAACTAATTTTGTGATATTTTCCTAATTGGTTACAATTAACTGACGTGGCAACGGAAATTAACACGAAAATTTTACAATGTATAACATATCGATATGAATATTTTTTATCAGCGCACCACGATTATTCATATTATACGACTGCAACAAAAGAAACAATAATAATGCACCATAATTTACAACTTGACGAAATTCATATTGATTCAAATATTCCAAAAGTTTTTCAATCGAATATACGCTTTTAATTCAAGATATTCTAGTTTTAAGGACTTTAAAGAAAGTATTTTTCAAACATTTTTTGTACGATTGCCTACGATGAATTTTTCTGTCGAACAATTTTATACGACGTTCTCAGATCTTTGTAGATTCATAGGATTATTGGGACCCAGTCATCAAAATACTGAAGGTGCTTTCATAGGCAAAATTATTGTGCAAATAGTTTCAACTTAGAATAAGTACGTATTATTATTCTTAGATAATGTTTAATCTTAAGTTTTCGTGCAAAGATGTAAGTTTACGCAAATCAAACAGAGCGAATGATTTATATCAGCCACTCTTACAACAGAATCGGCAAAAAACTCTTAAAACTCTTTTGAAAAAAAGTTTGTTCTGAATAACACAGGTGTCCCTTAGCGTTAAAATTACCATGTGGATTTCTGTAAATATAATTTTTTGTCACCAAAGTTTTTTTTTCTTGTGCAAATCCTTTTAATGATAAAATACATATATATATATATACTATGTACGACTGAATTTGCTTGATGATTTTCAAGATGGTTTTTCTGCCAAAAAAAAATTTAATTTGATATTACGACACTTAACGAATATGTAACTGAAAATTGAAATATTGCTACACTGGATTTGTGATTCTAAGACTATTCCGTATATACTTTTTGAACTTAATTTTAAACTACGTTTTATCCTAAAGTACTGATGCATCGACCAATACGAACGAGACTGCATTTAGCAAATTCTCAAAGTAAAACGTGACAATGATAGGAAAAGTTATGCGTTCAATAGAGAATAAACTCGAAATTAAGACAATTGAATAATTTTTTTACTAATTCTATATTTACACGTACATATAAAAATGAAAAATGTGAGGGGGGTGTTCAAATCACAAATAAAGTCTTGGAATTGATAATTGAACTCAAACAATCATCAAAAATTAAATTAAATATTTTGAATGATTCGGTATGAAGACACAAAAATTCATGAACTAACGTAATCAACGGTCTCTCGTCTCCGGCTCTTCTTCATACGCAGACATGACTTTTTCCATTATTTCCCACAGCTTATCTCTGGTCAAATCTCTACAGAAAACCTGTAAAAAAATGTTATCCGAGTAAAAAAGCTATTCGTGAATGTTAAACTGTATATTATATAAAATTCATGTTGTCTTGAAAAATTTTAAAATGTGATTCACTCAATGGAATAGTAAAACTCTATTGCAATAAAGTATATCAATAAAGAATATGTAAAGACGTTTCTTCTATTCCTCATTGAAAATAATCTCGTATACAAGTATTGTTTACTCACATTGAACCATGGCTGTTGATCACACTCATCCATCAAAGGCACTACTACTCCATAAATTTGAAAAGATAAATTAATGCAAGCTATGGCAACTAAATTTGGCGGATAGTCGAGAACTGCTGGAATATGATGAAAATCTTGCAGTAGTGCGTAGCTGGCCCTTGCTACAGGATACTTTTGCCATTCTTCTTCACCAAACCAAGCTTGCAGGGATCGCAAGTAATGCAGCAAGTACTACAAAAAAACATTATTTAATTATTATTAAAATATATTGAGTTTAGCCGTGCATAACGGAAACAATAATTACTTTGTGAGGGTGTTCAGGTACGACTTGGAACTTTAGCATTCGCATTATTAATAATTCCGCCTGTACAATGGCGTCGCGCATAGCCCAGTATTGATCACCTAACTCTAAGGGTGCTGAGCCTCTGTGTAATGTACTGTAAGATACATTCATAATATCTCTGATCTTCATATTGTTGTCTTTTACTTTTCCTGCTAGATATAAACATGTTGCTCCAATTAACTGTGAAAGAAAATATTATATTCATTAGGAATCTCTTTTATTTTACATTCAACAAATTCAATAAGATGCAATGCTTACGTATGGGTCATAGCCTTGTGGAGTTGATTCTCTCATGAACCTGTGATATAAAGTTGCTGCTGTAGATATTGTCAGGGGATGGGCTTCTAATTTGTAACCTTCAAGAATAAGATTATGGGATTAATGTTTTATTCACTGATTTATTTTAATTCAATGTTAAAAAATAAGAAAATGAAATACTCACCACATTCAAATATGAAACGAGCTACTGTGAAACTGTCAGTTCCTTTACTATAGTCAATGGTAATACTTTTTTGTAAAGTAAGCCTTTTTTCCCTCTGCATAGCAAGAACGTCGATGACGCCCTTCATTTTTGAACTGAAAAAAAAAAACAGTTACTTGAGTACCATTTAAAAAAAATGTAACACACTTAATGTTTAAACATAGATGACATGACTGTTTGCTAATAGGAAGCTTGAAATGAATGAAGGAAGCACAATGATTGATGTTTGTTACATTATTTGCGATTATGCAATTACTTATTGTGAATAAAAAAAGTGATTCACGGATCCAAAAACGCGAAATCCAAAGAAGTATTTGGTAAGTGAACATTCAGATTTTGTAGTTTGCAAGAGTAGAATAGTTGTGACAAAGGAACTTCTTGCAAAACATTAAGATCTTACAAGGTATAGAATAATGTGCGGCATACAGGTGGACCACATAACCACGAGCTTGGCTGGTGAATTATAATTGTGAATTATTAAAAACACAGCAAAGACTCGCTTACCTCAGGATTTCGCCTGTACTTGGCTCCGAGTGAATCATGTTTTGCGATACCTCTAATACAAAACACGCGCACCAGAAATGCTCATACTTATTTATAACCACACCAAAGTAGCAAAAAGAGAAGTATCTTTTTTTGATTTTTGACTGATTATTTATGTTGGCAAACGACAGAAGGATGAATTTTTGTTCAGACTAGTATATACTTATATAGCTACTTGGCTTTTTTGTAGGATAAAAAGGTGTGGTATACAATCAGGGAAATCAGACTGTTGAACAGCTTCTCGTCCAACGCAGGTTATATATATGTGTAACAAATATAGTAAATCATTTTAGGCAAATAAAAAATCGTCAACAAAGAGATGCTATAATTGTTTAAAAACCGTACCTTTTCATCATCGTGAGAGTAACGCTGTGAGAAAAACGACCACTGACGAGAGTTGATAAGGAAAAAGCCGCTTCGACCGGTATTTAGACATCCACAACAGAGGCGAAACTTCGTTGACTACGGAAATTCGACTCCGAAGCCACGCTGCGCAATCAGCATCACTGATCACTGAATACGGCGGCCGCAATGTAAAAGTGAGGTTATGTTCGACGAGTCGGGCTGAAAAACAATAACATGCAAGATGGAGGCGCGTCGGGCTATCTGATTGGCTACTGGGGACTTTTAACTGTTTCCAAGAATCGGAATCTGGACTGAGGAGGTTTAAAGGCTTGTTCACAGATTTCGGCGCGAAGTTCAATTGCTGTTTTCTGTATAAAAAATTTCGCGTAAGATTACTGACTTTTTGTAAAGTTTCAGCAAGAAAATCGCAACAGTCCAATGCTGACTATCATCAGACAAAAATCATCAATCTGAAAAGTGTCTTATATTCATAGAACCGTGTATTTTATTGCAATTGAATAGTTTATCTTGCGAATAATTATGCAGAAATGTCGTGTACACGTATAATAGTAAAATTTAGCTATTAATCTTAAAACAGACAGTCTGCACAATTCACTGAAAAAAAAATTATATAACAATGAAATTGATTAATATTGGAACGCGGAATATTTAAAAGCGTGCCAATACTTCTGCTTATGCATGACGAATTTTTCAACAATTTGACATTTACTGTCATTCTACTGCAAAAAGAACAAATAAGAAAATTTACCATTTATATATTGAGACAAATTTATATTTCATTGTGTATTTAGATAGAATTATAACAAAATAAGCATAAAACATAATATTATTATCTAGGATTCAAGAAAGTCTGCACAAACTATTTACATAGCCAATGAATGAACCAACGCCACGCATGACGCCACTATACATCTCTCTATACCACATCAGCACGAACTTATCCAACAATTACATAATCGCAATAACAATCATCTCACCGGCGTTTTCTCGACACCACGTACAAGAAATAAGTAAATTCAATCGAAGCAAGTTTTTCGCTTTTTAAGATAAAACGTTAGAAGAAAAAGGAACAAAAGTCGGGGAACGAAATACAGTGGAAGCAAGCATTCGACTCGGCGTTTTTTTTTTCTGACGAGAGCCAGTGTTCATTCACCGGTACAGTCACCCCATTTATATTCCGTTCACAGGCTTTTAGTCGTAGTCGTAGTACTACGACTCTACGCCATGGACTAATCAAAATGCCTTGCTTGATCTTCCACAGCCCTACCTACTTTTTTTCTCTCTCTCTCTCTCTCCCAGTCAGGCGGCATTGAAGATCTAAATCACGTTTCTTCCGAACGCTCTTAAGAAAACAATTTTCTCGTACTCTAAGAGCCGTCGAGATTGATGAAGAATAAATTTATAGGAACAGGGCTTACGTAATTTAAAAACTAAAAGTTTTCTTTTTAATAAATATATATGAGTGAATATGAGAGAAGTAGTCGAGAGAGAGAGCCGTAGTTTTTAAAACACAATGTAAAGATTAGGTGGCGGTTAACAAGGATAATGAAATGGATGCGGGTTTGATAAAATGCCGACGAGGGGATTTCGTGCGTGTGGGCACAAAAGGCCGGAACTCGCAGTTATTGTACTGGTTGATCGGTTTTTTTTTTTAAGAATACGATGGTTTTAATTTTAATTGATTCTGCGCCAAGGAAAATCATTCTTATGAGAGAGTCTATAAAATTAATTAAAACGAAATAAATTATAAATAAATATGTCACGCCACGTTAAACAATCTATAGAAGTGATGATTTCGCAACATATTATTTTCACACATCCCGTAGAAACTTGTTGCAAAAGTACAGCTATTTCGTCATCTATTAAAAATGTGAATTTGACGCTCAACTTGACCTTGGTTTCAACACCACTCGGTTTTGCAGGCTTCTGCAGGCTTCGTTTATCACTGTATACGTAGACGTGTATAAGGAAGTGCGAAACGCTCGACGTCGAGAACGAGGAGAAAGGTGACAAAATTTAGCACTTTTTATAAGCATCTTCTCTTTTGATGTCTCGATTAATTCGACTTGGAGCATTTTAAAACTGCTCATTTGCATAAAATCCTGGCATATATTTGTATAACATTACTTAGCGAGTCAGGATCTATAAATTTCGTTTGATTCGCTCTCAGTTATACAGTGTACGTATTTTTGATAAAGATTTATTGCTCAATTTTTTTTTTTCGAGTTGCGAAGTCACACGATTATTTGAATAAATAAAAAAAAAGTAACGGAGAAAAGTTCAACGCACGCGTAATTCAAGAAAGTGTATAAATGATAAAAACTGTCTGAGATAGTATACTGGTTTGAAATTGGGCAAATAAGTGCTACACTTACGAAAGTTTATACCTATGCGTACGCGTATTTTCTCTCAGAAGTAGTTCACGAACGTTATATTGCGTTGCTTAAAATTTATTTCAAAATGATGTGGACAAAACTTAGATCTGTTTTTATAAAATTTTTGTTTCTTTTCGTCATCTAAAATACATATTAGAAAATTATATAAGCATCATCAGCGTTTACTGTCCAAAAATGTAGGCATATATACAACTGATGAAAAATCAGAAAACGGAAAAGTGAAGGTATCGACATTACAAAATCAAAAACACGTTCCACACTCTGCAAACTTTTCCCAAAATGCAAATAAAATCAGTATACAGTGTATTTCACACGCTGCATACAAACTGATAAAAATCGCTCTCCACACCGATCGCGGACTAAAAACCCAAGGCGTGAAAAAAATTTATGGGGGACCATATATAATTAATGGCTATGCGAAATCGTAATATTATGCTAATTTTTCGCTACCGTTCACGCGCTCGCATTATCACACTCCATATACCTTATATGTAGACCTTCGAAAAATTAGCGACTCGCGAGCTTTTTCTCGCGCTTAAAGTCCAGGACCGACGAAGGAGGTCAATTTCTCATACACACATACTACGCGTACATTACACATATTATATACAAAACGAGATTTTACTCTCGAGCGTCGCACTTCAAGAGCGAGCCTCTCTCGCGAGAGTATATATAGGTGTAGTTTTCCTTTTGCATTTTTAAGCGAAAGAAACCGGTAGAGAGACAGCGCGCAAGTTTTATAATACCTTTAAATATTAAGTCGAGAGTTTTTCTTCTCTGGTTTTTAAAGCTTTGAAAATTAAAGGCACTAGAGCTCTCGCACGAAAGGATAAATATATAAGCGGGGCCGAAAACCGGGACTAAATAGAATACGAGCGATCGAGGAATTCATGTATATGAGTCTTACGTCGCACGTATAGCTACTAACGCATAATGGCTTTTTTATCCTCCGTCGCGTCGACGTGTATTATAATGGTCCTAGAAAACTTCTAACGTGCCTATATGCGCGTCCTTCTTAGAACCAGTTTCGTGTAGCCGAGTGTATATTATCTCGGGAGATTATTTGGAGAAAATTTTAAATTTAAACTTTCTAAAATTTTCTGGGATTTGTAACAAGCTCTCCTCTCGCGTGTGTCACTGTATATAGTCGCGGCGTATAATCGCCTAATACATTATATCTATAATACCTGCAATTAAAGTGAATCTCGAAACGATTCCTTTCATTCTTCGGCAATTTTGTGGTATAAGATACACATTGCGGAGAATTAAAAAATGAAAAATTCGTCGTTATACAACTTATACAGCCTCGTATAGCAATATATCGTTGTATCAATAAATAAGAATTTGCTCTCTCGAGGATAATCTCTGCCGGCGCATAAAATGTACAGTTATATATATACGTGTATATATATAATACATTATACACTCGAGACAGCGCAAAAATGTTCAAAACTGGAGGTACAACAAACTGGTCTCAAGCGAGAGAGCTCGATAAAATGTCACTCGCTCCCATGTGTATATATATACGTATACTGCACACATTAAAAAACAAAAAAAGAACCTCGTTTCACGAGTCGCCAAACGAGAGCGCGAAATCTCGGCTGCTTGCGCAACGGTCCCCTTTTAATTGAGCGGCGCTGGCGACGTGATTCGAAAAAAAAAAGAAAATATCGAAAAGGCCATATACATATAAGTACTTCAAGATTTATCGAAGCCCTCTGTGTGTATTGACTCGGCAACGGCAGCGTGAGATATATATACGTGCGTAGAGATCGAGCGCGAGAGGAGATGCAGTGATTTTTCACGACCGTGAGGCTGATGCTGCAGCAGGAAAAACCTGAAAAAGAAACCGGCACGGCTATATGCCCGCGGTAGTGGATGATGAGGAGGCTGAAAAAGGTTCTGTTATTGTGTGTTGGACGCCCTCTCTCTAGACACGCTTGTATTCTAGATATCCCTTCACCTGTTACCTATACTACTATACTACTACACGCTCTGTAGGAGAGAGAAAAAACTTGGAGGTCCTATATAAAATTCACCTGTAAGTTTTTCTTCAGGTGCTATTGATGGACTTTTTTTCTGCGGTGTGGGCTTATATCCGTGAGTGGTCTTGCGCGTGATTGGTTTTTTAACACTTTTTTTATATAGACGAGGTTATATAAAAATTTTCAATCTATACTCGTTTTCTCTATTTAAAAGTAAATAAATACCAAATACGTTGACAAACGCCTTTGCATGTGTATACAAAAGCAGAGCGATATAACTTTGTAAAAGAGCTCTCTCAGAGCATATAAAGTATATAAACGGTTATGTTAATGGATCCATTGGAAAGTCGGAGAGCGTATAATTAGAGCCCATCAGCTCCATTAGGCTAAATTTCGGCGACGATACTGCAGCTCCCCTCTGCGCGCCAGCACACAAATGCAAAACAAACTACACAATGCACCAATATAATGCAGCACTCCTCTCTCTCTCTCTCTCTCTCTCGTGAAAGTTATGGTACACACATACGATTTTATCGCCTCTTCATTCTTTCCTCCACACAGATATAGTACGCATACACGACCGCGAAATTTCAAAGTAAAATCATCCCTGTTTTTCCTCTCGGCATTTTCAAAATACCCGCTATATACATATACAAATGCGAGAAAGAGAAGATCCTCCCGTTACAATTAGCATATCTCAATTCTGTCTGTCTCTGTGGACTCTTCAATATATATACCTATACGCATTGTATTATCGAGGGTCAACAAAAGTATAGCCTATTACCTATCCCGATATGAATAATGTTAATCGCTGCAGTCCCACGAAGCTCAGAGAGGGCAAGTCTCATCTCCTCTCGTTATACGCATAGTATATATCTTATCGAGAGTGAGTAGACGAAGCTTTCTTTTCTCATCGTCGTCGTCATCGTCGTCGTTGTCAAAGAAGCCAGTGCGTATCGCGTCATATCCTGACGACGATTTCCGAGTCGAGAGCGCAAACACACCGAAAATTTTTCCACGCACGTCGAAAGGTATGTCTGTACATAATGAATCCTTGCGCGCAAAAGAGAGAGAGAGAGAGAGAGAGAGAGAGAGAGAGAGAACACGTCGAAGGGAAGAAAAAAAGCCGTCGCGCTATCTTATCTGCACCGACGATTCTTCTTCGTGTATAACTATACTTATATACGCTTATGTGTGAATGTGTGTATACAGTGGAACCGACGCGTCACGCATGTGACTCCACGCGCGGAAGGTAGGTCAACGATCTAAAAATGGTCAGAGAATACGACGAGAGCCCCCCCATCACAGTGAGAGACGCATATATATATATATACATGTACGCGTACGTATACTCCCGTCGAGCGAGTTATCCTGTTGTAAGACGTCGCGCGCTCAGGGGGTAAAAGAGCCGAGACGAAAGTCAAGTTTTCTTCGAGACTGACTCCCACGTTCAGATACGGTGGTATGTAGTGGAGAGTAGGTACTAGGATGATGTGCCGGTCTTCGCTGTATATAGTATATATACGGCCTTCTATTGTGAGTAGGGCTTGGAAATGTGGTATTCGTATTGTGACTCCGAGGCTTGAGCTGAGTGCGTAAGGAGCGGGTGTGCTGGAGACAAATTATATATACGAGGATATCACGAGTTGGGGGAAATCGAGATTGAGAAAGAGAGGCTCGCTTTTGTTTCTATGATTTATGCTATATGCTGGAGGTTTATTGTTTCTTTTCAAGCTACAATTTTGCAAACTAAATTTTGAGAAGAGTTTCGAAATATAAAAATTTCCGAGTATAATAAACCCGCTCAAGCCTGTCCGACTGAGTCGTATAGTGTTCTTTTTATAAAATTCGTCGTGGAAGCATCGCGGAATTTAAATTTTAAAAGCCAGCATATCTCGTAGCTTTCAAGAGAAGCATTAACCATTGGATTCCTCGCGCAAAGTCTGAAGTACTATATACACGCGAATATATGCCGAAGACGTGTATTCAAATTAATTCCAATCGAAGTAGTATATATAGCTAAACAGTTTTTGACACATTTTAAATTTCACAAAATTATTCAACACATCCGCGAGAGAAGTATAGTCAGCTGACGAATTCTTTTGAAATAGAAACGCGCGCGTAGTGTCCACTCCTAGCGGCTATTGCAAAAAAAAAAGAGAGGAGAGAGAACCAGTCTTAGCGTTGATTTAGAGGTGAACGTCAAATTCGATCGATCATCAAATTCGCTAAGTAGCAGCTCGCGCTTTTTTTTCTTAAACGCGTCGCGCGCGCATACATTAACGTCACCGCTATATAAGTATACACTTAAGCTCCAATAATAATACACGTGTTACACACATCGAGATTTCATCTCATCTCTGAATTATCCATATACTATACACACATATACGCCATAGTGGCATTTTTCCTCGCTCGAAATCCCTATCAGTCGCTCAGCGTAACCAAACATATACACACACCGATAACGCGCCACGTCGCATCGCAAGACATATCCTCCGGTGTCATCCTGACCAATGTTTATGCAGGTAGATTGTATATAATACTCGTCGACTCGTATAGTATCTCGTAGTAGTAGCTTCGTGTTACATATCCTCAATAAAAAAAAAAAAGAAGAAATTAACGAACGCAATGCTTACATTCATCCTACACATGACTCGATAGCGCACAGTCACGCCTGTGTATAAGGTCCCTCTCCCGCATAATCTGACCAGCCTCTAAAAATACGCTTTACTACGATCATATGGCCGGACTTACTACGCGCGTACGCACGACCCAAACCGCGTAGTAATACAGACGCGTCGCAGATGTCCGAGAGAGTTATATACATACAGTAGGAAAGTTTTTTCACTTATTGTATATATAGTGTACACTCTATACTCCTACCGATCTTACGCGTAAAGACACACACATGTGTGTGAATATTCGCTCGAGTCGTCTCAAGGAGGCCCTCATGTAGAGAGAGAGAAAGAGACGCGTCTCCGAAGTTGTAGCACAGGAATACGCTCTCCGTACATCGTATGGCAGACGTAAAAAGTGCTCTTTACGGCCTTGAATGAAATCGCGCGCGCCAGCCGAGATTGCCGTGATAATATGCATACAGTCACGTATTCCAGTTTTCAAGCACGAGATAGTATACGTGTGTGTCTGATGCGTATATAATGTTTGCAAAATGCACGACGACGAGAACAATAATGTAGCGAAGAGTTTAATAGTGTACAGTGTTTGCAGAACACGTATATATAATAAAAGTTGTAAAACACTGAAACGCATCTCTTGGCACAAGAGGGAATTAGTGGAGAGACGAGATTTCGGCCAAGCGCGTCCGGTTTCGCGTTTCGAAAGCTCTCTCTCTCTCTCTCTCTCTTTCTCTTTCTTTCGCGCCGGGAGTCGCGCGGGCGATAAATTTTTTCGGATGAGTTTATGCGCGCAAAGCGCGAGAGCTGCGTTTTGTTGTCGCCGAGAGAGGATAATTAAAAGTGTCGTAGAGGGAGTTATTAGAGGGGGTTAATGGAATTTTAGGAGGTTTTATGAGGGTTGTTATGGTTTTTTAATTTTTGATCGCGCGGTATTAGCATATAGCGATGTCTTGAGAGGTTTTGATTTATTTTATATTGGATATAACTTTTGAGTCGATTTTTTTTTCGTTCGCGACTGTTTTTCGAGTGATAAACTTTTATGAAGTAACGTGAGCGTTTTATCTGTCTCTCTACCACACGCGTCCAACTAAAAGTATACGTAAAATCGTTTTCTTTTCAAAAATTCACCTATACCGAACAACAACAAAATTGTCGCTAAAAAAAAACACCACAAAAAAAGAGAAAACCCTTAACCGCACAATCCCTGCATGCAATCAGCTCACTATACTTATACTCCCACGGCTGAGCCGTTCGCTTTTTTTTTATCGCTCCATAAAAAGTAACGCTTCCTCCATGCTCTCTCGCGAACGCGCAGTCGGCTGATAATCGCAAATCACGTCCAGAAAATAAACAACTCCAGTTGCATCCGTGTTCTTCTTCGCGGCCGAGCTTGTTCACGCTCGAATGCAGCTCTCTCGCGCGCGCGCGTACGAGCTACCTGTAACGTACGGATTCAAAAAGCGCGATATAGCTATACTCCGCATCCGCAATGCCTTTTGCATCAGTATATACGCAGCTATATACGACTGGGATTTAACGCTCAGTATGTGTTAGTGTGTATAATGCGACAGCGCATCGCGCCTAACTTATATATTGTATAGATATATAAGAGCGTGTATAACGGGCGGACACAGCTAAGCTATTCAAGAATTCGAGGCATTTATACGAGAGGAAATATCTGACGCATGCATATATATGCTATATAACGTTTAAATGGCCAAGCGCATTACTACTGCGCTCTCGCGAGACGACCGGGGGCTTATCTGCGCACGGATGGGTCCTATCCTACATGCGTATACGTATATATAGGTATACGGAGTATAGTGCATAGCGCGCTACCGTATTATAGTTAAAAACCCGTCTCTCGTACTCGTGAGAGTGTATGTATAGGTATAGTGCAGTGTAGTGAGAGATCGAAGGCTGCGTCTGCAATTGGGGGAATACGCACGTGCGTATAGTGCATATATATATACGAGCTTTGTTCGCGGGGGATTGATTCGGGGTATTGATTTTCTGAGGGGGGTAAAAGTTTTGATGTATTTAAATGCCACATATGGGATGTGTGCACGCGTTGGGCGAGGGGAGAATGTTTTTTTTTTTTCGAGATTGCGTGGTTTGGATTTTAAAAAACGTTTTATATTGACAATTTGTTGTTATTAAGTTGCTATTTAATGCTATTGAATTTTATGGATGCATGATGGTTATGACCTATTTTATGATAGGTAAATATATTGCATAGGTATCTATAAAGTACTAACGTTTGCAGCGATGCAAACGCTCGAAATCAAAATATTGAGGTTACTTTGTTTGATCCAAGCATCTCTCAAACAAATCCAAGTTCGATTTCCACTTTCCAATAAATAAAACAATGTAGCAACATTTACCTCCTCGAATAACCAAAATCCTTAACAAAAACCATCTCTCAATCACCCGCACATCCTATACAGCAAACGAAATTTCCTCTCCCGTAAAGACACAAGAGCGCAATATGCGTTAATCAGTGTTAAATAGAAAACTCACATCTCTCTGACCTCTCCTCGCATGGGCGCATACACAATAAGTGTACAGTCAGTCAGTCTGCAGAGTCAGAGTCATAATCATAAAGTGAAACTCTTGCTGGTACTTATAAAAGTGCAGGGAGGAGTAGCAACGCCGCCGTCGAAGTATAGTAGGGGAAAACAGCGTTTCGATCCGATCCGAGTCGCCTAACCTCACTTGCAGCGTCGGCCTAATAATACGCCTCTATAAGCACTCCCCTCCAGTCTCTCTCTCTCTCTCACAGCATAGCAGCGGCACAGCAAACTTCCAACCGCCTCGGCATTCAGTCACAGTCGCGCTGCTGAGCAGACTGCGTGAGGTATAGGCTTGTGGGAATCCATCGTCGAGAAAGCCAGACCCCCAAGCGCAAGAACGAGAACGAGTCTCCTATATATACATATACACGCATTTTTATTGTTATTATATGCACACATCGTACGCTCGACGCTGGTCGTCTCTTCCGAACTGCTGTTCTTGTGCGAATCTTAAGTATATACTTGCCTGCCATTGTGTCCGACGAGGGAAACGAGCAATTTTTCCTATAAGAAAAAGAGTGTGTGTTGTATTGTATGTACAGCTTTATATACCTACCTATATATAAACGTTGAACTAGTGCGTTACGAATGACGAGGACGCCGTCGTTAACGACATGCCTGGCCCCAAGACTGCAACTCTAACGAGGGGTGAGTTTTTGGCCTTTTAATTCTTCGGCTTTTGCATCGATTCGCTCTCGTGCGATACGTTATACACTCGGCTGATCGAGCTCGAGGACGCGCCATGCGTGGGGAGGGAGAGTCTGAGAGAGAGAGAGAGAGAGAGATAGAGATATAGGGTATGTAACGTAAGTACTGCGCTGCTCTCTTTTGTCGTCTATGCATTGCAACGACCTTAATATTCGCGTGAGAATAAAGCTCCTCTTCGCGGATTTTCCTCCGCGGATGTGGGAGACACGAGGTTAGGAAGTCGAGCTTGAGGTCTGCGGTTCTTTTCGACTTATAATATACCAAACTCTCAGCCCGCATTTGTGCGTGTGCGTATTATTATACATAGCCGAAAGGGGGGAACAGCTTTTATTTTTGGAAAATAGTGCTGTGTCGATGCTCTTGAACTTAACGCGTAGCTTTTGGGTTCGCATACGAGTGTACGGGTCGATAGTCGCGAGTTTCATTGCATGCCTGTGTAAATAGGAGGTCAATGTGACTTTGTTTTTTGATTAGGTATATAATGGAGAGATACTAGTTTATATATGCGGAGATAAGCTTCGTTTTCATTTCAGAGAGAGGATGTTTTTTTCTGAGGTTTTGATTGCACAGTGGGATATGGGTGAGATTCGAGGAAGCTTTTTTGGTTTCTTGAGAGAAATTCTAGGGGGGTGGGAAGGTTTTCTGATTTCTATAAATGGCTTTGGTAAGGCATATTTGCTAGTTGTCTTATCAGGCGGAGATAATCGTTTTTCAAATATACAATATTCACGCCTTATCTGCAGAAATGTGGTAACACATGTGTATCTTGCCTCTATATGTGTCTAACTTCAAGATAGTAGCACATTTCTTTGAGCAAAATCTTGATGAGAAGTAGGTTGTTCTAAAAATTCATATTGAATTTAGTGGGATTTTTATATACTTATTTGTTCGTTCAAACTTTTTTCATGGGAACAGTGATTAATCATGTCTTTATAAAAAACAAAACTAATAGTAAAATTCAATAAATAAAGAAAAAGCATTGGAACATTATTTTTTTGGCCCAATGATTTCTCTTTCAAATAAGCTCAAAATGTCTTCATTTTGAAAAAAAATTATAACCATTTTTTTTTTTTTTTCAGTACCTTTAAACTAAACTATGTGATTGGACCTCACCCGAGGAAAGTACAAGATTAGAAAAACCAAAGTATAATTATTAATTCTAACAATGGATGAATGCTACGAGAAAAGACTGCTGAAGCAAGCGAACAGTGAGCCGCCTCAAGCTATGGAGAGCTGTTCGTTGCCAACACCACCTACCCCTATTTATTATTCTCCTACAAAGATATCGAACAACAGTTTCGACAGGTTCATCCCAACAAGGTTGGGTAACAACTGGCAAACTACTTTCTCCATGATTTCTGAAAGCAATCGAACTGGAGTTGTAAGTAAAAAGACCAGAGAAAATAATGGAGAAGGGAGTCGTGACGGAATAGCTTACTCCTGTCTGCTGAAGAATGAATTGTTAGGTAATTCAACTTTTTGCATTCAACCATTCTATTTTAAATTATGATTTGATAAAAGAAACTTTTAAAAAATTAAAGCCTAATTCTAATTAGCTGATGAAACACTTTCTATTATCCAATTTATCTTAATCCATATGATTTTTAAAACCATTAGGTGCCAGCATTGAGGATGTGAAAGGCCAGTGCGAGGAGCGCAGAATATTGTCTCCCCTGGCAGGCAAAAATCTCTTCAAGTACACAACACCGACGAAAGATAGGGCACTGCTGGATCAGACCTCGCCTTACTCGCTCTCGCCCCTTAGTGCCAAGAGTCAGAAGCTCCTGCGATCGCCTAGGAAAGCCACGCGAAAGATCTCCAGGATCCCGTTCAAAGTGCTGGACGCTCCCGAACTACAGGACGATTTCTATCTGAACTTAGTGGACTGGTCGTCACAGAACGTGCTTAGTGTAGGACTGGGCAGCTGCGTGTATTTATGGTCGGCTTGCACAAGTCAAGTAACACGATTGTGCGATTTGTCTCAAGACGGAAACAGCGTTACCTCCGTAGCCTGGAACGAAAGGGGAAACCTCGTCGCAGTCGGTACGAATCTCGGCTACATTCAAGTCTGGGATGTCGCGTCAAACAAGCAGGTATGTACTATATATACGCGTCTTCTCGTTCGTTTCCTCGAGTTTAATTACGCGCGGACCCTTTTATTGCGCAACGCCGTGGGAGACTTTTTTTCTTCTTTTTGTTCGCCATTACGCAGAGCCTCGCTCTTGATGGTTTCTGTGAATTTTCAGAGGTGAAAAATCTCAATTAAAGCAGTACCCTTGGGTACTTTAGATCTCGTAGATTTGAGGGTATATTAGATATGCTTGAGAAATTTTGGCTTGAAGATTGTGTGTAATAAAGTTTTTGTTTCAAAATTTCTTTTATTACAACTCGCCGAAACATCGAGGACTAGAAAATTAAAAGAAATTATACCAATAATAACGTTAACGATTTTTTTTTTAACTAAATAATTAGCTTCTCAAACGGGAATTAGACCACGACGAATATTGAACCGGAGACTTTAAGAATAATTACCGGCTGAAGACGATCGTCCTAGATATCTGAGCCGTATTTCCGCGCTGTTCAGCACAATATGGTCATATTATCTTTACTATATATCTCGTTACTTGTTAAGTTCTCTCGCTGCATAATTCACTTACGCCTTTCTCATATTAAATACTTATTCTCGCCCAGGTATGACAAAAATATTATAAATCGCGCCTAATTGAAATTCATGCGAATCTAAAAACAGAATCTTTCTATTGAATTAAATAATCGCCCATTTGAAATCAAATCATAAAAAACATGTGCGCTAATCAGCCAAAAGCAATCTACCCATGGCCTCTATGCTCCATTTATCGCCTATCTCTTCAAAACTTTGATCACACAGACACACGTGGGCGCGCGATTCGATTAAAAACGAGTTTCTCCGAATCCACTGAATCAAAAGACTAAACGACTCTCTTTCTTTTTTCTGCCCACAGGTGAATAAGCTGACGGGACACACCGCGCGCGTAGGCGCGTTGGCTTGGAACGGCGAGGTGTTATCGTCGGGCTCGAGGGATCGAATGATCTTATTACGCGACGTGCGTACGCCCTGTCTTGTGAGCGAACGTAAGCTCACAGCTCATCGGCAAGAAGTCTGCGGTCTCAAGTGGTCCCCCGACAACCAGTACCTCGCCAGTGGTGGAAACGACAACCGCCTCTACGTCTGGAACTTGCACTCGCTATCGCCGGTCCAGACTTACACCGAGCATCTCGCCGCCGTCAAGGCTATCGCCTGGTCGCCACATCACCACGGATTATTGGCTTCCGGTGGTGGAACCGCTGATAGGTGCATAAGGTTCTGGAACACGCTTACCGGCCAGCCCATGCAGTGCGTCGACACGGGATCGCAGGTGAGAGATTGTTCTAATGCGCGGCACGTGTAGAGGGGCTGCTTGCGTCACGCTGTCATTTTTGGCATGAAAGTTTGAAGCTCGCGTAGCGGGACTTTTTATCGAGTGTTTGTGCGTTTCACCTTGCCATTGGCAAATGTGTTCTTGAGAGCGCTGAAGCGTTTCTTGAGTACTTGAAACTAACGTTTGTCTGTAATTGGCTTTCTATTGCTACTGGGGAACGCGATAGATGACACATTCGTCGAATATAATAAGGTCGCGTGGTTACGTGAAAATGACTCACTTCTATAAATGCATTTTCTCATTTCTGTTGCAGGTGTGTAATTTGGCGTGGAGCAAACATAGTTCGGAGTTAGTCAGCACGCATGGTTACTCGCAGAATCAAATTCTCGTTTGGAAGTATCCAAGCCTTACGCAAGTAGCTAAATTAACCGGACATTCGTATAGAGTTTTGTACTTAGCGATGTCGCCCGACGGTGAGGCAATCGTTACTGGAGCCGGCGACGAAACTCTTCGCTTCTGGAATGTGTTCAGTAAGGCACGCAGTCAGAAGGAGAACAAGTCTGTACTCAATCTTTTCACCAGCATTCGATAAGGAATGCAACCAAGCACCTTCGTTATTCCGTGTGTTGTATATAATTCAAGAAGTCAGAATCTTGATGTGAAAATTATTCACAGCAAAGTATTTCAGTACAATTTGGTCATTAGGAAAATTGGTTTTTCGGGGTACCTTTCGCGTCGCACCTATACATTTTTACGACACTTTTATTCGTATAATATTTACATTTTTTCATACCTTTTCGACAACTTTTTCTTTTATCGCGCGCGAAGTAAAAAAGATTTACTACTGTATAGCAGCTATTGGAAATGTTTTCTTAATATGAGAAAAGATTGTTTTCTCGGAATTAGAGACCAAAGATAGACAAATTCTAAGGAAATAATATTATTAAGAGAAAATTTTAATTTTCATATGTAGTAGATTTTTTTTATCTTATATACATAAAAAAGTATTTTGTAGGAAAATTTAATTTTTAGAAATTTTACTTATACTATTTTGATTTAGATTTCTTATAAGTTATTTATTATTATTTTGAGAGTCGGTACTTAAAAAAAATCTCATTAGCATGACTTCCAGAAAACTAATTGTTCCATAATATGACCAAATCTAGATTGAAGTTGCTTTGATTTATATATATACAAATCATATATTATATAAATATATATAAAGAAAACTATATTAGTACGAGTACAGAATCGTGGTAGGTAAATAATTCGCGCTACGTGATTTTTTTAAGTTCCCTAATGCACAGTCCGCAGCATACCGAGTCATCTGTGCAATAATTTTCTTGTATGAAGCTTTCCTTAATTGTTTTAAGATCAATCGTATATTACATGCATTCGTCTGTGCACTGTACAGGTGTAAGTAACATATGGTAATCGATTAACTAATACTAGTTAAAAAAATTTTGAAAGTAACAAATTTATTTTGGTTTTTACCAACAGAATTCAGTAAAAGTATGGAATGTAAACTTTTTGAACCAATTTAACGGTATAATTTTGTTCAAACCAAATGCTGCAATTTTGGTGTTTCTTTTTCTAAATTATATTGCTTGTGATCATACGAAAATTACTAGTTAATGCATAAAAGTTAAAAATGAACAAGAGTCTGTTTTTAACTTTTATTTTGCTTTTGAAAAACAAAGTTTATAATGTGATAACACGATTAACAAAAAATATGCATTGTTGCATCAAATTAAAAAATTTAACTTTAAAGCATAGTTTTCTCAGCCTTTTCGAGTGAGCATTAATAAAATCAGAAAAATATGTCATTTCATAAAAAAAAAGAATCGTCACCTTAATTCAGGTTTAGACAAGTTATTCTTCAGACGGTATTGTGTTTCATTAAAAACAGCAGAGGCTGCAGAAAAATTATGTGCTGTGTCTGCTCAGGTGTTCACAAAAGCTGGTTGAGCAAGCGCTAAAAATTTGTAATTCATACGCGTAACTTTTTTATCCACAAGAACTCTTGTGTTAATTAAAACATTAATTTTTTAATTTCGAAATCGGTGAGACAAAAATCCGCGCGAACTTATACCATGCGAAATTAGTCATTTTTACAAATCTAAGTTAAAGAGACACAGTTTCTTTATAAAGCAAATTTATGTATGTAAAATATATAATTAATGTAATTTAATGGACTTAACAAAGTGCAGATAATGAGCATACGGATTGAGTTAATGAACACATATATATATGACAATCCGATTCACGAAAATTTGGAAAATATAACGAATTATAAGAATAATTCTGCGGTTATATACAGTACCGTCTTGACATGGTTTTGAAGAAAATGTATTACAACGCTCGAAAAATATACATTAACTTTTGATTAAAGAAATCAAGTGGAAGTGAATATGCATCCTACCTACATTTAAATTAATTAATAAATTAAGGTCCAAATTCTACTATTACACAAACTCCAAGCTGCAGCAAGATTGTTCTAAATATTTTGAATGGTCAACCTCCTTAAAATGCCCACAACTTTAATATGTGTTGGTTCTGTTAAAAGCAGCGGCTTAAGTGTTTATTACGTGTTTTGCATGTGAGTAAATCTGTGATTGTGTCTTCAAGTATCGTTTCGTTATGTGTAATCATAGTATCAAAATTGCAAGAGGTGTCGACAGCCAAAAAAAAATCTATATTTTTTAAATAATATGCATGGCGGTTTTAAAACATAAAAATATACAATTATTTAAGTAAAATTATAAATTTAAAAAATATAGATTTGAAAAATTCACGGAAACGATATTTTGACTGCAGACTTCTCTTTCAAAGAGTATCATAAGTTATCTGTAATCATTACTTTATTTAGGTAATTAGTCAACTAGAACCACCAATAGCGAATTAAATTTTTTGTATGCGTTCGTCAATTCGATGTATTAGTTTTAAATTAGAAGTTACTCTTATGATAGTTGAAGTAATTGGTGAATGCTCCCATTACGTTATAATTTGTTCGTTTGTAATCTTTTTTCTTCAAACCGTAGGGAAAGAAACTTGGTTTCTTGTGCAATGAATTTTCATTAGTAGTTATTAGTTCGTATACACTCGTGCACCCGATCACACTACATTTTACCATTTATTAGGCACGACCGCGACACGGAAGTGCCTTATATTTTCGTGTGCGAAAAATGTGTACCATGCGATATCTCGCACAATTTTCGACCGATCGGGCTGAAATTTTAGGAGAAGTCTCCTTTCGCAAAAGCTAAAAAACTATTTTTTTTTGTCCCGATCCTCTACGTCGTTTTGAAATGCGGGCACAATTTGTTTAGATTTTATGGATTTTTACGTGTATTTCCAATAAAAACTTTGGTGTTACACGATTAACTCTAAGAGATTTTAATCAATCGGGCTAAAAATTTGTGTGTCAACTCCTCTTATAATAGTAAGCTGACAGTTCTATTTTGGGCTTGATCCTGCATGTATACGCAGAATGCGGTCACCTCCAAAAATTATCTTTTTGCGATGCGTGCATAGAAGATGTAGATCATAAATGGTTTTACTTAAAATATTATTAAGGTACACAGAGGTTTCTTCGGTTTAATTATATTCTTTTTCTTTTTAGGTAAAAAATGAAACACAATGCAGGCAGTTGCAGCAAAAAATTATATTTTGAAGAGGTATTGTTTTATAACAGAAGATTTTTATAGTTGGCATAGCCGTTATTACGTACGCGTTTTCCTGCCTAAAAAATCGGTTCTAGGGTTGTTGTTGTAAATAGTGTAAGAAAAGAATGTTTTCCACGGTAAAAAGTTGTGATTCAAAATATCTACAAATTTTATATTAACATTTTAATGTAAAACGTAAATCCGCAAAGTTTTATGGCAAATAATTGATATTTTAGCTGTAAAAAATCGATTTTGGGCTGTAAACTCGAGCTATATGCATTTTCATGATTTCATGTCAATAGAAAAAAGTTGTATTTTTAAATATTTACAACTTTCTATTTAACTTTTTTTGTAGAATGCCTATAATTCGAGTTACAGCCAAAAACCGTTTTTATGCGA